>CAWUFW010010718.1:0-671807 GCA_963921515.1 Calotriton arnoldi
GATGATGGGTCAGTTGATGGTGTAGCCTTGGCAGGCAGCCTCACTGACTAACAGCAGATTGATTGCAGGAAGGTCCTCAATCAATATAGACATATGTTCTCTTTGACACCCAGTCAAACCACCTGGTGTGCCCATGAAGAGGACACAGGTGAGAGTCTACCTGTCAAGAATAAAATCTACAGGCAGCCTGACCATGTCAGAGATTGCATCAGGACAGAGGCCCAAAAGATGCTGGAGTTGGGAGCAATTGAGCCTCAGATAGCCACTTGGGCTAGTCCAGTGGTCTTGGTACCAAAACCTCACACCCAGGGTGGTAAGAGAGAGATGAGATTTTGTGTTGACTATAGGGGACTCAGTGCAGTCACTAGGATTGATGCTCATCCAATTCCTACTTTCGAGACTGAGCCGTACTGGTGCAGACGGTCTTTCTTCCACGCGGCCGTGCTGCACACTGTAACTTACAAAGAAATATCAGTAAGTGACATTTCCATATCGAGTCTGGGATTTAAAGGTATCGCCCCAAAGAAGTTAGTTTCCCATCCCTGGAAGTGGTGCCACGATCTTTATTTGAGCGGAATGAATAGAATGAATATTTTAAAGCTGGTCAGTTGCATTTCAGGCATGGTCTGATCCCTGTCCTGGTGATAGTTGGATTGATAAGAGGTTTCCTTTTGCCCCAGTCCTGATGAGGCCCAAGACATATGGGCTGAAACGTGTCAACTTCACAATTTGGAGAAGCCCTGTTCAAATTTAAATGAATTGAAAAGAAATTATTTGCACATTCCAATTCAGATAGAGGGTTAAAATGTTCCCTCAGTTGTGTGTTATATTTAGGGCTATCTTCTTTCTTTTTTACGGATTGCCATTGATAATCATTGGGTGGATTTTTCTGCATCCGTAATATCAAATAGGGTAACGAGGAATGATGTTCATGTATAGATATATGTATTGTTGTTTTTGTATATATATAATTTGTGTATATATATAACTGTTTTGTATTGTCCTATTCTAAATATATATAACTACATCGTGGTGCTGGTTTGTAAACTAGAATAAGTAATTGGACATTAATTACAGTCCTTGTGAAGGATTAATCTAATTTTCCTTCTAGAAATAATTTCGCTTTCTATCCATTCCGCCGCATTATTGTTGTTTTCAGCATCCAATTCCTAGGCAGCCTCAGCCAAGTTCTTGAGCACATTTGACCTAAATGCTGGCTATTGGCCAAATCAGACTGAGAATGCTCTCTAACCTTCTGTCTTCCACAGTGTTTCTTCAGGGTCCACTGGGAAGGGTCCCCTAATCTTTAAAATTCCAACCGCGACTTGCACATAGACTTGTACGGAGCACGCGGTCGTGTTCACACACTGCACACTCTCTCCGTGGGGTCCCTATCTACTCACCTTGGGTGGGTTCTGTGGGTCCCCAGCTAGTTCTACGTCCTCTCGACATTGTGCTGACTCGAGCTCAGTGGTTCTTATACCACTTTTCTTAGTATATGGTTTGGTCCCCTCGGGCCCACTGTGCATTAGTGCTATTTACTGTGATTTCTTTGCTTAAGTGTTGTGTGCTTTGTGTCTATCTCCGTGTAGGAGATACTGTAACGTACTACATAGTTTTATATAATAAATACATCTTTTTATAAATACTTTGTGTGGCTCTCTTTCATTTAATCTATACTATAAGATTACATTCTGGTAAAACAAGCTGCTTTACACTCCTTCAAGACTAAGCCTGAAGGCTGCCTCACAGCTACCACTCGGATAGCTTTCTACGGCTGCCTAAGACCTCTTAAATCACCATAAGGGTTGTCTGGACTGTGCAAGGTGCCCGCTTACATTAGTGGACATCATATACCAGGCCAGCTTCTCACATTGTCATTAGCTCGTTTTGTAGGGGGACGGGATCCAGGCTAGGGGGTCTTCAGGGTCTAATCCCCTGACATAGCAAATCCTTCCATTAACGCAGCAGTGTAGATTTGAAATTGGCTGAGGTCCCCTTATCTGTGACGGTCTAAATAGGAGCTTTTTCTTTAAGGATGGACCTAGATGTGCACATCACAGCAGTCGAGGTATGTGAACGTTGGGGTAACACCCGCTCAGGATCAGGTAAAGTGGCAGTTTCACTCACCATTGGATTTAAGCTAGTTTTTTTTTTTTTAGTTTAAATGTTTTTATTAGCAGTTTCCAAAACAGAAAACATACCATCAACCATATCAGTAGTATGCAATAGACTCTGTCATACAACCGTTTCATTAATGGAACAAAATATAATGCGTACAAAGAAACTCGTACAGTCGTAACCCTGTTGGGGCAAGTAAAACCGTGCATTGCAATGGAAAGCATTGTGTATGTAAAACAAAACCTGAAACACCCCCTAGACCCCGTCCGATATCCCTCCACCCCTGATCGACCCCTTCTTGTCTCCCCACTCTAAGAATCCCCTTCATACAGTGGAAGCATGTGTCAGTTCCGTCCATAGGTCGGAGAGTCGCAACACCCTCAGGTACTTGGGCTGCGTGATTTCATTAAATCTCTGCTGGGTGGCCACCTCAGAAATGGTCTCCACAGTTTCTGAAACGAGGCAGCCGAACCACTCAATGTGGCAGATATGCGTTCCATCCCGATAATAAGCCATATGCGGGTGGAGCCACCCCACATAAGTGGGGAAGTAGCCGCCCCCAGTGCATCAAAATATTCTGTAGAGCTGCCCCCAATGCTAACCCCATCTGTCGCCCTTTCCTGCTCTTCAGGGAAATGTAACGGGATTAGGGAGGCCTAGGTCCACATACACCGGAGCCGCGGGATTTCGGTGTCAAACAAGTCGTCTATCTCGTCCAGAATTTGAGACCAATAGGCGGACAGCATGGGGCAATCCCACAGTATTTAAGCTAGTTTTAAGAAAAATCCTCCAAGCTGCCAGAGACCACAGAAGGGGCAAGGAGTCCCACAATTCTGTGTCCAGCTCCTGGAGCCTCCTTATCTGCAGGAGAGATGCACTCATGAGCTGCACAGAATCCATCACTCAACCGTCAAAGTACCTCCAGTTGGCTGTCCTCGGATCCACTACCTATTCAACCTCAATCTCAAAATCCATTGCTCTAGCACAAACATGCGCACATAATGACTATCACAAACACTTAAACTTAACCGTCTCACTGACAATCAGCAGAGGCCTGTGCAGGTTAGAGCGGTTGGGCCGGGGAGGGGGGAGGGGGAGAGGGGATTTAACAGACGACGAGGAAAATTTATTATTTAATTAATTTTCTCTTGTGGTCATCTGTTGAATCCCCCAACCCGGCCCACCGCTCTTCACCTGCACGTGCTGCTTCTGCTGACAATTACCAGCCAAGCTAACCATACACCTATATCTCAGATGCAAACACCAGTTAAACTGGTTATCATAAACTTCTCAATCAATTTGATCAACCTTCAGCAGCCACATGGCCACAGTGCGCTCCTTCCAGCAGTTTTCACGCCTTCTTGTTCACATACTGTGACAAAGAGTGATGTAATTGATCGTGTCACCCCTCAGTGGCCTTGCTGATCCATTAGGAGGCTACCAAGTATTGAACTAGCACACACAGGCCTAGTCATCCAAGAGCAGGGCTACTGGAATTATGCGATCCTGCAGCTGCGGCATTTTCAGAGTAACAATGGATTTGCCACATCTCATATAATACATCATCGTCTGCATAATTTGCAGATTTTAACCCAAAGAATTGTGTCTAGCTAAAAACGGATCAAAAGTTACTAAAAATGCTCCCACGTGTTGCAGTGCAGTGGCAGGCCTTTTTGTGGTCCGCGCCTAGCGTTGCACTGCGCAGCTGTGTCTCGCGCAGCGCGAGACATTTAGTAGGTGAAAACGGGATTCAGCACTGACCTAGGAATCGCACACGCTCGTGCGTGTGCGATTCCTTTTGTGCTACCCCATTGGCTTTTGCGTGCGTCTTTGTCTAAAACACAGCACGCAATTGGCCAAAGGGGGTCGCATTGCTCCGCCCATGGCCTGTCGGTGTCTATTACGCGCACCGATGCCATGTGGTTTCAATTATCGTGCCCAGACACGGGCGCGCACCACTTGCGGGCGTGTTTTTTTTTTTTTTTAACAATAGCGATCGCTTTCGCGATCGCTTTCACTGCCGCTTGTCTAGTTTTCATTTCAAGGAGGCAGTTTCAGCCGCATGTGCTTTTTACACTGCTGCCTTGTTTCAGATAAGTAATCTGAAATAAGCTCTCGCAGCTGCTTTTAAAAGTATTGAAGTATTATGCATTGCACTATGTTCACTATGTTCACACAGTATAAAAATGTCTGCCCCATCTTTGAGGCCGCTCTCCGGACTTCTGTGAGGCAGAACTCCTGTGTTTTCTGCTGACTGTCTTTGGCGTGGATGTACGGAGGAATGTTTGATTACAGTGTAACAGGTTTGGTGGCTGAACTCCAAATAAATGTACACCACGCACGCAAAATGTTCCTTTGGGCATTCAGTTCAGCTACTTGTAGCGGTGGAGGGCTCTGCTCTTCGATGTACTTCCTGACGGACTGCTAAGTTTGAAGTGCCTGTCGGGCACAGGTTGCTCTTGTGAAACTTTCTTAGATTTTTCTCTGAGGAACAGTGCGATGCCAACAATGAGAATAGCACTGATGATAACAATGGGACTAGTGCCGATGCCAACAATGAGAATAGCACTGATGATAACAATGGGACTAGTGCTGATGCCAACAATGAGAATAGCACTGATGATAACAATGGGACTAGTGCCGATGCCAACAATGAGAATAGCACTGATGATAACAATGGGACTAGTGCCCATGCCAACAATGAGAATAGCACTGATGATACCAATGGGACTAGTGCCCATGACAACAATGAGAATAGCACTGATGATACCAATGGGACTAGTGCTCCATGACAACAATGAGAATAGCACTGATGATAACAATGGGACTAGTGCCGATGCCAACAATGAGAATAGCACTGATGATAACAATGGGACTAGTGCCGATGCCAACAATGAGAATAGCACTGATGATAACAATGGGACTAGTGCTGATGCCAACAATGAGAATAGCACTGATGATAACAATGGGACTAGTGCCCATGACAACAATGAGAATAGCACTGATGATACCAATGGGACTAGTGCCCATGACAACAATGAGAATAGCACTGATGATAACAATGGGACTAGTGCCCATGACAACAATGAGAATAGCACTGATGATACCAATGGGACTAGTGCCCATGACAACAATGAGAATAGCACTGATGATAACAATGGGACTGGTGCCGATGCCAACAATGAGAATAGCACTGATGATAACAATGGGACTAGTGCCGATGCCAACAATGAGAATAGCACTGATGATAACAATGGGACTAGTGCTGATGCCAACAATGAGAATAGCACTGATGATAACAATGGGACTAGTGCCGATGCCAACAATGAGAATAGCACTGATGATAACAATGGGACTAGTGCTCATGACAACAATGAGAATAGCACTGATGATACCAATGGGACTAGTGCCCATGACAACAATGAGAATAGCACTGATGATACCAATGGGACTAGTGCCCATGACAACAATGAGAATAGCGCTGATGATACCAATGGGACTAGTGCCCATGCCAACAATGAGAATAGCACTGATAACCATGGGACTAGTGCCCATGACAACAATGAGAATAGCAGCTGATGATACCAATGGGACTAGTGCTGATGCCAACAATGAGAATAGCACTGATGATAACAATGGGACTAGTGCCGATGCCAACAATGAGAATAGCACTGATGATAACAATGGGACTAGTGCTGATGCCAACAATGAGAATAGCACTGATGATAACAATGGGACTAGTGCCAATGCCAACAATGAGAATAGCACTGATGATAACAATGGGACTAGTGCCCATGACAACAATGAGAATAGCACTGATGATACCAATGGGACTAGTGCCCATGACAACAATGAGAATAGCACTGATGATACCAATGGGACTAGTGACTCATGACAACAATGAGAATAGCACTGATGATAACAATGGGACTAGTGCCGATGCCAACAATGAGAATAGCACTGATGATAACAATGGGACTAGTGCCGATGCCAACAATGAGAATAGCACTGATGATACCAATGGGACTAGTGCCGATGCCAACAATGAGAATAGCACTGATGATACCAATGGGACTAGTGCCGATGCCAACAATGAGAATAGCACTGATGATACCAATGGGACTAGTGCCGATGCCAACAATGAGAATAGCACTGATGATACCAATGGGACTAGTGCCCATGACAACAATGAGAATAGCACTGATGATACCAATGGGACTAGTGCCGATGCCAACAATGAGAATAGCACTGATGATAACAATGGGACTAGTGCCGATGCCAACAATGAGAATAGCACTGATAACCATTGGACTAGTGCCCATGACAACAATGAGAATAGCTGATGATACCAATGGGACTAGTGCCGATGCCAACAATGAGAATAGCACTGATGATACCAATGGGACTAGTGCCGATGCCAACAATGAGAATAGCACTGATGATACCAATGGGACTAGTGCCGATGATAACCATGGGACTAGTGCCCATGACAACAATGAGAATAGCACTGATGATACCAATGGGACTAGTGCCGATGACAACAATGAGAATAGCACTGATGATACCAATGGGACTAGTGCCGATGCCAACAATGAGAATAGCACTGATGATAACAATGGGACTAGTGCTCGATGCACAACAATGAGAATAGCACTGATGATAACAATGGGACTAGTGCCGATGCACAACAATGAGAATAGCACTGATGATACCAATGGAACTAGTGCCGATGCCAACAATGAGAATAGCACTGATGATAACAATGGGACTAGTGCTGATGCCAACAATGAGAATAGCACTGATGATAACAATGGGACTAGTGCCGATGCCAACAATGAGAATAGCACTGATGATAACAATGGGACTAGTGCCCATGACAACAATGAGAATAGCACTGATAACCATGGGACTAGTGCCCATGACAACAATGAGAATAGCGCTGATGATACCAATGGGACTAGTGCTCCATGACAGCAATGAGAATAGCACTGATGATAACAATGGGACTAGTGCCGATGCCAACAATGAGAATAGCACTGATGATACCAATGGGACTAGTGCCGATGCCAACAATGAGAATAGCACTGATGATAACAATGGGACTAGTGCCGATGCCAACAATGAGAATAGCACTGATGATAACAATGGGACTAGTGCCCATGACAACAATGAGAATAGCACTGATGATACCAATGGGACTAGTGCCTATGTAAACAATGAGAATAGCACTGATAACAATGGAACTAGTGCCCATGACAACAATGAGAATAGCACTGATAACCATGGGACTAGTGCCCATGGCAACAATGAGAATAGCACTGATGATAACAATGGGACTAGTGCCGATGCCAACAATGAGAATAGCACTGATGATAACAATGGGACTAGTGCCGATGACAACAATGAGAATAGCACTGATGATAACAATGGGACTAGTGCCCATGACAACAATGAGAATAGCACTGATGATAACAATGGGACTAGTGCTGATGCCAACAATGAGAATAGCACTGATGATAACAATGGGACTAGTGCCGATGCCAACAATGAGAATAGCACTGATGATAACAATGGGACTATTGCTCATGACAGCAATGAGAATAGCACTGATAACCATGTGACTAGTGCCCATGACAACAATGAGAATAGCACTGATGATACCAATGGAACTAGTGCCCATGACAACAATGAGAATAGCGCTGATGATACCAATGGGACTAGTGCCGATGCCAACAATGAGAATAGCACTGATGATACCAATGGGACTAGTGACCATGACAGCAATGAGAATAGTACTGATAACCATGGGACTAGTGCCCATGACAACAATGAGAACAGCGCTGATGATACCAATGGGACTAGTGCTCCTGACAACAATGAGAAAAGCACTGATGATAACAATGGGACTAGTGCCGATGCCAAGAATGAGAATAGCACTGATGATAACAATGGGACTAGTGCCGATGCCAACAATGAGAATAGCACTGATGCTAACAATTGGACTAGTGCCCATGACAACAATGAGAATAGCACTGATGATAACAATGGGACTAGTGCCCATGACAACAATGAGAATAGCACTGATAACCATGGGACTAGTGCCCATGACAACAATGAGAACAGCGCTGATGATACCAATGGGACTTGTGCTCCTGACAACAATGAGAAAAGCACTGATGTTAACAATGGGACTAGTGCCGATGCCAACAATGAGAATAGCACTGATGATAACAATGGGACTAGTGCCCATGACAACAATGAGAATAGCACTGATAACCATGGGACTAGTGCCCATGACAACAATGAGAATAGCGCTGATGATACCAATGGGACTAGTGCTCCTGACAACAATGAGGATAGCACTGATGATAACAATGGGACTAGTGACGATGCAACAATGAGAATAGCACTGATAACAATGGGACTAGTGCCGATGCCAACAATGAGAATAGCACTGATGGGACTAGTGCCGATGCCAACAATGAGAATAGCACTGATGATAACAATGGGACTAGTGCCGATGCCAACAATGAGAATAGCACTGATGATACCAATGGGAATAGTGCCGATGCCAACAATGAGAATAGCACTGATAACCATGGGACTAGTGCCCATGACAACAATGAGAATAGCGCTGGTGATACCAATGGGACTAGTGCCCATGACAACAATGAAAATAGCACTGATGATACCAATGGGACTAGTGCCGATGCCAACAATGAGAATAGCACTGATGACACCAATGGGACTAGTGCCGATGCCAACAATGAGAATAGCACTGATGATACCAATGGGACTAGTGCCGATGCCAACAATGAGAATAGCACTGATGATAACAATGGGACTAGTGCCGATGCCAACAATGAGAATAGCACTGATGATAACAATGGGACTAGTGCCGATGACAACAATGAGAATAGCACTGATGATAACAATGGGACTAGTGCCGATGCCAACAATGAGAATAGCACTGATGATAACAATGGGACTATTGCTCATGACAGCAATGAGAATAGCACTGATAACCATGGGACTAGTGCCCATGACAACAATGAGATTAGCACTGATGATACCAATGGAACTAGTGCCCATGACAACAATGAGAATAGCACTGATGATAACAATGGGACTAGTGCCGATGCCAATAATGAGAATAGCACTGATGATAACAATGGGACTAGTGCCGATGCCAACAATGAGAATAGCACTGATGATAACAATGGCACTAGTGCCCATGACAACAATGAGAATAGCACTGATAACCATGGGACTAGTGCCCATGACAACAATGAGAATAGCACTGATGATAACAATGGGACTAGTGCCCATGACAACAATGAGAATAGCACTGATGATACCAATGGGACTAGTGCCGATGCCAACAATGAGAATAGCACTGATGATACCAATGGAACTAGTGCCGATGCCAACAATGAGAATAGCACTGATAACCATGGGACTAGTGCCCATGACAACAATGAGAATAGCGCAGATGATACCAATGGGACTAGTGCCCATGACAACAATGAGAATAGCACTGATGATACCAATGGGACTAGTGCCTATGTAAACAATGAGAATAGCACTGATAACAATGGAACTAGTGCCCATGACAACAATGAGAATAGCACTGATAACCATGGGACTAGTGCCCATGGCAACAATGAGAATAGCACTGATGATAACAATGGGACTAGTGCCGATGCCAACAATGAGAATAGCACTGATGATAACAATGGGACTAGTGCTGATGACAACAATGAGAATAGCACTGATGATAACAATGGGACTAGTGCCGATGCCAACAATGAGAATAGCACTGATGATAACAATGGGACTATTGCTCATGACAGCAATGAGAATAGCACTGATAACCATGGGACTAGTGCCCATGACAACAATGAGATTAGCACTGATGATACCAATGGAACTAGTGCCCATGACAACAATGAGAATAGCACTGATGATAACAATGGGACTAGTGCCGATGCCAATAATGAGAATAGCACTGATGATAACAATGGGACTAGTGCCGATGCCAACAATGAGAATAGCACTGATGATAACAATGGGACTAGTGCCCATGACAACAATGAGAATAGCACTGATGATAACAATGGGACTAGTGCTGATGCCAACAATGAGAATAGCACTGATGATAACAATGGGACTAGTGCCGATGCCAACAATGAGAATAGCACTGATGATAACAATGGGACTATTGCTCATGACAGCAATGAGAATAGCACTGATAACCATGTGACTAGTGCCCATGACAACAATGAGAATAGCACTGATGATACCAATGGAACTAGTGCCCATGACAACAATGAGAATAGCGCTGGTGATACCAATGGGACCAGTGCCGATGCCAACAATGAGAATAGCACTGATGATACCAATGGGACTAGTGCCCATGCCAACAATGAGAATAGCACTGATAACCATGGGACTAGTGCCCATGACAACAATGAGAATATAGCTGATGATACCAATGGGACTAGTGCCGATGCCAACAATGAGAATAGCACTGATGATCCCAATGGGACTAGTGCTGATGCCAACAATGAGAATAGCGCTGATGATCTCAATGGGACTAGAGCTGATGCCAACAATGAGAATAGCGCTGATGATACCAATGGGACTAGTGCCCATGACAACAATGAGAATAGCACTGATGATAACAATGGGACTAGTGCCAAAGCCCACAATGAGAATAGCACTGATGATAACAATGGGACTAGTGCCGATGCCAACAATGAGAATAGCACTGATGATACCAATGGGACTAGTGCCCATGACAACAATGAGAATAGCGCTGATGATACCAATGGGACTAGTGCTGATGCCAACAATGAGAATAGCACTGATAACCTTGGGCCTAGTGCCCATGACAACAATGAGAATAGCGCTGATGATACCAATGGGACTAGTGCCGATGCCAACAATGAGAATAGCACTGATGATACCAATGGGACTAGTGACCATGACAGCAATGAGAATAGTACTGATAACCATGGGACTAGTGCCCATGACAACAATGAGAACAGCGCTGATGATACCAATGGGACTAGTGCTCCTGACAACAATGAGAAAAGCACTGATGATAACAATGGGACTAGTGCCGATGCCAAGAATGAGAATAGCACTGATGATAACAATGGGACTAGTGCCGATGCCAACAATGAGAATAGCACTGATGCTAACAATTGGACTAGTGCCCATGACAACAATGAGAATAGCACTGATGATAACAATGGGACTAGTGCCCATGACAACAATGAGAATAGCACTGATAACCATGGGACTAGTGCCCATGACAACAATGAGAACAGCGCTGATGATACCAATGGGACTTGTGCTCCTGACAACAATGAGAAAAGCACTGATGATAACAATGGGACTAGTGCCGATGCCAACAATGAGAATAGCACTGATGATAACAATGGGACTACTGCCGATGCCAACAATGAGAATAGCACTGATGATAACAATGGGACTAGTGCCCATGCCAACAATGAGAATAGCACTGATAACCATGGGACTAGTGCCCATGACAACAATGAGAATATAGCTGATGATACCAATGGGACTAGTGCCGATGCCAACAATGAGAATAGCACTGATGATCCCAATGGGACTAGTGCTGATGCCAACAATGAGAATAGCGCTGATGATCTCAATGGGACTAGAGCTGATGCCAACAATGAGAATAGCGCTGATGATACCAATGGGACTAGTGCCCATGACAACAATGAGAATAGCACTGATGATAACAATGGGACTAGTGCCAAAGCCCACAATGAGAATAGCACTGATGATAACAATGGGACTAGTGCCAATGCCAACAATGAGAATAGCACTGATGATACCAATGGGACTAGTGCCCATGACAACAATGAGAATAGCGCTGATGATACCAATGGGACTAGTGCTGATGCCAACAATGAGAATAGCACTGATAACCATGGGCCTAGTGCCCATGACAACAATGAGAATAGCGCTGATGATACCAATGGGACTAGTGCCGATGCCAACAATGAGAATAGCACTGATGATACCAATGGGACTAGTGACCATGACAGCAATGAGAATAGTACTGATAACCATGGGACTAGTGCCCATGACAACAATGAGAACAGCGCTGATGATACCAATGGGACTAGTGCTCCTGACAACAATGAGAAAAGCACTGATGATAACAATGGGACTAGTGCCGATGCCAAGAATGAGAATAGCACTGATGATAACAATGGGACTAGTGCCGATGCCAACAATGAGAATAGCACTGATGCTAACAATTGGACTAGTGCCCATGACAACAATGAGAATAGCACTGATGATAACAATGGGACTAGTGCCCATGACAACAATGAGAATAGCACTGATAACCATGGGACTAGTGCCCATGACAACAATGAGAACAGCGCTGATGATACCAATGGGACTTGTGCTCCTGACAACAATGAGAAAAGCACTGATGATAACAATGGGACTAGTGCCGATGCCAACAATGAGAATAGCACTGATGATAACAATGGGACTAGTGCCCATGACAACAATGAGAATAGCACTGATAACCATGGGACTAGTGCCCATGACAACAATGAGAATAGCGCTGATGATACCAATGGGACTAGTGCTCCTGACAACAATGAGGATAGCACTGATGATAACAATGGGACTAGTGACGATGCAACAATGAGAATAGCACTGATAACAATGGGACTAGTGCCGATGCCAACAATGAGAATAGCACTGATGATAACAATGGGACTAGTGCCGATGCCAACAATGAGAATAGCACTGATGATTCCAATGGGAATAGTGCCGATGCCAACAATGAGAATAGCACTGATAACCATGGGACTAGTGCCCATGACAACAATGAGAATAGCGCTGGTGATACCAATGGGACTAGTGCCCATGACAACAATGAAAATAGCACTGATGATACCAATGGGACTAGTGCCGATGCCAACAATGAGAATAGCACTGATGATACCAATGGGACTAGTGCCGATGCCAACAATGAGAATAGCACTGATGATAACAATGGGACTAGTGCCGATGACAACAATGAGAATAGCACTGATGATAACAATGGGACTAGTGCCGATGCCAACAATGAGAATAGCACTGATGATAACAATGGGACTAGTGCCGATGACAACAATGAGAATAGCACTGATGATAACAATGGGACTAGTGCCGATGCCAACAATGAGAATAGCACTGATGATAACAATGGGACTATTGCTCATGACAGCAATGAGAATAGCACTGATAACCATGGGACTAGTGCCCATGACAACAATGAGATTAGCACTGATGATACCAATGGAACTAGTGCCCATGACAACAATGAGAATAGCACTGATGATAACAATGGGACTAGTGCCGATGCCAATAATGAGAATAGCACTGATGATAACAATGGGACTAGTGCCGATGCCAACAATGAGAATAGCACTGATGATAACAATGGGACTAGTGCCCATGACAACAATGAGAATAGCACTGATAACCATGGGACTAGTGCCCATGACAACAATGAGAATAGCACTGATGATAACAATGGGACTAGTGCCCATGACAACAATGAGAATAGCACTAATGATAACAATGGGACTAGTGCCGATGCCAACAATGAGAATAGCACTGATGATAACAATGGGACTAGTGCTGATGCCAACAATGAGAATAGCACTGATGATAACAATGGGACTAGTGCCGATGCCAACAATGAGAATAGCACTGATGATAACAATGGGACTATTGCTCATGACAGCAATGAGAATAGCACTGATAACCATGTGACTAGTGCCCATGACAACAATGAGAATAGCACTGATGATACCAATGGAACTAGTGCCCATGACAACAATGAGAATAGCGCTGGTGATACCAATGGGACCAGTGCCGATGCCAACAATGAGAATAGCACTGATGATACCAATGGGACTAGTGCCCATGCCAACAATGAGAATAGCACTGATAACCATGGGACTAGTGCCCATGACAACAATGAGAATATAGCTGATGATACCAATGGGACTAGTGCCGATGCCAACAATGAGAATAGCACTGATGATCCCAATGGGACTAGTGCCGATGCCAACAATGAGAATAGCGCTGATGATCTCAATGGGACTAGAGCTGATGCCAACAATGAGAATAGCGCTGATGATACCAATGGGACTAGTGCCCATGACAACAATGAGAATAGCACTGATGATAACAATGGGACTAGTGCCAAAGCCCACAATGAGAATAGCACTGATGATAACAATGGGACTAGTGCCGATGCCAACAATGAGAATAGCACTGATGATACCAATGGGACTAGTGCCCATGACAACAATGAGAATAGCGCTGATGATACCAATGGGACTAGTGCTGATGCCAACAATGAGAATAGCACTGATAACCATGGGCCTAGTGCCCATGACAACAATGAGAATAGCGCTGACGATACCAATGGGACTAGTGCCGATGCCAACAATGAGAATAGCACTGATGATACCAATGGGACTAGTGACCATGACAGCAATGAGAATAGTACTGATAACCATGGGACTAGTGCCCATGACAACAATGAGAACAGCGCTGATGATACCAATGGGACTAGTGCTCCTGACACCAATGAGAAAAGCACTGATGATAACAATGGGACTAGTGCCGATGCCAAGAATGAGAATAGCACTGATGATAACAATGGGACTAGTGCCGATGCCAACAATGAGAATAGCACTGATGCTAACAATTGGACTAGTGCCCATGACAACAATGAGAATAGCACTGATGATAACAATGGGACTAGTGCCCATGACAACAATGAGAATAGCACTGATAACCATGGGACTAGTGCCCATGACAACAATGAGAACAGCGCTGATGATACCAATGGGACTTGTGCTCCTGACAACAATGAGAAAAGCACTGATGATAACAATGGGACTAGTGCCGATGCCAACAATGAGAATAGCACTGATGATAACAATGGGACTACTGCCGATGCCAACAATAAGAATAGCACTGATGATAACAATTGGACTAGTGCCCATGACAACAATGAGAATAGCACTGATGATAACAATGGGACTAGTGCCCATGACAACAATGAGAATAGCACTGATAACCATGGGACTAGTGCCCATGACAACAATGAGAATAGCGCTGATGATACCAATGGGACTAGTGCTCCTGACAACAATGAGGATAGCACTGATGATAACAATGGGACTAGTGACGATGCAACAATGAGAATAGCACTGATAACAATGGGACTAGTGCCGATGCCAACAATGAGAATAGCACTGATGATAACAATGGGACTAGTGCCGATGCCAACAATGAGAATAGCACTGATGATAACAATGGGACTAGTGCCGATGCCAACAATGAGAATAGCACTGATAACCATGGGACTAGTGCCCATGACAACAATGAGAATAGCGCTGGTGATACCAATGGGACTAGTGCCCATGACAACAATGAAAATAGCACTGATACCAATGGGACTAGTGCCGATGCCAACAATGAGAATAGCACTGATGATACCAATGGGACTAGTGCCGATGCCAACAATGAGAATAGCACTGATAATAATGGGATTAGTGCCGATGCAAACAATGACAATAGCACTCATGATAACAAAGGAACTAGTGCCGATGCCAACAATGAGAATAGCACTGATGATAACAATGGGACTAGTGCCGATGCCAACAACGAGAATAGCACTGATGATAACAATGGGACTAGTGCCAATGCCAACAATGAGAATAGCACTGATAACAATGAGACTAGTGCTGATGCCAACAATGAGAATAGCACTGATGATAACAATGGGACTAGTGCCCATGCCAACAATGAGAATAGTACTGATAACCATGGGACTAGTGGCCATGACAACAATGAGAATAGCGCTGATGATACCAATGGGACTAGTGCTCCTGACAACAATGAGAATAGCACTGATGATAACAATGGGACTAGTGCAGATGCCAACAATGAGAATAGCACTGATAAGCATTGGACTAGTGCTCATGACAACAATGAGAACAGCGCTGATGATACCAATGGGATTAGTGCCCATGACAACAATGAGAATAGCACTGATGATACCAATGAGACTAGTGCTGATGCAAACAATGAGAATAGCACTGATGATAACAATGGAACTAGTGCCAATGCCAATAATGAGAATAGCACTGATAACCATTGGACTAGTGCCCATGACAACAATGAGAATAGCTGATGATGCCAATGGGACTAGTACCGATGCCAACAATGACAATAGCATTGATGATACCAATGGGACTAGTGCCGATGCCAACAATGAGAATAGCACTGATGATACCAATGGGACTAGTGCCCATGACAACAATGAGAATAGCGCTGATGATACCAATGGGACTAGTGCCGATGCCAACAATGAGAATAGCACTGATGATACCAATGGAACTAGTGCCGATGCCAACAATGAGAATAGCACTGATAACCATGGGACTAGTGCCCATGACAACAATGAGAATAGCGCTGATGATACCAATGGGACTAGTGCCCATGACAACAATGAGAATAGCACTGATGATACCAATGGGACTAGTGCCTATGTAAACAATGAGAATAGCACTGATAACAATGGAACTAGTGCCCATGACAACAATGAGAATAGCACTGATAACCATGGGACTAGTGCCCATGACAACAATGAGAATAGCACTGATGATAACAATGGGACTAGTGCCGATGCCAACAATGAGAATAGCACTGATGATAACAATGGGACTAGTGCTGATGCCAACAATGAGAATAGCACTGATGATAACAATGGGACTAGTGCCGATGCCAACAATGAGAATAGCACTGATGATAACAATGGGACTAGTGCCGATGCCAACAATGAGAATAGCACTGATGATAACAATGGGACTATTGCTCATGACAGCAATGAGAATAGCACTGATAACCATGGGACTAGTGCCCATGACAACAATGAGATTAGCACTGATGATACCAATGGAACTAATGCTCATGACAACAATGAGAATAGCCCTGGTGATACCAATGGGACTAGTGCCGATGCCAACAATGAGAATAGCACTGATGATACCAATGGGACTAGTGCCCATGCCAACAATGAGAATAGCACTGATAACCATGGGACTAGTGCCCGTGACAACAATGAGAATAGAGCTGATGATACCAATGGGACTAGTGCCCATGACAACAATGAGAATAGAGCTGATGATACCAATGGGACTAGTGCCCATGACAACAATGAGAATAGCACTGATGATACCAATGGGACTAGTGCCGATGCCAACAATGAGAACAGCACTGATGATAACAATGGGACTAGTGCCGATGCCAACAATGAGAATAGCACTGATGATAACAATGGGACTTGTGCCGATGCGAATAATGAGAATAGCACTGATGATAACAATGGGACTAGTGTGATGCCTACAATGAGAATAGCACTGATGATAACAATGGGACTAGTGCCGATGTCAACAATGAGAATAGCACTGATGATAACAATGGGACTAGCACTGATGATAACAATGGGACTAGTGCCCATGACAACAATGAGAATAGCGCTGATTATACCAATGGATTAGTGCTCCTTACAACAATGAGAATAGCACTGATGATAACAATGGGACTAGTGCCGATGCCAACAATGAGAATAGCACTGATGATAACAATGGGACTAGTGCTGATGCAAACAATGAGAATAGCACTGATGATAACAATGGAACTAGTGCCGATGCCAACAATGAGAATAGCACTGATGATAACAATGGGACTAGTGCCGATGCCAACAATGAGAAGAGCACTGATGATAACAATGGGACTAGTGCTGATGCCAATAATGAGAATAGCACTGATGATAACAATGGGAATAGTGCCAATGCCAACAATGAGAATAGCACTGATGATAACAATGGGACTAGTGCCGATGTCAACAATGAGAATAGCACTGATGATAACAATGGGACTAGCACTGATGATAACAATGGGACTAGTGCCCATGACAACAATGAGAATAGCGCTGATTATACCAATGGGATTAGTGCTCCTTACAACAATGAGAATAGCACTGATGATAACAATGGGACTAGTGCCGATGCCAACAATGAGAATAGCACTGATGATAACAATGGGACTAGTGCCGATGCAAACAATGAGAATAGCACTGATGATAACAATGGAACTAGTGCCGATGCCAACAATGAGAATAGCACTGATGATAACAATGGGACTAGTGCCAATGCCAACAATGAGAAGAGCACTGATGATAACAATGGGACTAGTGCTGATGCCAACAATGAGAATAGCACTGATGATAACAATGGGAATAGTGCCAATGCCAACAATGAGAATAGCACTGATGATAACAATGGGACTAGTGCCGATGCCAACAATGAAAATAGCACTGATGATAACAATGGGACTATTGCTCATGACCGCAATGAGAATAGCACTGAAAACATGGGACTGGTGACCATGACAACAATGAAAATAGCACTGATGATAACAATGGGACTAGTGCCGATGCCAACAATGAGAATAGCACTGATGATAACAATGGGACTAGTGCCGATGCCAACAATGAGAATAGCACTGATAACCATTGGACTAGTGCCCATGACAACAATGAGAATAGCTGATGATACCAATGGGACTAGTGCTGATGCCAACAATGAGAATAGCACTGATGATACCAATGGGAATAGTGCCGATGCCAACAATGAGAATAGTACTGATAACCATGGGACTAGTGCCCATGACAACAATGAGAATAGCGCTGATGATACCAATGGGACTAGTGCCCATGACAACAATGAGAATAGCACTGTTGATACCAATGGGACTAGTGCTGATGCAAACAATGAGAATAGCACTGATGATAACAATGGAACTAGTGCCGATGCAAACAATGAGAATAACACTGATGATAACAATGGAACTAGTGCCGATGCCAACAATGACAATAGCACTGATGATAACAATGGGACTAGTGCTGATGCCAACAATGAGGATAGCACTGATGATAACAATGGGACTAGTGCCGATGCCAACAATGAGAATAGCACTGATGATAACAATGGGACTAGTGCCCATGACAACAATGAGAATTGCACTGATAACCATGGGACTAGTGCTCATGACAACTATGAGAATAGCGCTGATGATACCAATGGGACTAGTGCTCCTGACAGCAATGAGAATAGCACTGATGATAACAATGGGACTAGTGCCGATGCCAACAATGAGAATAGCACTGATGATAACAATGGGACTAGTGCCGATGCCAAAAATGAGAATAGCACTGATGATAACAATGGGACTAGTGCTGATGCCAATAATGAAAATAGCACTGATGATAACAATGGGACTAGTGCCCATGACAACAATGAGAATAGCACTGATAACCATGGGACTAGTGCCCATGACAACAATGAGAATAGCACTGATGATAACAATGGGACTAGTGCCCATGACAACAATGAGAATAGCACTGATAACCATGGGACTAGTGCCCATGACAACAATGAGAATAACACTGATGATAACAATGGGACTAGTGACGATGCCAACAATGAGAATAGCACTGATAATAACAATGGGACTAGTGCTGATGCCAACAATGAGAATAACACTGATGATAACAATGGGACTAGTGCTGATGCCAACAATGAGAATAGCACTGATGATAACAATGGGACTAGTGCTGATGCCAACAATGAGAATAGCACTGATGATAACAATGGGACTATTGCTCATGACAACAATGAGAATAGCACTGATAACCATGGGACTAGTGCCCATGACAACAATGAGAATAGCACTGATGATACCAATGGAACTAGTGCCCATGACAACAATGAGAATAGCGCTGGTGATACCAATGGGACTAGTGCCCATGCCAACAATGAGAATAGCACTGATAACCATGGGACTAGTGCCCATGACAACAATGAGAATAGAGCTGATGATACCAATGGGACTAGTGCTGATGCCAACAATGAGAATAGCACTGATGATAACAATGGGACTAGTGCCGATGCCAATAATGAGAAGAGCACTGATGATAACAATGGGACTAGTGCTGATGCCAACAATGAGAATAGCACTGATGATAACAATGGGAATAGTGCCAAGGCCAACAATGAGAATAGCACTGATGATAACAATGGGACTAGTGCCGATGCCAACAATGAAAATAGCACTGATGATAACAATGGGACTATTGCTCATGACCGCAATGAGAATAGCACTGAAACCATGGGACTGGTGACCATGACAACAATGAAAATAGCACTGATGATAACAATGGGACTAGTGCCGATGCCAACAATGAGAATAGCACTGATGATAATAATGGGACTAGTGCCGATGCCAACAATGAGAATAGCACTGATAACCATTGGACTAGTGCCCATGACAACAATGAGAATAGCTGATGATACCAATGGGACTAGTGCTGATGCCAACAATGAGAATAGCACTGATGATACCAATGGGAATAGTGCCGATGCCAACAATGAGAATAGCACTGATAACCATGGGACTAGTGCCCATGACAACAATGAGAATAGCGCTGATGATACCAATGGGACTAGTGCCCATGACAACAATGAGAATAGCACTGTTGATACCAATGGGACTAGTGCTGATGCAAACAATGAGAATAGCACTGATGATAACAATGGAACTAGTGCTGATGCCAACAATGAGAATAGCACTGATAACCATTGGACTAGTGCCCATGACAACAATGAGAATAGCTGATGATACCAATGGGACTAGTGCCGATGCCAACAATGAGAATAGCACTGATGATACCAATGGGACTAGTGCCGATGCCAACAATGAGAATAGCACTGATGATACCAATGGGACTAGTGCCGATGATAACCATGGGACTAGTGCCCATGACAACAATGAGATTAGCGCTGATGATACCAATGGGACTAGTGCCCATGACAACAATGAGAATAGCACTAATGATACCAATGGGACTAGTGCCGATGCAAACAATGAGAATAGCACTGATAACAATGGAACTAGTGCCGATGCAAACAATGAGAATAGCACTGATGATAACAATGGAACTAGTGCCGATGCAAACAATGAGAATAACACTGATGATAACAATGGAACTAGTGCCGATGCCAACAATGACAATAGCACTGATGATAACAATGGGACTAGTGCTGATGCCAACAATGAGGGTAGCACTGATGATAACAATGGGACTAGTGCCGATGCCAACAATGAGAATAGCACTGATGATAACAATGGGACTAGTGCCCATGACAACAATGAGAATAGCACTGATAACCATGGGACTAGTGCCCATGACAACTATGAGAATAGCGCTGATGATACCAATGGGACTAGTGCTCCTGACAGCAATGAGAATAGCACTGATGATAACAATGGGACTAGTGCCGATGCCAACAATGAGAATAGCACTGATGATAACAATGGGACTAGTGCCGATGCCAAAAATGAGAATAGCACTGATGATAACAATGGGACTAGTGCTGATGCCAATAATGAAAATAGCACTGATGATAACAATGGGACTAGTGCCCATGACAACAATGAGAATAGCACTGATAACCATGGGACTAGTGCCCATGACAACAATGAGAATAGCACTGATGATAACAATGGGACTAGTGCCCATGACAACAATGAGAATAGCACTGATAACCATGGGACTAGTGCCCATGACAACAATGAGAATAACACTGATGATAACAATGGGACTAGTGCCGATGCCAACAATGAGAATAGCACTGATAATAACAATGGGACTAGTGCTGATGCCAACAATGAGAATAACACTGATGATAACAATGGGACTAGTGCCGATGCCAACAATGAGAATAGCACTGATGATAACAATGGGACTATTGCTCATGACAACAATGAGAATAGCACTGATGATACCAATGGAACTAGTGCCCATGACAACAATGAGAATAGCGCTGGTGATACCAATGGGACTAGTGCCCATGCCAACAATGAGAATAGCACTGATAACCATGGGACTAGTGCCCATGACAACAATGAGAATAGAGCTGATGATACCAATGGGACTAGTGCTGATGCCAACAATGAGAATAGCACTGATGATACCAATGGGACTAGTGCTGATGCCAACAATGAGAATAGCACTGATGATAACAATGGGACTAGTGCTGATGCAAACAATGAGAATAGGACTGATGATAACAATGGAACTAGTGCCGATGCCAACAATGAGAACAGCACTGATGATAACAATGGGACTAGTGCCGATGCCAACAATGAGAATAGCACTGATGATAACAATGAGACTAGTGCCGATGCGAACAATGAGAATAGCACTGATGATAACAATGGGACTAGTGTGATGCCAACAATGAGAATAGCACTGATGATAACAATGGGACTAGTGCTGATGCCAACAATGAGAATACCACTGATGATAACAATGGGACTAGCACTGATGATAACAATGGGACTAGTGCCCATGACAACAATGAGAATAGCACTGATGATAACAATGGGACTAGTGCTCCTGACAACAATGAGAATAGCACTGATGCTAACAATGGGACTAGTGCCGATGCCAACAATGAGAATAGCACTGATGATAACATTGGGACTAGTGCCGATGCCAACAATGAGAAGAGCACTGATGATAACAATGGGACTAGTGCCGATGCCAACAATGAGAAGAGCACTGATGATAACAATGGGACTATTGCTCAAGACAGCAATGAGAATAGCACTGATAACCATGGGACTAGTGCCCATGACAACAATGAGAATAGCCCTGATAAACACGGGACTAGTGGTGATGATAACAATGAAAATAGCTCTGATGATAACAAGGGGACTAGTGCTCATGACAACAATGAGAATAGCACTGATGATAACAATGACTATAGCTCTGATGATAACAGTGGGACTAGTGCTAATGAGAACAGTGAGTATAGCGCTGATGACAACAATGAGACTAGTGCTGATGACAACACTAATGACAACAACGAAAATAGCGCTGATGATAACAATGAGACTAGTGCTGATGACAACAAGACTAGTGCCGATGATAACAACGGGACTAGTGCCGATGACAACAATAAGATTAGCGCTGATGATAACAATGGGACTAGTGCAGATGGCAAAACTGCATGATTAAGAGACTGTTACTCAGGGTCCGCACTGCTCATTCATAGGAGACACTGTCCTGGACTCACATGCCTCTCATCAGTGTGCACACTGGTCTTTAACCATATTCCTCCAACAGATTCTAGCACATTATTACAGTTTAATATGTTCCTTGTGAGGCCTCCTGACTCCTGCCATAGGGATTTAAGTTCTGCCACTATGTTGATTAAAATTCCAGTGCTGGAGCATTGTGCTTTTGGTAACACAAAGCCATCTCGTGCTTTACCTGTACTTGTTTGTTTTTGTGAGTAACGTTAAAGGAGCCAGTATGCGCTGTGGAAAGGGCTTTTCAGTAACAACAAGCATTTGCAATGCAATAGGTCTCGCATTTACGCGAATTTGACCTATTGGCATTGTAAATGACAATGGCTTTTATTTATGTTTCAAAAGCCAAAACATAAATAAAAGGCAATGTCATTACAATAAAAATAGCTCAAACTCGCAAATGCGAGACCTATTGCATTGCAAATGCTTGTTCTATTTTATGAGTGGGAGAGCTCGTCAGAACTTCTATGCTCGATGCCATTATCTGGGCAATATACATCTGTACTTCTGATCTAGGGACTAGACTCCGCCTGTATGCTTTAAAGCTGGTCTTTGCGTTTTTGTTTTTTGAATGAGGATGTGTTTCTTACTAGTAGAAGAACTTCCGACCGCCTTTGAAAACCATAACTATTCCATGGCGATGTTTTGAACAGTACCACGATTGTGTAAATAGTTTTTGTAATTCCGATATGTTGGCCCCATATGCTTACACGGTTATTACTCTGACTTATTACTCTGACTTTATTTCTGCAGAAATAGTCTCTCAAGACTTAGGGGTCGATTACGATTGTGGAATGCCCGTCACCGCCACCCATGCGGTGGCGGTCCTTCCGCAATCGTACCGCGATTTTCCCCCCGCCACATTACGATGGCGGAGGGAATAGTGCTCGGACCGTGACGGACGCAAATACGGTCCGCCACGGGTCCGCCAAAAGCAAGCTAACGGATCCAATAGCCCAAAATGGTGGAAAAGGGGCTGGATATGGTGGCGGTGTCTGCTAGACACTGCCATCCATATTACCATGGGCAGCGGTGCAGGGCTTTCCATGGCGGAGACCCCGCCATGGAAAACCAGGCAGAGTTTGCTGTCGCGGGGCCCGTAGCGGGCCCCCAGGGTATTGGGGGGGTGGGGTTGCACATGGGGGGTACCTATGGTACCCCCCTGCATTGTCATGGACATGGTGGCAGGCACCTCGCGGTGCCTGTCACCTTGTGCATGACGATGCACACAGTGCATTCCCAGCATTGTGGCGGGTGGTGCTGTGAGCACCGCCCGCCACAATGCTGGGAATGGAGGATGCCACCGCCACGGTGGCGGTGGCATCCTAATCGCCTGTGCGGGACCGCCGCACCACTGGCGGCCGGTCCCAGCACCGCTAGGGTGGCAGGCGGATGAAAGTCCGCCCGCTATCCTAATGACCCCCATAGAGTCCTAAATTTCGACAGAAAGAATATCATGGTCAAAAATATTGATTTGAAGGTAAGAAATATCGTTTTTAAAAATATAGAAGTCAATAATATTGTGTGCAAAAATATAGTTGTGTGTAATATCGATTTTTTAATTTTAGTATATATTTTAAATGTATGTGATGTATTTTTTTTGTATAAGTATTTTTTATGTTTTTTAATATATGTGTTATATTTCTAGTAGTTATCAATTTTATTTTAATCACATTTTGCGTTTTTTAGTTCCGTAGCGGCTTGTGGGTTTATGCGGGAATAAGTGGAAAATAATTTAATTAGAATAAATTAATGATTTTTAAAATGTATTAATATTTATTTAATTGAGATTTCATAGTGTTAATTGTGGGAAGTAATTTATTTTTAATTACTTATTCATTTGTTGTTAATTAATATTAATTAATTAATTGAAAATTAAATATGGAAATTGTGTAATTAATTTTAGGTGCGGGTTGTGGGGTTTATAGGGGTAAAGGGTGGGAAGTAATTTATTTTTAATTAATTAATAATTTGTTGTTAATAATTATTAATTAATTAATTGTAAATTAAATATGGAAATTGTGTAGTTATTTTTAGGTGTGGTTTGTGGGATTTATAGTGGTTAAGGGTGTGCAGTTAATTAAATTTTATGTGTTTTAATTTGTTTTTTAATTGATAATATTTATTTAATTGATAATTAATTATGTTAATTATGGAAGTACATGGAAGTACATTTTATTTTTAATTTAGATGTCGGTTGTGAATTGTGTGGTGTTATAGGGTAGGATGTAAATAAAATAAATGTATGTAATAATGTTTTTAAAAATATTTGTTTGTTTGAAAAATATATATTTTTTTATTTAATATAATATTTGTAGGTATTTCTGTAGGTATTTCTGTTATGTATTCAACAAAATAATATGTTTTTATATTTTAAAATGTATAATATTAAACATATTTGTATTTTAAATTTTAACATATTTATAAAACAAAATGTAATTTATTTTGTTTTTCAAATATTTGTTGTTGATATTTTGCTTGTTTTTAATTTTGAATTGACAGTAGTGGGAATAGTAATTTTTATCCCTCCGCAATACAACACTTACCCTACTGTTACACTCACTGGAGTGGGAATAGTAATTTTTACCCCTCCGCTATCCAACACTTTCCCTACTGTTGCACTAATTGGAGTGGGAATAGTAATTTTTACCCCTCCGCTATCCAACAATTTCCCTACTGTTACACTCACTGGAGTGGGAATAGTAATTTTTACCTCTCCGCTATCCAACACTTTCCCTACTGTTGCACTCACTGGAGTGGGAATTGTAATTTTTACCTCTCCGCTATCCAACACTTTCCCTACTGTTGCACTAACTGGAGTGGGAATAGTACTTTTTACCCCTCCGCTATCCAACACTTTCCCTACTGTTGCACTGACTGTATTGGGAATAGTAATGTTTACCCCTCTGCTATTCAACACTTTCCCTACTGTTGCACTGACTGGAATGGGAATAGTAATTTTTACCCCTCCGCTATCCAACACTTTCCCTACTGTTTCACTTATTGGAGTGGGAATAGTAAATTTTACCCCTCCGCTATCCAACACTTTCCCTACTGTTGCACTCACTGGAGTGGGAATAGTAATGTTTACCCTTCACCTATCCAGCACTTTTCTTACTGTTGCTTTGATTGGAGTGGGAAATTTAAGTTGAAATACTTTTTAAATAGTTTAATGTTTTAATTAATAATAAAATGTTTTTTAAACATAAATGTTATGTTATTGTGTATATATATATATATTTATTGGTTACAATTTCATATATTTTAAAATTATAAAATAAATTTAAATAAATAGTTTATTAATTGTTTTACAGTAAATATATATATAATAATTAATATTTGTGTGTTTAATTTTTTTAAGTTGTTTATTTGTTTTTTTTTGTTAAATATATATTAAATCTATTTATTTATTTAAAATTAAATTTATTATTTCATATATTTAATATGTATTATTAGGGGCTGTCTAGAGGGAATACACATAGGGGCCGATTCCGATCTCGGCCGGTAGGGCACCGAATCGGATTCGGCTTTACCGGATCCGATTCGGAGCCCTCTTTCCCGACCGATTCGAACGTGCGTCCGGGTGAGCGAGTACGATGCGCGCACTCGCGAAATCGCCGACCGACTCGTTCGCGGGACCCAACCGCTCCGACCGACTCGCACGGACACGACTCGTACCACGCAATGGAGACGTTCCCCGGCCGGGTAAGTACGATGCGCGCCTCGAGCAGTCCGACCGACTCGTGCAGTCCGGCTCCAAAGAGCAGTCGGAGCCGCACTTTGGGGGTCCGTGTCGGACCCCCCTGTATGTGTAGCCGTGTGAGTCGTACATAGGGGGGACCCATGGGTCCCCCCTACCTGTGCATGTACGGCGCGAGTCGCTTCGACGCGTACCCGCTGTAGGGGGCGCCCTTGTTTGCCTTACACCCATTGAGTCAATGGGAGCCCGCGTACGTGTTGTACGACCAGCTCCCATTGACTTCAATGGGAGTCCGACCGAATCGAGTCCGATTGCATGCAAACGCATCGTACTCGTTCGGTCGGACTGCTAGAGTCCGATTCGGTCGGAAATCTCTCTGGGTCCGGCTCGGTCGGGGAGATTTGCGGCCTGAATCGGAATCGGCCCCAAAGTGTAGCTGTCACCCAGCCCAGACGTGTATTAGAGACAAGTTGCAGGCACATAGAGCAAAGTTTAGAGCAGAGAAATGTCCACTTTCTAAAAGTTGGTTTTCTAAAATAGTAATATCAAATCCAACTTTACAACTAAAGAGGATTTATCAATACCGTTCCAAAGATATGAAATATTACTTTGGTACTCCTTTTTAATTAGGAGTTACAGCTTAAAGAGTGTTTTAAGGAATTCTCAATATAAGTCTATGAAAAGAGTAGGCCTTACTGTAGTGAGGAACAAATATAGTGGGTTGTCACTCCCAGGACATCTACAACATAAAGGTACTTGTCCTACCTTTTAGTTACACAGCACCTTGCCATAGTGCTACCTAGGGCCTATCTTAAGGGTGACCTTTGTGTAATGAAAGGCGATTTTAAGGCTTGGCAAGTTCTTATAACTGCAACGTCCTCCTCGACCTCTCTGCAGCCTTCGACACCGTATCCCACCACACACTGATCGAAAGACTCCACCACATCGGCATCCAAGGGGACGTGCTCAGATGGATCACCTCCTTCCTCACCGGAAGAACCCAGAGGAATCACCTCCCACCTTATACCTCTGAACCCAAAGAAATACCCTTCAGTGTCCCCTAGGGCACATTCTTCAGCCCCATGCTCTTCAATGCATATATGACCCCGCTGGCCAACATCGTCAGATACCATGGTCTCAACATAATTTCCTAAGCAGATGACACCCAACTCATCCTCTTACTCAACAACCACCCCATCACCACCAGAACTAACTTCCACAGCTGCATGAAAACCATCATCGACGGGATGAAGAACAACTGCCTGCAACTCAACACAGGCAAGACAGAAATATTGATTTTTGGCAACAGCAGCAACACATGGAACGACTTCAAGTGGCCATCAGACCTAGGACCTGTACCCACTCCCTCCGACCATACCAGAAACCTCAGGCTCATTATTGACAACAAGCTCACCATGAAATCGCAAATAAATGCTATCTCTTCCACTTGCTTCTTCACTCTGCACATGCTACGTACAATTTTCAAGTGGATACCCCTACACATGAGATGCACCATGACACAGGCCCTCATCACCAGCCGACTGGACTATGGCAATGCCCTCTACACAAGAATAGCCACACACCTCCTACAGACACTTCAGTCCATAAAGAACGCCACAGCCAGACTCATCCTCAGCCTTCCCCGACAAACCCACATTACAACCTACCTCAGGCAACTCCACTGGCTCTCCATACAGAAGAGATGCCAATTCAAGTTGCTATCCCACACACACAAGGCTCTACACAACCAAGGACCCGCATACATTAACCACTGCCTGAACTTCCATCAACCGTTGAGAAGACTGTACTCTGCCTCCCTTTCACTTGCCTATACTCCCTGCATCTACTGAAGACAAAGTGGAGTACGCTCCTTCTCCTACATCACAGCAAAGACCTGGAACAGCCTCCCCACACACCTCCAGACCATTGCCTCACTTCCGGAATTCCAAATGGGCCTCAAGACCTGGCTGTTCGAATAAGCCTCTGGGACCTGCAAGCACATGGATACCCTATCGGGTGATTAGCTGAGCTTTATAAATCTTGATTGATTTAAAGTCGAAGTGGCAGTAAACTGCACACACAGGCCTTGCAATAGTAGGCCTGAGATAGGTATGAAAGACCACATGTGTGGGTGGCACAATCAGTGCTGCAGGCCCACTAGTAGCATTTAGATTACAGGCCCTGGGTATATGGTATACCACTTTACAAGGGACTATCAGGTAAACTAAATATGTCAATTATTATTATTATTATTATTATTCAGATTTGTACAGTGCATGGCTACCCAACCTAGGGGCCGATTCCGATTCCGGCCGGAAATCTCTCCAACCGAGCCGGACCCGGAGAGAATTCCGACCGAATCGGACCCTAGCAGTCCGACCGGACTGAGTACGATGCATTCGCATGCTATCGGACTCGAGTCGGTCGGACTCCCATTGAAGTCAATGGGAGCCGGTCGTACAACGCGTACGCGGGCTCCCATTGACTCAATGGGTGCGAGGCGGACAAGGGCGCCCCTACAGCGTGTACGTGTCCATGCGCATCGCGGCGTACATGCACAGGTAGGGGGGACCCATGGGTCCCCCTGTGTGCGACTCGCGCGCCTACGAGTAGCAGGGGGTCCGACGCGGACCCCCAAAGTCCGGCTCTGACAGCTTCTTCGAGCCGGACGGCGCGAGTCGGTCGGACTGCTCGCGGCGCGCATCGTACTTACCCGGCCGGGAAACATCTCCATAGCGCGGTGCGAGTCGTGTCCTTGCGAGTCGGTCGGAGCGTGTTGAAGCCGCGTTCGAGTCGGTCGGCGTTTCGCGGGTGCTTGCATCGTACTCGCTCGGCCGGACCCGCGTACGATTCGGTCGGGAAACAGGGCTCCGAATCGGATCCGGTGAATCCAAATCCGATTCGGAGCACTACCGGCCGAGATCGGAATCGGCCCCCAAGGGTTTTCAGCGCTACCCATCAATAGGGTACCAGGAACAGATAAGCAACTGCTATGGATGGCAGGGATTAAAATAGCTAGGTTTTGAGGTTCCTGCGAAAAGCAAAGAACGAGCAACATGATCTCAAATCAGCCAGGATTGAATTCTTTAACTTTGAGCCTAAGAAAGAGAAGGCTTGTCCTCCCTGTCTGGCTCTCTTCACTCTGGGAACAACTGTGAGGTTCGAGTTGCTAGGCGTAAAGAAGGACTAGGAGTATAAGGCACCACCAATGGTCTTAAGTAAGAAGTGATGGAGCAAGGACTCGGACACGAGACTTGCTCGGATGCAATCCTCTCGATTTAACTTACTAGCAAATTACTAACGACATGTCTCGTAATTAATAATATGCATTTTTCACTATACGCGGGAAAAGAATGAAGCTTGCCTATGTGCTTACTAACTGCAAATAACACAGACGTAGGACTAGAACGCATTTAACATGGGATCTTTAATGCACATGCGTCTACTGCATCTACGTAGTATGACGTGCTTTCACTTGGAGGGAAATTCTGGCGCTTGCGCAAAGAGCTATAAAATGGCCGCCTGAAAGCTCACATGCATGGCACCTGCCTTGCTGAAATTAGAAATGGGTTTATAACTAACGCAAATGCAGAGAGAGAAATAACAAATGGTATGGGTTAGAGTAGAGGTTGGTGGTATACAGTGAAACCATTTATTTTTGAGAATAACATTTTTCCTTTTTGACTTTATTATTAGTGCAAATTTGGGCCTGTTAAAGTTGTCCGAGTCGAGCAGACCAATATGGCGTGATGCATGCGCCCTGATACGGAAGCTTGGAAGATGACTAAGGATTTGACACGAGTCCAAGGTCGGCGGAGATGTGCCCTGGGAACATGAGGGTGAAGAGTTCATATGAAGGAACTTATTCAAGAAATCAGTTACAAATGTATTAATAAAGTTTAAAGATGTATGGGAAAGGAAGGGCGGAATAAAGTTTGAAGGGAGGAGTTTGGAAACAAAGGTTAAAAGAGAATAAATGAAGTATAAGTGTGGTGTGATGATCATCCCCCTCGCCTGTCCAATCAGAAGTTAGTATTCTGTAAAAATGAAACATTAATGGGTGGGACATGCCTATGGAAGGGTATAATTGAAGTACTTTAGTTAGTTAGAAAAAAAGCTAAGCTTGTTGGGAGTGGAAGCAGCAGAAACAATTTGGAGCTTGGGATGCTGTCGGTACTGGGGTGGTGCTGATGCTCTGAAATGCTGATGAAGAAATCGAATGCAGAACCATCTACTTAACTTGGGTGGGTTAGAAAGAAGATCGCGGAAGAACCACGAGGAGGAAGAGAGTGTCAGAGAGGGGTGCGACGTAGTCGTCGGTAATTAGAGAGGTGAAGTATCCTGTCCTGATTCCTGTCCTGAAGCCTTTGTCTCCTGATCTGTCCTGGGAGGCCCTTACCAGCCCTTTGGCCAGGGGTTGGTCTTCACACCATACTTTGGTAACTATGAAATACATCGTTTGATAAATGCTCTTCTGTCTCTATCCTCTTCTTTTTGAGCATAGTTATTGTGTGGATCTGAATTGATAAGTGTTATCTGAGATATTTTGAGTTGGCACTCCCGCGAATGAGGGTGTTTGTACTGAAACGCTTTTGAGATGGTTCAAAACCCCTAATTTAGATAAAGATTAAAAAACTTATTGAGTCTGTCATTATTTTATACTTATTAAGAAATGCATAATAAGTTATGTCAATTATCGCCATCAACTAGGTTTACCTAACTGGTCCATTGACCAGAGGAAAGAACTGTTTGATCAGCAGAAGGTTTAGTTAAAGAAGTAATAACTAGATCTTGAGGTTTGAGTAACATATAAAACTAATAGACTCCAGTGGTTTACTTAGAGCGCAGCGGAAGCAAGTTGTATGGGCCCAAGTGAGTATATGGTAGTAGAGTATCTGTTGTTAGTAGACCGCTGGATCAGTTTTCTGGTAGCAGAGCTATGGTTGTTAGTAACTAGTTTGGTGATAAGTATAGATTATTAATTTTTGGTTAATGTATTAACAAAAGAGTTAGGGGCCGATTCCGATCTCGGCCGGTAGGGCTCCGAATCGGATTCGGCTTTACCGGATCCGATTCGGAGCCCTCATTCCCGACCGATTCGTACGTGCGTCCTGCCGAGCGAGTACGATGCGAGCGCACGCAAAATCGCAGACCGACTTGTTCGTCCGTGTCGGACCCCCCTGTACGCGTAGCCGCGCGAGTCGCACACAGGGGGGACCCATGGGTCCCCCCTACACGTGCATGTATGCCGCGAGTCGCTTAGAGGCGTACCCGCTGTAGGGGGCGCCCTTGTTCGCCTCGCACCCATTGAGTCAATGGGAGCCCGTGTACGCGTTGTACGACCGGCTCCCATTGAGTTCAATGGGAGTCCGACCGAATCGAGTCCGATGGCATGCGTGTGCATCGTACTCGTTCGGTCGGACTGCTAGGGTCCGATTCGGTCGGAAATCTCTCCGGGTCCGGCTCGGTCGGAGAGATTTCCGGCCTGAATCGGAATCGGCCCCTTAGTGTCCTGTTTTATGTTGTCTGGAAAATTCCTGGGGAATGAATAGCGGGTGGCGATAGAAACCACACTCCAGTGAGGTTACTCGTCTGTTGGAATAACACTGAGAAGCTAGGTAGGGCTGGCAGTGTTAAACTAGGGACTATTTTCTGAACAAAGTGAGAGTGGTTGAAAGCAAAGAGTTCGCTGGTGAACCTTTAGGCGTTATATCACCTAGTAAGGGTAACCCTGAAGGAGTAGCAGGTTCTTCTAAGCTAGATTGACAGCAAAAGGAGTTCGCTGGTGAAATACCGGTCTCAAAATTCTTTAACAGAAGATACCGGAAGAGTAGCAGGTTCTTTGGAGCTTAGGAGAAGAGTAAGCGGAAGGTTTTACTCGCAGTGGAAGAAAATAAACTATCCTTTTGGTTTAGTGGAACAGACAGAGTAGCGAATGTTTTATGTTGTTAATAACAAAGAAGTTCAAAGAATTTTTTAAGAAAATAAAAATGTTCGTATTACCTTGCAAAGGGAGGGTCAGTTGCCGGAGTGGTACTGACGTCACAGAGAGCCGCGCTGGGATTGGTAGAAGCAGCTGGCGCGTGACAGGAGGAGCTTGGTAAAGGAGGGGTGAGAATTCACCTGAGTAGGATCAACTTCACAGAAGAGTCGCGCTGGGATTGGTAGAAGCAGCGGGCGTGTGACAGGAACAGCATTGTAAAGGAGGGGTCAGTAGTGAGGAGTAGAACTGATGTCAGGAAAAGGCCGCGCTGACATTGGTCAGAGTACGAGTGTGAGCCTGGACACTTAGGGGCCTATTCCGATTCGGGCCGGAAATCTCTCCGACCGAGCCGGACCCGGAGAGATTTCCGACCGAATCGGACCCTAGCAGTCCGACCGAACGAGTACGATGTGCACGCATGCTATCGGACTCGATTCGGTCGGACTCCCATTGAAGTCAATGGGAGCCAGTCGTACGACGCGTACATGGGCTCCCATTGACTCAATGGGCACGACGCGAACAAGGGTGCCCCCTACAGCGTGTTCGCGTCGATGCGGGTCGCACCGTACATGCACGTGTAGGGGGGACCCATGTGTCCCCCCTGTGTGCAACTCGCACGCCTACGCTTCCAGGGGGGTCCGACACGGACCCCCAAAGTGCTGCTCCGACAGCTCCTTGGAGCCGGGCTGCGCGAGTCGGTCGGAGCGGTCGAGGTGCGCATCGTAATTACCCGGCCGGGAAACGTCTCCATTGCGAGGTGCACGTCGTCCCCGTGCGAGTCGGTCGGAGCGGTCGGGTCCTGCGAACGAGTCGGTCGGAGATTTCGCGAGCGCACGCATCGTACTCGCTCGCCCGGACGCACGTACGACTCGGTCGGGAAATAGGGCTCCGAATCGGATCCGGTTAAGCCGAATCCGATTCGGTGCCCTACTGGCCGAGATCGGAATCGGCCCCTTAGTTAGAAGCTGCGCTAGGATTGGAGGAGAGAAGGATTGTATGCGGGATTTTGATTTGACTGTCAGTGCAAGACGTATTGGTAGAAGATTTCAAGGGTTTGCGGAATACAATTTCCTGCACCGTTCTTCAAGAATGTATGGAGAGAAAAGAGAGATGTCAATCTTTAAGAGAATAAAGAATTTCTTTATTAAGGATAAGCCTGTGTTGACTAGAGAGGGTATTCCTATTCCGCCACCGAAGTCACCAGCATCTTTTATGATGATGGAGAGAGGATATCATACTTGCGTGTGGCTAGAAAATTGGGTAGAGTACACAAGGGATGATGATGTGTTAGCGTTTCCTAAGGATGGTACGTTTAATGGGAGGATTCTTCAGAATTTGAGATTGAAGATGAATGATTTAGAACCGAGACCGAGGTTAACTCAATATGAGGCTTTGGAAGAATGGGAAACTGAGTCATATGAAAGAGAGAAATGCAGAGGTGGAAGATATAGAGGATTCTTTCCGAGACACTTGCATGAGTCAAGAGAATTACACATGAAACAGTGGAGGAGAGCGATGGTATCGGAAGGGTTATATCCAGTGTTGATGGCTGAGGAACATTCTGGAGGAAAGTGTAAAGAGAAAACAAAACATATGGATTCGACAGGATATGGAGAGTCAGATGACGAATTGTTAGAGGATATTTTAATTAAGAATACGCCACCGTATCAAGAAGCAGCTAGTAAGGTTGTCCCAAGTGCACCAGTAATGGGAATACCATTAACTCCACAGATTTTACATGAGACATCATACAACAGAGTGTTGCAAGATAGTGAGAGAGAAGCTTTGAACAAAACTAGGGAGGAACTAGTTCAAAGAATAAGTCAACTGAATTTAAATACGGAAGCTTTGACAGTACCTGTAACCATTGGTCCAGTAATCCCATTATATGGGGATAATAAGGATACCCAGAAATCACAACTTGTGACGGTTCCATTGAATAGTCCTAGAGAAGAGATACTAATCACAGATGATCAGGCTAGTGAAAGTGAGACAGTTCTCTCACTAATGGATCTCCCTATTGTAGAACCCAATGTGGAAACTCAAAAGAGAGTCACACCTATGAATTTGAGAGAGAGAAGACCTTTGGTTCTGGCTGGAACTTCAGGTACAACAGTAGTCACTTCTGAAGATATAGAAAAGTGGGCTCAGGAAAGGGAAAATCAGATCACAAAACCGAAGATTTTAGATATTAACAGATTAAAAGTGGAATTGGAAGAGATGATGACAGGATGTGTGGGCACAGAGAGATTAAATGTTTATAATGATGAAGAACTGTTGTTTCTATGTAAAAGTATAACCAGGAGAGCAAGACTATTTCATGAAAGATTAACTGAAGTTGCTTCAGAGATTGGAATAGATATAGGGAAATCAAAATTGTTACAGTAGCCCTATCGAGTGGATTTTACCGATAAAGACTTAGAAAGTGTGAATGCTTCAGGAAAAAGGTTATAGATAAAAGAATTAATGAACATTTTGCGGAAATGGGGAGACATTGATAAATGGAGGATTAGGTGGATAAGGAAGAAAGAAGAAGTACAGGCAAGAGAGGCAGCAGCTGCATTTCCAGTGAGAGAAACAGGAAAAGTGGAGAGGTTGTGTCCAATGAGAGAGGTTCCTGGAGGAGGATATGTTCATGTCCCTTGGAGTAGACAAGATATTTTATCATTTACAAATGATTTTCCAAAACTGAGAGAGAAGCCAGTTGAGTGGTACAAACAGGTAGAAAGTTTTGTAAAAGTCTCAAAGGTGTTACTGAAAGATCTAGATGGTCTTTTTGACATAGTGGTACCTGCTGATTTATGGACAGAATGTAAAATCACAATTGATTGGCCTAATGAGGAGTATCCTAGAGATGCAAAAACAGGAGCACCGTCAGAAGAAGTGATGAAAAAGTATCACCAAGTGATTACATATTTAAAAGAGAAAATTCCTCCTAAAGAAACAGATTGGGTAAAAATAGATAGAACAACACAGGAACCTAATGAATCTGTACATGCGTACTATGAGCGATTGTTGCAGGTGTTCAAGCAGTATAGTGGTTTTGAGAACATTGGTGACAAAGATATGGGACATTTTGTGTATCGGTTTGTATATGGCTTGAAACCGGAAATTAGTCAGATGATACAGCAACACATGTTGTGCTGGCAAAGTAAGACAGTGGATGAAAGTTTGAAGTACGCGAAATATTGCGGGGATGACATAGAGGCCAGGCGAAGGAAGCTGAAAGAGAAAATGATGTGGGCTCAAGTTAAATTGGCAGAGCAGCAGGAAGAGAAGACAAATGAGCAAAATAATGATCCAGTAAAAAAACAGAGTCAGAATAATCAAGGAATGAATGGTAATAGATTTAAAGGGCGACTGTACAGAGAAGAAGAGAAAAAGAAGTTCCCTTGTCATGCGTGCGGAAAGCTTGGACATTGGAAGAACGAGTGTAAGAGTACTCAGAATAATAAGAGTAATAATGGGCCACATCAAAATTTAATCCCACAGATGCAGAATGAAGTACTTATGAATCAGCAGCAACAGGTAGTCACTCCACAATATCAGGTACCACCAGCTCCGATGCCAAATTTTGTGAACCATCAAAGTTTCAATACGAACACCGGATTTCAAGGAGAAAGTGGTAAGAATAATCGAACAATTGCTCAATATTTTTTGCAGAATGATGAGGTACGTTCAGATACTGCACAATGACGGTGCCTGAGGGGGGAGGAAGAGGAGTGCGTGCTTGGCGCATCCTTGCCGGTAGATCAGTCAGGTCCATTTGTTGATGGGAGAGTAGAAGGTAAAGACATTACTTTCCTATTGGATACTGGTGCTACCAGGTCTACTGTGAGAACAGCAGACATCCCAAACCTACCCCTCTCGGGAGAGACAATACAAGTTGTAGGTGTATCTAACCAACAGATTAGAACACCAATCACAAAGCCAATGGAGGTGCATATTGGAAACTTCAAAGAAATGCATCGATTTGTAGTTTGCGATTCCAGTCCTGTAAATCTGTTGGGAAGAGATCTTTTGTGCAAAATTAATTGCACGATCTATTGTAAACCGGATGGTGTCGCTTTCCAAACCCCTGATGAAGATGTGGCATACAAGATGATGCTGGCCAAGCAGGGAACAGAAGTAGATGAAATGTTTTCACTGATAACTGAAAATGAATTACCAGAAGAGTTGAGAACCACAGTTAATCCAGAAGTGTGGGATTTTACAGGAAAAGATATTGGGCTAATGAAAAATATAGACCCATTTAAAGTGACAGTGAAGGAAGGAGCAGTGTATCCAAATACGCGACAGCACAAAATGATTTCAGAAGTAAAAGCAGGAATTATCCCAGAAATTGAACGAATGGTTAAACAAGGCATTCTGAAAGAAGTGATGGGTAGTCCCTGTAATTCACCAATAATGGGACTGAAAAAGCCTAGCAAGAAGTACAGAATAGTATAAGACCTGAGAAAAATAAATAAGATTGTAATTCCCTGCTGTCCAATTGTGCCAAATCCAGCAGTGATCCTTTATCAGATACCATGGAATGCAGGATGGTTCACAGTAATTGATTTATGCCAAGCGTTCTTTTCTATTCCTTTGCACCCAGACAGCCAGTATCTGTTTACGTTTAAATTTGAAGATCGTATTTACGCATGGTGTCGTGTTCCTCAAGGGTACACAGAAAGTCCTTCAATCTTTAATCAGATTCTGAAAAAGTGGCTGGAATCATTGATTATGCCCAGAAATTCTGTTCTGGTTCAGTACATTGATGACCTACTGGTGGCATCAAAAACGCGAGAAGATTGTGTCACAGATACAATTGCGTTGCTGAACCATTTGGCTGAAGGAGGACACAAGGTGTCTCCAGAAAAATTACAGTTCTGTCGACAAGAAGTAAGATATCTAGGGCATAAAATAGAAAGAGGAGTTAGAAAAGTGACATCGAAAAGAATAAAAATAATCAAAGAAATGCAATTGCCACAGACTCAGAGAGAGATGAGAATGTTTCTGGGAGTGGTTGGATACTGCAGGCAATGGATAAATGGATTTTCTGTGTTAGCGAAACCATTGATACAGATGATTTAGAAACAAGCAAAAGATCCGATTGATTGGAATGATGACTGCCTAGAGGCATTTGTGAGATTGCGAAATTGTCTGTGTGAGGCTCCTGCCTTGGGCATGCCAGACTATACAAAAGATTTTGCTTTATTTTGTTGTGAAAGAGAAAATTGTGCACTTTCAGTTTTAACACAGAGACATGGATTGAGTTGGCGTCCAATGGCATATTTTTCAGCCACATTGGACCCGGTGGCTTCAGCATTGCCTGACTGCTTAAAAGCAGTAGCTTCTACTTGTATGAGTCTGGAGCAAAGTGAGTCGATAGTGATGGGACATCCGGTAAAGGTATTCGTTCCACACTCAGTTGAGATTCTTTTAACAAGAACACAGCACCTCACCCCTATTCGTTTGACAAAGTACGAAAGAGTAATTTTGGGAGCAGAAAATGTGACTATGACAAGGTGTACGATTTTGAACCCAGCTACCCTATTGCCAGACCCCTGCGATGAGGAAGTAAAAGATGAAAGTGATCATGATTGCTTAGACGTAACTAAATTATGCACAAAGCCCCGCTCGGATATAAAAGAGACACCCCTAAAAGAAGCAGATCATGAGTTATTTGTAGACAGCTCCTGCCTTAGGACACAAGAGGGAGGTCTAAGTGCTGCATATGCTGTTTGCAAAATTTCGGGGGTAATTGAAGCATCCTGTTTACCTGGGGTCAAGTCTGCACAAGTAGCTGAATTGGTTGCCTTGACAATAGCATGTAAAAAGGGGAAAAATTGGAGAGTAACCATATTACGGATAGTCAATATGGTTTCGGGATTGTGCATGACTTCGGCCAGCTTTGGATGCAGAGGGGATTTCTGACTTCTTCAGGGTCTCCAATCAGAAACAGCAAAAATGTAAAGGATTTGTTGGAAGCATTACAATTGCCAAAAGAGATAGCAGTTGTAAAATGCGCTGCACATCAGTCAGGAAATGACTATGTGACTGCTGGTAATAATTATGCTGACCAAGTGGCGAAATACTGCGCTAAAAATGCAGTAGCCATAAACAGAAAAATTGAAACGGGAGAAACCAGATGCCAACTTATGTACTTCTCAGTGCCAGAGACATGGGATGAGATTAGACAATTGCAGGAAGAAGTTGAGGAAAAGGAAAAAGAAATCTTGATAAAGGCAGCCTGTACCAAAAGACCACATGATGAAGAATGGGTGTATCTAGATGGAAGACCAGTCATACTTTCAAAAATGGTGAGGGTGTATCATGGAGCAACACACATAGGGAGAGATTCAATGATCAGACTATTCAGACAGAGTTGGTACAATCCGAAGTTCAGGGTAATCGCAGAGAGCCTTTGCCAAAGATGCTTAACCTGTCAACAGCAGAACCCAGGTAGAAAGACAGTGGTAAGCTGGGGAAAAATCGGAAAGGCAGAAGGACCCTTCACCAGATTACAGTTAGATTTCATTGAGTTACCCCCTGCAACGGATTGAAATATGTACTTGTATTAGTGTGCCTTTTCTCAAGATGGGTGGAAGCCTACCCTACAAGAAGAAATGACAGTCTTACAGTTGCAAAATTATTGTTGATGGAGTTAGTGCCACGGTTTGGTTTTCCGGTCACTTTGGAATCAGACAGAGGCCCTCATTTTAATAATGAAATAATTCGATTAATATGTGCTGCATTTAACATTGAACAAAAACAACACTGCGCTTATCATCCAGAGGCTTCTGGAATTGTTGAACAAATGAATGGCACAATCAAGTCAAGATTGGGAAAGGTGTGTGCATCCACAAAGCTGAAATGGCCAGATGCATTGCCTCTTGTGCTAATGGGTCTCAGAAGCATTCCAGACAGGAAAACAGGAATGAGTCCACATGAGGTACTCATGGGAAGAGCCATGAGACAGGCATTCATTCCTGGAAATAAAATAATGAGTATAACTGATGATCTGGTATTGGACTATTGCAAAGGATTGGCTGAAATGATGCATTCTATCTCTCATCAGGTTGGAGAAGACGCAGTTGAAAGACAGCCAGATCAAGCACATGATTTGAATACTGGAGATTGGGTGCTAGTGAAGAAACATGCAAGAAAATTGTGTCTAGCAACAAGGTGGGACAAACCAAGGCAAGTCATACTAGTCACTACCACAGCAGTGAAGTGTGCAGGTTTGCCCAACTGGATTCACGCTAGTCATACCAGAAGAGTACCGAGCCCATTAGATCAACAAGAGCCACCACTCACTGAGCAGGCTGAAGCATCAGTAGTTGTAAACTGTGAAATTGAAGAATCTAGAGTGATAGATTCTGAAAGACAACCATATGATGAGCAGCCCGAGCTAAGTCAGGAAGAATGGATCCCAGTGATTTAAGTAATTGATGATGCCATTGAAACCAGAAGTAGAACAGAGCTGAAAAGACAAGAAAGTAGTCAGGAAGAGATAGGGGAAGAAGAACACACTCAGGTGAAAACAGAAAAAGACATAAACAAACCTGAGGAGGGAAAAAGAAAAGAACACGTTCAGGCAGAAGAAGAAAGGTTTGAATTAAGACCTGAACAGGACCAGATAGAGTTAGAAGAACAAACTCAGGCAGAAGAAGAAAGATTTGAAGTAAGACCTGAGCAGGATCAGACAGAATTAGAAGAACAGGCTCAGGAAGAAGTAGAACAAAACACAGTAGAACCTGAGCAGGAAGAAGCAAAAGAAGGTACAAGCACAGAAAACAGAGAAATAGAACTGATTGTGCCCAGAATAAATGAAATAAAACGAACTTTACAAGGAGATAAAGAAGGTGAAAAAGCAGTACAAATTAAAAGAGTCAGAAAGGGAGACAATTGGCCAACTGGAGTAAAGAAACTAAAATATCACCTGAGAAAATCTGAAAAGAAACCAGAACAAGTGAATGAAATCACAAGTCAAACAAGATCTAAGCAAACATTAGCAAAAATAACTCGAAGAAGACCAAGATTGAGAAACTTAAACAGAAAATACAAGGCTCCAGAGAGGACGTACGTCATTCTTGAAGAATTTGAGTCCCTAGATCTGACTGATGAGACAGAAGAAGTCCATATTGCACAAATTGACGAAAGCCAATTGAAACCTCCTTAAGAATAAAAAGACAAAAGACTGTAAAGAGAAAAGATAAGAGAAAAGAAATTTTCTCAGAGACAAAATGGCCGACAATGAAGTTAGCGGAAAACCAAAATGTGGAATTAAAAGAAAGTGTCTTAGATTTTGTTTTTGTAGTATTTTATTAGCGATATTAGGATGGTTATTCCTAACAGTAGGGGTACCTTTGATAATGGAAACAAGTGACAAAAATAATACAGTTACTAATGTTAAAGTAGATAGATTAAGAGAAACTAAAATAGAAATAGGAGTGGAAGATGAGGCAAATTATCATAATGAATCAGACTATAATACGTCCTCTAATGTGTTTATTAAATTATTATTTCAGTATGTTAGCACTATGCAAATTAACAACTGTTATGTATGTATGAAGTTGCCCTCATCAGTATCAGAAGGGATGACGTATCACCATATACCTTTAACGTATGGTGTGTCATGTAGTATTTTGTCAAGTTTATTTTACACTACAGGGAGATTGCAGTATTTTTATTCTAACTTAGATATAATATTTCCTGAACTTCCTATTAGAAAGAATATGAATCCAGTAGTTAGTAGTAAAAATGCACGATTTATGGGTGAATTTTTCATAACAATGAGTTCAATAGATTTAGTTCAGGCACACGAAGATAATTTAACATGTACATTAAGAAAAGAAGAAAAATAATTTTTAGATTTAGTAGAAGAAAGGAGACAGGATTTAATGAAGAAGGCAACTACACAGAAAACCCATGTACCTCCATGGGTTGGGAAAGAGGGAATCTATGCAAGTGGCAAGGCTCATGCTTCGATGTCCCTGGACTTTGTGAAAAGGGGAAAATTCTGCCTCCATAGATTAAAGACAGATTATAACAATAATTACATTGGTTCCAGTGAATGTGAACATAACTTCCTAATATTAGGAGGATGGGGACTAAAAGGGGGAACTGATCCTGTGTTTCCAGGAGTGTATTATGTTTGTGGGAGTAATGCCTACTACAGGTTACCTGCAAGATGGTACGGAATAGTTTTTCCTAAAATTTACCATGTAGATAAAATCAGTGGAACCAATGGAAATTCTAATGGACTAAAACGAAGAAGAAGGGCTAGTTTTTCTGAAATTGTAGGAGATATTTTTAGTGCCCTGATACCCTCAGTTGGAGTCATTTTAAACTCACTGAAAATTTGTAAGTTATCAACCATAGTTGATCGTCTTTCTACAGATACTGCAGGAGGATTTTTAATGATTAACACAGAAATGGTTGCAATTAGATCAATGGTTTTACAGAACCGTCTTGCTCTTGACACATTGTTGGCAAAAAAGGTGGAGTTTGTGGCATGTTGAAAGTTCAACATTGCTGCACTTATATTCCGGACAAGAGCAGAGAAATTAAAGGATATATTGAAAATATTACAAGAATGCACAACGATTTGACCCAACTGGAGGTTGACAGTGTGTGGGGAAGACTAACAAAAAGTATAACATCAATAGGGAAATGGTTTGTTGGGTTTGGGAAAAGTTTTCTAGGTCAAATAATGATACCTTTAGTGATGATAATAACAATAGTGATGTTAATAATGATTACATATAGATGTTGTAGAAAAGGTACGAAACTAAAAGTACACTTGAACAGAAAAGGAAAGGGACAGACACATAAAAGAAAATATGAAGAAATACGCTTGGAAGAAATGAAAGGCAGATTATATAAGAAGATGCAAGATTTCAAAGGAAATGAGACAGTTGATGAAAAGTTGGGAGGCCAAATAGAGAAAACTGAGAAGTGCTAAAGTTGATATCTGGGATGGATGGGAATTTTGTGATGGCTTAATATGCCATCAGAGAGGGGATTGATGGAGCAAGGACTCGGACACGAGACTTGCTCAGAAGCAATCCTCTCGATTTAACTTACTAGCGAATTACTAACGACATGTCTCGTAATTAATAATATGCATTTTTCACTATACGCGGGAAAAGAATGAAGCTTGCCTATGTGTTTACTAACTGCAAATAACACAGACGTAGGACTAGAACGCATTTAACATGGGATCTTTACTACGCATGCATCTACTGCATCTACGTAGTATGACGTGCTTTCACTTGGAGGGAAATTCTCGCGCTTGCGCAAAGAGCTATAAAATGGCCGCCTGAAAGCTCACATGCATGCACCTGCCTTGCTGAAATTAGAAATGGGTTTATAACTAACGCAAATGCAGAGAGAGAAATAACAAATGGTATGGGTTAGAGTAGAGGTTGGTGGTATACAGTGAAACCATTTATTTTTGAGAATAACATTTTTCCTTTTCGACTTTATTATTAGTGCGTATTTGGACCTGTTAAAGTTGTCCGAGTCGAGCAGACCAATATGGCGCGACGCATGCGCCCTGGTACGGAAGCTTGGAAGATGACTAAGGATTTGACACGAGTCCAAGGTCGGCAGAGATGTGCCCTGGGAACATGAGGGTGAAGAGTTCATATGAAGGAACTTATTCAAGAAATCAGTTACAAATGTATTAATAAAGTTTAAAGATGTATGGGAAAGGAAGGGCGGAATAAAGTTTGAAGGGAGGAGTTTGGAAACAAAGGTTAAAAGAGAATAAATGAAGTATAAGTGTGGTGTGATGATCATCCCCCTCGCCTGTCCAATCAGAAGTTAGTATTCTGTAAAAATGAAACATTAATAGGTGGCACATGCCTATGGAAGGGTATAATTGAAGTAGTGTAGTTAGTTTGAAAAAAAGCTAAGCTTGTTGGGAGCGGAAGCAGCAGAAACAATTCGGAGCTTGGGATGCTGTCGGTGCTGGGGTGGTGCTGATGCTCTGAAATGCAGAACCATCTGCTTAACTTGGGTGGGTTAGAAAGAAGATTGCGGAAGAACCACGTGGAGGAAGAGAGTGTCAGAGAGGGGTGCGACGTAGTCGTCGGTAATTAGAGAGGTGAAGTATCCTGTCCTGAAGCCTTTGTCTCCTGATCTGTCCTGGGAGGCCCTTACCAGCCCTTTGGCCAGGGGGTTGGTCTTCACACCATACTTTGGTAACTATGAAATACATCGTTTGATAAATGCTCTTCTGTCTCTATCCTCTTCTTTCTGAGCATAGTTATTGTGTCGATCTGAATTGATAAGTGTTATCTGAGATATTTTGAGTTAGCACTCCCGCGAATGAGGGTGTTTGTACTGAAACGCTTTTGAGATGGTTCAAAACCCCTAATTTAGAAAAAGATTTAAAAACTTATTGAGTCTGTCATTATTTTATACTTATTAAGAAATGCATAATAAGTTATGTCAATTATCGCCATCAACTTGTTTTACCTAACTGGTCCATTGACCAGAGGAAAGAACTGTTTGATCAGCAGAAGGTTTAGTTAAAGAAGTAATAACTAGATCTTGAGGTATGAGTAACATATAAAACTAATAGACTCCAGTGGTTTACTTAGAGCGCAGTGGAAGCAAGTTGTATGGGCCCAAGTGAGTATATGGTAGTAGAGTATCTTTTGTTAGTAGACCGCTGGATCAGAGGGACCTGGTTCAAAAGACATTTGTGGATGTAACATAGTGCCTTAAATTGGATGAGATGTTCAACAGGGAAGCAGTGTGGAGCAGGTTAGCGGTGGAATAGAGCTTGGTAGGATGCAGTAGAAGTCTTGCCACTCCATTCTGCACTATTTGACGACGACTAAGCAGATTATTTGTTAATCCAAGATATTTCTATAGTCAAACCTCAAGATCACCAAGGCCTGAATGACAGTTTGTTGGGCCAAAAATGGAAGAGATCCTAAGATTTATTTGAGCCATCTCAAAATGCCAAAGCAGGTGGTGACAACTTTATTATTATTATTATTAGTTAGCTTGTAAAGCGCCTGGTTACTCCAAACGGAGTGTCCCCGCACTAGGATATTAATGAAAAACCCAGCGACAGTCCTGACCTAGCGACTATCCTGCGCATAGGACTGACGGAACAGTAAAAGGCAAGAATATTACTTCCGTCCACCAGAAGGGTGTCGGAAGAGCCAAGTTTTCAAATTTTTACGGAACAAAGACTCCGACATGCAGGTCCTAAGATCCGTGGGCAGGTCATTCCATGCCTTAGCTGCCAGGAAGCCAAAAGATCTCCCTCCCGCTCGAACCTTCTGCACCCTGGGCACAATGACCCTAGCAGAGCCAAGCGATCTCATATCCCGAGCGGGCCGGTAAGCTGTAAGAAGGGGGAGAAGGAATCGCGGCCCCTTCTGACTAAGGATCCTATGACCAAAGCATAAGGCCTTAAAAGTAACTCTGGCCTGAATTGGGAGCCAATTAAGTTTATTCAGAGCTTCCCCCACCGAAACCCGCCTAGGGATGTTCAAGATCAGCCAGGCTGCAGCATTTTGGACCTTCTGCAAGAGGCTCAAATTTCTAGCAGTCACCCCTAGGTACAATATGTTGCAATAATCAAGGCGAGATGTTACAAGAGCCTGTACAATAGTTCTTTTAGCGTCAAGGGGGAGAAGGTCCAAAATTTTGCGTTGCATTTTAAGAATGCCAAAGAAGGCTCCGGCCACAGCGGTAATTTGCTCAGAGAAGGACAGATTTTCATCGAACCATCTAAAAACTCAAAGAAAGATTTGCGTTCAACCAAACACCTAGGTTTTTGACTACTGAGACAGGGAAAGGTAGAGTGCCCATCACCCCAGGCAATAGATACGGACCCAACAGATGGGGCTAGGTTTCCCAGCAACAGCACCTCAGTCTTGTCTCCATTTAACTTCAGAAAGTTGTAACTCATCCAGGAGCAGACTTGAGTAAGACAGCTGTTCAGTGTTACTGTGTCAAACAGGTATATACCAAGGTCACCATATTTTAGGGGAGAAGTACATGCACTTTAGAACTGATCAGCAGTGGTAAAGTGCTTAGAGTCCTAACGCCAACAAAAACAAGGTCAGAAAGGTATGAGGAGGAAGCCAAAAAGTTTGGTGTGACCCTTCAGAGAGGGACAATTTCCATCACAACTACCCCAGCCTAAAGCAAGGGTAACCTAATCAATCCCTTGATGGACGTCCCTGGTTCGGGTGATAGAACATGGACAAGACCCACTACTGCAGAGGTACTTACCTGTTCTACACCACTCCAAGAGGAATCCTTCGCCTTACCCGTGGACCCCATCTGTGCAGCACCTAACATTAACTTGCTCACAGATGCATCCCAGTAGGCAGACAGTGCCACCAGGGCCAACAAGGTGGTGTGGCCCAGTCTTCCCCTTGGGTCTCACTTCTGTCCCCAACCCAAGAAAAAACTCTGTCCACAAGTACAGTATCCAACAGAGGCCACTAACAGCTGTCAGTGTCAAGAGCCAGGCTCCAGGCCATTCAGGGGTCTCTGTCCTCTGTGGTTTCTCCGAGTGGGGGACAGTAGCCCCAGGTGCCTTGCATCCTTTCTCCACTCTCTCTCTCTCTCTCTCACCAGTCAGGGGTGATATCCTAAACCTGATACTACAGCCCAGGATCTGTACTCTTAGGCTAAACATGTGCCTGGCAAGCCAGAACTTTCACAGGAGTACAACCAACCCCCAAACGAAACACATTCTATGTGTGTTGTACAGGAGTCTGCCTGATGCAGGTCCCCCAACTCCTGTCCATGTGACAGAGCACGGTGGCCCCCTAGGCCAGATGGAGCCTCACTAGGGTCAATCTTGGGGGTGCTCTGATCTCAGAGCTGGCAACCCTTGACTCACTAGTCCTCCCACTGGGGACTGTCTCCCCCTCTTACCCCTCCATCTGGGTTTCTGAAGCCTCCGCTATGGAGTGGTACTGCTAGAAACCAGGTTGGATGCTTGTGACAGCCGCATCCCCCAAGTTCTCCTGACACTGGGGGGCCCCCCTCAGTGGATGGTCTCTCGGTACAGACTAGGCTCCCCTGCTGGTGCTCCCTCTGGCAACTATCCAAGCTCTAGGGCTGGGAATAGGGCACCCTGGGTCACTGCCCACTACCATCCCTCCTTCTACTCTGAGAAGGGACATGGGACCCTTTACTCCCCCACTATACTGGGACCTGTCTGGATTACTGGGAACCTCCCCTGCCTGCTGTTGGGGAGAACCTGAGCCAATACCCTTAAGATTACACCCAATTTCCTTTTCACTCTGGTACTTACACAGATATCTGCCTCCTTTGCAAGTTCCCTGGGGTCAGAGAACTTACACTCAACCAGGTGTGGGCATAGCCCTGAAAAGCAATAACTGAGCATGTGTTCTCTGGCAATCAAATTGTACAGCCCTCCAAAAGTGTTTACCATGCTACCGTTCACCCACTCATCTTGCAAACGTACCCCACAAAATCCTCCCAGGATTGGTGGGACAGTTTGTGACTGCCATTGAATCTCAACCTACACTATTCCGGGGTAAGTTCATAATTCTGAATGAGGACCTCCTTCAAGGGGGTATACCTCCACCTACCCCCCCATTATAGGGCCAGTAGTGCATCTCTCCCACCACCAGGAATATGACTCCATATGTCAGCTCCCCAATCCTTCCCAGGGATCCTGTGTACCTTTAGAGCTACCTCACATGCCTGAAACGACTGGTGTATGTCATCCCCCTCCCTGAAGTCAGGCACCATGTCTCTGGGTATGTGTACTGTATCATTAGCACTAGACACAGTAATGTTACTGCCACCAATATTGTTGTGCAGGACACATTGATCATCAACACTTTGAATGCACCTTGCAGCCCCAGGTTCCTCCCGGGGCTACGCCTGTCTGAGGGTCGCTTGATCGTCAATCGCACTGGGGCTTCCCCAGGACAAGGCTGGGGGCGTTGCAGGGTTAGCTCCGCTTCCCTTCATCCTCCCACAAGGTCAGACCCCCCCAATCACCCATGGCAGGGTCCCTCACCGGGTCCTGTCACGGAGGTATGCCGCAGGCGTGCCTAGCCTCGCCTCCCTGCCTCGGGGGGGAGCGGGCTGGTGACTGGTCTGCCCCGGGCCCATCCCTGGGCACCTGGCAGCATGCTGCACGTGGCTGTCTGTGGTGTCCCACCGGCTGCCCGCGCACACTGCCTCTGTGGCCAGCTTCCCGGGGAGGGCGAACCCCCTCCTGCTGGCCGGGCCCACATCCACGTGCCTCAGTCTTCCGATCCGGAGAAAGAAGGCATGCTGCCGGGATGCCGGCCCGGTGTTCCCCGGCTCACCCATGCTTTGGTGTTCCGACTATGATCTCATATCAGACGTGGCGACCCGCTGAATTTAAGCATATTACTAAGTGGACCCTGGTGCTGGGGAAGGGGGTCCATCGGGCCCCGGGGAGGCTCTCCCCAGCTGGGCTGGGGTCAGAAGCAGGGACCGGGCCTGGGGCTTGAGCTCCAGTGGGCCCTGGGGTGCGGTGCCCCCCATCCTGTGGACAGCTGAGGGTCCGGGTGCTGGTGATGGGGGTCCATCGGGGCCCAGGGAGGCTCTCCCCAGCCGGCTGGGTTCAGAAGCAGGGACCGGGCCGTTGGCTTGAGCTCCGGCAGGCCCGGGGGTGCGGGAGCCCCCCCATCTTGCGGCCAGCCAAGGGTCCGGGTGCTGGGGACAAGGGTCCATTGGGGCCCGGGGAGGCTCTCCCCTGCCGGGCTGGGTTCAGAAGCAGGGACCAGGCCGGGGCTTGTGCTCCGGAGCTCTCCCCTGCCGGGCTGGGTTCAGAAGCAGGGACCAGGCCAGGGCTTGAGCTCTGGCAGGCCCTGAGGTGCAGGAGCAAACCATCCTGCAGCCAGCCGAGGGGCCGGGTGCTGGGGACGGGGGTCCATCGGGCCCAGGGGAGGCTCTGCTTGGCCAGGCTGGGTACAGAAGCAGGGACTGGGCCCTGGGGTTGACCTCCGGTGGCACTGGGGTGCAGGAGCCCCACATCCTGCTGCCTACCGAGGGTCCGGGTGCTAGGGACAGGGGTCCATCGGGGCCCACGGAGGCTCTCCCTGGCCAGGCTGGACTCAGAAGCAGGGACCGGGCCCAGGGCTTGAGCTCGGTGAGCCCTGGGGTGCGGGAGCCCCCGTCCTGGAGCTCAAACCTCGGGCCCGCGTGCTCGGGACAGGGGGTCCATCGGGCCCGGGGAGGCTCTCCCCAGCTGGGCTAGGTTCAGAAGCAGGTACCACGCCTGGAGTTCGAGCTCCGGCAGGCCCAGGGGTGTGGGAGCAAACTGTCCTACAGCCATAAAAGGGGCCAGGTGCTCGTGATATGAGGTCCATCAGGCCTGGGGAGGCTCTCCCCGGCGGGGTTGGGTTCAGAAGTGGGTACCGGGCCCGAGGTTTGAGCTCCGGCAGGCCCTGCGGTCCGGGAGCCCCCGTCCTGCGACCGGCTGAGGATCCAGGGTCCATCTGGCCCAGGGAGGCTCCCCTGGCTTGCCTGGGTTCAGAAGCGCATGCCGGCCCTGGGCCTGTGCTCCGGCAGGCCCTGGGGGCAGGCGGGAGCCCTTCCATTAAGGTGCAGGGCGGGCAGATTGGCGTCTTTAAGGCCCGGCCATCTGGTCGCGCCTATCCCCTCAGACATCTGGTCACGCGCAATCCTTTCCAATGGCGCGACCAGCTGGCCGGGCTGCCCTGGAAGTCCCGATGAGGGCTTGTTTGCCTCCCCGATCCCAGCCAGTGCTCCAGGATGTTGGGCGCATTCTATCCTTGGGTTCCCTCCGTCACTCGGGTTACCAGAAAGAAGGGTAAAATTCCTCTGGATTACTAGGGACAAGGTGTGCCTGAACCCCTTGCGGGCTTGTGGTTCTCAGCCGGTGACCAGATGGGCTACGACCGGGCAACACCACCCCCTGTCTGGGGCTCTGTCCTCCAGGCCCGCCATGTGGCAAAGTGCCTGGGACGGGCTCCATCAGGCCCGGGCAGTCCTCCCTTGGGTGTCTGGGCTCGAGAGCTCTGGGTGGGCCTCCCCTGCGCGGCCCGGGACCGCCGGCCGGGCTGTGTCCTCCCACCCCGCCATGGGCCCGGGCAGGCCTCTCTCCTGCTTCGCCCGCGTGTCAAGTTGCCTGGGGGACCCCGGGTCAGAGGTCTGTCGTGGACCCCCACTCGCAGCCCAGAGCCTGAGGCCCAGCTGGGGGTCTCCAAGCCCCCGGCCAGGATGCAGAGCCCCGAGCCCTCCAAGGGCAGGTGGGAGCCCTCCCATGAAGACTTGGGGCGGGATGATGGCCATTCTTCAAGCCCGGCCATCTGGTTGCACCCGTGCCCTCGGCCATCTGGTAGCGCCCATCTCCTCGGCCATCTGGTCCAATGGTGCGACCAGATGGCCGGGCTGCCCTGGAAGTCCTGATGAGGGCTCGTTCACACCCCCGAGAGCCCAGCCTGGGCTCCAGGAAGGATGGGTGCCTGGGTACCTCGGGTCCCCTCCATCTCGCAGTGTGCACGGGTTACCAGAAAGGGGGTTAGCATTCCTCTGGATTACTACGGGCAGGGTACTCCGGGAACCCTCTCAGCCTGGCGGTTCTCAGCTGGCAACCAGACGGGCCAGGACGTCCCACAGACCTGGGCTCCGTCCTCGGGCTTGACTCAATGCAGGGCGCCCAGGTCATGGTCCCACAGGACCAGGGAGGCCTCCCCTGCGTGTCTGGGAGCCCGATGAGGTCCAGGGGCCCGCCAGGCCCCGGGGCAGGCACTCCCGCCCTAGGTTCCTTCTCCCGGTCTGCTGCTCCTTCAAAGGCCCGACGGGACGGGGATTCAAAAATGGCCGGGGAGCCTCCCCGGCTTGTCTGGGCTCAGGAGCTCCAGTCAGGGCCCCTGAGGGCCCTGGGAAGGGTACCCTCCCCACCCCGGGCTCTGTCCTTGGGCCTGCTATGTGGCAGGGCACCCAGGACGGGATCCGGCGGGACCAGGGAGGCCTCCCCTGCGCATCTGTGCCTGGGATCCCCGATGGGGCCCAGGGACCCCACCGGCCCCAGGGCGGGTGCTCCCACCCTGGGCTCTGTCTCCCGACCTGCCGATCCACCAAAGGTCCAGGATGAGGAGCCTCCCCCGGGTTGTCTGGGCTCAGGAGCACCGAACGGGCCCCTGAGGGCCCTGGGGAGGGTGCCTTTCCCAGCCCGGGCTTCGTCCATGACCCACTGAGCAGCTTCCGGGAAACCAAAGTCTTTGGTTTCCAGGGGGAGTATGGTTGCAAAGCTGAAACTTAAAGGAATTGATGGAAGGGCACCACCAGGAGTGGAGCCTGCAGCTTAATTTGACTCAACACAGGGAACCTCACCCGTCCGGGACATGGAAAGGATTGACAGATTGATAGCTCTTTTTTGATTCTGTGGGTGGTGGCGCATGGTGGTTCTTAGTTGGTGGAAAGATTTGTCTGGTTAATTCTGACAATGAACGAGACGCCTCCATGCTAACAAGTTACGTGACCCCCAGAGGTCGGCATCCAACTTCTTAGAGGGACAAGTGGCGTTCAGCCACACGAGATAGAGCAATAACAGGTCTGTGATGCCCTTAGATGTCCGGGGCTGCACGCGCGCTACACTGAACGGATCAGCTTGTGTCTACCCTTCGCGGACAGGTGCGGGTAACCCACTGAACCCCGTTGTGATAGGGATTGGAGATTGCAATTATTTCCCATGAACGAGGAACTCCCAGTAAGTGCGGGTGATAGGCTCGTGTTGATTAAGTCCCTGGCCTTTGTACACCCCGCTCGTCGCTACTACCGATTGGATGGTTTAGTGAGATCCTCAGATCGGCCCTGTCGGGGCCGGCAATGGCCCTGGTGGAGCGCCGAGAAGACGATCAAACATGGCTATCTACAGGAAGTACAAGTCATAACAGGGTTTCAGTAGGTGAACCTGCGGAAGGATCATTAACGGCGGAGCAGCCTGAGCAACGGACAGCTCCAGCCTGAAACCCTCGGCTGCCTCCTACACACACCGTAGGCACTGGGCCCAGCCCTGCCGCAGTCGGGCACCCCGGCTGCGGGAGCGGTCCGTGGCCACATGGGGCACTTGGGTGAGGACCGGGCCTTCGACGAGCCTCCTCCACCAAGGAGGACCGGACCGACCGATGTGCAAGGGACCGGGGAATGAGGGGCGGCCCCTGGCACCTGCCCCTCTGGGAAGGGGCACAGTGGTATGCCCTCCCGAGATGGAACCCACTCTTGCCTGCTCCCATCGCTCTGGGAGCCCCCCTCACCAGCGGGTAGGGGGGACTCCCAGGCCGAGCACCTGCTAACGCTTTTTTTCTCCCAAAGGTGCAGATGATTCCCAGACAGAAAGCCTTGAACAGGGCTCCGGCCATATCGCCGTGCGGGCGGGGATGGACGGGCGGCGTCACCTTCCTCCCGCCTCTCCTGTGCCCACAGGTGGGTGAATGTTTTCAAAAAGTTGCCTGTGACTCTTGGCGGTGGATCACTCAGCTCGCACGTCAATGAAGAACGCAGCTAGCTGCGAGAATTAGTGTGAATTGTTGTTGCTGGACCCTATCTGCAGGGCTCTGATTTCCAGCTCCTTTAGACTCAGTTCATGAGCCCACAATACCTTTTTCTCCTCCAAGGTTCTCTCAGTCTCAGCTTTTCTCTCCTCTGCAGCCGGCTGGGCTAGCTGCAGCCTAAGGTACCTTTCTGCCTGTCTGTCCTTAAGCTTCTCAGGGGACAGGGTTTGGGATGAGACACTGGTCCCAGCATAGGATCCAGTAGAGGACTCCAATTCTGTGGGCTCCTCTCTCTCTTCTGGAGCCTTTGCCCAGTCATTTTTGCTCCTCTTCTTCCTTCTCATGGCGACTGCCCTCTTTGGGCCATGATTTTGAGGTCAGGTGTAACCAGGGCTCAACATTCTCAAGAGTGCTGAAGTAGTCCTCTTCAGAATCTTCTGGTGGTGCAGATTGCATCCTCTAGATATCCTCCCAGGCTCTAGGGGCGAACTGATACTCCAACTTGGGTTCACACATTAGGATTTTCCGTCCCCTCTCTTTGCACAACCTCTTCAGCTCAGCCTTGCTGTAGCTCTCAATCTTGTTGATATCCAACACCATATGTGCTGCAGGCCTCGTACTAGCATTTAATTTACAGGCCCTGGGTACATGGTATATCACTTTATTAAGGTCTTATAAGAAAATGAAATATGCAAATTAAGTGTAGGTCATTTTTACCATGTTTTAGGGAGTGAGCTCAAGAACTTCAGCACTGGTTCACAGTGGTAAAGTTCACAGAGTCTTTAGGCCAACAAAAATGAATTCCTCAAACTATGAGGGTGAAGGCAAAAATGTGTAAGGCTGACAGGTCTAACATCAATTCAACACAATTCAATAATATAAATATCAACAGTATAGTGATAGATATGATTTTAGGGTACATATAGAATAAATGATTGGTTAAAAAGATGATGGATGTCAAACAATATTATAACAGTATGTACAATTATCCTATATAAATATAAACAGAAAGATATTAATGAAGCAAATTGAGCATAAGGAGGTGCACCGAACAAAGAACATTTAGTCCATTATGATTTCCTCAATTCTTTCTTTATTTCAACATCGATAATCGCTCATAAAAACAAGCAACGCGTTTCGTTCCTCAAAACACAAACTTGTTGAACTTCATCAGGGCTTTTATAGGGGTAATCAATTGCGCCGTAAGGTTATGTTTCAACAATGAGGCTTTTCTTGTAGTAGAGATGTGCTCCAAATGTCAAAACTTGCCACCTTTTCCAGGCGTCACGGAAGGAAGGCTCGGTCACTTATCAAGGTGGCAAGCTTTGACACTCATTGTCCTGTAGAAAACAAGGTCAGCATAATATAAATTGCAGGTGTGCTTTTTGAGTTATGAGCCCTTCCGTAAATGCAGCCAAGAATTCATGTGTGACTATTTGGGGCTTTACAGTAATCTATTTACACGGACAACAACCCCGTCAGGGCTTGGCAACTGGACCAACTATGATTGGAGGGGGAGCATAGGGCTCCACAAGTCCTGGGGGTACATTTTTAAAAAAAAGAAAGGGAATAAACTCAGGGCAAAAGAGGTGCCGGTGAGGGAGTCCTCCCACGCACCCTGTGAACAAGCACAAGAACATTCAGTGTGATTGTGCAGTGCAGCTAGGGGTGCCACACAGGTCCTGGCTGTCTCCGTACCTTGGTTGGTCAGCATCAGGACATGGCAGATGGGCTGCAGGTGTTGTGATCTCCTCCCTTGGACCACGATGAGTCATCTCCGTACGGCACTGGGCTTTGGCAAGCTGGTGCGGCAGCCTCCCACAGTTGTAGTTGGAGGCAGGGCCCGATGCTACCTTGGCAACGCTAGACCTCAAGAAAACAGCGATCGGACTGTTGCATTGCCGCTAATCCTGGTTCTGCCTGCAGATTGGCACAGATGCGGTCCTTTAGTGGCACCTGGAGCACTTCAGAACTGGCAATTGAAGTGTTGCTCATCAAATTGAAGCGTTGCTCATCATCACATGGAGTTTCTGTTTTTAATCCAAGCTGGGTTCTGGCTTTGTGCTGGTCCTCACAGAATTGGCTCTGGCAGTAGACAATGACAGAAACAGGAAAACAAAGTCTTTGATGACCCAAAGACTTTGGGGAACAGGGGGCAAGCCAACAAGCCCTTGGAGAACACTTGAGTAATGCGCAGCCGCAGGTAGCAGGCAGCAGGCCAGCAGGTAGCAAAGTGGCAACCCCTCCAGCATCTCAGCAAGCAGCAGGCCAACACAGCAGGGCAGTCAGCAAAGTGGCAGTCCCTCCTGCAGCACAGCAGATCCTTCTGGCAATGTGCAGATGGAGAGCCACTGGGGGTGAATGTTTGCATTGTCCAGCATTCCGTCCATCAATTGTTTCTTTTTGCATATGTCACCCTAAGTGGGAAGGGTATGCCCAGACATGGGTCCCGTGCTCACTACACCACTGGATTCAAGCTAGCCTGGCTGATGAAGGGTGATGCCCTGAAACCGGTCCCAGGATGCTTGTTTCCGGTCCAGGGAGGACCTGGCTTGGCAGTTCGGGCTGGACTGTTCCCATAAGGAACAGGGTCAAGACTGATTTGCATATGGCTGGGCCCGAAATGGGGTGGTGTGGTGAGCAAAGAATGATGGAATAAACCCAGATCCTTGTGACTGGGGGTGAATGTTTGCATTGTCCAGCATTCTGTCCATCAATTGTTTCTTTTGCGTATCTCGCCCTAAGTGGGAATAGTATGTCCAGACGAGGGTCCCGTGCTCACTACACCACTGGATCCAAGCTAGCCTGGCTGATGAAGGGTGATGCCCTGAAACCGGTCCCAGGATGCTTGTTTCTGGTCCAGGGAGGACCTGACTTGGCAGTTCAGGTTGGACTGTTACCACAAGGAACAGGGTCAAGACTGATTTGCATATGGCTGGGTCCAAACTGGGGTGGTGTGGTGAGCAAAAGAATGATGGATTAAATCCAGATTCTTGTGACTGGGGATGAATGTTTGCATTGTCCAGCATTCCGTCCATCAATTGTTTCTTTTGCATATGTTGCCCTAAGTGGGAAGGGTATGCCCAGACGTGGGTCCGTGCTCACTACACCACTGGAATCAAGCTAGCCTGGCTGATGAAGGGTGATGCACTGAAACCGGTCCCAGGATGCTTGTTTCCGGTCCAGGGAGGACCTGGCTTGGCAGTTCGGGCTGGACTGTTCCCATAAGGAACAGGGTCAAGACTGATTTGCATATGGATGGGCCCAAACTGGGGTGGTGTGGTGAGCAAAAGAATGATGGATTAAACCCAGATCCTTGTGACTGGGGGTGAATGTTTGCATTGTCCAGCATTCCGTCCATCAATTGTTTCTTTTGCACTTCCTAAAAGTAGCACACCTAATCTAGTAATGTCAAATCCAACTTTACCAGTAAAGAGGAATTGTCATTACAAATCCAAAGGTATTAAACATAAAGAAGCTACTCCTCTGCAATCAGGAATTACAGCTTAGAAGTAGATTAAGCAATTCATACTAGTCACCTATAAGAGGAGCAGGCCTCACAGTAGTGAAAAACGAATTTGGGTGTTTGTCACTACCAGGACATATATAAAATATAGGTATACTGTCCTACCTTTTACTTACATAGCACCCTGCCCTTCGGATCGCTTAGGGGCTTCCTTAGGGGTGACTTAAAATCCAATTAAAAGGGTGTTTAAGGCTTGGAAAGTAGTTTTAAATGCCAAGTTGAAGTGGCAGTTAACTGCGCACACAGGCCCTGCAATGGCAGGCATGAGATAGGTTTGAAAGGCTGCTTATGTGGGTGGTACAATGAGTGCTGCAGGCCCACTGGTAGCATTTGAAGTACAGGCCCTGGGTATATGGTATACAACTTTATAAGAGACTTACCATTAAAACAAATATGCCAATCAGGCATACACCAATGTTGTTATATTCCCAAGTTAGGCCCATGTAGCGAAGCAGCTCATCTCTTATATTATCCTCACAAATAACATTTTCAGCTGTGACCTTTTGCACAAATTTGTGTGCACAACAATGTTGGATTTGTTTCCCTGAAACTAAATTTGTTTACACATCTAGCTTCACACAACATTATCAAAACACCCTGAACATCATGTACAAGGTCCTGTTTCGCACTATGTACATATGTCATCTCTACCTTCATCCACGAGGTGCAGGGCTATCTACATATCCATAACATCGCTAATCTATACACACATCACAAAACTGCTTTCTATTATAAAAGATGAGCATCCAGATAGATTGGCAGAGGAAGCTCTTCCGCTGACACTAAGGGTCCCTGCATGCTGAGAAATCACCCCACAGTGGTCTTACATCTTGTGAAGGGTGTCCAGTTTGTGACCAAGACGGGGTCCTTCATTCTATCCCATCAGGTAATTGGGTTGGATCATCCCTTGGGGGGATTCTTGGCTCTACACCTACACACACTCTAGGTGCACTTAGAGTAGGGTTTGCATAGTAGGAGTATGCTAGATTACTGCCCTGTTTTATATGCCTGCATAAATACATTGCTTTAGCACCGTGGTAGAACTATATCTACTATTTACACTCTTGAAGCTTGTAATCAGGTTTATCTGCTCCTGTCTATTAATCATTGCAGCACCCATATTGTATGCAAGAATAACATTGGTTCAATAAATCTATTGAAAACGTCCCACTGTGGATTCTATGTATACGTCTTTGAGAATAAGTGAGCACGAGTGACTGAGCGAAAGGTTTTGTACTGTTTCTACATTCCCTGAGGGGTCAGGGGTGTCATGTTTAGTGGTGAAGCCATTCTCTCCCTGGTAGTTTAGGGGGGCTTACGGTGGCACTGTGAGCAAGCTGGTCTATAGGCCAACATGTCCTGCAGGGGTGTCCCGAAACACTCTTGACAACAAGCCTCTAGTTTATGTTGTCCAAACGATGAGCAGATCCTACAGATTAAAAGGGGCTATACGGCAATGTCATCATGTTTAGGGTAAAGCACATGCACTTTAGCACTGGTTAGCAGTGGTAAAGTGCTCAGAGTCCTAAGGACAACAAAAAGAAAGTCAGAAAAAGAGGATTAGGAAGGAAAAAATGTGGGGTAACCCTGCAAAAAGGGCTGTTTCCAACAGTAGCCCATAGGGCAGGGTGCATTGTAATTAGAAGGTTGGACATGTATTTATTTATATTTTAGGTGTCCTGGTAGTGAAAAACTCACATATTGTTTTTCAGTACTCTGAGGCATACCTAGTTGTTAAACACTTTTATGGAAGTAGTAAAAGATATAATGGGTAAACATCTGTTAGAAATGAGTAAAAATAGATCTAAGGTCTAAGATGAAGATGGGTAACTGTAGAATGTGCATAGCATCGTGAACGGATTTGAGAAGTCATATTATAGAATAAGCAAGTTGTTGGAAGATTTCAAAGCATTGTGAAGAAACTTAGCATAGGAAAATGTGCAATTACCACTGGATTTATTGCATTCAAATGGACACCTGGGGGCATATTCACAAGGACACATCGCGTAGTTAGCGGCACTTTATCGCAGCCAAAGTGGCGATAAATTAATCGCACCATTCACAAGCTGGTGTTAACCACCCATATCACCACTTTACCCGCGATAGCATCCGCAAAAAACATCGCCACAGATGACCCCTGCAACTATCGCTAATGACATGCAGAGTAGGCGTTCCCGAGCAAAAATCGACGACAACAGCACACCACAACATTCTCAGCGACCAGCCCGATCAGCGATAAGACCACAAAACAGGCGATGAGGCGCGTTAGCAGCAGGAACACCTGCTCTGACCTGGTGTAAAGTCGGACGACAACCTGCACCATCAAAGGGAGACCAGTCCACACCCACACATGAAGAACAACAGATGCCATGGAGCTACTCACCATGCATCCTGGAGCCCCGAGAGGGCAACAACACCCTCCGCCACCAACCCGAGGGCCCCAGCACCCCCCCGACCCCTCCCCGGACCACCACAGAGGCAGCGCAGACAAAGACAGCGGACCCTCAGGAAACGCACCAGCCCCACAGACCTAACACCAGACAATGTCAATGCCCACTACAGGCTCAAAAGGACAACCATCCACCGCATCCGGGTCACCATTGCCCCCAGGCTGACTGTACCAACACAGCGGACAACCAACATCCCTCCGCAGACAAAGCTGCTGGCTGTGCTGCACAAGTTGGCCTCCCATACCCCCCAAACAACATCCACCAGAGTCGGAGAAGACACACAGCCAGCCCCATCCAAGTTCCCCACACCTGTCCTGGATGCCATCACCAGCCAGGTACCCCAGTACCTAAACGTCCCCCACAATGTGCAGGAACAGCTGGAGATCAAGCAAGGACTACACGCCATAGCAGGAGTACCGCACCTGTTGGGGGCAATCCACCACACACATGTGCAACTAGTGCCCCCTGCAGAAAAAACACACAATTACCGCAACAGAAAGCGCACGCATCCCACCAATGTGCAGGCAATAGTGGACCAGCGGGGACCCTACACCAAGGTAGCAGCCAACTACCCAGCCAGTGTGCATGATTCCAGCATCCCCCGACAGTCCATCATCAACCAGCGTTACCAGGCTGGCACCCATGGAAATGCACTGCATGTAGGTAAGTACCAAATAAAAACAGCACACACCTCAACTCCACAATCATGCAACTCACAACACTGGCAATGCGCACGTCACAAAATCACATACAACATGCCAGACAACATGCCCACCCACCAGACACGACAGCACAACTCACTGTGGCAACCTTGCTCAGCCATGTACACGAACCATCAACGGCATGGCACCACAACCACACAATAGTTGAATGTGGGGAGAGGTGGGAACCAGGTAGGTGCGAAGGAGGCAAGTGACCCATGAATGAGAATGTACACAATGCCAACTGTGGCCGAGAAGTCCTGGACAGATTGCAGTATGCAGACCACAGACATATTCATGCCCAGATGCACTGCTGATGTGTGGAGTGCAGTGGACAGTGGACGCAACCATGTCACCACAGCCAGTGTGGAAGAACGCGGAAATGTAGCTTGTGACGTCCCCCCCTGCAAGCGTGTGCGGAGTGGCCTGGCCCGGCATACACACGGCCAGCGTAGGGGTGTGAATAAAAAGCATGTAGCCCTGGGCGTGGTCCTCTTCCGGAATGGCAAATGTGCCTGCCAGTGCGGCGCCTCCAAGCCCGCCACGAGGCTTACATCCTCGCCATGAGCGCTGTGGCCTGCGAACCTATGCGCCTGCTGCACCACGGGCCGCTAGACTCCCAACCTGTCATGCCCGCCCCTGCGAATACAGGCCTCACATCTCACCTGCTGACACTGGCGTGTGCCGAAGAGGGCCCACCATGTGCCAGCGCAAACTCCAAGCCTGAACCCCGCGTCCCTGGCAGCCTCCTCACACCATCACGGCCCCCGCGACACAGGCCCGCTTCACCCCTTTACGTACTGTACCGCTGCCTCCGGCCTACGCTACGCTCAAGTAGGTCACACATGTGGAACTGAGTCGTGATATCTGCATGGTGGAGTCCATATCATTGTACGCAAAGAGACGAGTAAGAGGAAGACGCGGTTCAGTCCGGAGGAGAAAAGGACCATCTTCACGGAGATGTCCGGACACTGACGGCAACTGCCCTGGTGTCACTAACTCTGTGCATCGCGGGCCAACGACCCATGGATGTGTGCCCCTACTGACAGCTGCCCCGGGCCTACACTGCAGTCAAGTAGGTCACACATGTGGGACTGAGTCTTGATTTGGCAATGGCCGAGTACACACGCAAATGCCGAGTTTAACTTACTATACTCCCTTCTATGTGGTGACACGAAGTATGTGCATGGCATCCCAGCCACACGTGTCTGTGGGCCCTTGGAGACTATGCCTTCGGACTACAATGCGGGCCTGCAGACCTCACACAAATCCAATCCAGTCTGTACCAGGCAGGACACGGCATCGTCGCTGGCCAAACACCCGCTCAGCTCTGTCGCTACTGCCTCGGTCAACCACGAGTCATCACCACATGCCATTTCAACGCTGTGTGTTAGTGTTCCAGGAGGAGCTTGCTGAACAGCGGTTGGCCCACGCTGCCCGCTGCCTCCGGACCACACAGCGGTCGAGTAGGCCACACATTGAGAACTCTGTCATGAATCATTTATGGCCGAGCTGATAACATTTTACTGGCCACGTCGCAGACTGCATCCCCTCACAGCTCAGGTGCCACTAAGTCTGTTCCCCGACATCCATGGACACTTACATCTAGAGATCTGTTGGATACTGAGTCCATGGTTTGTGGGTTGTCTTCATCATCGTGTTGGTGATACTGACTATGTTGCCAAGACGAGGCTGTAGCATTCCACTCCTCCATTTGCCGCCTCCGGCCGGCTACTACCCTCTGCATCATGCCCTGGTGGGGCCCTTCCACTGTCCCCCCACAAACCTCCGCGACATTCACCTTCAACATTGACGAGGACCCGCTCCCCTAGCGTGGCACTATCTCACTGCACCGCAAGTCACCGTCCCGTGGCGGTGTGGCTGTGCCCGCCGCAGTGCAACCGGGGCCACTAACTCTGTGCAGCTCAAATCATGGCCCCAACCTGAGGGCATGTTGGATGGCCTCGGTTCCAATGGCCTGGGGGGCCTCAACGCCATGTCTCTGTGGCCCTGCGCTGTCCGCTGCCTCCGGCCTCAACTGCGGTACACTTGGGCTCACACATCAGATCGAGTCCTGGCCTGCCCGGACGTCGCATCACCACAGGATGCACACGCCACCACCGCCAGGACCAACTCCAAATGACAGGTGCCAGAGTCGTAAGTGTCTAACTGCCAGACTGTCAGAGTTGCTCACACCTGTCGTGGGTGCCATCATCAGCTTGATACCCTGCTCAGCCCTACAGGTGCTACTTACTCAGTGCACAACGAATCAAGGACCATTCTGCTTGCATGTTGGGTGAACACTGTACTCTCTCCGGCTACCGTCATGATGCTTCACAGTTGTTTCTGTTATGCTGGTGTATTATGTTTCTGCTTCAATTGTGATCACTGTTCCAGTTGTTGCCAGCACCAACGACTCCCTGAGGGCTGGCTGACACTCACCCCACACACATCCAGCACATGCGTCACTGTGCATGTGACCATGCCAATAAAGCTGTCGTGCGCACGTGCCCGTGGCCAGTTCAAGAGCTCTATGATTGTGTACGTGTGCTCATGATGTATGCATTCGGGCCACGGCCCCACAAATCACATTGCGCCGTGTGCAGAGGACGCAGCCATGTCACCGCAGCCAGAGTGCGGGATATTTCACATGTAGCTTTATCATCCCCCACTCAATACGTAAGAGGAGTGGACTGGGCCGGCATGCACCAGTCCAGCGTGGGGGTGTGGATGATTATCCCTTGGCTCAGGGTGTGGTCACTCATGGAAATGTGCAGATGCGGGTGTCTCTGTCGCAGTGTGGGTCTCCTTTGGGGAGTGTAGGTGGTCCATGATGGGACTTAGACACCCACGTATGTGATCTAGTTCGGCTTCCATGAGGTGGGACCCCAGCCGCACCTGTTCGGACACCCCCTTCTGGCAGTCTGACACCTGGCCTTGGAATGCGATGTGTGCTTGGGTGCACTGCTGGGAGCCAGCTGTGGTGGTGCGTGCGTCCAGCTGTGTTGTCTGTGCAGGGGGTGGGGTATCCTCGATGCAGCGGTGCTGCCCTGCTCCTGGAGGTCGATTGCCTAAGATGTCCATGGCTTGATGTAGGGCGTCGGAGTCGGAAGTGTGGAGGTCCTCTTCAGCATCACTGTAGAGTTGTCTGGTATGCTCTGCTGGAGGTGTTGTTTGTCCCTCTGCAATGTGAAGGGGAGATGCTTGTTGACATTGTATTGGCATGTATGTTCGCGCATTATTCAGGTTTACATACAGACTGCATGTCAATGTACATTGTGACTGTTTGGGACGGGCGGACTGTGTGATGCGGGACAGTGGACATTTGGACTACATGACGTAGGTGTGGTTGTACACGTCCATTTGCATCTCACAGTTCCCTACTAGGTCAGATGTGATCGGCCATTTCCTACGCACAGGCGGACCCAGTTGTGTCCTCTGTTCTGCAGTGTAAGTGTTGCACTGTGTACCACATTGTCGTCCATGTGGATGTGCTGGCATTCTATGTGTGTGTGCTGCATTTTGGGAGGGTTGCACCTGCAGCTGTGATTTTGCTGCCCCTTATCCCTTGGAGGCAGTGTGCCTTTGACTTTTGGGCTTTTAAGGTGCTGTGATGTTGGCGACTTGGGTCATTTGTGCTCTTGGATGGTTTTTATACTCTTGTGCATTGTTTGTCTGCAGATGTCTTGTTGCCGTCAGTGGTTGTTTGTGCAGGTGGATGTGTCAGAGTGTGACCTGTTCCTTTCCGGATGTGGTCCACACTCAGCCACCTCAGTCTCATGGCGTGCACAATGTCATGGTGATTGTACTCCGGCCATGCTGCTCGTCATGTGGTGTCACTTGCATTGTCAGTGTGGCTCTCACATACGCATCTTTGCTGTCTTTCGCACGGGTGCATGTGTGTGTCGTGGACTTGGTGATGTGTGGGGTGTGACCCCTTTGGGTACATGGTGGACGGGGGCCTACTTGATGTTTGTATGTGTGCTGCAGTGTGCCACGGGGATCAGGGACATGACCCAGGGTCGTTGTGGGTGTGCGGTGTGCTACATGTCGTTGTGCATGTGTGCCATTGTGCCTGTCCCCCCCGCCCTCCCAGTTCCTGTTCGTTACTCACCCTGTTAATGTTGTGTCCGGTCATTTCGTGCTGTATCAGGACTCCAGACTCCCTGCACCGTCTCCGCACTGATGACTGTGGCTGCCATTTGCTCCAGCTCCTCCTGTGGCGCTGGGCTCCCACCTCCATTCGCCGTTGCTGCCTTCCTGTTGGCAGCGGGTTTCTGCTTGGTTTGGCTTTTCACATCATGCCAGCGCATCTTGGCCTCATCAACGCTCCGACTGCATTCAAGATGGAATGCCATTTGTCCGTCTGTGTTGCCAATGACACCGTGGAGGTGACGGACAGTTGTTGTTGGTGCTCTCTCACCTCCGTGAGGACGATCAGGTTGTCATGCGGACTGTGCCCCGTCTTCCTCTTCCTCTTCTCCTTGGCCTTTCCCGACCCCGAGGTTCCTTGCTGGTGGTCTGTGGGGCTTGTGGGGTTCGCGTTGACCTGGGTACTGCTTCCGGGTGCATCCATGTTGCTACGCAGTTTATTTTATTTTTTTGGTTTTTTCTGTTGTTCTGCTTTTATTGTGCATTTTCCCTCATGACGCGTGGGTATTGCAGCCCTGTCGCTGGTTATCGCTGATTTTTTTATCGCTGTTGGCCTCATCGCGACTTTATTTGCGTTAGTGTTTCACATTTTTGCGGCGTCGCGTTGTTTTTAACGCGGACATTTGACGCGTTATCGTGGGACTATCGCATGGTGCCGCCAGGTTGAGAATGCTACGTTAACACGGCGTTGTTTTCCCGTGATGGACAGCGATATGCAAAGTTGCGTTAAGCTAAATTTGCGATGGTTATCACACGTTCTTGAGAATATGCCCCGAAGTTTTTCTAATGTTTCTAATTACCATGGGCACATTACAAAATGTCCAGATACTAAATATAATAACTCTCTGGTCGATGCTTAGCAAAGGATAACTACAGAGACAATCATACTCTTTATTGTGTCACTCTAGAGTTACATTTGGTTAAAGTTCTAAAGGAGTAGACATCAAAACAAGAAACAAATCGTTCATTGCACAATAGTTCTCTTAAATTAAAGTTGAAGAAAATAAAATATTTCTGAACATGTCATCAGATTTCAAACAAATGGGAACAAAATATGATTTGATACAACCAGCATTTTAAGCACGGACATTTTTTACCTTTGAACATTGAACACTGAGAAATTGCTAATCAACCTCTAATTGCATGTGCTTTTTCCCTAAAACGTGGTTTCTTATTTGTAATGCTAATTGGTATATTTAACTTTTATGTATATTCACTGTAAAAATGCTCAAAAACTGCACCAGTTATATAAAAGTCAAATATTCACTGTGGGACGCAAAAAGACTTTTTGCAGCCCACGTGTTGGGTTGAAATCATGGACAAAAGGACTACCAGTCATCCCTGCAACACGGCACACAATGTTGCAATGTTAAAATGTCAAACGCAACCATTTCTGACATTAAATCAGCATACTGTATGTATGCCCTGAAATGGTCCCAATTGCCTTATGTCTAAATTTAAAAAATGAAAGTTGCACCAACTGCATTTTCCAAAGATTCCATTTTCATGAAAGTTAAGCTGTCTATGTCTATATGTAGAAAGCTGCAGTGTTTTTAAAAAGGTCACAATGACAGCTTTGGCTAGCTAACAACTAGAAACACAATTCCTGTGACAATCTACCGATAGTAAAAATCGAATTCGTTGGTGAACTTAGATTTTAGTATAAATGTCTTGAAAAGTATTTTTAAAAGTTATTATCTTCCGTCTTTCTCCAAACTTGTTTTAAAACCATTATGGTCACTGTGGCTGTTGCTGAGACATACTGCAAAAAATTTGATTTAGTTTCCATTCAGCTCCAGAACACTAAGCTAGAGGAATGTACACATGATAACTTGGGTTTTGGACTCACAGGATTCTGCTATGTGCAGGCTATCAGGAAGTGAAGGGAGCTGAATTTTAAGGTCAGCCCGACCTTGTGCTTAACTGACACTTCTTTATGAAGGAAGTTGGAAGCTTGACTACTCAGTCACACAACAACAGGCCTGGACTTTCCAAATGCATATCAAAGCAAGAAAGCTACTGTCAAATTTTTTTTTTCATACTGTACTTCTTCAAGATATCTTTACATCACACTCCAAGAGATGAAAACAGAGGAGTGACCATTATGGGGGTGTTTAGTGTTTATGATGAAAAGGCTGTGTCGTGTAGTTCCTATGAACCTATATAGGATCTGCGCATTTAAACAACATGCACTGTAGGATTGGTGTCAGACTGATTCTAGACACCCCTACCGGGTATGTTAGCCTGTATACCAGCTAGCTCAGAGTGCCACTAGAAACTCCTCTTACCAAGGAGAGAATAGTTCTTGGCAACTATCGAACATGGCAACCCTGATCCATCAAGGTCGCTCAGTCACTCGTGCTCACTTTGTCTCAGAGGGATACACAGAATAAACGGTGGGGACGTTTTTCAATAAGCATTTATTGAACCAGCGTCATTCTAGTGTAAAATAAGTGTGCTGAAACAACCACTAGACAGTAACAGATATAAATGATTATAAGCACTAACAGAGTAAAAGGATGGTAGATTTCTCCCATCATGCTAAAACAATGAATACAGGCAAGTATATAAAATACATGACAGTAGAGTGCGTACTCCTACGATGCAACCCTAACTAGATGTACCTAAGTGTACCTAGCATGAATGTAGATGTAAAAGCCAAGAATCCCTCTAGGATAAAGTCAACCCCATTACCTGAAGTGAGAGACTGTGGGTCCCCGTCTTGGTCTCGAGATGGACATCCCACAATGGATGTCAGACCACTGCGAGCTGGAGTGTCTGCGTGCAGGAACCTCAGCGTCTCGCGGCAGTGTGTCAGCATGGAAGTCCTTTTCTCCTCTGACTACCTTAGCAAGATATGGTGTTTATATACCAAAAGTGGAACCCTCAGGGGTTCTACCTTGCTGTGTCATGTCAGAATTAGGATGACGGAAGGAATGACCCTTGTACATAGTTATTATGCAGGAGATTGTAGTCCTGCTGAGATTCCAAGAATCCTCATGCATAATGGATAAGGCTAGTTTTCAGGGAAAACCCCACGTCTTGTAAGCAGTACCGTAACTAGGTAAAAGGTCAGTCCCAAGAACCACTATGTAGTGTAATGGTAGGGGAGAATAGAGGTGAAAGGTTAAGTTGCTACCTGAATCTATATTGGGGTACCTATATGAAACATAACAGCTGTCAATGACTTTGGTGGGCAGAATTGAAGGTGGGTCTAGGGAGCTGAAGGACTGGAACGAGACGTCTCCACTTTATAGCCATTTTTGCAAACCAAAGAATAGTGCTAAATGTGATAGTTTGTGTGGAAATGTTACTTTGATGGTTTTACCTCATCTGTCATAAACTTGTTACACCTGTGGGGGTGGCCAGATATTGAGTGCGGGGGGAGGGCCCTGCTCCTCCTGCACTTTGTAAAGCATGATGGGTGGCTGTCAGGCTGACCCATGCTCAGCCTGACAGACTCTCACCATGCCAGGGTCAGGTAACCAGAAACTTTACATGCATGAAATGCTCAGGCGCCTCATAGCCCGAGCCACGTTTGCTGCACTGAAGATTTCACAGCCTTGAGTGCTTGACTTCATCCACCTGGCAAATATTTTCAGAGCATCCCTCTCATGTACTAGGGGGAGTGTCACTGATAGACTCAGACCTGGGCACTTCAGGCTTAAGCCTAAAAGTGCCCAGGACTGTCTGTATTATGTCGCCTTGTCACAGAGTGGGGTGGGGTGTGAAACTCACACTGACCTCATGCCATTCTGAGAGGAGATAGTGCTGGTCCTCCTCTCATTGGCTAACCCATGATAAGGTCAGTCAATAAAAGGAGGTGGAAGGATATTCTGGGAGTCTCTTCCCTCAAGCCTCCAGGAACTGCTGAGGTGACAACTGTGTCTGGGAACTCTTTGTTGAATATTGGATGCATATGTGTATGTATGAATGTATGTATATGTACACGTCTGGGCTGTGAATAATTGTCTGCATGTGTACATGCTTGTGAATGGTAGGTGTATGTGTGTACGCTTGTGAACAGATGCCTGTGAATGAGTTTGCATGTGAATGAGTGTGAGTATATGTGTACTTCTCTAGAAGAGAGTGTGTGTGCCCGCCCCCCACTATTGCACATTATGGGCCACCACAGTACGCCTGTAAGTGATGCTCCTACCATTTAGAAGTAAAAATGCTACTAGAACAGAAATGGGAAGAAGATACCTGCATGAAATGTATTATTAGTCCTACTAGAAGAAGAGGGTTGTGGTGTGATTGACATCAGTTATGCTTTCAATCTCTTCTCCTTTCTATATCTTCTTGTAAGAGTCATTCTCATTGATAGGAGAGCCAGCCTCTGCCATTCCACAAGGTAAACTGCACTTACAAAACTTACTCAGGAGTGCATATTTGTTTTGACTGCTTTCCCAAGGACTTGGGAGAGGGGAGATTCCCAAAGAACAAACCATTCTGTGCTAAGTTACACATTCCGGTCGACATAAAAAGAGGACCTTTTGGCAGCAGTCCTACAAAGAGGGTTTGATTAACCTGTCTCCCAGTTCATGGCCTGGTGCTGAAGGAGACTTGCTCAAGACAGGACATTTTTGGAGGCATCAAAAGAGGAGTCACACAACCTTTGCTACTTGTTCTGATGATAGTAACATTTGCTTCCAATAGTGCCTTTGGAATCATGTACGTGTGCTGCAAGTGGGCATTTTCTTAACAGCTGAGTGGCATGAAAACATTTTCCCGAGGAAGTTCTCTTGAAGATCAAAGTCAGAACACTGCAGTGCCTAAATTCTGACATCAGAAATTGTTATAAATGCTACAAGACAGTGCAATGTGTTTTTAATATCACAATCCCTACATCAGATTTGCTTCACTATTATGTTAATCATCAAAATGTTTTCTATTTCACCAAATTGGCAAATTCCTCGTTTGATTTTGGAATATTAAAGTTGCTTTTACTATTGATCATAGATTGTCTTTCTGAGGGCAGTCCTCTTGTGTCAATCTATGAAATGTGAGCCCAGGTTTCCTTTAAGAAACCTGTTTTACTTTTGGGTGAATGTTTTTTTTTTATGTTCAGAAAGGGTCAAGACTGATTTGCATATGGCTGGGTTTAAACTGGAATGGCATGGGGAGCAAAAAAACAATGGATTTAGGCCCAGATCTCTGTACTGGGGTGAACGTTTGACATTGATCAGCATTCTGTCCATCAATTGTTCTTTTTTCAAAAAATGTTATTGGCATTTAAATTACCATAGTACAGTACGAAGATGCATAGACCTTGTGTCATACAGAATGCATAACATAGAACAAAATAATTTGTTGAATTACTATACATAGAACATAATAGGAGTATAAGTATAGCATATTACCAAAAATAGCACAGTACAAATAATACACAAGACAGGCACAAGTAGCAGCCCCATATAGAATTAGATAATTGGTACTGATATCGAAGGGCATGGTGTTGAGAGACAGTAGAATTGCACAGACGAGTATACAAGACATTTCCATATAGCAATAAGGTATAATGATACGTGCCTTTAACAAAACCTTTTAATAGAGCTACTTAAAGTAAAACGAGAAAGTATCTGAGAACATGTACCAAGGTGGTATGAGGTGTAGCAAGGTGAAGCACCCGACCTTGTCAAGATAACAATGTATGTAGTAAAGAGGGAGGAGAGGGGGGAGTGCAGAGCTAAATTCCACATGTATTGTATGGATCAAGGCAAGTGTATAACCCATAATGTTTTCATTTTCCTTAGTGAAGCAAATTTGTCTAAGGTGACATAAATAGCAGGGGATATCTGGGAGAAGGACCATCTTTTTGAATGTGAATTATGAGTACTTCTTATAAATGAGGCCTACGCCCACCAAGTATGATAAGAAATGTGGTTAAATGCTTTCCATTCACATAGAATAACTGTTAGAACTGGGGGTCTCTAGTTGGCAATGGGGACCCTTGCTTCTAGTCAGGATAAGGGGGATACACTCCTAAAATAACCCCTGCTCACCCCCTGGTAGCTTGGCACGAGCAGACAGGCTTATCTCAGAGGCAGTGTGTAAAGCATTTGGGAACACATACAGTAATACAGTGAAAACACTACAGATGGACACCACACAGGTTGTTATGTAAAAATAAGTAATCTTTATATAGACTTATCACAAGACCCAATAGCAAAAATCCACAATACTGTACTCAAAAATAGACTTTAAAAGGTTATAAAATAGTTCAGTTCTCTCAAGTTGTAAATGCGACACTTTACTCTCAATGTACCTTGAATGCGTAACGCAAAGAAAACAAAAGGGTCGCAGGGAAGGTGATGCGTCGGTTCCTTACACTCAGGGGAGTGGATGCGTCGGTTCCTTACTGCTGCGCAGGGGAGTTGGTGCTCGCTTCCTTACTGTGTGGGGAGGTGATGCGTCGGTTTCTTACTGCTTTCCGGTGCGATGCGACAAGATGGCACCTCGATGCGATACTCTTCTCCGGTACGATGCGACAAAATGGCGTCTTGGTTGCGATGTGACAACGTTGGTGTGATGCGTGCACGCCCGACGGCCGTGCGGCGACTCGATGATCTTTGGAGCCGCGACAGGCCCTGCGACGCGCTTCTCCGGTGATGCGACGATGACCTCTGTGGCAGCGTCCCGCTTCTCCGGTGATGCGCCGCGCTTCGGCGATGCGAGGATGACAGCGGCGTCTCGCTTCCTTGGCGATGCGATGACCGCGGCTGCGGCGGCGACACGCTTCTCGTTGTTGCGTCGCGCTTCCAGCTCCCAGCGACACGCAGTCTCTCAGAAGGCCCAGCACAACAGCAGGCACTTCAATTCCCAGCAAGGGAATGCAGGGGGGGAGCTGGTTGGTGAAGTCTTGTATCCCTGAGACTTCAGGCAGGAGGCAAGCTCTAGTTCAAGCCCTTGGAGATTCTCTTCTTCAAGATGACAAAGCACAGCAAAGTCTTTTCTCCTGTCCTTGGTAGAAAGCAACCACTGCAGGCCAACCCCAATCAGCAAAACAGCACAGGGGCAGTACTCCTCCTTCAGCTTCTCCGGTTCTTCTCCTTGGCAACAGGTTTCTTGATTTCCCAGAAGTGATCTAATTTCCTAGGGGTCTGGGTCCCCTTTTTATACACAGTTTCTCTTTGTTCTCTGAAGGCAGAGAGGCCTCTGCCTAGTCCAAAACCAGTTCTGGTCAGTCCTGGAGCACTTTGTTTTTCTGACTCCTTCTTTCCTTTGTGAGTGAGGGGCAGAGCCATCAGACGCCCGGCAGGAGGTGGAGCCAGCATTGTGGAAGGCAGGCACAGCCCTATTCAGACCCAGGTGCAACTCCTCCCTCCACTCTGGATGCAGATCTTTCTATTCAGCCCTGTGCTGACTCACCCTGTCTCCTGTAGCCACCCCCAGCCCCTGTCACTCAATCTCCAGACAAGGAATACACAACCTAGCAGAGGCAGGCTTGGAAGTTTAGGCAAGAAAATACCCACTTTCTAAAAGTGGTATTTTCAAACACAGAATGTTAAAACCAACTTCACTAAAAGATGTATTTTATCATTCTGAGTTCAGGCATACTAAATTCGTTTTTCTACCATGTTCCCTGGGTCAGTTAGGATTATAAGGTGTAATAATCAAACTGCCCATTCTGGCCTATGGAGAACAGGTAGCCTTGCAATAGTGAAAAACGAAAATGGCTGTAATTCACTATTAGGACATGCCACACACACCAGGGCATGTCCTACCTTATACTTACAATGCACCCTGCCCTTGGGCCTACCTTAGGGGTGTCTGATATGAAGATAAGGGAAGGTTTAGGGACTGGCAAGTGGGTGCACTTGCCAAGTCGACATGGCAGTCACAGACCGCACACAGGCTCTGCAATGGCAGGCCTGAGACACATTTTACAAGCTGCTTCTGTGGGTGGCACAACCAGTGCTGCAAGCCCACCAGCAGCATTGGATTTACAAGCCCTGGGCACACTCAGTGCACTGTACTAGGGACTGACAAGTAAACCAATCATCCAATCATGGAGTCACTAATCCATACATCAATTTACAGTAGGGAGCACTTGCACTGTGGCACTGAACAGCAGTGGCACAGTGCCCAAAAGCATCTAAAACCAGCAAAACATAAGAGGCAACAGCAAAAAAATGGAAGGGAGACCCACGCCAATGGTGCCAAGTCTAACAATAACAATCACAGCAACTGAAAGAAGTAGGTCCAGGAGAGCCATATCAGTACAGCTTAAAGTAGTCATAGATTTGAATGCCCAAGGACCTAATATTACTGTAGGGTAAAATAGAACTATCGGGAAATGGAAAATTGCTGACAATTGGGACTGGACTTGGTCCCAGTAGGATTTGAGAAGTCAGCAGTGATAAAACATATGCTGGTGGGAACCAGTCTCCTCCTTGCAATTTCACAATTTTTCGTCCTGATGAAGCTTCAGTTTATGTAGCCTAGCAGGTGTCCAGTGCAGAGGGTTCGTTGCAAAGTATTTTGCCTGGAAATTAGATGGGGCAATTTTGTCCCTCAAGGCTAGTTTATTAATGTTTCCCATCCTTCTTCTGAAATGTGTCTAATTGTTTCTGTATCAAAATGACTGGCCCATTAAATAGCAAGAGAGGACTGTTGGGACGGGGGAGAACTAGAGAGTGTCCAATATATTTTAGGAGCTATGTGACCACACCTAAGCCAGCTCAATAAGCGACCTGGTAAGGAGGGAAGTTCTGGCTTGCTAAGCTCAGATAGTTTGACTTGTAACCTTAAAAAACTATAGAAGTCTAGTGCAGGAAGATTGTAAGTTTGAGCTAAGCTAGAGAAGGGTACGGGGCAATTATGATCATTGAATAGATTTTTAATTTGTAATATGCCCTTAGATGCCCAGAGCCCGGAGAAAATTTAGTTGTATCGATCCTAGTTTTGGGATTATACCACAGTGCTGCTAGTGTGGAGTTTGGTAATGGTGGCTGCATGTGCTTATTCAGCCTTTGAAAAGCCCTTATAGAGTTGGAAAAGATTGTCTGCAATTGAGGAGGTTTAAATTTAGGAATTGTAATGATGGCAGGAAGATTAAATGGAGCGCACAAAGCAGTCTCTATTTCTACCCATTGTGGTGAGCATAGGGAATGAGGAGCGAGCCAGAGAGCACCTTGAGCAGCTAAAAATGATGACTGGTATTAACTCCAGTCGGTAAGTTTACAGCCCGCTAAAGAGATATCCTTCCTAAGGACTTTGTATGAAATCTGGGCTCTCTTATCTCTCCAGAGAAATTGAGGGGCAGATTTACAAGCCCCTTGCGCTGCCAGTACGTCACTTTTTGTGACGCACTGGCAGCGCAATACACTGCCCCATATTTACAAGGACAGGAAAAGCCACCCTGCTTGGCTTTTCCTGTCCTTGTAAATATGGCCCCTTAACACGCAGCACTTTGCATGAAAGGGGCGTTCCATGGGTGTTGCTGTGGGTGTTCCCACGCAACACCTATGGAACGAGACACATTTCCAGATTTACGAGGAATCATAAATCTGGAAATGCTTGTGAATGTCGCATCGCTGTGCTTTCCAAACTAACGCAGCACGGCGCAGCAAAATAACTTGCTGCACTGTGCTGCGTTTGTTTATTGTAAATCTGTCCCTAAGAGGTTAATCTATCAATGTCTTGAAAGAATGAGGGTGACATATTGAAAGGGAGTATGCCCGAAACAAAGTTTATGATAGGTGTGAGCATCATTTTGAGGGTTTGGACTCTCCCCCACCACAAGATGAATTTAGGAGACCATAAAGTTAATAAGTCCTTGATTTTGGAGATGGTCCTTGTTTCATTCAATGCCAGGGTATCAGCTAAGTCTTTCCCAAACCAGATTCCCAGATATTTAAGTCGATTTGGTTGCCATTAAAGGCCGAAGTCACCTAAATGGGAGGAGAAGCAAAGTGGGTTTTAGTGGAAAGACATCTGCCTTCTCCTTTTTTAAGGAGGAACCTGATACATGAGAAAACTACTGGATAATGCCAGAGATGCTAGGGATTTCACTTTCAATATCCGCGCTAAAAATTAGAATATTGTCTGCATCCGCTGTGGTTTTGTATGATTTGGATCGAAATGTAATCCCTTTTATCTCTTGGGACAAATTTAATAAGGTAAGAAGCGGGTCAATGGTGAGAAGAAATAACAGAGGAAAGAGAGGGCAACCCTGTCACGTGCCTTGATGGAGATTAAAAAAGGAGGAGGTGACACTATTGATCCTAATATTAGCTTTGGTGTTGTCATATAGAGCCATGGTCATTGTAATGTATGACTTACCCAGATGATGTGATTCGAGTACTGCATGAAGAAAAGGCCAAGATACCTTATCAAAAGCTTTCCCGGCATCCAGTGCAATGGTGGCAGATGGCGCAGTGGAGACACAGGCTTTTTCGATTACATGGCAAAAGGTTTATATATTATCCCTAGCGAGCCGTCCCTTTACAAACCCCGTTTGTGAGTCTTTTTTTTTTAAAACAGATTTTATTGAGTTTTTTAGTTTTGTTGAGGTTCACATTACATTCCATCATGTACGTATGAGGCAATCAGTAACATACAAATCCGGTGGTTACAGGATTACATGACCACAATAAAGCTTAGGAGTATAACATCTTCCAGGCTATCCATTCGTATATATTGATCACATACATGAATACAGTGGAAAAATTTGGTATATGTCATAAATAGTCAAATTACATGATGCCTACAATCATAAATGTATCAACTACCATTGTTCAATCAAATAATAAATCTGAGTCAAGTACAAAGAAAAAACAATGAAGAATTGAGCCACTATGAACTAAGTGTCTGTTTCAATTTCCTGGCGGGCTAGGCAGGGCGGAGGGCAACAGGACCGGGGGGAGCGGAGGGGGGCAGGGGGGAGGGAAGGGGGGCAGGAGGGAGGGGAGGGGGGAAAGGAGGGGGGAGGAGGGGGGAGGAGGGGGGAGGGGGAACGGGAAGGAGGAAAGGGAAAGGAAGTGGGTCATGACCTCAGTAGTACATCAGTCGTCAGCAAGAGTTGTAGATTGTATTTTTAAATGTTCTAGTAATTGAGCCCATTCCATTGATATTGGTTTCTTTCTCAACCCTCTATACTCTTCGTGCAGCAGCGCCTCTCTCTCAGCAGTGGCCCATTGTATGACCTCCTCCCGTCATTTCCCTTCACATGGCCCCTTGTGTGATTTCCACCGCTGTGTGATGAGTCTCTTGGCCAGCATTAAGGTGAGGCCCGTAAAACGTCGCAGTACCTTCGCCTTCTTAGGAAGAGGAAAGAGACCCAGAAGACAGGTTTCAGGAGAATTCTAGGTGGAGCGTTCAGTGAGGTGTGTGAGGCCTTGTATAACCTCTGTCCAGAATTCTACAAGAGAGGGGCAGGCCCATAACATGTGCACAAAATCTACCTCTGGGCAGTGACATTGAGGACACTCCGAGGGGGAAGCTGGGTACATACGCTTTATCGCCTGGGGTGTGAGGTAGGCAACGTGTAGTACGAATAATTGTATTGTTTTGAGCCGGGCATTTCGGGAGACGCGCCTAGGATACTCAAGGATCTGCACCCATTCCCTGTCAGTAAACTCTCTGGCTACGTCCGCTTTCCATTTATGATGAAGAGTCAACAAGGAGAGTCCCAGATGGGACCGTAAGCCGCGGTACAGCCATCTGACCAGATGACTACCATCGCCCATTATGTGCAGCGTCTGCAATAGTCCGAAGGTCGGGGGCTCCTTCTGGTCCACCAGCCAGTATTTACGCACATATTGTGTAATCGCAGCATGCGTTAAAAACAGTGTGGGAGAGGCCAAATAAGTCTGCGTGAATTCTTCATGAGGCATTAAGTTCCCATCTAGAAATAAGTCACCTACGGTCTCCACACCGGTCTCCACCCAACTGCGTAGTCTAGTGGAAGGACACTCCCTGTAACTTAGGTAGGGCGTACAGGGGGACATTGGGGGCATATGGTACGGGCGTGCAAGTGTATTTCATCGCTAATTTCCAATAATGGAGTGCAATGTGTAATAGAAATGGGGGGTCCCTCACTCGATTCGCACCAGGGCATAATAGTGATTTCAGGGATCCAGCCCACAAACGTTCAGGAGAATAACCGATCTCGAATAGGTTATGACCGGCCAAGCAATAAACCATCCACTGCAGCTGGCCCACTATAGAATAGGCCTTAAAATCCGGTGCTCCCATGCCCCCTTCAGTGCTCGTTAATTGCATTTTGGTAAGAGCCAATCTGTGACGGCCCTGTCCCCATAGTAATGAGGACAATAATGTATCTAGTGCTCCATAGATCCAGGCAGGAAGGACCATGGGGAGATTCACAAATTGGTACTATAATCTAGGGAGCATAACCATTTTAGAAACGGCCATACGGCCTGCGATTGTTAGAGGCAGAGTATTCCAAAAGGCTACTTGGGCCTTGAGATTATTAAGTGTACGGACCACATTTCCATCGACGGTGTGGGATGTGGTCCAGTAGATGTGGATCCCTAAATATTGAAAGGTAGAAGGCTCCACCTTGATCTGCACTGGACCAAATTGAAGGGTGGGAAGAGTGTACGTATCATAAAAGGAGAAAGCTACTGATTTGGAGGCGTTAAGGTGCAAACCGGATATCTCCCCAAATTGCTCAAACAGCGAGGCTAAAGGTGACATGTCTACATGCATATCTGCAAAGTAGAGCAACATTTCATCTGCATAAGCCGAAAAAGAATGACGTAACCGGCCTACCGGAATACCATATGGAGCCATCGTGCAATGCAATCGTTGTGCCAGGGGTTCTAAAGCAAGCACAAAAAGCAAGGGCGACAGGGGCAACCCTGTTGTATGCCCCGAAAAACATCACAGGCGGGGGAGATGTTGGTACCAGTTTTTGCCCTCGCTGTGGGTCTAGTATAAAGCAGCTCCACCCACTTGATAAATTGTGGAGGGATCCCATATTTGACCAAAGCAGCCAGCATGTACGGCCAACTTAAGGAATCAAATGCCTGACGTATATCCAAAGAGAGGCAACCCGTGCGGGGGAAATCGGCTCGGGCAGAATGTAAAAGGGCATAGAAACGTTGAATGTTCAATGAGGTACTGCGTTTGGGTATGAAGCCACATTGGTCTGTGTGGATCAATTTGGGGAGTAAGGGAAATAGCTGCAATGCCAGAAGTTTACCAAGAATTTTATATTCCGTATTAAGAATCGATAGGGGCCTATATGCTGTGAAATCTGTCAGGGACTTATCCGGTTTTAACAAGGAGGTCACTATCGCCTCCCTAGTCGTGGGGGGAAAGATACCCTCTGTCAAGGCGGTGGTGTACAGTTGTAATAGTTTAGGAACTAAGGGCGTTGTAAAAGTGGAATAAAACTCAATGGGAAGCACATCGGAGCCTGGGGTTTTATTACGGGCGAGTCCCCGTTTTGCTCTGCGAATCTTGGCAGCGGTCAGAGGGGCCGCCAAATCCCTAGCCTGTGCGTCAGTAATGGTGGGGAGCTCCACTGACTCTAGGAATGTTGCCTTTGCTCCTGTCATATCACGAGGGGGGCGGCATAAAGGGCTGCATTGTAATCGTTACAAAAGGGGATGATGGACGGAACGCTTGAGCCAATCAAACACTCACCCCCAGTCAACTGATCTGGGTTTAATCCATCATCATTCTTTAGCTCACTCCACCACCCCAGTTCAGACATGGCCATATGCAAATCAGTCTGACCCTGTGCCTCATGGGAACAGTCCAGCCCGAACTGCCAAGCCATGTCTTCCCTGGACCGGAAACAAGCATCCTAGGACCGGTTTCTGGCATTTCAGCCGTCATCAGCCAGGCTTGCTTGAATCCAGTGGCAAAGTGAGCAAGGGACCCACGTCTGGGCATACCCCCGCCAACTTAGGGCGACCAAAGCGATACAAAAGGGGATGATGGACGGAACGTTTGAGCCAATCAAACACTCACCCCCAGTCAACTGATCTGGGTTTAATCCATCATCATTCTTTAGCTCACTCCACCACCCCAGTTCAGACATGGCCATATGCAAATCAGTCTGACCCTGTGCCTCATGGGAACAGTCCAGCCCGAACTGCCAAGCCATGTCTTCCCTGGACCGGAAACAAGCATCCTAGGACCGGTTTCTGGCATTTCCAGCCGTCATCAGCCAGGCTTGCTTGAATCCAGTGGCAAAGTGAGCAAGGGACCCACGTCTGGGCATACCCCCGCCAACTTAGGGCGACCAAAGAGATACAAAAGGGGATGATGGACGGAACATTTGAGCCAATCAAACACTCACCCCCAGTCAACTGATCTGGGTTTAATCCATCATCATTCTTTAGCTCACTCCACCACCCCAGTTCAGACATGGCCATATGCAAATCAGTCTGACCCTGTGCCTCATGGGAACAGTCCAGCCCGAACTGCCAAGCCATGTCTTCCCTGGACCGGAAACAAGCATCCTAGGACCGGTTTCTGGCATTTCAGCCGTCATCAGCCAGGCTTGCTTGAATCCAGTGGCAAAGAATTTTATATTCCGTATTAAGAATCGATAGGGGCCTATATGCTGTGAAATCTGTCAGGGACTTATCCGGTTTTAACAAGGAGGTCACTATCGCCTCCCTAGTCGTGGGGGGAAAGATACCCTCTGTCAAGGCGGTGGTGTACAGTTGTAATAGTTTAGGAACTAAGGGCGTTGTAAAAGTGGAATAAAACTCAATGGGAAGCACATCGGAGCCTGGGGTTTTATTACGGGCGAGTCCCCGTTTTGCTCTGCGAATCTTGGCAGCGGTCAGAGGGGCCGCCAAATCCCTAGCCTGTGCATCAGTAATGGTGGGGAGCTCCACTGACTCTAGGAATGTTGCCTTTGCTCCTGTCATATCACGAGGGGGGCGGCATAAAGGGCTGCATTGTAATCGTGAAATGTTTGATTAATTTCCACCTGCGTAGTATTCAAGGTATGGCAGCTATCATGTATGGCCAGAATAGGTGTAGGGGAGGGTTGTGGCCTAATCAACCTAGCCAGTAATGTGCCTGACCTATCCGCCACTGCATGAGTGCGCAGTGTGTACGCACGCAGATCTATCACACACAAGTGTTCCAACAACTCGGCATATCTAATCCTGGCTTCTTGGAGGTCTGGCCTTCTCTCCACGTCAGACTGGGCCGTTACTTCCAGCGTTCAAAACAAGGCTTCCTGGTCCGTAAGATCCCTGGTCCCTCCCGCCTGACCCCCACTAGTGTTCCCATAGAGACTTCCCGGACTGTCACCTTAAATGCCTCCCATTCAACAGCCCTGGATTTCGCCGTGCCCTCGTTTTCAGTAAAACATGTAGTGATGGCAGTGGCTAACTTATCCTGGAACACTGAGTCTTCAAGTTGTAATGGTTGAAGGCACCATGTGGGAATCGGCATGGGGGTCTGACCCCAGTTAAGTACCAACTCCAACATGTTGTGGTCCGAGATAGTTTTTCCCAGATAGGTGCTGCGCACAACCGTGGGGAACAAGTCTGGGGTGCATAGAAAATGATCAAGGCATGTATGCAGGAAGTGCGGGTAGGAATAGAAAGAATATTCACGCAGACCAACATGCTGCAATCTCCATATATCCAGCAGTACTCATCCCCTGGCCCAGTTAGTAAAGTTAGTGGCCTGCACAGCAGCGACTACATTTGCTAAGGGAGGGTGAGAGCGGTCCAAGTGAATATCAAACACTGCATTAAAGTCTCTCCCCAGTATTCACGGAGACTGCGTCCAGTCCGAAAGTGCTTGTGAGAGGACGGAAAGGAAGGCGTCCTGGTCAGTGTTAGGTGCGTAGATTGACCCCAAGACTACTGTTGCACCATCCAGCGTCCCCTGCAAGAGTACGTATCTCCCTTGGTCATGGTTCCTGCTGTCAGTCAATGAGAAGGGGACTCCCACTCGCAGCCAGATTGCCGCCCCCGCGAGAAGGCAGAGTATACAATACCATATAACTGACCAATCCATCTTCTCTGCACCTTGCTAAGCTCATAAGAAATCAAGTGTGTTTCTTGTAGGTATACTATCTGTGCCCGGCAGCGATGCAGCTGGGCCACTATCCTATGTCGTTTCTGTATTGAACCCATCCCCCGTATATTCCAGGAGATAATAGTGTATGATTTCTCTACAGACATGACATCAAGAATATAAACTCCATCCCCCCCACCCAACCCCCCCGCCACTCCCCGGGCCCCCACCCCCAGAAATCTCAGGAAACAGATCAGTAGCTCAAACAAAGAAACATAATCCCAATACAGGGTCAAACGACTAAACTTCGGTCGACCAAACCGTGTGCGAACAGAACACATGACACTCTATATAACAGTATGGGCTTCTTGCCTGTCGGGCAGGCTGTTTACTCTGAATACGAAAGTATCGGTTACAAAGAGTGGACTAACTCAGGACGGGCCGGGCCACAGGACCATAATAGTGAAGCATACCATGCAGCTTCCAGTGGAGCCGCCCATGTATGGGTCATAGTACAACAGGTGGCATATGTCAAACAATGATTTACAAGGCGCTCCCTCCCGGGGATGGACGTGTAGCAGAAGAACATGAAACAATACCCTAGTTCACATTACACTCACAAAACTGTTAGGCCAGTGGGTCATTGCTGAGTTGTGTAGACACAGAAGGAAACAACGGCATGCTGCCTCAGAGTCTGAGTCCGCGGACACCTCCACTGTTGGACTAGAGCTGATAGGCACACAAGGAGTCCGCAATGCTGAGGCTGAACGGAGGGCCTCACGTCTGCCCTCCAGCACTGGCTGCTGTGAGGGGGGACTAGTCGCCATGCTCTGCATGGTAAGTCCTTTCCGCCTTCCACGTGGAGGGCTCTGTGCCTTCGGCTGTGACTGTGTAGGGCGTATAACATGTACAGTGTCCGGAAAGTTCCTGTCCAGCCATTCCCACGCACTTTTGGGCGTATCAAAAAAACAAGCACGCTGGTTGTGGATGATCTTGAGTTTGGCAGGAAACAAAAGTTGCAAATGCCAAGCCTGCAGCGCGGGCCCGGGCCTTGACCTCCATGAATGAATAGCGTAGGCGTTGGACTGCCAGTGTGTAATCCGGAAAAATTGACATTTTTGTGCTGTCAAAGTGGATGGGGCCGGTGTCCCGGGCTGTTTGCAAGATATGATCACAGTCTCTGTAATTTAGAATTCTAGCCAGCATCGGGCGTGGGTTTGCTCCGGGAATGGGTTTACGCATGGGTACCCGATGGGCCAGTTCCACCGTAAAAAGCGCAGATAAGCCAGAGGGGGCTACACTGGTCTTCAGCCAGTTCTCTATAAATGTCGTGGGGTGTTGCCCTTTCGCACCTTCAGGGAGCCCAACAATGCAAAGGTTGTTGCGTCGGCCCTACCTTCTGCATCATCGGCACGGGCCTGCAAGGCCTCAATCTGCTGTCGCATCTGCTGTATTTGCACGTCGTGCTCCTTCACCTGTGGCAGTAGCGTTAAAATCGATTGGTCAGAGATTTTCACCTTGTCTGCCAGTTTCTTATGATCTTCCTTGAGCAAGGTCAATTCCGTGGATATAGTGCCTATTTGTTGCGCAATAGCTGATCGCGACTCTCGGATTTCCTGGAGTATCATGTCCAGCTTATCAGCAGGAGGTAGGGCTGGAGCCCCATCATCATTCCGATGAGACTGTATTGAGGAGGTCTCTGAAAGGCGGCGAGCCAGCCCTGCTGGTGTCCGCCGCCGTCTTCGTCCTACCCCTGCCCATTGCCGTTGGTGACTCAGCCGCGTTGCAGAGTTTATTGCGCCTATGGGCTCCACACAGAACAAGTGGCCAACAGGACAGTGCAGGCCCAGAAACAAAATTCAGCCACCTGGGACCAAGAGAGGATCCAGAACCCACATCCGGGTTGTGCAGCCACGCCACTGTTCATGGAGTAGCACAAGAGGGAGAAAGAATGAGGCACACTAGATCGATGCACATCCACGCCCCATGTGGGACAGCACGGCAGGAGGGGTGCACTATTAGACCTCGTGCATCGACAAACCTACTCAGGTATAGTACATTCCCACCTCCTCCGCCTTACAAGGGAAGATGCCATTCGGAGATGCTGGGACCTGGGCCTAGTCGCGTTGAATTCAGATGATCCTGTGGAGCCTCGAGGTGGCCCCCGGGAATTCAGGCGCACTCCCACCAGTTCGGGCACTTCGGCCACCAGGGCAGTCCCAGGTGCGCAGCCGGACAACAGAGGGAGGGAGACACAGGCCACCACAACGCCACACTTCAGCGGTGAGTCAGGGCCCACTCCTCCACCGGGGCCCAAGACCGTTCAAGCAATGAATAAGAAGGGGGGAGGGGTTAGGCCGCCGTCTCCACCACATGAATCAAAGCACAGCGGAAAACGAAAGGGGGCCCCCTCGGTAGCACCAGCTAGCACCACCTAACAGGATCAGGGCTGTGGGGGGTACCTGTCCTGCTCCCCCGCGCTGTGGGTCCACTGTCCAGGTAGCTCAGCTGCAGGATCGCCAGGCACAGTCATGACGCCATGTAGACGGAGACCACCGCAGGTCTCCAGAGGCAATCCCACGATCTCCGGAGGCACTGGCAGGAAGGCGGAGGCACGATCACCCCCAGCAGGAAGCCCGATATCCACAGCCAGCCACAGCGGGGCTGTGCCCAAGGCCCACCAGGCAGGCCACCAGCCGGGACCTTGCGCAGGAGTGCACACTGCCGTGCGCAACCGCAAACTCCGTCCGGGGGAACAGGAAAGGCCGGTGCGGTCAGGCCTGCTCCACGCACCGCAGGCCTGCATCGATCGGGACCACTCCGGAGTGCAGGATGACGCCCAGCAGTGCTCCGCGACCTTGCCGCTCAGCCCGCTGCGGTCATCAGGAAGTCCGCCACCAAAGCGTTGCCCCACTGGAACACAGGGCTGCCAGGAACGGAGAAATATCGCCGGATTAGCGTCCCAGGCCCGGAGCTCGTCGCCTATGCGACCTCCATCTTGGGCTGCTAGCCACGCCCCCAACCCCGTTTGTGAGTCATGTAGCAAGATGGCTGCACTTTGTTGAGCTCCTGGGGGTGTCCTCACAGCCTGAAGGTCTCTCTGACTGCGAGTTGGCAGCTCCTGAAAATCCGGAGCTGATAGGATGACGGTGGGAGCCTGAAGAATGCTCAGCAAGGCTTTCCTGCTGCCGTTTCAGTGAGTACTTGGCTTTTTCACCTGACGAGGTAATGCCAGTCAAAATGGCGACGCCCAGTGTGGCTTCCCTTAGAGGATCAGCACAGAATACGGCTCGTTGAGAACATGTGACCTGCAGATAATAGGGATCAGGAGAATTATTCATGCCCCCCCAACGACTCAGTAAATGCTTGACAAGATCTCTGCATCGCCTGCTCACTGACAGATCTCCCACTTAATTTGGTGCATCAACGGTCTCAAATTGGTGACGCCCTTTTTCTCTTCAGTCAGTGGCCTCACTCCTCCCATGCTATACTAACCAGCTAGGTTGTTTTTATTTATTCTGATAAACACCCTCTGTGTGCTTCTGTGTGCTCGCAGTGTGGTAAAGAAAGTGTTGCTTGCAGAACTGAATGCTGAAAATAAAGCGTGCGGACGTTGCTTCTGAAGGGAGTTCATTTGGATGCAAAGCACTAACCAGCACCGACCAGTGTCTGTGAGTTTGCAGTGTGGCAAAGAAAGTACTGCTTGTATAATTAATTAACTGTGCCTCTAAGGGGAGTTCATTTGGATGGAAATCACTGACCAGGCCTTGTATATCTCCTGTCCCTGGTGGTTAAAGCTGCGCACACGCTTTATGCGCATTGAAGTCACCCTGTATATGCGCTCCTGTGCTGTTTTGAGTGGGAGAATGGCAGGAGGAGGTGTGCTCCTGTGAGATTCTTATTAGGACCTTTGTTTATTATCTTGAAATTCATCTTCAGCCATGGAGGACTGCTCAGAGCCCCGCTACTTTTAGGTGAATGTTAAAGCCACAAGTTACATCAAGGTCTTTCTCTTCCAGTTGTCAATCCGGTTTTCCACTGTACCCTTTTATAAGTAATTAGCATATTCACACGACTTGGATTGCAAGTAATTGTCTTAACTTATAATATGAATTGGATTTATGACATTAAAGGCAATTAGTTAAATTATTAAAACCAATAAAACGGAGGACAGTCTTATCAAACCAAAGGAGGTGTAACTGTTGCATTTCTTATTATATAAGGTGGGTTCTGCAGCACAAAGTTACAAATAAGAATGACGCCTAGAATATTGTTTAATTGTTGAAAGCAAAGTACTTCCAGTCAGTTCTATAGAATATTGGCAAAGGCAGAAATAAATAGTGTTAAGCACATACATACTTTTTATATTGGCAACAGCAGAAATCACTTCCCTGATACACATGTTTGCTCCTAACATGAATTCTCCAGAACCTTTACGGAGTTAAGGTTTCAGGAGGTGATGGAAATTTACTACTTGATCAGAGGCAGCAGCCGTGGCCCATTCGACGGACAAGGATGAGGGAAAATTAAATAAATAATTCCCTCGTCATCGTCCGTCGATATCCCCTCTCACCCAGCCCCACCGCCCCACTGCTCTTACCTGCAAGGCCGCGGCTGAGAGGCAGAAAAAAGTGTACAGGTACTTATCCCCACAGCCACACATTTTTGAAGTGTAGAAAAAACAAGAGATGCTGAGACATCATATACAGACAAGTTTGGGCATTTCGGGGCAGATTTACAACTTCTGGCGCATCCCTGCAAATCAGCAGGGATGCTTACGCCTGCTTGAAGCAGGCGTAAGGATTTGTCGCAGCGGCGTCGGAAAAGTGACTCAGTGAAATCTTGTAGATTTCACTGCGTCACTTTTACGAGGCTTTCCTGCGACGGAACGCCCACATGAAACCTGATGCAGGTTTCATGTGGCGCAGGGCTTTACAACGTGACACATCTCCCTAGATGCATCACGTTGTAAATAATGCGCAACGTGGTGCATGGTTTACGTCGCCGCTGCGTCACAAAAGTGACACAACGGCGGCGCAAAAGTGGCGCAAGGGGCTTGTAAATCTGCCCCATAATTTTTTGTTTGTGGTATCAGTCAAATTTAGTGTTATACTACATGATTGCTTGGCTAGCTATTTCCATATTTTTGCATTCAAATATGTGGTGTATTTTTTATTAGAGACCACATGCCAAATCTGGCTACTCTAGAGATAAATTGATTATTGTATGTTCCTTGAAACTGAGTGAAAAGAGTGCACTATTAAATTTGAAAACATATAACAGAAATTAAATTAGCCATATTCAATGTTTACTTCATAACTTGTCAAGTAATACACCCTGGTATATAATCTGGGATTTATTTAAGGATACTATAACTGGCAGGTGAATTCAGCTTCTTGGAATTAACAATAAATTTAATGTCCAAGAAAGCAAAAATATTGAAGGTGACAACTAATTGATGAAGGCTAGAATCTTGTCACCGAGGGAATGGATTAATGATATTTGTTATTCTAAATATGAGCCAAAAGAGGTATTCAGAATGTATTGGATTAATACCATAAAGGTAACAAACAATGCAAGGTAATGACTGTTCATACTGATGATCACTATGAGGAAATCCACATTTTTTTATAAATCAATTTTATTGCTTTTTTTAAACAGTTATAGGTAGTATTCAAGTGGGAAACCATAACGTCCTGGTGTTTTGTCAGATTTCATATCTTGGAGGGCATCTCCTATTTACTCCACAGAGAGAGGTGAGTTTAAGTCTTTTATTTGAGATTGCCTAAGTGATGGAAGAGGGATGTCCACTAGAATTGACCTAGTGTGTTCCTCCTCGAATCTCTGTTGTTGCGGGTAGAGTGAATGGTAATATTCTGAACATGTTGCTGTGATGTCTACAGTTTTACACTGATTAACCCCAGACCGGTCAAGTATCTCCGCGAAGAGAAAATCCATATTTAGTGTATTGTTCAACTGCTTTCGTTTTTTTAGGTCTCGCCTACGCAGCGCACATGCGCTGCATAGGAAAGAGACCTCTTGAAATCGATTCAGCTTTGCAGGCAAAAACGTGCACGCGTTGCATTGCTTTCAATGCAACGCGTGCACGTTTGGCGATTCCCTTGCGGGAGCGAGCGGCGCCATATGTTAGCAATTATTGCGCTCGCTCCCGCAAGGGAAACGCTGCCTGCTCTCGGCCGCACTCCCCCCCACCCCCACCACCTACTTGTGCGCGCGCGCTTGTTTTAATTTCCAGAGTTTGGTGACCTCACTTAGGTCAGATAGAAGGTGTTTACATAGGAGGAGTTTGATGTGCCGCGAAACCTGTGGGTGTCCAAGCAGCTTTGATTTTTATTCCGAATGTCTTTTGAGGTTATATAAAGTTCAAGTTCTTGGGTACATATGGTAGGAGCATTCTTAATTATCCGTGTTTCTTCCATAATACCTGCTGTTTTACTGTTCCTATTGTTATCCTGGTTATTTTACAGCGCCCTTCTCCACGGGGGGCTCGGTTCGCTTAATATCAGTCAGGCAAAATAAAACACATACATCGATAAACTTTTTTAAGATTCGGTACAAAGTTCAGACTCACGACTTAGTAACTTTGCTCTTGGGTGTCGATTTCAACATGGATGTTTAATGGCCGCCAAGTAGACACGATGCAATCGAGTGCACGCTGGAGAGGAGATCTCCATCGACATTATTGCCTGTGGGTTTTCTCGGCAGAACAGCAGAAGACAAAAACTCAAAATGTCATTGTAGACGTCATATAACCAACCTCCTCCCATCCCCCTCTCCCGCAACCCCTTGAGATCCGAATCAAGCAGCAGAAGAGAACTGTGGGTAATCATTTCTTCGACGAGGAACCCTTGGGGCTTTAATGCAAGCACGTTTCTTGTGTTTGGCCACTGGTGAATCCCCTGAGCTTTGTAAAGTTTAAGTAATCTTTCTGCAATACATGGCTCAGAATACTACAGTATTTTATCTGACTTCCTAACATGTTCTGACGCATGTCCATCTTCTCAGCTAACTCCCTTCCTCCCCCCCCCTCTCTTCTTGCTGACTTGCCATGGACTGGTCGCCGAGAAATCCATGTAATTTGCCTAATTGTTCGCGCTGTTCAGATTTATTCGGCAATTGCAACATCAATACACTATGAATACAGACGTAAAATATTTTGCTTCCTCCGATGCAGCTGTGGTGCCTTAAAATAAATAAATGAGCGTCCATGTTTTGGCTTGCACTCTGTCGCAAGAAACTGCAGCAACTATGATGTATAACTATGCTCTTCCAAAGTTAGATCTTGCATATTTATTTTACCATCCTTAGGATTGCCACATATCTCCGAGTCATCCGGACCCCTTCTTTAAATGTTTTGTGCTTATTTGTTACAAATCTTTGTTATGAGGGATGTTAATTCGTTATTTTCAATTAAAGCAAAATAAATAAATAAATAAAGACTACAGTTCCCAGACTTAAAAAATACGGGAATGGAAATATGTTGTCCTTAATACTGCAAGGGTGGCGGCATTTTTTTCTTATGATGCCGGCCCTAAACAGTGGTGAATGACAGTTGTGGCACATTAAGTATTTGCACAGTTTTTTCTCTGTTTGAGAGGCGGCAGAGGAGAGCCCGGTCACTTTTCTTGTGCATTCCATTTTTGCCTTATTTAACTGGTTGTCAACACAATGTGCTTTAGCAGTTTGTACATTTTCTTTCAATACCCAGGAAGGACCCTTCTTTCGTCATTTATAGTGTCAGAGGAGCAATTATCATTTTTTTCCTTTCAATTTGAAAGGGGGCTTCATTGCTAACTGAATTTGGTCTCCCTTTCATTTCCTAGAGCGACGGCAGCATATAGCACCCGCGTGACTCTATGTCTGCCACCTGACCCTTGCGAGATCCCACGGAAGCTAGACTTCAGATTATGCTGCCACAGCGAGGCGGGCATGAATGGGGAGAGCGCATCCTCTACTCAACATGTCCTCTCTGCTGCCATTCCATTGATGTCATCACCCAGCCTCTTCTCCAAGAGGAGGTACCTACAGAAGGGAATTGTGGTGAACAGGGCACCATTTTGTGTGCAGTGGGCATGGTTTGTCTCTAAGAGATATACTCATTCAACATAGGCCAGACAACATGCAGGCAGGCCACCATGTGGGAATTACTTTGATAGCTGAAAACTTAGGTTACTTGTTAGCCAGAGACCAGGTGGTATCAGGAAACAACTCTTAGTAACATTGATTATTATAGTATACAATTCAATAAAATATAACTTATACTTGTATCAGAAGTCGCTCATGCTATGTGAAAGGCACTTCCAGTCACATGCTATTACCCACTCAATTGGTTCTTTGTCACTCTGTGATATATTAGATTAAAGCAAGACCATCATACCAATGGGTGGACCATCTCACATCTGTACAGAACAATTATGATCAGTCACTCTGACTAGAGCCAAGGGCCCCACGGCCGGGGCATTTCTACTTGTTACCCTGCACCCCCGAAGGATTCCTGCAGCCCAAACACCTGGCCAGTCAGTGGGGAAATCCAACATAACAAGATCTTCGTGAGTTAGGCCCTCTGCTATAACTCACTGGTGGATCACAGACCTCTAAAAAGTGTGGATAACCTCAATAATTCAAATGAAAGTCATGATTGTAAAGACCACTAATATCTCTAAACTACCCAATATTTTCTTAGACCAAATGATAGAATTTGCAAAGAAATAAAGTAATTTCTTCTTCTTTTCCTTCAGTTGTCATGGTTACAAGGTCAGATTTTTAGGTCTCGCCTAGGCAGCGCGCATGCGCTGTGCTAGGAGATGACCTTTAGAAATTGGTCTGCTCCTTTTCAAGCAAACTCGTGCTTGTGCTGGCATCCACCTTGCGGGAGCGAGCAGCGGCGCGCGTGCTAATTGAAAACATGGCTCTCGCGCCGCCGCTGCTCGCTCCCGCAAGGCAGATGCCAGCACAGGCACGAGTGCTTCAAAACAGCTGCTGTTTGTCTTCACAGCTGGAGCCCGCTTTTGTAAAGCACTGCACGCCACTCCTAACACAGGCATAATACAAACAATGGGGGCCACAGCTTTTTTTCCTCACAGTGGGCTTCCTTGTATTTGAATTAATCATGTTTTATTTCCACGAGCTCCGCACTCGCACTTCAGCAGTGGCGCTGCTGCTTGAGCAATGGCGGGCACTTCTTTTGTTTATTTTCAGCGCGCTTTCAGTTTAACAAAGGTGGCACGCACCTTTCTTTCTGCATGGCTCGCCTTTTTTTCACATCCCGGGACAAGGAGCAGAGACCGCGTTGGCTCCTTCAATGGCAGGAGGTAAGCGGGGCGTAATGCAGCTCTCTTCACTCGCACAATGCTCTAAAAATGTTCAGAACTTTGTACATTGTACATTGCCGACAAAAGTGTTCATGGCAGGGACAGTTTGTTTAGGATTAGGTGTGATAGGTCAGGGAAGCAGTTTGGGACTGCATGATAAGTGGCAGTTTACACATTGATGGTGCTCCAAGTAACAGCTATGATCAAACATGCTGCACTGCAAATGTCAAGTGAGTCTAGTCAGACAGCATTGCAGGATTGCAATCTAACAGATCTGAGCTCCAGGACATTTATGTTATGTCATTCTTCTATTGAATCCAATGACCCCTTGCTATCTGCTCCAGGCGGTGGAACCCGCACCCCTCAACAATGCATTCAATGTCATGATGAAGTGGGCTAATTGCGGTTGAAAGTGTAGACCCTTTGTGATTTGTGACCAAGCCAAGTCACTGCACCTTTGATTTTGGCTGAGACTGAAAATGGACTGTCGAAAACTCCAGCCATTGGGAACCCAACTCCTTTATGGAGGCCACACCTGCCACCTGCAGAAGGGTACCAATATGTGCAGAACTGTATCATGCTAAGCAAATGACGAACAACGTAAGGAGTCAATCCATCATAGTATCTGGTTGAAATAATGTGTTATTGTTTACTATGAAACGTTGTTTGGTATATACACAACATTTTGCATTACTGTCGCTACTTTTTGGTTAGTCTTGGTTGTGATTTTTCGTCTTTCACTGATATTGTTGCTTCTATGTTGTGACAATGATTGTTGGATAATGTAAAGACTGTCTTTGTAAAATAAGGAGTGTGTTGGTCATGTGTTTCATTGAGTTGTGAGGCATTAATTGCATTCCGTGATTTTGCTGAACATAAAATTGTGCGTGAATGATACCAATGAGAACCACTGCTCATGTATAATTGCCATTTCCCAGGTTCCCATGGGTTTAAGGGCTGCTCTTGTTTCGTAAATACGCAGTGAAATTACAGCTTGTATTTAGCATGGCCTCTACCGTGTAAATCTGGTGCCCCCTTGTTAACTTTTGCAGCAAGAAAATCAACAAGCATTGGCATAGCCAATAGGACTCGCTTTTGGGACCTTATAAGTATTTAGTTATGCAGCACAATATCCTTGGTGCAACAACATCAACTGTTGCATGGCTAAACACTTATAAGGTCCCAAAGGCGAGACCTATTGGCTATGCCAATGCTTGTTTTGTTTCTATCTGGACACGTGTTTTTTGCATTTGAAGTAGCTGAGATCAGCTTACTAGGCCTAAATAGGATGTACCCTGCTATGAAAAAAATGTTTCTTGATTTAATTTTGCCATAATTGACACTTAGTAAAACAGCTCCAATTGCGTACAAACATTTTGTTTCCATGTTCCATTGTTGGATTATAGGATAAAAGATCCAAGTAAATGTTTATCCTACTTGCATCTAAAACTGCAACGTATGGGAAAGCCCAAGGTTTTGCAGCAGGCTTCAAATGTCTACTTTTGAAAGTGTCACATGAATTTAAAAGACAACCTATATTGTCAACTTCTACTAGGAAAATTTTACATATTTCAAATTAATAGCATAGAGGTATATCAGAGCAACAAAGCCAGTAAAACCGTTAGCTCAGCTATATATCGGTGCTTCAAATTCTTTGATATTGCCTACCTGCAGCTTGTCAGTAATGAAAGAAAACGTTATCCAGTACACTCAAGTTAAATACCTATATGAAGGGAAAGTCACAACATGACGTTTCTTTGTGAAGGAAGTTTACCCTTGCAACAGCTGGGTTGTTGGACCTGGCCCTCTCTGCAAGGTCACTCCCAAGCTGAATTCGTTTTTGTTAGCCATAGGACTCTATGCACTTTAACACTGCTAACCAGTGCTAAAGTGCGTGTGCTCTCTCCTTTAAACACAGTATCATTGGCTTACACCTGATTGGCATAATTTATTTTGTTATAAGTCCCTTGTAGAGTCCCTTTAAAACAAGTCTCAGGCTTTCGATTGCAGCCTGTGTGCAATTGTAAACTGCCAATTCGACCTGGCAAAATAAACTTTTTGCCAGGCCTAAAACACTCTTTTTAATCCATCTAAGTCACCCTTATGGTAAGCCCTAAACAGCTGATAGGACAGAGTACATTGAGTTTAAAAGGTACGGCTTGTATTTTTTAATTTTACATGTTTTGGTTGTAAAATAACTCCCAAATTCATTTTTCACTACTGTGAAGCCTACCTCTCCCATACTATCACGTTGGGTTACCTTATATATTTAAAAAGGGCTCAATTTTGATTGGGAACCGGTATAACTGTCATGCTTGATTTCAAAAGAATTGTAATTTGAAATCCTCTTTAATGGTAAAGTCGAATTTTAAATCACAATTCTGAAAATGGCAATTTTAGAAAGTTGGCAATTTCTTGTCCTAAGTATATGGTGCCTGCTACCTGTGTCGAGGGTCACATGACTGTGAATAGGTGGCAGTTGGCCTTTGTATATGCCTCCTAGACAGTGAAACAAACGGGGACAAGGCGCTGGCAGGACGGGCCGTCCAGCCAGGATAGGTGGAACAGAGCTGTTGCTTGCCCCACTTACGTTTCAAATGACTGCCTCTAGCACACTCACAAAGGAACTTGATCCCAGCCTTTTGTCATCGAAAACCACCTGGATCCTGTGCAGGGGAAGGAAGGTAATCTCCTGAACCAGATTGGAGGATAGCCTAGAGGTTTTTAGCACTTCAAACGGTGACATCAGGTATAAATATTGGACCCTCCAACTAAATCTTCATAATACTTCTGGACCTCCAGAGGAGCCCCCAAAATACCTCTTTGCATTTCAGAGGACTGCCCTGCTGCTTGAGGCCTGATTTGTACGTCAGAGGACTGCCCTGCTGCTACCAGAAACCTGCCTTGCTGCTCAAAGCCTACCTTGCAAACTCAGAGGACTGCCCTACTGATGCGGTCTACTTTGTGCCTTAAAGCACTGCCCTGCTGCTACCAGAGGATTGCCCTGTTGCTTGAAGCCTGCCTTGCAACCTCAGAGGACTGCCCTGCTGCTTGAGGCCTGTCTCTATGATTGATCCCAGGACTATCAGAGTGACTCCAAGGGCTGTTAGGCTGGCCTCCTGTGAGCTACAGGGACATAAAAAGGTCCAGAGAGCTTGAACCCTGCACCTGGCTTCTGCCTGGAATGAGTCCTGACCCCAAAGTGGCGCCCAACCAGCCCTGGACTCGTGGAAATTGTGTCAAAGGTGCTTCTCCCAGCAAAACCTGAAACTTGGAACTTAAAAATATTTGCGCCAGAAAGTGGCTCAGAATGGACAGGAGACTGGATCCTACCTGATCGTTGATCCACCTGAAGTGCTTTGCCGTAAGCCTAACTTTGTGGTAGCTTCTGCTACATTCATCACAGCAGCAAATCCTGTATCTGACCTTGGGGGCCCTTGTCGACTACAGCCTGCAGCTTCTTCCTGTTGAAGATTTTCAACTTCCAAAAAAGTGACAAAGTCTGAATGCATAAATCTTCACAGTGACTTCATCCAGCGGCTCCATGACAATGCCTCCTCCTCGGACACCGCTGTGAGAAGTTGGCCTGGCATATGCTGTCCACTAATTATAGTGGGCACCTTGCACCAGTCCAAATCGACTCTTATGGTAGGTAGGTTAAAGACAACCTTATTGAAAGCTATCCTAGTGGTAGCTGTGGAGAGCAGCCTTCAGGCTAAGTCTTGAAGGAATGTAAAGCAGCTTGTTTTACCAGTCTATAATCTCTTGAGTGACCAAATGAAAGAGCACCACACCAGGTATATATTCAAAATATATGTATTTATTACTAAACACACCCCTCTAGTCTCTTTATGAGGCTAGAGTTCGAAGTACATAGGTTATAAGATCTTAAATCACAGTAATAGCACAAATACACGTTTGGGCCCTAGGGGCGTACCAAACCATATACCAATAAAGTGGTATGCGAACCACGACTGAACTAGACACTAGGCCTAGAGCCTCTAGAAGTGCTTGGACCACAAGGAACCACCCAAGGTAGTGACACAGGGGACCCACGGGAGACGCGTGCAGTGTAAATACACAACCGCGATACGCCGTTAACTTCTATGGAGAAAGTCGGGGTCGGGAAAATAGAGGAAAGGGACACTTAAAAGAGGACTAGGACAAAACCCTTTGAGATCTAGGACCTTGAAGAGTCTCTACCCACGGGAGCACCGGAGTACTCGTGTTACCTCACCCAGGGAAACCGGGTGCATAGGTGCCTTTCGGGGTCGGGTTTCGTCGTCGTTTCTTATGGCGATCTGCTGCAAAGTGCTGCTGGCGACCAGGAGAAAAGTGTCCGGGTGGATCCAAGAGTGGATCGGAGTTCTGAAGAACCTGAAAGCAGAGGGGACAGAGTCTGGGTCACTAGCCAGTGACCAGGAAGGCGATGGACAGATGCCCACCGATGTCGAGTGCTTCAGGTGCGTTGACGGTCGTCTCGTTTCTGCAGCCACGAGGTCCAGGAGGCGTTGTTGGCGACCAGGAGCAGGATTCGGGCTGGTACACGATGTCTGTCGAGTGCTGCGGTGTCGGCGACCGGATTGGACCCAACAAGCCTTGGCAACGGCAAGTCTCGATGTAGCTGAAGATCGTCGATGGTGCAGACCAGCAAGGTCTGGGGAACTCACCCAGCGAGGGTAAGTCAGGGCAGGCCTGGAGCAACCAGGGAAGCCCTTTGGTTTCTTTAGAAAGTCTTTTGGGGACCCACGAGCCGGCTGGCAAGGGATCGCGAAGACACCTCGGGCGGAATCACTCAACAGGGGCCCACGGTCACTCAGGACGGTGTAGGCCTCTGATCTTCGGAGGGATTTCTGCTGGAGGTTGGGACCACACGTGGTCCAAAGCACAGGTTCGTAGAACGTTGGGAAGGGGTTGCACTCGATAATAGTGCACGGTACCCAGGGGTCGCGGTTCCTCGTCACTCGTGGGGTCCACTTGCCTCAGCTTCGCTGGGGACTCACGATGGCCTTGGAGAAGTCAGGAAATCTACTTCTTGGGCTGCAGGGACTTCGGACTCCGGCGGGAGTGGCGTAGTTTGCGACCGTCGTTATCGTTTTTGGTGCCTGCCAAGCAGGGGAGTCACTCCTTGACCCCAAGGGAGATTCTTCAGTCCTCTAATCGTGATGTAGAGCGTCGAAGGTCCAGGATTCAGTTTCAAAGTTTAGTCCAGGGATATCTAATCTTGCTGTGGCAAGGGTTCCCCATTTTAACCAGTAAAACAGGGAGGGACTAACTCTATGACCCCACCTATGGGAGGGTCAAGGGAGGGGTGGCTACACCCACTTCCCTTTGTCCAGTTTCGCGCCAGAGCAGGGGCAGGTAGCCCCTGAGCTGGTTTTAACTGGCATATGCACAGAGGAGCCTTTTGCTCCCCCAGTGCAGGACTTCAAAGCACTCTAAGAGTGCACCCACCCAGCCCCAATACACATTATCCTGTCTGGGGAGGTGGTCACACCTCCCTGCAACAGGAAACCTATTGTCCAGGCCTCCCCTGCCGGAGTTTCGTCCAGCAGCAGGAGGCCAGACTTGTGTCTGTGGCAGCAGCATCCATTTTGTGATGCCAGGGCTTCAGAAAGAAGTTACCGGGTAAGCCAGAGTTAACATGTCTTTCCCTCTAGAAGGGTGGAATGCTACCCCCGCCGCCAGGATTGGCGGGGGGTAGTATTCCAAGATGTTTGACACCAAACACGACATGTTTAGGTGCAGCCATTCCAAAGTTAGCATTTTACCGCGAGGATATAATGCGCTTAAGAGTATATGGTCAGGCTGCACTACAAACAGCATCAGAGATGGTCTCCGAACGCTGCAGAGGGGCCCTGCTCATGCAGGGGCACCCTCTCACATAGGAACCATGCACTCTGCCTTTAGGATTGATAAGGCCTGCCTTAGGAGTGACTTATAGGTTTATATGTGTGTATGTATTTAGTGATATAGGTAACCTATATCACAGTAAGGGGTCCATGCACCACCTTACCCAGGCTGCAGTAGCAGACCTGTGGTGTCAGTTTGGATGGCCGTCCAGGGGTGGCACAATACGTGCTGCAGCCCCGGGTAGGCCTCTGAGGTACCTATGCCCTTGGTACATAGAATACCATATACTAGGGACTTATAAGGGCACTCCAGATTCCAATCAGAGATGTGCCTAAGGCACATGGAAACCATTTTACAGAGAAAGCAGATAGACTGGGGCCCTGAATAGCAGGATCCCAGTCCAACTAAGTCATAAACCAGCAAAACACCATAAAAAAAGTGGGGGCAACCATATAGTCAGATTCCACCTTCCTACATAACCCCCCCAAACGAAAGGAGATAAGGCTAACCTTGGCCAGTTGAGCCTTCATTGACTAAGTGGTCATATAAGGAAGCACCTGCACTAGCATGGTTGCCCCCTGTCTTATGGTCCACTAAGCAATCCCTCGCCCTAAGGGTATGAGAGGGTCTCCACCATGGGGAATCACTACCTGTGGTGTGCTTAGGTAAAGTACAAGGCTGGTGAGGTGTCTGAGTAGAGAAGTGAGGCCCTAGGAATGTTGGCCTCAGCTTCCTCAGATCACTGGTCACCATGTATGCCTGTCTTTCCATGACTGAGTTGCACTTTGCTCTAAGGGTCAACCTTTGGCTGCCTACAGCTGGGGGTTGGGTCCCTTTGGATGGACTACTGGAGGGACATGGCAGGTTTGGAACCTTCTGGTCCCAGGTTTGCCCTTGCCTACCAGAGTCCTTCTGGGGGAGGTCCCTACATAAAGGTATGGGGGATCCCTCAGTGTGTAGAGGAATTTTCACCTGGCTAGGGCTACTAGCCTGGGTGCCCCTAATCTGCTGATGGGGGCTTCCTCTGGACAGGGGGCCCTGGGGGGTCCACTGACCTCCCTGACCTCTGCAGCCCTGGGCTGACTGAGGCAGGGTAGAGAGGGGCAGGTTACCTGCTCCAGACTGGGTACCACCTTGGAAGGGTCCTCTGCCATCAGGGGTGTGGCCAGGCCAGGCCTGACTACCTCTGTGGCAGTTCCTTCACTAGGGGTAGGGTCAGTTCCCTGAGGAGGCTGACCCTTACCTACTGTCTGGGGGGAAGAAGACTTTTCTTCAACCCTTGTGCTCTCTTTTGGGGGAGAGTGGGCCATTCTTTCAGGCTCCATCTCTCCAAATTCTTGGGCTGGGGCTGTGGCCATCACAGCCCCACTAACCTTTACAGGGACGCCCAACATCCTAAGATGGGTTTGGTGTTCAACTTCAGCCCAGGCTGAAATTTCCAAATCATTGCCCATCAGGCAATCTACAGGTAAGGTGGGGGACACTGCCACTCTCTTTGGGCCTGTGACCCCCTCCCAGCTGAGATTGACTATGGCCATGGGGTGATCTGTTCTGACACCATCAATGTTGGTCACCTGGTATTTAAACTCAGGTAAAAGCTGGTGAGGGGGGACTAGTTTCCCTGCCACCATGGTGACACTAGCCCCTGTGTCCCTAAATGCCACAGCTTTCTGACCATTAATTATTGGCTCCAATCTGTACCTGCCCAATGCTATGGGACCCATGGTAAAGGTGGCAAATCCTATACCACCATCAGAGTCAGAGGAGTCTGTTGAGGGGTCCCTGTCTAAACTAGGGCCCACCTCTGTTCCTCTTGCAAAAGCACCCAACTTTTTGGGTGCACTACTCCCAACTGGAGGATTACTACTGGTAGTACCAGGAGGGGTGGTAGTAGTTGTGGGAGGAACATTTTCTTTATTGCCAATCCTAGGGCAACTGGGATCAGTTTTCCAGTGCCCAGGCTTTTTACAGACATGGCAATATGGTTTCTTTTCAGGAGAGGAAGGAGTTTGGGACCCACCCCCAGAAGAGGAATTTTGGGGCCCTGTAGGGGACTTATCCTTAGATTTATCCCCACCTTTCTCTTGGGACTTAGTAGAATCTTTCTTCTGGTCACCACCCTGATTTCTAGTTTTTACTCTGGTTCTGACCCATTTGTCTGCCTTCTTTCCCAATTCTTGGGGAGAGGTCAGATCAGAGTCCACCAGATACTGGTGCAAAAGCTGGTTTTGACAATTATTAAGGATCTGCTCCCTCATAATCAAATTGTACAATCCTAAAAAGTCATGCACTTTGTTGCCATGTATCCAACCTTCCAGAGCCTTTGTAGCACAATCTACAAAATCAACCCAGTCTTGAGTCTGAGCTTTTTGGGTGTCTCTGAACTTCAACCTATACTGTTCAGTGGTTAGGCCAAACCCATCTATCAGAGCACTCTTCAAGACTGTGTAATTGTCAGCATCCTCTTCTCTTACAGTGAGGAGCTTGTCTCTACCTTTGTCTGCAAAGGAGAGCCACAAGATTGCTGCCCACTGCCTCTGGGGGACCTTCTGAACTTTACAGGCCCTCGCCAGTGCAGTTATCCATTTGTGGATGTCATCCCCACTCTGGTAGGGAGGGACAATCTTGTTTAGGTTTCTATGGTCATAAGACCTTTCCCTATCTCTAGGGATATTGTTGCCACCATGGGACTCTAGTCCCAACTTTCTTCTCTCTCTAAGGAGATCTAGGGATTCTCTATCTAAAGCCAATTGCTTCTTCCTGATCTCTAGTTGAGTTTCCTCATACTGGACCAGTCTCTTTCTTCTCTCATGAGAGGATTCCCTCCTGTGAGAAGAAACAGAGCTCCCTATTGAGGTGCCAGAGTGGTTAGACTCCTGAGAAGGAGACCTAGACTTTCTGAGCACACTCATAATCCTTCCTGGGGGGACAAAGGTGTGGTTCTCTAGATCCTCATCTTCATCTTCCCCAGAAGGGATTGGGTTTTCCAGGTCAGGGTCATTGTCACCCTCCTGGTCAGTTTCAGAGGGGGCTGGGGGTAGTAGTACCCCTGGCCCCTTCCTCATCTGCTGGCCCACCCTCTGCTCCTACCCCTTCAGTCTCTGAGGACTTACTAAGATCATAAACCACCAACAACTCCTGGAGGTGTTGGGTGGTGGGACTTTGGCCTGTCCTTAATTTCCTCACGTTACACAAAGCTCTCAATTCCAAGAATGGGAGTGTGTCATACTTGGAGGGGGGAAGCTCAATGGCTTCCTGCAGGGCATCTCTAGATCCTGCTTTTAAAGACATTACTAGTGTGGTGTGGTGTATGCACTACCTACTCTAGTGTGGCCTACTAAACTCTCTTGAGTTGTAGAAAGGGTTGTGCTATCCCTTAACACACAACTCTAAGTTCAGTAGAACTTACTGATATTCTAAGCTTAAATTATATGTACCTTAGGTACCTTTAGTGGTTTTCAGTTGATCAATTCAATTGAGATTATCTGGTAAAACAATAGCAAGCTGGAATCCCACACGCTGCACACCAATGTGAGAAGTTGGCCTGGCATATGCTGTCCACTAATTATAGTGGGCACCTTGCACCAGTCCAAATCGACTCTTATGGTAGGTAGGTTAAAGACAACCTTATTGAAAGCTATCCTAGTGGTAGCTGTGGAGAGCAGCCTTCAGGCTAAGTCTTGAAGGAATGTAAAGCAGCTTGTTTTACCAGTCTATAATCTCTTGAGTGACCAAATGAAAGAGCACCACACCAGGTATATATTCAAAATATATGTATTTATTACTAAACACACCCCTCTAGTCTCTTTATGAGGCTAGAGTTCGAAGTACATAGGTTATAAGATCTTAAATCACAGTAATAGCACAAATACACGTTTGGGCCCTAGGGGCGTACCAAACCATATACCAATAAAGTGGTATGCGAACCACGACTGAACTAGACACTAGGCCTAGAGCCTCTAGAAGTGCTTGGACCACAAGGAACCACCCAAGGTAGTGACACAGGGGACCCACGGGAGACGCGTGCAGTGTAAATACACAACCGCGATACGCCGTTAACTTCTATGGAGAAAGTCGGGGTCGGGAAAATAGAGGAAAGGGACACTTAAAAGAGGACTAGGACAAAACCCTTTGAGATCTAGGACCTTGAAGAGTCTCTACCCACGGGAGCACCGGAGTACTCATGTTACCTCACCCAGGGAAACCGGGTGCATAGGTGCCTTTCGGGGTCGGGTTTCGTCGTCGTTTCTTATGGCGATCTGCTGCAAAGTGCTGCTGGCGACCAGGAGAAAAGTGTCCGGGTGGATCCAAGAGTGGATCGGAGTTCTGAAGAACCTGAAAGCAGAGGGGACAGAGTCTGGGTCACTAGCCAGTGACCAGGAAGGCGATGGACAGATGCCCACCGATGTCGAGTGCTTCAGGTGCGTTGACGGTCATCTCGTTTCTGCAGCCACGAGGTCCAGGAGGCGTTGTTGGCGACCAGGAGCAGGATTCAGGCTGGTACACAATGTTTGTCGAGTGCTGCGGTGTCGGCGACCGGATTGGACCCAACAAGCCTTGGCAACGGCAAGTCTCAATGTAGCTGAAGATCGTCGATGGTGCAGACCAGCAAGGTCTGGGGAACTCACCCAGCGAGGGTAAGTCAGGGCAGGCCTGGAGCAACCAGGGAAGCCCTTTGATTTCTTTAGAAAGTCTTTTGGGGACCCACGAGCTGGCTGGCAAGGGATCGCGAAGACACCTCGGGCGGAATCACTCAACAGGGGCCCACGGTCACTCAGGATGGTGTAGGCCTCTGATCTTCGGAGGGATTCCTGCTGGAGGTTGGGACCACACGTGGTCCAAAGCACAGGTTCGTAGAACGTTGTGAAGGGGTTGCACTCGATAATAGTGCACGGAACCCAGGGGTCGCGGTTCCTCGTCACTCGTGGGGTGCACTTGCCTCAGCTTCACTGGGGACTCACGATGGCCTTGGAGAAGTCAGGAAATCCACTTCTTGGGCTGCAGGGACTTCGGACTCCGGCGGGAGCGGCGTAGTTTGCGACCGTCATTATCGTTTTTGGTGCCTGCCAAGCAGGGGAGTCACTCCTTGACCCCAAGGGAGATTCTTCAGTCCTCTAATCGTGATGTAGAGCGTCGAAGGTCCAGGATTCAGTTTCAAAGTTTAGTCCAGGGATATCTAATCTTGCTGTGGCAAGGGTTCCCCATTTTAACCAGTAAAACAGGGAGGGACTAACTCTATGACCCCACCTATGGGAGGGTCAAGGGAGGGGTGGCTACACCCACTTCCCTTTGTCCAGTTTGGCGCCAGAGCAGGGGCAGGTAGCCCCTGAGCTGGTTTGAACTGGCATATGCACAGAGGAGCCTTTTGCTCCCCCAGTGCAGGACTTCAAAGCACTCTAAGAGTGCACCCACCCAGCCCCAATACACATTATCCTGTCTGGGGAGGTGGTCACACCTCCCTGCAACAGGAAACCTATTGTCCAGGCCTCCCCTGCCGGAGTTTCGTCCAGCAGCAGGAGGCCAGACTTGTGTCTGTGGCAGCAGCATCCATTTTGTGATGCCAGGGCTTCAGAAAGAAGTTACCGGGTAAGCCAGAGTTAACATGTCTTTCCCTCTAGAAGGGTGGAATGCTACCCCCGCCGCCAGGATTGGCGGGGGGTAGTATTCCAAGATGTTTGACACCAAACACGACATGTTTAGGTGCAGCCATTCCAAAGTTAGCATTTTACCGCGAGGATATAATGCGCTTAAGAGTATATGGTCAGGCTGCACTACAAACAGCATCAGAGATGGTCTCCGAACGCTGCAGAGGGGCCCTGCTCATGCAGGGGCACCCTCTCACATAGGAACCATGCACTCTGCCTTTAGGATTGATAAGGCCTGCCTTAGGAGTGACTTATAGGTTTATATGTGTGTATGTATTTAGTGATATAGGTAACCTATATCACAGTAAGGGGTGCATGCACCACCTTACCCAGGCTGCAGTAGCAGACCTGTGGTGTCAGTTTGGATGGCCGTCCAGGGGTGGCACAATACGTGCTGCAGCCCCGGGTAGGCCTCTGAGGTACCTATGCCCTTGGTACATAGAATACCATATACTAGGGACTTATAAGGGCACTCCAGATTCCAATCAGAGATGTGCCTAAGGCACATGGAAACCATTTTACAGAGAAAGCAGATAGACTGGGGCCCTGAATAGCAGGATCCCAGTCCAACTAAGTCATAAACCAGCAAAACACCATAAAAAAAGTGGGGGCAACCATATAGTCAGATTCCACCTTCCTACAACCGCCGGTTGCCTTGCCACACTAAACTTTGCCTTCTCAGGAATATTTCTTCAAAATTTCGAAGCTAAACTGAGACAGTTCCCAATACACTTTGTGTAGCTGAATTGCCCGCCATCACGGTTCCCAATACACTTTGTGTAGCTGAATTGCCCGCCATCACGGTCAAGCTCAACTTTTAACTTTGCCATGGCATTGTGTGACCAGATACTCACAGGGCACTTTTAGGTGCTATTTTTCACTTAAAACGTTAAAAATTAATAACTCCGGCTCAACTGTTTGGTTCTAATTCATTTTGAAGTCATTTTATTTATTCAAATTTTCTCTATTTTTCTAAATTGTTTATTTTTCTTGTGTTTTCTTGTGTTTTCACTTTATTACTGTTTGTGTGCTGCATAAATACTTAACACAGTGCCTTTAAGTTAAGCCTACAAATGCAAAAAGAACAGATGATGGATGGAATGCTGAATAAATCAAGCATTCACCCCCCAGTCACAGATCTGGGTTAAATCCATCATTGTTTTGCAGGCCACGCCACCACAGTTTGACCCAGACATATGCAAATCAGTCTTGACCCTGCTCCCCATGGGAACAGTCCTGTCCTAACTGCCAGTCCAGGACCTCCCTGGAACATAAACAAGCATCCTGGGGCCGGTTTCGGGGTATCACCCTCTCGTCAGCCAGGCTAGCTTGAATCCAGTGGCACAGTGAGCATGGGACCCATGTCTGGGCATACCTTTCCCACTTCAGGTGACAAATGCAGAAAGAACAGGTGATGGACGGAATGCTAACCAAAAAAAAACATTCACCCCCCAGTCACAGATCTGGGTTATAGCCATCATTTTTTTCCTTGCCACACCACCCCAGTTTGGACCAAGACATATGCAAATCGGTCTTGACCCTGCTCCCAATGGGAACAATCCACCCCAAACTGCCAGACCAGGTCCTCCCTGAACTGGAAACAAGCATCCTGGGACCGGTTTTGGGGTATCACCCTTTCATCAGCCAGGCTAGCTGGAAACCAGTGGCACTATAAGCACGGGACCCACAACTGGGCTTACCCTTCCCACTTTTGTAGTTCATCCAGACAGGAATTGTGGTTATTTATTGAGAAGAGTCTTCACCCCCTCATACAAACACCCAATTCCCTAAATACCTCAGCAATCACATCTGCTTTCACAAACCTTCCAGACACCTCTGCTCATCCAGACTCTTACTTGCACAAATCTCACGCATACAGAAAAACACATCCAGTGGTCGAGCCTTCTCCTATATTGCTCCTAAAGTGTGGAACGATTTACCACTAAACATAAGAGCCTTCTCCTCACTTCTTGAAATCAGAAGTCTGAAAGAAGCTAAAGACCTGCCTTTTTGAGTAGTCCCACTACGCCCTAGGTATGGCTAGACTCACAGCTGCTCAGTGCCAAGATACCCTCCCTGATGATAGTGCACTCTACAAATTTGCATAACATAACATAAATAAAAATCTAATTTGTTTTCTATCTAGATGTGTGTGAAATTCTGGTAAATTTCCTTTGCATGATTATGTAAACATTTGGGAAACAGCTGCTCTGGCTTATGGCACTAATTTTAGTGTGGACTATATCTCACAGTGTAGAAAGCTGGCTCTCTGTATAGTATACTAAAAAGAAGTACACTGTGCAGAGAGTCCAGAGAATCCTCAAATGGTGCACAGAGGTAAAAGCAAATAATTCTAATGCTCTTTTTGTGTTAGTGTGGACGAGCAGTTAGGCTTATCTGAGGGCAGTGCTAAGCATTTGTTGTACTCACAGAGGCAATAAATGAGACACACACTCAAGAAAATAAAGTCAATTTTTATGTGTTTTTAAGACCGAGAACTCAGTTCTAAGGAAAGTAGTTTCAGAGTTTCGATTTTTCCAAGTTTAGAAAATATATCACATTTGTGTGCAATTATGCACCATATAAATCAATGGGGAAAAAGAGGAGAAATGCATATAAAATCAGGCAATGCTTTCACAAAGTTCCCCTTGTCATTTTATGTTGATTTTGGGACCAGCTCCAAAGTTCCAGCAGGAGACGTTTGGGAACATCCTGGATCAGGCAGGAGCAGAGTGCTGAGGGTCTTGGGAACTGGTGAGCAAAGAAGGGGGCATGTGCATTGTGCAGGTGGATTTACAGGTAAGTCTGGTGGGTCTCCTTAGAGGGAGGCGGTCGCAAGGGCATGGGGACCATGGGAGTAGAGCTGGTTGGTCAGTGCTGGGGCCAGTGGGGCCGGGTGCAGAGTGAACAGGTCAGCCGGGGGTCTTGCATCTTGAGGTCCTCGTGGTCATGAGCAGGCAACTTGGAGAGGTGATATCGGGACGGCTGGACAACTCAGGAAGTGGGTCTTGGGTGTCTCGATGTCCCTAGATGGGTGCTTGCTTCTAGTGCTTCTTCATGGTTTTTACCGTTAGGGGTCCAGTACCACAGGTATTGGTACACTGCGGCTCCGGTAGGTCCTGGTGCCTCCATACTTGGTGAAAAGGCAGATCTCACACTTTGGAGCTATTGTTCTTCTTCTTGCTTTGGTGCAGAATCAAGGACATTGGGGAGCAGCAAGTCAACAAACCGGACTTCAGAGGAACGGTGTGTGCGGTGTGCAGGGTTAGTGATACCTTCACTCCAAGGGAGTTTTTGGGAAATGCCTTGAAGGCTGTAGGTGCTCTGAGGTACTTGGAGTCCTTGCAGCTTCAGGACGACACAGCAGGCAGCGATTGTTGAATCCTGGGAGCAGCAGGGCTCGAGTGCTCATGTAGTGGGTCTTCTTTGATGCAATGAATCTGAGGTTCAGGTATTGGGGAGCCACCTAAATAATGAATTTATGGGTGTTACAAGGGGAGACAGGTAATAGCCAATTGGCTATCTACCTTTAGGGTGTCTACACCCTTTAGTGACCACTTCCTGTGGGAAGGGGCCTTACCCTAGCTCTATTTGGAGATTTTCTCACATCTCAAGATGGTGGAATTTCAGGATAGGGGATCACCTCGCCTGCCCTGCCCTAGGGGTGGTGCTGGATAAGGGGGTACCCTCCTCCTCATCTAACTAATTTGCCCACCTTTCCTACCATTGAAAGTGGAGCAGGAAAGGGGGCTTGGCCTCCCCCACTATCTGGGGTTTCTGGATTGGATTTCAAAGGCGGCATTGTCTTTGAAGCTTCCCACCCAGGAAGGCCATCTGTGCTGCAGGAGGCGCGAAACACCCTTGCTCAGAGCAGGTATTGTTGCTGTCCTCTGTGAGTGTTGGCTCTCACCCTATGAGGTCAGTAACATATCTGGTGGAGGCAGGCTGGAGAAAACCTGCCAGAGACTCCAGTAGTGTCTGGTTATGTTTCAGGGGTCCCTCTAAAAGGGTCTCCTGTGTGAATTTATTAATACATTCAACACTGGCATCAGTGAGGATGTATTAAGACAAGATTTTTGGTACAAAATATCTTAAAAATCAGTGAAGCCATCATGGAGCTAGGAAACTCATGTTGACAAGTATCCAGCCCATGTACTCTTTATGAATTCCCTGTTCACTTACAACATCACAGAATTCACTGGACATTGTAGGAGCATATCTTCTCAAGCAGATGTGCCCACACATAGGATATAGTGCACCCTGCCTTAGGGCTGAAGGCCTGTAGAATGGGTGACTTACCTATATCTTATACAGTGAATGGGAGGCATGGCATACAGGGCTGTGTGCCATGTTGACTCTTTGGATTTTCCTGTACCAAGACTAAGCCTGGGCGTAGTTCGCGAAGTAGCGCTACGCGAAGCTACGCAAAGTGCAGTTCGCACTACGCGAACTACGCGTAGCACCACGCGAACTGCGTAGTGCACTGTTCGCAATGATTGCACAGTGCCGGATGCTTGTCCGCACTGTGCAATCATTGAAAACGGCATCTTGCACAGTGCGAGCTGTCTTTTACTGCCGCTCGAGTAGATTTTTACTCGAGCGGCAGCTTTCTCAACGCGGACTGGTAGTTTCTCATCGCGAGCGGTCGCGAGCATACGCGACCACTCGCAATGAGAAACCTGACCTCCCTGCGTTGAGAATCTCGCCGGGATGTCATTTTGCTTGCTCGCGGTCGCCAACTTGACGTTGAGGACCGCGAGCAAGCAAAATGACCGCTGCACTACGCTACGCTACACTACACGTGTTTGCACTGTGCTACGTGCAATTCGCGTTGTGCGAAGTAGCGCAAACTTCGCAAACTACGCGAGCGTAGCGTAGTGCTTTGCCCAGGGTTAACCAAGACACACAGCATGCAATGGCAGAGTGCAAAGCCTTGGTGAGGGGGCCCTCGGGTGGCACAGCCAGTGCTGCAGTCCCAGAGGACCTTCTTCAGTACCCATGCCCTTGGTACCAGTGTAACCACTTACTAGGGACCTACAGGGGTAGCTGAAGTTGTGCCAATTGTGGTACAGTGTTTTGGTAAAGAGATCAGGCACTGTGAACATGGTTAGCAGGGACCCAGTGCACTTACAGTTAAAAATCACATCAGGCAAAAGTGTGGCTAACCATGAAAAAAGAGACACTTTCCCACCAGAGGATGGGACGCACCTTTCCCTAGAGAGTCTTCATCTTATAAGTGGAAGAGCCTGGAAAGGCCATGTGCATTGGCATGGTCAGTCCCAGGTCTGTGTTCCTCTGTAAAGTCCATTCCCTGTAGAGATATGGACCACCTTAACACTTTGGGGGTTTTCTCCTTTCATCTGCATGAGCCATCTGGGAGTGAGAACCAAACAGGTATGGTCTCAGCTTCTTCAGGGGCCAAACCATAGCAAAGGCTTCCCTTTCAATGCCACTTCAATGCTGCTCTCTGGGGCGAAGCCTCCTGCTTATGAAAGCAACAGGTTGGTCATGGCCATCATTATTGGTCTGGGACAGGAGTGCACCTATCCCATGTTCAGAGGCATCTGTCTGCACTATGAACTGTTTACAGTAATCTGGAGCTTTTAGAATGGGTGCTGAACACATTGCTTCTTTCAAGGCGTCAAAAGCCTTTTGACAGCTTAATGTCCATTTTGACTTTTTGGGTGTTTTTTAGAGGTCAGTTCTGTGAGGGGGCCACAATGGACCCATATCCCTGCACAAACCTGCTGCAGTACTCAGTCAAGCCAAGGAATGCCCTGACTCGGGTCTGGGCGGTTGGCTCTTCCCACTGTAGAATGGTCTGGATTTTGAGCTGTAGGGGCTGAACTTGGTCTCCACCCACAAGGTGCCCCATGTATACAACCTTGCCCTGCCCTATCTGGTACTTGCGTGCCTTGATAGTAAGGCCTGCTCTCTGCAGTTTCTCCATGCCCTTTTGCAGGTGAATCGGGTGATCCAAGCAGGTGGAGCTAAAGGCAGCAATATCTTCAAGATAGGCTTCCAATCTGCAAGGACTTTATTCACCAACCTCTGAAAGGTGCAGTGGCATTCTTCAATCCAAAAGGCATCACAGTGAACTGGAAGTGCCCATCTGGAGTAGAAAATGCTGATTTTTCTTTTGATCCAGGGATCAGACCTATCTGCCAGTACCCTGATGTGAGATCGAAGGTACTCAGACATGTAGCTGCCCCAAACTTGTTAATGAGAACATCAGCTGATGGCATTGGATGGGCATCCATTTGTTAACTGCATTGATGTCCCTGTAGTCTACACAACACTACGGGGCTGATTTACGTTGAACTAACGCAGCGGGGTACAGCAAGTCATTTTGCTGCACCGCGCTGCGTTAGTTTTGAAGCACAGGGATGCAACATATTTACAAGAATATGTTGCATCCTTGTGCTCCCCTGCGCTGGCGCACAAACTGCAGCCATGCGCCGGCACCCTTGCACCATGGTGCAAGGATGCCTGCGTCGTGGGGAGATTGTTTTTGTGCAGGAAGGGGAACCTTCCTGCACAAAAACAATCACTACAACCATTTTCCTCTTTCAATGCGTGCTGCAGCACGCATTGAAAGAGGAAAAAACGAGGAAAAAACGAGGAGAAATGAAAACATTTCTCCTCGGTGCGCCTCGCTACGCCACCTCTAGGGTGGCGTAGCTTTCAGACGCATCTCCAGAGTTACGATTTCTCGTAATTCTGGAGATGTGTCTTGTTCCATGAGTGTTGCGTGGGAACACCCACAGCAACACCATGGAACGCCCCTTCACCGCAAAGTGCTGCGTGTGAAGGGGCCGTATTAACAAGGAGAGGAAAAGTCACGCAGGGTGGCTTTTCCTCTCCTTGTAAATATGGAGCAGCCCCCTGCGCCACCAGTACGTCATGAAAAGTGACGTACTGGTGGCGCAGGGGGCTCGTAAATCTGCCCCTCTATTTCTTTCTTTCCACCCTGGGAATGAGGCTTGGGGACTAAAACAGCTGGGCTGGCCCAGGGGATCTCTGAGAGTTCAATGACACCCAACTCCAGCATCTTGCTTACCTCAGCTTTGATGTTTTACTTGACATGATGTGACTGCCTGTATATTTTGTTTTTGACAGGTAGGCTGTCACCAGTGTCCACATCATGTGTACACCAGTTAGTCTGTCCAGGGGTCAAGGAAAAGAGCTCAGCAAACTGGTTTAGGACTGGCCTACAATCAGTCTGCTAGTGGGCAGTGAGGGTGTCTGAAAAGACCACTCCTTCAACTGACTCATCTTTAGGGTTGTGAGAGAAGAGATCAGTGAGTGGCTCACTCTACACCCTGTTCCATAAGCATGGTCACATCAGCCCTGCCATTGTAGGGTTTAAGGCAATTTACATGTATCACCCAGTTCGGGTTTCACTTTCTACATGTGCCAAAGTCCACTAAGTAAGGGACCTCCCCTTTTCTCTCAAGGATAGGGTAGGGCCCAGTCCATTTGTCCTGGAGGACCCCATGTGCCACAGGCTCCAAAACCCACATCTTGTGCCCTGGTTGGAACTCCCCATGGAAGCTTTTTGATCATACCAGAGCTTCTGGAGCTGAACTCTAGGTTTTTCTTTGCTTTTTTCATGTATTTAGCCATCTTTGAACGAGGGCCAAGTAAATAATCCAAAATGTCTTGCTTTGGTTCCTGGAGGGGTCTCTCTCATCCTTCCTTGACAAGACAGAAGGGTCCTCTTACAGGGTATCAAAACAAAAATTCAAAGGGGGAAAATTCTACTCCCTTTTGTGGCACCTCTCTGTAAGATAAGGGCAGACAAGGTGGCAAGACACCCCCTATCCTTCTGAATTTTTCTGGGAGTCCACCAATCATGCCTTTTAGGGTCTTGTTATATCTTTTAACAAGCCCATTTGTCTGTGGATGGTATAGTGTAGTGAACCTATAGGTCACCCCACACTCAGTCCACATGTATTTCAGGTATGCAGACATGAAGTTTGTACCTCTTTCTGATACTACCTACTTAGGAAATCCAACCCTAGCAAAAACACCAAGGAGGGCCTTGGCCACTGCAGGTGCAGTGGTGTTCCGTAGGGGAATTGACTCAGGGTACCTAGTGGCATGATCTACTACCACCAAAATAAATGTGTTCACTGATGCTGTTGGAGGGTCAAGGGAACCAACAATGTCAATCCATACCCTTTCAAAGGGTACCCCGACCACTGGAAGTGGAATTAAGGGGGCCTTCAGATGGCTACCTGTTTTGCCACTAGCCTGACAGGTGGCACAGGAGTTACAAAACTCCTTCACCTTCTGGGACATTCCTGGCCAGTAGAAGTGGTTGAGAAACTGACTCCAGGTTTTTGTTTGGCGAAGATGCCCAGCTAAGGGAATTTCATGGGCCAATGTTAGGAGAAACTCTCTAAACTGCTGAGTCACTACCACTCTCCTAGTGGCACCAGGTTTGGGGTCTCTGGCCTCAGTCTATAGGAGTCCCTCCTCCCAATAGGTCCTGTAGGAAACACTGACACTTCCCTTTTCCTGATCAGCAGCTTGCTGTCTCAGGCTTTCAAGAGTGGGACAGGTTTTTTTGCCCCTGGAACAGATCTTCCTTAGAGGGTCCCCTGGTCCTAAGAGCTGTGCCGTATAAGGCCCAAGCTCCTGAGGCTCAGTTCCCTCTGGGGCTGACAAGTCTTCTCCCTGAGGAGAGGGGACTTGGTCTGGTGTCTGTTCAGAAGCTGGTTTCCCAGACTTCCTGTCCTTTCTCTTGGAAGGTTGGTCCATCATTTCAGGCTTCAACACTTCTTTTTCACCTTGGGTTTTGCTTTTTGTCCTTGTTTTTACACACACCCATTCAGATATTCCCAGCATTGCAGCATGGGTTTTCTTTTCTACCTCAGCCCATGCTAAGTACTCTAAATCATTTCCAAGCAGATACTGTACAGGTATAGCAGAAAACACCACTACCCTTTTGAGGCCACAAACACTTCCCCAATCTAAGGTCACTAAGGCCATTGGATTCTCCTTAGCCTGATTGTCAGAATTGAAGACGGTATAGGTCTGTCAAAGGAGATATTTATCTGGGGACACTAGTGGCTCGGCCACCATGGGGATGCTGGCACCAGTGTTTCTCAGGGCTTCCACCCTAATCCCAGCAAAGCAAAGTCTGTTGCCGGTGGTGGGGGCTGGACTCAAAGCCCCAGTTATCCTTGCGACAGGAAGCCACCAACTTTGCTGCCAGTGCCCAGAGGTGCCTATTAATTCCTGCTGGGCTCCCGCTGTGTGGGAAGCAAAGTCTTTTACTGGTGGTGGGAGCTGGACTCAAAGCTCCAGTTCTCCTTGCGGCAGGAAGCCGCCAACATTGCTGCCAGCGTCCGGAGGCACCTTTTAATTCCTGCAGGGCTCCTGCTGCGCGGGATGAGCATGGGACGAGCCCGGGCGAAGACCGGACCAAGAGCGGGTCCATCTGCGCTCGTTCGCGGCTGGACGAGGCTGGGTTGTGCCACCCCCCTTGGTTTCATCGTGAGGCACGTTTGCTGACCCATTGTGATTTAAATGATAATTGCTGTTATTTTAACTGACTTGTGGCATATTTGACTCAATACAATGGGGAAGAAAAAGGCTGTAGGCCCTTTGATTGTGTCTATGCGTTGCCCCGTTCCAACGTCAATTGATAGACTGTTACAAGCACAGTGAATGCCATTAGCAATTAAATTGATTCTACAGAAGGAAAGACTCTCCCTTAGCTTAATAAATATGGCAACACCCCTTGAACGATCCTCTGCTACCTTAAGCCTGAACTCACCCGCAATAAGGTTACCGGATTTTTGGGTTTCGGGTACCTTCCATGATAACTCCTGTGGCTAGGGAAAAGACTGTCTTAAAATCTATGCCATTCACCAAACATTCCAAGCGGCTGGCTAAATCTGCCCAAAGTGGAATGTCCACCCAGACGGATGTGCTTATATCAACTCCTGCATTGACCCTAATTCCATTCTTGTGATCACTCTCATTCCTCTGTTGGGAAAGACAGTTCTGCTGGTTTGATGCCCAAGTCTTTAGAAGGGGGGCTCTCCCTGGAGGACTGCTTGGATAAGATAAAAATTCTGATGCAGACGGCAATATAACCAGACATTGCATGACTGGAAGCCATTGAACGTCTGCTTTTGTCTACTAATTGCCTGGGGCATATAGACTGTTTGAATCCTACTGTAACATCAGTTTTAAACTCTGATTTGGCAGCGGACCACACTCAGGCTGAAATTATTTAATGCCCACTTGCCTCAGCATAGGGTGACCCCTCTGTTAGGGCTCCAATTATAAATCAAAATCCTGCATATCCTCCTCCAGTGGCTACTGATCTTGTTTCTAATCAAAGCAGGTATTAATTTTTGGTTCTTGTCTGTATCTCCCCAGGTTACTGGGCCAGACAGCCAGGGTAGCTACATCCACCCCTCCCTCTGAGGCTAGAGTTGCCTCAGTGAGAACCTTGACCTGGTCAGGGCTCATCTGTGATCCCATCTGGAGACTGAAAACTGCATTTGATGCAGGTGAACTAGAGGCATTCTTTTTGTTTTTACAGCCAGGGTCTCCAGTTCGGTGTCCAGGTGTCTTGCAATCAAAGCACCAAGCCTTCTTAGCATCCCAGTTTTCACCCTGATACCCACACTTGGGCTGTGATGGGTTTGTGGGCCCACCCTCCTGAGCATGCTTTTGTGGGCCTGAAGAAGGCTCATTTTTGTTTTTGTCTTTTTGATCACTATCTTTCCCTTCGAGGGTCTTTTTGGCCTCTTTCTTTAGGTCACCCCTACCAGTGGTAGTTTTAGTCTCCCTTGTTTTGACCCAGTGATCTGCCTTCTTTCCCAACTCTGGTAGAGAAAGTGGACCTAGGTCTACCAGATGCTGATATAACTTCTCATTGTAACAATTACTCAAGAGATGCTCCTTCATAATTAAATTGTAAAGCCCTTCAAAGTCATTCACGTAGTTACCTGTTAACTCAGCACCTAGTGTTTTCACAGAAAAGTCCACAAATTCCACCCAGGACTCACTCTGGATTTTTCGAGTCTCCCTGAACCTTATTCTATACCCTTCAGTGGTGAGTCCAAAGCCCTCAGTCATAGTACCCTTCATGAGGTCATAAGACTCAGCATCTTTTTCAGGCAATGTCAGGAGTCTATCTCTGCATTTCCCTGAGAATTGTTCCCACAAGAGAGGAGAAAATGTTTTCTGGCTACTTTACGTCCTATGCAGGCCCTCTCAAATGCAATGAACCATTTGGTGACATCATCACATCTGAATATTTAAGGACAATCCCTTTGGGAAGTTTGGAATCATAAAAACCTTCACTCTCCCAATCTATTTGTATGCTGCCACCAGAGATAGGTCCTAAGCCTGTCTCTTTCCTTTGCCTTTGTTTTTCCAGGAGATGAACTTTTAAGTTCAGTCTCCTGGTCAATCTTTCCAGCATGAGGTCCTCATCTGAGGGGATCTCAGCTGTATCTGAGGGGACTGACTTATCGCCATCCTCAGTATTATCTTCACTGACATTATTATCCTCCACAGAATGGGCTACCAGGTCTGGGTGATCTTTCTCAAACTGAGCTATCAGTTTTGGGAGATATTCAATTTTTGGACTTTGCCTGTTCTGGTACCATAGCCTTTACAGAGGGCCCTGCATCTAGCATGGCTCAGGCCTATGTAAGGGGTCAGGTTGAGCTCCTGATCCTGACTACTGGTTTCAGGCATTATTTTACTAAAGTTATGACCTTTTTATGAAGTATAAAAAAATAACTACACACTAAATACTTTGTCCTAACTAAAGTACAGATTTTTAAATTTCTAAACAGTTTGTTTCAAGGACACAACTAAAGCCCAAGCACTTAATTTTAGAAATTTGGAAAACAATAGACCAATCTAAAATTTGACTAGCTGAAGACAATTTTGGGATTTACTTGTGTGGTCAAATATTGAAAAAGTGGTTCTAGCAAATGCAAAGACTTCTATCCCACTGCTGAACCACCAAATGGAGGAAGGTGGCTCTCTCTATAATGTTCTAAAAAGAAGTACACTATGCAGAGAGTCTAGAGAATCCCAAACGGTACACAGAGATAAAAGCTGTAAATTATAATGTTCTTTTTGTAATAGTGTGGGCGAGCAATTAAGCTTATCAGAGGGCACTGCTAACCATTTGTTGTACTCACAGAGGCAATAAATGAGACACACACTCAAGAATAATTCCAAGACCAATTTATAACACTAAAGTCGATTTTTATGTATTTTTTAAGACCAAGAACACAGTTCTAAGGTAAGTATTTTCAGAGTTACGATTTTTCAAAGTTTGGAAAATATATCACTTTTGTGCGCAATTACGCACCATAGAAATCAATGGGGAAAAAGAAGAAAAATGCATATAAAATTAGGCAATAATTTCACGATGGTCACCTTCTCGTTTTAGGTCAATCTAGGGACCAGGTCCAAACTTCCAGCATGAGAAGTTCGGGAGCATCCAGGATCGGGATGGGGCAGAGTGCTGAGGGTCTTGAAAACTGGTGCGCAAAGACTAAGGGGGCCACTTGAAAATGCACTGTACAAGTGGACTTACATGTAAGTCCGGTGGGTATCCTTAGAGGGAGGAGGTTTCAAGGGCCTGGGGACCACAGGAGTAGAGCTGGTTGGTCAGTGCTGAGGCCGGCGGGGCCGGGTGTAGAACAAACTAGTCAGCCGGGCATTGTGTGTCTTGAGGTCCTCGTGGTCAGAACTTGGAGAGGCGATCTCGGGACAGCTGGGCCACTTAGAAAGTGGGTCTTTTTGGTATTTACCATTGGGGTCCGGTACCCTCGATATTGGTACGCCGTGGCTCCGGTTGATCCTGGTGCCTCCAATCTTGATGGAGAGTCAGATGTGACCCTCCAGAGCTGTTGTACTTCTTCTTGCTTCGGTGCTGCGCCAAGGTCGTTAGGGAGCAGCAAGTCAACAAACTGGACTTTACGGGATCAGTGCCTGTGGTGTGCAGGGAAGTGATACCTTCACTCCAAGGGAGCTTCTCTGCGATTTCTTGAAGGTTTTAGGTGCTCCAGGGTTCTTGGAGTCCTTGCAGGTTCAAAACAACACAGCATGCAGTGATTGTCGAGTCCTGGGAGCAGCTGTCAGTGTTTGACATCTGTTTCTTCTGCAGCAGGGCTTCAGGTCTCGTGCAGGGGGTCTTCTTTGTCCTGGTCTTTGGTCTGATGAATGTGAGGTTCAGGTATTGGGGAGACACCTACATACTGAATTTAGGGGCGTTACAAGGGGGACAGGTAATAGTCAATAAGCTATCTACCTTTAGGGTGTATACACACTTTAGTGACCACTTCCTGTGGGAAGGGGCACTACCCTAGCCCTGATTGGAGGTTTTCCCACCATCTCAAGATGGGGGAATTTCAGGAGAGGGGTTCACCTTGCCTGTCCCGCCCGAGGGGGATACAGGCTAAGGGGGCACCCTCCTCCTCATCTAACTAATATTTGCACCTTTCCTCTCACCAAAAGTAGAGCAGGAAAAGGGGCTTGGCCTCCCCCACTCTCTGGGGGATACTGGGTTGGATTTCAAAGGCGGCATTGACTTTGAAGCTTCCCACCAGGGAAGGCCACCCTGTCTTGGAGGAGGCACAAAACACCCCCACCCAGAGCAGATATTGTTTCTGTCCCACCCCATGAGGTCGGAAACATGTCTGATGGTGGCTGGCTGGTGAAAAACGGCCAGGAACCCCATTAGTTTTTGGTTACGTTTCAGGGGACCCTCTAAAAGGGTCTCCTGTGGGAATTTAATAATAAATCCAACACTGGCATCAGCGAGGATTTACTAAGACAATATGTTTAGTGCCAAACATCTAAGAAATCAGCGAAGCCATCATGGAGCTAGCAAACTTATGTTGACAAGTATCCAGCCCATGTACTCTTTATTGCTTCCCTGTTCACCTACAACATCACAGAATGAACAGGACATAGTAGTGGCATATCTGCACATGCTGATATGCCCACACATCGGATATAGTGCACTCTGCCTTAGGGCTAAAGGCCTGCAGTCGGGGTGACTTACCTGTATCTTATGCAGTGTATGGGAGGCATGGCACACAGGGCTGTGTGTAATGTCGATTCTTCGGATTTTCCAGCACCCAGCTATGCAGCCTGCAATGGCAGAGTGCATGGCCTTGGTGACGGGGTCTTGGAGTGGCACAACCAGTGCTGCAGCCCCAGAGGACCCTCTTCAGTACCCATGCCCTAGGTATCAGGGTTACCACTTACTAGTGACTTACAGGGGTAGCTGAAGTTGTGTCAATCGTTGTACCGTGTTTTGGGAAAGATATCTGGCACTGGGAACCTGGTTAGCAGGGACCCAGTACACTTGCAGTTCGAAATGACATCAGGCATCAGGCAAAAAGTGGGAGCTAACCCTGCAAACAGAGGCAGTTTCATACAGATAACTATTTGGGTCATAAGGACAATTTTTGAGCTAAAAAAGAGGTAAATCTCACATGATGTGAAGAGCAGTCACTCACGTTTCGTTCAGTCACAATGTTGTGTAATGACATAATTTGGAGCAATTTTCATAAACAGCCTAATGCGAAATGCAGGAAACTACGCAAGATTATGCAGGCATAGCGAAACTTTCACTCGAGCCACTTTCTACTGCCTTCAAACTGCAGCCTACTTTTTTGTGATTGTAATTTGAGCATTTAAATTACAGTGCGCACACTATTTTAGAAACAAAATCCTATACATAGGAACACATACTAGTGCGTTGCCATTTGTATTCGAGTATCTACATAAAAATTGATGCGCTTCTGAATTTAGGACAATGTATTAAGGAGCATATTAAATTGGCTTTCTGCGTAAGGCAGACACAGATAAATATGGGGGATATTACGGCTCAACAAAAAGGAGACAGGTTTTAAAAATACATAAGATGATAGATAGATCTTCAGCACTGAACCCGAGTTTGCCCTGTTAATTCTTACAGGGACTAAGTAATGATGAATGGAATAATGCCAGAGCCCAGGCAAAGGCGTCTTTAAATGATGAATAAGAAAGAGCAATGACAACTCGGGGCCCTGGTGGCCACCAGACAGGCTACAGTTTGCCACCACAGGGAGGCTGTGATAGGCTGAACTGGCCATTAGGGGGAAGATGAAGCGCCCTTCTTTCCTCGGTTCGTTAATTATACACTCAATCCTTTCCAGTATATCAAACACACCAACAACTGCGCATTTAAAAATCGGAATACTGACTGCTTGGATTAGTTATTGGTTATTTCTCTTGACATCCCCAACCTGAAAGCAAAATCCCATTGGTAACAACTCTCTGTCAGGAGCGCAAAAAAAAATCTAAGATTTGTGTATTTAGTTTTCATTAAAGAAGTACGTGTAGTTGAAAAAATATGTACCTGTCAAGCTTTCAACGTCTCGCTGGGGATGCAAGCATTGCTGTTGTGATTTTCAAAACCTGCCTGACAAATTCACGTTTCTGTAGTAAAGACAAATCAAGGGGTTTTTTTCTTCTTTTTTTCGGCGCTTTGACAGTCGAACATAACAATCTAGACCTAAGTGCCTCTTTGATGCACTATTGTATTATTAAGTGGCACAGTGACGACTGAGCAGACCAGGAGCCAGATCTCAAGGCGCTGTGAATTAAACAGTCTTTCAAAAAGACAGCGATGAGAGACAGGAGGCTTTAAGAAAAAAAAATACGGATAGAAACGTGCGCCTCCCCAAACAGGCAAATAATACAACATGAGACGGCGATACGCGATTGAACGTACACCCATGTGGAAATATGCTTTAAATGGCACATTTGCAAACATAAAACAAGTAGTTTACAAGATGGCGGGTTGACGAGTCTTTAGAGAATGATTTACGAGTAAACATATGAGCAGAGATATAATCGCTACGGCACACCCTTAGATGCCGCCATGACGAGGCTGTGGTGTCTTGTTTGCGGCCGGGGATCATGCAGTCGCGGCCTTGTGCTTGAAGTCATAGGGGCAGATTTACAAGCCCCCTGCGCCACCAGTACGTCACTTTTCGTGACGTACTGGTGGCGCAGGGGGCTCTTCTATATTTACAAGGAGAGAAAAAGCCACCCTGCGTGACTTTTCCTCTCCTTGTAAATACGGTCCCTTCACACGCAGTACTTTGTGGTGAAGGGGCGTTCCATGGGTGTTGCAGTGGGTGTTCCCACGCAACACTCATAGAACAGGATTCAACTCCAGAATTACGTGAAATAGTAACTCTGGAGATGCGTCAGTATGCTACGCCACCCTAGAGGTGGCGTAGCGAGGCGCAACGAGGAGAAATGTTTTCATTTCTACTCGTTTTTTTCCTCTTTCAATGCGTGCTGCATTCTACAGCACGCATTGGAAGAGGAAAATGACTGTAGTGATTGTTTTTGTGCAGGAAGGTGCCCCTTCCTGCACAAAAACAATCTCCCCACGACGCAGGCATCCTTGCACCATGGTGCAAGGGTGCCTGCGCCGGCGCATGGCAGCAGTTTGAGCGCCAGCGCAGGGGGAAGCACAGAGATGCGACATATTCTTGTAAATATGTCGCATCCCTGTGCTTTCCAGACTAACGCAGCACGGCGCAGCAAAATGACTTGCTGCACCGTGCTGCGTTAGTTTAACGTAAATCTGCCCCAGAGTGTTCAACTGAAGCAACATTGACTTAAAGTACTTCCATTAATTCTCTTGTCAATACCTCAACAGCTAATCAATGCACCCTGAATTAAAGAGCAGTCGTTGTCCCGGAGGCCTACTAATCTCTCCGCTTTCTTAAAAACCGTGGTGGCCTTAGATCATTTCTTAACCACTCCGATCCTGAGACGTCCGTTTAGAGCACACGCGAGAAGGCCTGAAGGACCCCACTGTCCCACACGAACACCTGGAAATGGAGCACGTGTCTCTGCAATTAATCCATTACTGGGTGGATGTTAATTAGCGAGGTCGTTGACTCGCAATCCTCATTCCGAGGCAGTAACACGATCTTTTTCTTTATCAAAAACGCACATTTGATTTTAGTTCCGATTCTAGTAGATTTTCTAGGAAAAGGCAGCAAGCTTCGAACATCCAGACATATGCTACGTCATCTTGACTAGACTAAAGCTGCGCTGTTTTTTGTGACAGGTGTTGTTGCAACGTATCTAGTTGCTGGTGGATAATGGTATACTCGGGCCCCAACCTCGAGTGAGCAGAAAATGTGTTAAATGTGCAGCCATGAGATTGCGGCCCCATTAACACACAGAGGGCCATATGTACAGTGAAGTGGCGGAGTGAGGCGTTAGCCATCATGGCTTAACGCCTCACTCTGCCACTTCTGAAACGTAAGGCTGCACCATATTTAAAAGGATATGGTGCAGCCTTGCGTTTCACCCTGCGATGGCGCTACACTTAGCAGTGTAGCACCAACACAGGCAACCTTGCACCATAGTGCAAGTGTGTTTGCGTGCAGGAGAGGATTGTTTATGTGTAGGAATGTGTCCCTTCCTGCACATAAACAATCCTGAAATGCCATTTTGTCACTTTCATGTGTGCTGCTTAATGCAGCACACATGAAAGTCACAAAATTGCATTTTTAATTTATTGTTTATGTACAGGAAGTGGGACCTTCCTGTACATCAACAATCCACGGCATTTTGCTTTTTCCATGTGTGCTGCACAAGGCAGCACACATGGAAAAAGCAAAAACGAGGAGAAATAATGCATTTCTACTCGTTTCGCCAAGTTAAGACCAGGTTTTCCCTGGTCTTAATTTTGGCGCTGGGTTCTATGTACGTTGCCCTTGTACATAGGGGGCAGCGTCAAAATCAATGGGTGTTGCGATGGAACGCCCACCGCAACACCCACTGCCCACCCCTTTCACGCTAACCATAGCATGAAAGGAGGCCTTATTTACAAGGTAGCGTTAAGCCACTAACGCTGCCTTGTAAGTAAGGCGAAGCCCCTGTCGCCACGGGTACGTCGCAAAAAGTGACGTTGTGGTGGCGATAGGGGCTTGTACATATGCCCCATAGTCTGCTCATTTTGAAGGAAGCAGTAACACCTCAGCACATGATGGAAAACTGTGGCCTTTGCCACTATTAAAAGTTGGTGCTAACTTCTCTGTAAATAAAATCTATTTACAACGCGAGTCATACGTGATTGTGTCAGATATTCATCACGGAGGTGCGGGGAAGCCTAAATCAGGCGTAATACTGCAACAGAATGAAGTTCACGGTATTATTCGAGTTTAGGTCATCGTTCAAGTTGGAAGCCAAGCTTTTAGAACTGTCGTTTCCAAAATACGTGGTATAAGTGCAAACCACTCTGAATCTTTCACAAATATTTCAAAATGTTGTTTAATTTTCGTATTACAAGACACAAAGAGCAGGAATGTTCTAGAAGGGAATCGAAATAAGAATATTTCTTGGATGCGATTTCAGGCCCTCTGCTGATTGCAGTCAATTGTAAATTATGCAGTCATTGTAGGCCAACAAAAGAAGACATCTTCAAATCGGAGTCAAAGGTAATTACGTAGGTCGTCAGAACGCTGCTTTTTCATGGAGTGTGATCTCCTCTGACAGCTCACACTGACAGATGACCTTCTCGGCGATGTACTTATCCTCCGCATCATGAGCAGTGTGCGTCTCTTTCTCAATATCTCTATATATTTGTGACACTAAGCTTCCAAACACAGCTATTGACAAATCAGACCATCAGCCTAACTGCTGCTCTCCCTATCACTCACAATAAAGTAGCTATCACTTCTAGTGGTGTAGAGCAGGCGCATCTCTGAAAAATGAGTTCTCACCCAGTGCTAATTTGACACAGCTCGCTTGCCGTACCATAATTGCTCTGTCATTGTCAGTTGGCAGGTCGGGCTCATCCCTGGAAGCTGTGCCGTACAATTGGACACAATTACTTCCATTTAGAGCCGCCATTATGCCACTGATGTTGCCCAGTCCGCATATTGACATGCCTCATTAAACCTGGATGCAGGTCATTAATGAACATTGTTAGCATTTCTCTTAAACTTTTCTGCCTCTAATAAACAGTTAGTGTTCCATGAAGGAGCACCGCCATCCTCGTGATATGATATTTATTACGGCGCAGGGGGAGAGAGGGATTGCCAATGGAAACAATCCTGGTGCCGCGAGAGAGATCTATGGTTCGACCTGGAGAAAACAGCACATATTAGTGAGGCCTTTTCCATCGAGGGCCTCCTGCCATTAACCAGATGACCTTTCCTCTCCAGGAAGGATAAACACACTCGCGTCGCTGTGGCCTAATCGCAGCGGGTTCGCGCTGGAGGCATTGGCTGCGCCTGCTCCCCTCAGCTATCTCCTACCCCCAGGTGGAGCTGCCTGACACTGGAAAGATGATTTTGCCCTGGGTCCTCTATCCATCATGTCCGACTAACTTCAGCGTGCATTTTTATTCAGAGATAATTATGTGTTGATCAGAGAAGTCAGGGGCTGTCACCCATGTAGCAAGCACACCTGCGGTGTGACACAGGTGGTAACGATGGCATGCTCTTGAGCTGTCATGACAGGGACAAGGGTTTTATTATGTATGTGTCACCATTTCTCTTAAGGAAATTATCCTTTTGCACACAGTGATAATAATGAACCTTGCTATATTTTCATCACCCCAGCTCCCAAGTCCTTTTCCTGACCTTCATTAAAACTTCAACTAAAGTTTAGAGGCTAGATTGGAGAGGAACAATTAACATGCGGAAGATTTACGGAATGCAGCACACAGTTTAAAGGATGTAACCTCATTAGCTCAAAAATTTGTATTTTCTATTTTATTTCATGTGCGGATTTGGAATAATCCTATTCTCTGAGGCACACAGTCCATGATTACAAGTTAGGCGGAGCAAAATCAATGCTTGTTTCTATGTGCCACTTTCACTCACCCTGATTAGAACTTAAGTTTTTTTTACATCTGTTTTTACCAGGTGTGGGAGAACCTGAGCTGATTTTTCCGGCCGCTAATTCAGACCAGAAAATTGCACGAGGCTTTGGCTGCAGCAGCCAAGCCTTGTCCTGCATTTTTTTGTAACAGAAGGAAGGATTCCCCTTTCCATGGGGTTCAACTTGTAATTGCATAGGGAGCACTGTGGTGAATTTACTGGGCGGTAATGGTAAAATCGCTTGCAATTTTACCATGGCCCAAGTATTCCCAAGGCGCCAACCGGGAACTCAGTCACGCCGCCAATATGGCGGTTGTGCCGGTCCCCGGGACGCTTCCTCGGCGGGGGGCGGGGCCAACGATGGATGACACGCTCGGCACCTGCCTCCCGCTCGCACCATTGGCTGCCTGTCCATGCCCCGGAAGCAGTTTAAGCACTTCTGGGGCAAAACGCAGGAGAAACGGGTCCCGGATCCAGTTCTAGGGGGCAAAGGCTCCATAAAAAGAGCCGCGGAGCGGTGGGAAAGTCTTTACCTCGCCGCGCCGCTCTGGAAGACGTCACCTCCTCGCCAGCCCCACACGCCGGAGGACTTTTTCAGGAAGCTCCGGTTTTCTCTTTTCTTCTTTTCTTTTCTGCAGGACAGCTGGGGGCAATCTTCGGATCGGTGGAGCCATCGGAAGATCGCAGCGCAAGAGAAGGACAGCTGGGGGCACTCTTCTCACACCCCTGGTAGACCGGCATTTTTCTCACAGCTGGGAGCTGCTCAGGTTGGATTTTTACTTACCTGACCCACTGGACTAGCCTGTGGGAGTGGCTCTGGCTGTGGGGGTGCTTGGGGTCGACCCGGGGGCCAGCAGTGGCTGTTTAGAAGGGAGGTAAGGGTTTGGGCATCTTCCCAAACCAGACCGAGTTAGGAGTTTTGCCGCAAGGTTTGTCTAGGAAGGGGAGGATTAGCAGGGCTACATTCCAGTGGGGCGGAGTGAAGTTTTTGGCCTTGGGGCAGGTGGTGTTACCGAGGTCTGGCCCCTTGGGTTTAAGCCCAGGATACCCTGTACCCTGATTGTTGAGCAGGGATTTTTCTAGGGGTTAATACAGGGCATTGGGCTCCTAGGCAAGTCACAGGGCAGCTATTAACGTCAGTTGGCATTTTTTGTGAGCAGGGGTAATTGTAGCAATGGCACCCAAAGCAAAGAGAGGGCAGGTCCCATCTAGAATGGAGGAGTGGATGGCCACATTAATGCTCACGGTGAATGATTTGGGTCAGACCGTGGCAGAGCTAAGCAGGAAAGTGGATGGACAGGAAGACAGTGGGGACAGGCCCAGGCATTCCGGGGTGGCACCCAGGGTGGCTTTTCCCCCAGTACCCCGGAGAGCTAGGGCTAAACGTGGGAGCGGGGGGGCTGTTCCAGTAGATCAGCCAAGCCCAGCAGTCCCAGGACTGGTAGTCCCAGCTGGGAGGGCGCAGCCAGAGGAGAGGCATGGAGCAGTGCCAGTGAGAGCAGCGCCACCGGGGGGCACAGGTGTGCCAAGTCAACCTAGCCCGCCTGGGGGTCTGGGTGTACCAAGTCAGCCTAGCCCATTGGGGGGTCCTGGTGCCCCTAGTCATCATAGCCCACCTGGGGGTTCTGTGGTCCCAAGTCTGCCTAGCACACCTGGGGGTCCTGGTTCAGAGGGGGCTCCTTCCCAGCCAGGGGTTCCCCCTGCGGTACCCCTAGTGTGTTTCCAAGTCAACCTGATTTGGTAGCAAATTTAGCGACAGTGCTCCCATGGCTAGCCAAGGCAGGGAAGGTAATTCATTCTGCGGGTAGTGGGGCCCTGTTAGCTGAAGGGGATGCAGTGGAGAGGGCCAAGAGTTTTGTGGCACAGGTAGAAAGGGCGAAGCAGGTGGTGCCACAGACTGTTGAGGTGGACACACTGGCAGTGGTTGGGCCTGTTAGCGGGGCAGGGCAGGGCAAAAGAGTGCAGGAAGTGATAAGAGTGGCCCAGAGATCTCCAATCTGGTCACAGCTACAGGAGCTGAGCACGCAAAGACTCAAGCAGACACATCTGCAGGTACGGAGAAACTCTTACCGAGTTTAGGTTTGGGGGAAATGCGCACACCCAGAGAACGTCTGGGAAGGCATATCGCACAGGATGTGAAAGAGCAAATCTGCAAAGGGGAATATGTAAACATGTTTTCTTTGTTAGTGGACAAGGATGAGAGGGAGGAGGTGAAGAAGTTGAGGGAGTGGGCTTGCCCAAGGGGTTGGGGCAATTGGCCCACTAGGAAAAAGATTGATGAAACCTTACTTAACCGGATAAAGGCATTTTCAAACTTCCATGCGATAATGGTAGAAAAATGTCCTGGGCTGGGGCCTGAATTGGTGTGCTATCAGAATAGGATCACATGTGCACATGATGAGTACGGGGGAATGTGTTGGAAGAAATATGACGAGGCATTCAGGAGGGCGAAGGCCTCTGACCCGGCCCTAACATAGGATCAAATGGATGTAATTTTGTGGGTGAGGCACATGAAAAGCACGAGCCAGGTAGCACCAAAAGGGCAGTCTTTTCGGTCAGGTACACCCCATAGCGGGGGTGGGGGTAGCAAGAAGGGAGCGTGTTGGGATTTCAACAAGCAGACATGCACAAGGCCCAATGGTTCATGTAAATTCAAGCATGCTTGCTCCTTCTGTGGTTTATCCTCCCACCCGGAGTCCAAGTGTTTTAAGAAATCAAAGGAGAAGGGAGGTAAAAAACAGGAATGAGGATCTATCACTTTCTAAGGCACACTCACCCATAAACACGATGGCTTTGATTCCCTTGCTAAATAAATACTGCTGCACAAGCACAGCCCAGTTGTTGTTGGAGGGATTCAGGGATGGTTTCAGGATTCCTGCCCCGGGCTATTGTGGGGTTCCTTACTATCGACATCAGCAGTCAGTGAGGGAGAACATGCCCGTGGCAATAGTGAAGGAACTGCGTTTGGGAAGGCTGGCGGGTCCTTTCGACTCAATCCCTGTTAATGATTTTGTTTGCTCACCTCTGGGTGTAGTACCTAAAAAGTAACCAGGGGAGTTCCGATTGATCCATAATTTGTGTGCTCCTAGGGGTCAATCACTGAATGATGCTATTGATGGGGCTTTGGGTTCTGTGAAATATGCATCATTGGACCAGGCGATTGCAATTCTGCTGTCGCTTGGCCCAGGCATGTTGCTACCAAAATCTGACATAGAATCTGCCTTCCGTTTGCTACCAGTCCAACCACAGGATTTCCATCTTTTGGGTTTCCAGTTAGAGGGGAAGTTCTACATGGACAAGTGCATGCCAATGGGGTGCTCGGTCTCTTGCTCCTATTTTGAGAAATTCAGCTCTTTCCTGGAGTGGATTTTCAGGCAGGTGACTGGGCACTGCACTACTTGGATGATTTCTTGTTGTTAGGGGCGCCACAGTCACAAGAGTGTGGCAGGGCTCTGGAAGCATTCTGCGCACTCATGAGGGAGTTTGGGGTCCCCCTGGCACAAGGAAAGACAGTTGGGCCGGCCACACAAATTGAGTTCCTGGGCATAGAGCTAGATATTGTTGAGGGCGTGTCACGCTTGCCATTGAGTATGGTAGAAGGTTTTACGCTAGCATTGGCAGACTGTTTGCGCAAAGAAAAGGTCACTTTGCACCAGCTACAGAAGGCAGTGTGTATGCTGAATTTTGCTTTAAGAATTATCCCTATGGCCCGCCCCTTTTCACGCTCCATCGCACAGGCAATGTCAGGGCTGAAAGAAAAACATCACCACACTCGGTTGTCCAGCGAGGTTAAGCAGGATATGCGGATTTGGATGGCATTCCTGCGCGATTTCAATGGCGCAGTAGTATGGCCCAGCCCGGCCAGGTTCAGTCCAGAACTTGGTCTCATGACAGACGCTGCAGGGAATGAGGGTTTTGGTGCCATTCTGGGCTCGCAATGGGCAGCGCAACATTGGCCCGCGTGATGGGTTGACACCGGTGTAACGAATAACATTTCATTTCTGGATCTCTTTCCCATTTTGGTGGCCTTGACCATTTGGCCACACCAGTTTCGCAACCAGTCTGTGGTTTTCTGGTCAGACAATATGGCGGTGGTAGAATGCATCAATCAGCAGTCTGCCAAGTGTAAGATGATGCTTCGCTTGCTTAAAGAAATTGTGCTGCAATATATGAGATTAAATGCGTTGTTTAGGGCTAGGCATGTCCCGGGAATACTCAACCACGCGGCTGATGCATTGTCTCGTTTCAAGATGCAGGTTTTCAGGTCCTACCATCCGGAAGCAGCGGACCGTCCAACCCCTTTTCCAGAGCATTTGTGGCAGCTTGGTGCCCTAACCTACCAGACCTTGTGGCAGCTAGCCTAGCACCCAGGACTAGGCGGGCCTATGAGGGGGTCATTACTGCCTACTGCGCATTTCTGGGGGAGGGCTGGGAAAGGGCATGGCACGAGTCAGCGTCCGTCATATCATTCATAAGGGAATTGAGGGACAGTGGGCGTTCTGTGGCATGCGCAAAGCGCCACATGACGGCAATAGCCTTTTTCGCAAAGATACTGGGGCATAGGGATCTCACAGGCTCATTCCTGGTGCAAAGGGCGCTGAAGGCGTGCAACGCCTGCAAGGTGCCCAGCCGGACATTAGACATCCGATTAGCATTGAAGTGCTCTTAGCCCTCATGGGGTCATTGGAGAACGTATGTAGATCCACCAGTGAGGTCCACCTGTTCAGGTCCGCCTTTTCCCTCGCCTTTTATGGAGCTTTCAGAGTTGGGGAATTGGTGGCACGTAATAAAAACGATTGGCAGGGTGGGATGCAATTTGCCCATGTCCACCTACAGGCAGGGTCAGTGTCCCTGTCAATCCCCAGATCAAAAATGGATCAGATGGGGAAGGGGATCACGTTATCTTGCACAAAGCTCTGGGGAACTCGTGCTGTCCGGTGGGCAACTTAGAGGCGTACATGGCCTGCAGGCCGCGGGGTGCAGGGGGGCCATTGTTGATCCACCAGGATGGGACTCCCTTCACTAGGTTTCAGTTTGGGAGGATCCTGACATTAGCTCTGGGGGAGGCCGGCCTGGATGCATCCAAATTTGGTACACATTCTTTCAGGATTGGGGCAGCTACTGAAGCCACGGCTCGGGGTCTGATGGGACAGGATGTTCAAAGAATAGGGCGGTGGTCTTCGAACTGCTACAAGCGATATGTGCGGCTGCATTTACTTTAAGTCTCATTACTAATGCTGGTCTTGTTTCACTTCTCTGCAGTTTCCACGTCCTTTCCTGCAGGAGGGGAGCTAGCCATCATCCGCCGGTCAACTGAGCCTCGCCCACGCCAGGTACCCCCCTGGGGGACCAGGCCACAGAGAAGTCTGGATCATAGGCCATTCATATGTGAGCAGGTTGAAACAGCATTTTCTCGCAGGAAATTGCATGGACTGGGCCCGCCAGGCGGGTTTTAAGGTGTCATTACACAGTCATGGGGGATTGCGATTGTGTCAGTTCCGTAATGTGATGAGTGCTTTGCTCCTTAGGTCCCCAGCGACACCCGCTGCAGTAATAATTTATCTGGGTGGTAATGACCTGGTACACATGGGTAGGAAAGGGGTGGTGGAGGCCATAATCACAGAAGTAGGATGGTTGGCCAAGCAGTGCCCACATGCAATATTGGTATGGTCTCACATGATCCCGAGGTTACAATGACGGGGGGTGAGTCTGTTTGGGCTTTGAATAACTCCATAAAGAGGATTAACAACAGAATAGATAAGCTTTTCCGGTCTCCCAAATTACAGACGATTGCGCATGGTTGCATACGGGGGGAGCAGTTTTTTCTGCAAGACGGGGTTCACCTTTCCAAACTAGGCAATGATTTTTTCATGGAGAATGTGCTAGCCTGGATGTTAGGGGTAGCAAACAGGGCATGACCTTCGGGTCAGCAGCGAATGGGGGGGCCAGATAGTCGGTCAACTATACTGGCCTGTGGCGGTAAGGTCATGATTGCTAGGTCAATTTTACATCTCTTAGTAGGCATCCCATTGTTTATTGGGGATGCCTGGGGGGGGACAGTGGTCCTTCAGCACACTCCAGGGGGTGCTTACGGCCGGTTGGCTGAAGGGTGCGGGGGTAGGAAGTGCTGCTTTCAGAAGGCCCCTTTGGGCCAACCCCCGCGCAGGCACATGGGCGCCAATGTGGCAAAACATCCATCACTGGGAGGTTGTATTGGAGGGCGTAGGGGGTGCCTGCGGAAAGGAATCTGATGGGCAGACGGGCCTCCTGCGCAAGGTCACTCCGTTAAAGGGGGACCAGGCAAGTAGTTGGGAACATTCATGACCTTGCACGTAGGCTCATCCGGGATACGCAGAAAACAAAGTGTACATATTCCAGTTTTAGGTTAGGTATGGCTATGTATTAGACTCATGTTAAGGTTAGCCATCAAAGATGTGTAAATATGTGTATTTGAAATGATATTGAATATGTTTGGGTTTTCTGCGTATATAAAAATTGTTTTAATAAATTTCTTAATTATGTTTTATTAAATTGTAATAAAAATACGGCCGGGGTTTCACGACCCCTAATACAATTTTTCTGTTTTGGATGATTTATTATCGGTGCCTCGGGGGAAAGAGGGGAGGGGTTTGCAAATAACCATCCCGGGATCCCTGTCTGGAAGGAAGTGTTGGGGTTCAACAATTCAACCCATGAGAGGGGACTCGGCAATACCAGGCCATATCCCAAGGCACCAACCGGGAACTCGGTCACGCTGCCAATATGGCGGTTGTGCCGGTCCCCGGGATGCTTCCTCGGCGGGGAGCAGGGCCAGCGCTGGATGACGCGCTCGGCGCCCGCCTCCCGCTCGCACCATTGGCTGCCCGTCCATGCCCCGGAAGCAGTTTAAGCACTTCCGGGGCAAAACGCAAGAGAAACGGGTCCCGGATCTTGCCGGGACCTGTTTAATCCAGTTTTAAGGAGCAAAGGCTCCATAAAAAGAGCCGCGGAGCGGTGGGAAATTCTTTCCCTCGCCGCTCCGCTCTAGAAGACGTCACCTCCTTGCCAGCCCCACACGCCGGAGGACTTTTTCAGGAAGCTCCAGTTTTCTCTTTTCCCCACCCACCATCCCCTGAAGCAGCGAGGTTTTAGGAAGTATTGATGTACAGGCGTGTGTTTTTTAACTGTTTTGCTTTACAGGTTGAAGTTTGTAATGTTATTTTCAGTCATTGAATGTCATATCGTTATGTTTGCTTTACAGGGTGTTGTAATTTTGCTTGTTGTATTTTATGTCTGAGTATCCTTGGTCTGCGGTAAGGTCATGATTGCTAGGTCAATTTTACATCTCTTAGTAGGCATCCCATTGTTTAATGGGGACGCCTGGGGGGGACAGTGGTCCCTCAGCACACTCCAGGGGGCGCTTATAGCCGGTAGGATGAAGGGTGCGGGGGTAGGAAGTGCTGCTTCCGGTAGGCCCCTTTGGGCCAACCCCCACGCAGGAGCATGGGCGCCAATGTGGCATAACATCAGTCCCTGGGAGGTAGTATTAGAGGGCGTAGGGGGTGCCCGTGGAAAGGAATCTGATGGGCAGACGGGCCTCCTGCGCAAGGTCACTCCGTTAAAGGGGGACCGGGCAAGTAGTTGGGAAAAGTCATGACCTTGCACGTCGGCTCATCCGGGATACGCAGAAAACAAAGTGTACATATTCCAGTTTTAGGTTAGGTATGGCAATGTATTAGACTCATGTTAAGGTTAGCCATCAAAGATGTGTAAATATGTGTATTTGAAATGATATTGAATATGTTTGGGTTTTCTGCGTATATTAAAATTGTTTTAATACATTTCTTAATTATGTTTTATTAAATTGTAATAAAAATACGGCCGGGGTTTCACGACCCCTAATCCAAATTTTTCTGTTTTGAATGATTTATTATCGGTGCCTCGGGGGAAAGAGTGGGGTGGGTTGCAGACAACCATCCCGGGATCCCTGTCTGGAAGGGAGTGTTGGGGTTCAACAATTCAACCCATGAGAGGGGACTCGGTAATACCAGACCCTCTGTGCAACTCGCAATAAGGGCCACAGTGTTGCGTAAATTCCCTGCTTTCCGAGTCCCTGCACAGCGTCTCCGTCACCACTTGTGTTATCCCATTTAAAACTGTTACATACAGTATATCACAACCACTTGCCAAAGATTCTGCTTCTTTTCAAAAGCTTCTTAAGTGACTATTTTGTATTGCTGCTCTAGGATATTTTTGTTTGAGCAGTTCAGACAACATGCTTCAGTGTAAGAAAATACAGTGGGGCATATGTACAAGATTTGGCGATAACTATCGATAACGCAAATTAGCGTTAGTTTTTTTATCGTCGTGTACCGCGGTTAACTATCGCTATGTTAGCGGCGTATTTCCAACACGCTGCTAAATGGCGATAGTTTATCTTACTGTGTGAACTTTCCCACGACACGGCGAGAATGTGCATGTGCATCAAGGGGGACCTTACTGCACATACACAATGTTTCACACAACTCAGACACATGGGCACATGCATATGCGTGGTGTGGAGGCAAGGGGGCCATTTCGACATCCTGCCACATCTACAGTCAATGTGCCACCTTGCTTGTTCATGAGATGCAGTCCTGTGTACACCAAGTGAGAAAGCATCTAGTGAGTCTGCATACCATAAACACATGCATTGTCACAACAATGTGATCATGTAGCCATCTGTCCAAAAGGTGCATATCCCACAATGCACACATTCAGCAGACTTGAGTCCAAATGTGATGTCATACTATGAGCAGGGGGGATATGCCTACAACACTACAGTGCATGGACTTTGCATATCAGGAATTTGTCACCCAAATATGTATTACATGACTTGTCTGTGTGCCATAGTCACAGAACTACAATGTCCCTGTAAAGAAGGATGACATCCTAAGTATGACAACAAGCAAGAATAGCAAAGTAGCAACAAATAATGACAAGTAGCTAAATGGCACCATCACCCCTTAGGTCAAAATCCACTCCTCCAATCACAAGTGTACACATGTGCCATACAGAAAACAGCATTCCGCAACAGTCCTGGTGTGTGTTGCCAATTTCACCATGATGTGCATGTCAACCTGTCTGTTTGTTAAGTCTACATTTTCAGTGAACAAATATGCAGTCATGTCTGTCATCATCCACACAAAAACCCCGGTATTTAATAATCTGAACCAGGACAGCATGTATCATCCATATGACCATCTGCGTGGCAAAAACACAAACACACATCAGCCTGCCATTTGCATCTCATGGGAGGGGTGTGGGGGTGATAGGGCCTGAGCACCACTAATACGCCTTTGGAAATCCACATCCATCAAATCTAGGCCCACGTACACACCACATGTGGGCCCAACATTGAGGGTAATGGGTGTTGTCACTGTCTGTTCAGCCTACAACAACAATAGAAACTCACGCTGCACCACACTCACAATGGGTAAGCCAACAGGAGGGGAGCAAGCAATGCATGCAAGGAAAAACAGGACTGACGACATGCACACAAGAGAAATCACAAGAGCCTAAGCTACCTGGATGTACATGTGTACTGCATTGTGCAGTACACATAGAAACAGCAATTATCTCATCATTGCCAATATGCCTAAAGGGGTCCCTCCTCACACATAACCATTCTCGCACCAAACCCATGCACATGTGCACTACCCAGCAAAGCTGACTGTCTGTGAGCCACACTGTTAGAAGGTGGTTCTGACACTCTGGGCCGCCCGGATTTTTTGCTTTTTGAGCACCTATTTGTTGAGCTTTTACTGGGGGAGAGCCTCATAAGTTGGGACTCACCCCCAGTGAACTCATGGTGAAAGAGACTGCATGTGGATTTTACTGGTGTCCCCCTAGCTTGACTAGGCCCCACGCAGCAGCTGGAGTAAGGGGCACGGGGCTGGTTACGTGCAGACACATGTGTACATGCGTGTGCACATGTGTAGGGGCTGTGCAGGGGAGATTCCTGGCGTGCGCAGCCAAGGAGCCGGTGCAGATAGATTGGTGTGGCAGGACTTATGCAGAATTGGGTGGTGACCTGGAATAGGCTTTATACACTGGGAAGAAACATGCCAGGGAAAGTCAGTGTGTTTTACTGTGTTTTTCACTTCATTATTCCCCTATGGGGAAGTGGAGCCCATGGGCTAGTGTCACTTTTCTAAGGCCTACCAATTCCAGACACGGACTAAAGTCTACTGTAACGGGTGTGAGAAGAAGTATTCTGCAGAGTCCAAAGTCATATTTGTACTGCTTTTGGGTCATCCAGAAATGTTATATTTCTCTGAGTCAGATCATAACCAGGGCCTGGCTGGGGGCTGACCCCAGCAGCCTGGATTGAAGACCTTACCTCCACGGAGAGAAGAGGGGTGGAGCTACAGGCTAATCCATCAGCAGCTGTCACTGGGTGCCAGGCACCAAGCTGCACCAGGGCGAAGGCAGCCCTGGGGGGAAGGGGCTCTCAGAGACCCTGGACAACACCATTTTGAACAAACCCAGAGGCCTGGGCAGGAAGGAGGGAGCAGGGGCAGAGAAGTGATGTGTCGCTGTGTGATAGGGCAAACAGAGACTTCCTGCCAGCCCCCTCCCCAACTTCTTAAAAGAACTTGCACAGGAAGAGGAGCTCTCTCTGGGGTGTGGTCTGCTGAGGCAGAAGGTGCTGGAGCCTGGCGCAATGGGCAGTTGGGAGGAGGAACCCCCTGATGGTCCCAAGATCCTGAACAGCACCAGGAGAAGAGACCAGGACCAGTGCGCAGAAGCAGGGGCCTCTGCGCAGGGAGAAGAGAGGCCCAGGAGGAGAGCCAGGCGAAAGGCTGGCGCAGGGAGCCAGTGAAGACAGCTCCCTGCTGAATCCCCCCTCTGAGAGGCCCAGAGGACAAAGGAAAGTGCTCCCAGTGGCTGGGGTGCACCACCAGGAGCAAGAAGAGGCCAAGATCACCAAAATCGGCCGCCTGGGGGCCGAGATATGCCCCCCAGAAGGTAGGCGACCTTTGACCTTTAAATGGGCCAACGACGAAGCACGTGGGGCTCCGCCGCCGGTCTCAAATGTGCCCCCGGGGTGGGCCAGGTGCCCCCAGCAGAAGGGAAGACGGGGAGCGCCGTTGCGCTCCCCGTGAAAATGCCCTGAAAGAGGGCCAGGAGCCCACCCTGGCCCCCGCCGAAGATGGAGGTGGGGGAGCGCCGTCGCGCCCCGCGAAGATATAAGTCGGGGAGCGCCGTCGCGCTCCCTGTGAAGGTGCCCAGCGGGGTGCCAGGAGCCCACCCTGGCCCCTGCCGACAACGAAGCCGGGGAGCGCAACGGCGAAGCAGGGGGAGGGGCCCGGGATCCCAACTCCAGGCCCGTGTGGTGAGCAGGCGGCGGGGAGCGCCATCGCGCCTCCGCGAAGAAGGCTCTGGGGCTCGGGACCCCATCCCCGGGCCCCGAAGAGGGAGAAGGCAAGTCGGGGAGCGCCGTTGCGCTCCCCGTGAAGATGGCCACTCAGGGAGCCAGGAGCCCACCCTGGCCCCCGAAGACTCCGAAGATGACCGGGGGCCCGGGACCCCATCCCGAGGCCCTGTGGAGAAGGCAGAAGCCGGGGAAGTGCAGCCGCACTCCCCCGAGGACTGACCGGGCCGGATCGCGTCTTCGAGTTTGCCAGCCGGAGCAGGCAGACCAGAACTGCAGGGCCGGCTCCCGCGGCAGCACGCAAGGGTGCTGTGTGGGCGGGGAGCCGGCGGGGGCAGCCGGCGGTGGGCTCCCCAGGCTGCCCTCCAACAACATAGGCAGGTGGGGGTCCCGGGTGGGACTGGGACCCCGGAAAGAAAGGCAGAGCACTGCGGGGCCCGGGTGGGACCGGGCCCCCAAAAACAGGCGGAGCAGCCGGGGGTGGGCTCCCCTAGCCGGAACACTCACCTGTGGGTCCGGGTGGGACCGGACCCTCCCACAGAGATCAAACACAGCCGGAGGCACACGTCGTGGCTCTCCCCGACTCAGCGGGAGAGCCGCTGCTATAGTATTCAAGAAAATGGCAGAAGCGCCCCATAATGCCTTGCAGGCCCCGACTGGCCTGCAAGGGAAAGCAGCGTTTTCTCTGTTTGTGGTGGCCCCAGAAGAACGGGGTCACCACCAAGTGAGTGCCAAGGGTGCAGGAGGAGCTGCAGGAGAACGCAGCCTCCCCCAGCCCGAAGAAAAGGAGTCCCTCCCTAAGTGTCCTGGGTACTTGAAAAGGATAACCCCTTAAGGGCTCAGCCAGCATTTTAACATTTCTTGGGCTGGAACTTTTGTTCTACAGCTGGGGGTGTATTTAGAAGTGCATCAAGGAGTGAAGGGCTGAGTTGGGGATGTCTGAAAGAGGGCATCTCCTGGAGGTGAAGTGGTGTAATTGCACCAGAGATGCATTTACTAACATTATTTCTTTTAGAGGGACTGAAGGTCACCTGTGTAATGTGATGTCATAAGCAAAGTGGGGTTATGTTGCCAGACATTCCTGCTAGGGTGTCTGGCTGTATATGCGTAATCCTGTGATTTCATCTGTGATGCCTTTAGGGGCTGTAATTGCAATGCATTCTAATGATCCACAAATGTGATGAGTACTGTCATTCTAAAGTGATGCTTTAACATGTATTCTTGCTGCTGCGCTTAGGTGAAGAACCCAGACTGCTAGCCCTTAAGATGTAGAGGTGTATACTTCATGGTCAATAGGAAATGCTCAGTCAGGGCTATGTGTTACCAAGGCAGGGTTACCTATTTTAAATGCGTGTTGAGATAATGGGGTGGGTCGCCACTGGGATGGTGCCAGTGCGCAGGGCCCTCGCTCCAGGTTATGTTCAACTAACTGCATTGGGGGCAAGATGATGTGCATATATGCGAGTGGTGGTACTAGACCCCACCCCCCCTGCGGGAGGGGTGGAGATGTTATGCAATGTCACAAAGTACTTCCAACAGCTTATGTATATTTGTAAATTGGTGCATAGTATTGAGTAGTGTGTGTGTTTAATAAATATACTCTTACTTTTATAAAGCAAAGTACAGACTGGACAATCAATTATTGAGTGTTATTGCTGCACACCTGTAATGGCGATTACTAGCCCACACCACCTCCCTTGAGTAAGCCTCAGACTGCTCTGCAACGCTACCCGCTGAGAGTCAGGCGCTACAATTGGGTGTTTGGTTCCCAGTGAAGGACAAATGTAGTCATGTTATTTGTGCAGGCCTCACAAATACTGCCTCGTTTTCCAACACACACTGACAAGGCAAGTGACAGTGCATGATGAATTGCCTGCCTGCACCCTAAACACTTTAACATGGTGCATGCCACGGTCACTGAAGTGGCTGTGTGGAGTTCATCCTTAAAGGAGCAGGTCACACTCTGACACTTCCTCGTGTACATAAAACCCCTGTTGTAAAGAAGACATCTGCTGCCAAGCAATGCACAAGTGTCCCAACTCTGTCCAAGACCCATATTTACTCCAGCTTGCAACATCTCATCATTGCAAATGCACATAAGTGAAAGGCTCACTGGCTGAAAGGGATAATGGGCAGTACAACCAACGCTGCAGGGGTGACTCTCCCACAATGCAGTGCACAGACACATAAATCAGAGCAAATCAACATTGACTACAATGTGGTACAAATTTCTTCACCTTCACTACTGAACAGAGGACACAACTGGTGCCGCTTGTGCAGAGCAATTGGACATTCACATTTGGCATAGCTGTAAACTCTGAGATGCTAATGTACAACTACAACGTCACATCTGTGATGTTGTACAAATATTCACTATCCAGCATCCAGTAGGCATCTCCTCCTAAACAGTCAGAATGGACATTGTCATGCAGCCTGCTTGTAAACTCATCCAATGCATGATCATACTTGAAACACACATTTAACTGCATCTCCCCTTTACATTGCAGAGGGAGAAACATCACCTCCTGTACAGCAGCCTGTCCCACTCTTCACTGATGAAGATGAGGAATTCACCACCATCAACCAAGACACCCTCCAACAGCTGCTAGACTCATTTAGCACCCCATCCCCAGATGCAGGGCCATCCAGCTGCATCGTGGAAACTCCACCCCCTGCACAAACCACCCACCAGCAAGCACCTACCACCACAACTGTCTCCCAGGATCTTGATGACCCACTTCTGGCATTTCAACGCCGTGCGGTAGAGGTCCAGCAGGAGATGGCTGATCAGGTGCGGGTGGGGTTTGACAGCCTGGCGGCCAAACTCGATGCCGTATGTGGGTGTCTGACTGCCATTCTGGACCACTTACAGAACATCACAGACACCTACAGTCTGCTCCATGCTCTCCGACATTCCATGGCTGACATCGCTGGAGTCATGACTCAGAGACAAGAACAACTGTCCAGTCAGAGTGGCTCCAGCGATGCCAGCCAGGAGTTGGCCCGCATGCGAATGATAATGGAGAACATGGAGCAGATGCAAGCGGAACAAATGGCTGCCACGGCTGCACACCAACGAGACGTAGCTGGAATCTTCCATGCCCTGCAGCTGATTATCACTGCATTGCTGCATCAAGGTTTGGCACAGATGAATGCTGCTGCTGCTTCTTCATCCACATCTCCCCCCCTGATGTGTCAGTGCCTCACAGTGCTGCAGCCAATATACCACCACGCACATGTGAGGCACATTGCACATCAGAGGACGAAGATGTGGATGAATCTGCATTATTGCGAAGAAGAAAGCAGTAGCATCCATCTGTACCAAATGGACTGTTTTGCCTTGGATCAATACTTAGCATCATGCCCCGGAACATCAGCTTCCACTGTCCCCAGATCCACTCTTCGACACTCACCTTGGACCTCAGTATGGACTGCCATGATTTGTGTGGTTCCCAATGACACTGCAATCAGCCTGCTGACTGAACTCAACCTCTTCCTCTAGACAAGTCACCCCTGAAGTACTCTGTCAGGCCCTCCACTGGGCATCTCTGGAATGTGGTGCTTGTTAGAGCCAAGTACTGAGCCAGTCTCCAACAGAGACAATGCTCATTAAAAAAAAATATATTTCAGTTACACATGTGTGTGTTGTCTATGACCATTCAAGCATAGAAGTCTGTACAAATGGTGGCCCAGTGAATCCTTCAAAACGTACACCAAGGGACATATGAGAAATGTCCATATTTAACTGTGTCCCAGATAGGCAGTGAGATGACCGGGTATGTGTGAACTAGCCATGCCGTCATTGCTCAAATACAACATTCTAGCAAGATTCCAACTTAGCCCTACGTACAGGTTGGAAATAGGCATGTGTGCAAATATGTCCAAGTCAGTTGCATGCCACAAGTAGTGTCTCCCTTTACCATTGCTACAAAGTCTCACTTTGCCGATCTGCTCACACTCTATGGGGTGGACAAAGCTTGTTGTGATGGGGCTCATTGCATGTCACATTCCAAGATGGAGCACACCATATTCGCATAGATGAAGAATCGTTAGGGCATATGCCTACCAGCCGCTATTGGAACCACAATGTCTGCTTCAGTGAAGTGGTGTTGGCAATAGGGACTCATCCCAAAGTGCAAGTCCTCAGTCAGCCCCTTCCTGTGGCCTAACAATGCCTTATTGTCAATAAGGAGCCCTCTCATGCTGTGACCACTGAGAGCGGATAGGGCGATTGTTAGATTTGGGGGTCTCCAGTTGGCAGAGGTAGGTACCTGTGACCAAATAGGGACCCTTGCGTCTAGTCAGGGTAAGGGGGTACACTCCTAAAATAACCCCTGCTCACCCCCTTGGTAGCTTGGCATGAGCAGACAGGCTTATCTCAGAGGCAGTGTGTAAAGCATTTGTGAACACATACAGTAACCCAGTGACAACACTACAGATGGACACCTCACAGGTTGTATATTAAAAATAAGTATCTTTTATATAGATTTAACACAAGACCATAAACGACAAAAATCCACAATACTGTACTTCAAAAATGGTAGAATTAGCTCAGTTCTCTTTAAGATGGTAAATGTGACACTTTGAATTCACTGTACCTTTGGATGCGTAACGCTATACAACGAAAGTGTTGCAGGGAAGGTGATGCGTCGGTTCCTTACACGCAAGAACGGTGATGCGACGGGTCCCTACTGATGCGTAGAGGATGTGTCGGTTCTTCTCGGCGTGGGGAGGTGATGCGTAGGTTTCTTACTGCGCTTTCGTGGCGATGCGACCAGCAACGCCGTGATGCAATGAAGATCCGGTGCAATGAAACAAAGATGGCATCTTCTTCTTGATGCGACACGATGCGCGCACGCCCGACAGCCGTGCGGCGACTCAACGATTCTTCTGAGCCGCGACAGGCCCTGCGATACGCTTCCCGGTGATGTGGTGGCGTCTGATGCCACGTCGATCCTCTTCTCCGGTGATGCGAGGTGCTTCGGCAACGATGCGACGGCCGTGCGGCGACTCAACGATTCTTCTGAGCCGCAACAGGCCCTGCGACACACTTCCCGGTGATGCGGCGGCATCTGATGCGACGTCGGTCCTCTTCTCCGGCGATGCAAGGTGCTTCGGCAACAATGCAACAGCGGCAGCGGCGGCGACACTCTTCTCCGTTGACGCGGCGGCGTCTGATGCGACGCCGATCCTTTTCTTCAGCGATGCGAGGCGCTTCGGCTGCGGCGGCGACGCTTCTTCTTCGTGAGTCGCGCTTCCAGCTCCTTGCGACACGCAGTCCCTCAGAAAGTCCAGCACAGCAGCAGGCACTTTCCAGAAAGACTCTTGGGGAGCTGGTTGGTGAAGTCCGTTGTCCCTGAGACTTCAGCAGGAGGTAAGCTCTTCTCTCAAGCCCTTGGAGATCTTTTACAAGTTGATGAAAGAACACACAAAGTTCCTTTCTCCTTTCTTTGGCAGTCAGGCAACCACTGCAGGCCAATCCCCAAACAGCACTCAGCTTAGGGATAGTCTCTTCCTCAGTTTCTCTGATTCCTCTCCTCAGCAAAGGTTTCTTCTTGTTTCCCAAAAGTGATCTAAAGTTCTGGGGTTTGGGTCCCCTCTTTTATACTCATTTTCCCTTTGTTCTCTGAAGGCAGAGAGGCCTTTGCCTAGTCCAAACCAGTTCTGGTCAGTCCTGGAGCACTTTGTTGACAAGACTGTGGTACTGAAAATTCTGGACCTGTGTCATTAACATCATTGTAACATGACGATTTTGGTATCAGCAGACCGGTAATGACAGGTATGCTATATCTGAGTATTTGCGTCATATTCGAGTGACGGGATCACTCTAATATTAACGATTCCCTTGTGAACCCTCGGGTTCCATTTTGTGTACGGCAGCCATTTTGTGGTTGCCCTCACATAAGGCAATGACTAAAGCCAAAACGCGCCTTAGGGGACACGTACACTTTCAGTGACCTGGGCAAGCTGACTCCACTGTCCAGAGCCAGAACCTGTTCGGCCAGTTTTAGTTCCCAGTGGCCGATCGAGATTAGGGGCCCAGGTGCAGCATGCCATAAACCCTTCATTGCACACATCTATATCTAAATCTTATCCACACCTGTCACTGCTCTTTCTTTATGACCTGCTTTACGAGGAGGAGGTGCCCGATTTTATTAGGGGTCCAGATTATATCTGTTGCAGGTGTTGGGCCTCACTGGGTATTTGGTTGTGGGCTGGACAAACTGAAAATGGGCTTGTCATCATGAATCTGTCTTTGTTTTGTTGTAAGAAATATGTGAATGACCCACTGTAAAAATAAGGAATGTTTGCCTAAAGCATAATATTCTGTATAAAAGAGATTGCTGGTTTCCATGAAAAAGGGCAGTCTCCAGAGAACATACACCGTGTTGTACTTCTAGGATACCTGTTGCTGGCTGCAGCCAATAAATTGATCTTTGAAGCCACCAAGAAGACTCTGTGTTTCTGTAGTCTGAGACAGGAAGAACTCGAGGTCATTGGGTGTGTTCCCTGGCACCGCTGGGTCCAATAAAACCCAGTACTTCAATTGGCGCCCAACGTGGGGCGATTTCAGCGGTACCGGTCCAAGCCAGAGGTCGTGAGGAGCTTCGTGTAAAATTCTGGAGGAAGGCCAACCACTTCATCGACCCCTGTATGTCGTTCGTGGTCCGAAAGTCTTTGCTGCGAGGTTCCCCGCGTCCCGACGGCTACGAAGGACTGCTGCCCTGACTATCGCCCTGTCTTGGACCCTTTTATGATTTGTAGAGCGAGACAATAGACGAGTCTTCTGGTGACGTCATCGATACCTCAGTTAAGTATAAGTGGAGCGTCTCCCAGTCCTTAGTCTTGGTTCTTAGTTTTGGGTATCCCATGGGATCTTTGATTTGTTAGGATTTTTTTTTTGATTTGGAACTTGCAAGTACCAAAGCCGAAGGACTCGTGTATTCACGAGACTGTCGTATTAGATAATCCTTTGAAGTTTGAAGCTAGACTAGTGAGCGAAGATGCCTGGTCTTAGCAGACTTGGAAATTTGTTTTGTCTTGGTTGTAATAGGGATTCCCGATTGGAGGACTCGTGTCCGGTTCCTCCAATTGGAACTCCAACCTATGAGCTCTATGTGAAGCATGGAGTGGGCCCTATCACGTATAATAACGTATGGGTTAGGTACACAAGGAAAGATGGTGTCCTAAAGTGGCCCCAATATGGTAGTTTTGACACCGAAATTCTGGATAATTTAGAGGTTAGACTTTTTAAGAAGAAAGCCCGGCCGGCGATGTTTGACTCTTTTCGCCTATGGCGAAAAGAAGCCAAACAGAAAGAAATTAAATTAGTAAAGAAGAATAAAAGAGAAAAGGGTATTTCAATAATGCAAGCTGCTATGCAGTATAAGGATGATGAAGAGGAACAAGCGAGTGAACAGCTGCACAGGCAACGTAAATTGGCAATTGATAAATGTTATCCAGTTTTGCCACCTCTTCAGCAAGATACAGTGAAGGAACTTGAGAAAGATCCTTTAATGTCTCATTTGTTGAATTCACCACCTCCTTATGCGCAGAGTGCTACAGCACCTCCGCAACCTTTAGTTGTACAACCCCCAGTTGTTGTACCTCCGGTTCTTCCACAACCACCAGCTGTTTTTCAGTTGGCACCTACTACTATGGCGCAGCCCCCTCAAGGGCTGCCACCTTTACTACCTGTTCCATCTTTACTTCCTATGACTTTGCCCCCTGCATCTATTTCCCTCCACACTATCCCTTCTGACACTGCCTCTGCATTTGCTTTGTCTCCTCCTGTTTTTCCTCCTGTTCATTTGTCAACTTCTCCTTCTGTCCGACAGAGAATGACAAACACTGTTACTAGTATTTTGTCTCCTTTCTTTGGGTCACCGACTACGACCCCCGTTTTAGAGCGTAAACAATTGCGTAGCCAATTGCCCGATTCTAGAGAGAAGGGAGTATTGGATCATTTGGCGCATAAATGGGTCACTGACCCTACAAGATATGAGTTAGAGTCTGTTATGGATGTCTTCCACCAATGGCAAGCACCGAAACAGAGATATGTTTTTGACAAAATGTGCGAAGTTCTTCTTGAAAGATTAAAAGATTGTGATATGGAGGCCAATCCGCCTGAGTTGTGTCGTGTACGGTTTGAGTTTTCCAAAGGCACGATTGTGGGTTCCGATATTGAGAAAGCAGTTGCGACATTATTATCATTTAGGAGTGAGGGTATTTCTCGACTGGTGTTTGAGCCAGAACCCTCTGTTAAAAGGAAGGTCAGACAGTATCCCATGAGAGAAGTTCCCCAGTTTGGAAAGAAGGAGACCTAAATGCTGTTCCACCTATTCAGCCTCATTTTCAACGTGTGTGGGTACATGTTCCATGGAAGCGAACTGAAGTCCTGGCTCTTAAGCAGACTCTACCCGACCCCCGTAAAAACCCTGCAGGTTATTATAAGGAATTATCACAGACTGCAGACTCCTGTGTTATGAATTTAGCTGATATAGACATGTTGTTTGGAAATGTGGTCCCACAGCCTTTATGGAGAGTGATCCGTCACACGGATCATGCGCCGGAGTTAGGGGACACATGGATTAATATCAATGCGGCAAATGACAGACAAGTAGGCGGTGCTAAACCAGAGCCTTTAGTAGCAGACCTCCCTGGTAGGATCGTTACTTACATGAAGACTTTGATGCCTGCAATGCGTGTAAATTGGGATAAATTGTCTGCATGCAAGCAGAAGAAGGAGGAAAGTGTATCTGACTTCTTCACTAGGTTTGAAGAGACATTTATCGACCACAGTGGTCAGGATATGAGTACAGAAGGTGGTCAAAGGTTGTTTGTTGACAAGTTTGTGCATAATTTGCTTCCCGAATTGTGTAAAAAATTGAAAGATTCAGAGAGTTCTTGGGCCGTTTCCTCTTCAGCACAGATATTGGCTACTGCACAATACTACGAAAATAGAGATAAAGATGAGAAAGATAGAGCAGACAAGAAAACTAAAGAGTTAAAAACAAAGGTTCTTTTACAACAAGCGTATCCGCCTCGTAGTAATCAGCGTGACTATCAGCAACCTCAACAGTATCAGAGGAATTCGCAAAGGTTTGAGAATCCTCAACAACGTGCTCTGATAGGCCCTAACCAATGTTCATATTGTAAGGAAGAAGGTCATTTTAAATATAATTGCCCTATTTTGTTGCAGCGTATGAATGGTATTTCTGGCGCAAGAGGTCGAGGTGTTCCACAAACACCTAGAGCTAGAGGACGCGGAAATTTCACCCAGAACGCACGCCCATTTCCTCCTCAAAATTCAATGAATAGTTTTGATCAGCAGAATAACGCGTCTGGTAGGACGACTCAGTACTATGCTGATGACTACTATGCAGAAGGTGAGAGTATGGAAGGTGATGATTGCTAGGACAGCCATAGACAAAGAGAGGGAGTTGTTTCAGTTCCAGTAGATCAGAGTGGACCTTATATTGAGGTGATTACATCAGGTGTGTCAGAGCCTTTTCTGTTGGATACTGGTGCTACAAAGAGTTCTATTATGCACTCTAAATTCCCTGGCGCACCTTTGTCTGGCGAAACTAATGTTTCAGTAGGTTTTTCTGGCGCCCGGTTAGGAACCCGATTTCTAGCCCTATGTCTCTTTCTGTTGGACCTTGTGAAATCGAAGCACCACTTATTCTAACGACAGGTTGTGGTGAGAACTTGTTAGGATTGGATCTGCTGAAAAGATTGTATGCGACATTGTATTGTTCTCCTTCGGGAGTACAACTCACATTGGGTAAGACAGTGGTTTCACCAATATATTTGTCAAAGGACAAACTTCCAACAGAATTGTCGTTTCTCCCTGATATTCTTTGGGCTACTGGTCCCAATGATGTAGGTCTTTTGGAAATACCGCCATATGTTGTAACGTTGAAAGCCAATGTTAAAATGCCGCGCATTCCCCAATACAAGATCTCTAATGAAGGTGAAAAAGCGTTGCTAGCGATCATTTATGATTTGATTGAGAAAAATGTAATTGAAGAGACAAGAGGTAATGTTTGCAATAGTCCTGTTTTACCTGTCTTGAAGCGTACTGATTCTTCTCAGCCACCTGTTTACAGGTTTGTGATTGATCTTAGAGAGGTAAACAAGATAGTTGTGCCACAGTTTCCAGTCGTTCCCGATATCACTGCTTTACTGACAATGATTCCAGCCTCAGCCACTTGGTTCTCGGTGATTGACTTGAAGAATGCTTTCTTCAGCATCCCGATTGCCGTAGAGAGCAGGGATATTTTTGGATTCTGTTTAGGAGGCCGAAGCTTCCGATTTCAGAGAGCTCCTCAAGGTTTTTGTGAAAGTCCTTCTATCTATAGTCAGGCTCTGAAGTCTCAGCTTGACACTCTTGTGTTACCTGATGGCGCTACCCTTCTACAGTACGTCGATGATTTGTTAATTGCTGCAGATACTAAGGAGATTTGTAAAGAAGCCACTTTGTCATTGTTGCGTCATTTGTCTGATTTACACCACAAAGTGTCTCTTTCCAAGTTACAGTATTGTCGACAAGAAGTGACCTATTTAGGACACCTCTTATCGAAAGAGGGAAGAAGATTGACCCCAGAAAGAATTCAGGCAATTGCAAAATTAAGTGTGCCAATGACACAGAGAGAAGTGCGTGCTTTCTTAGGTATTACATCCTATTGCAGACAATGGATACCGAATTTTTCATTGATGGCTAAACCTTTGGTAGCATTGACCTATAAAGATACGCCGAATCCCCTTCCTTGGTCCGAAGATTGTCAGAAAAGTTTTTCCGAATTGCGTGATGCATTGTGTTCGGCTCCTGTGTTGGGTACCCCGACTACAGCAAGCCCTTTACGCTGTATGTCCATGAGAGAGAAGGATGTGCATTGTCAGTGTTAACACAGTCTTTTGGGGACAAGCAACGTCCATGTGCATATTTCTCGTCGATTTTGGACCCGGTAGCTAGAGCGTTGCCGAGTTGTTTGAGAGCCACAGCGGCAGCAGCTGTTTCTATTCGACAGTCTGCTGGTTTGGTGATGAATAATACGCTGCTCGTGATGGTCCCACATGCAGTGGATATTTTGTTAAACAGGACCAAGACACAGCACTTAACTAGTGCTCGATTGTCAGGTTACGAGTTGACACTTTTAGCGAGCCATGTGCACATAAGAAAATGCAACACGCTGAACCCAGCTACATTGTTGCCAATTATAACAAAGACAGATGTTCCGGAACAGCATGATTGCTTTCTTAGGACAGAAGAAGAAACGAAAGGGAGAGTAGATCTTAGGGACACTCCTCTTGTAAAGTGTGATGGTACCTTATGGGTGGATGGGTCATGCTTCAAGCTTCCGAATGGTGATACGACTGCGGCATATGCTGTCACGACTTTACATACGATTGTTGAAACTGCACGTATCCCACATAATTCAGCTCAAGCAGCAGAGTTGACTGCACTTATGAGAGCGTGTGTATTATCAAAAGGAATGAAAGTGACCATATATACCGATAGCCAGTATGCGTTTGGTGTGGCCCATAGTTTTGGACGCTTGTGGAAGGAACGTGGGTTCCTCACGTCTCACGGTACGAAAATACAGCATGGTCAATTGGTGAATGAGCTCCTGGAGTCACTTACTTTGCCATTGCAAGTCGCGATTGTGAAATGCAGTGCACATAAGAAGGTCACTAACGACGTTGGTCGCGGTAATATGTTTGCTGATGAAGTTGCGAAAGAAACAGCAAGAGATGTGATGAGTCGAATGTATGTTGCGGGCCCTGCAAGATGGATTGGTGACGTTGGAATGTGTGAAGATACGATAGAGAGTGTGAAGTCCATCCAAGCTGAAGCTACGGAGAAGGAATTAAGTACGTGGAGAGAGAGTACGGGTAAATTGGATGCAAATGGTTGTTGGGTTGAATTGTCAGAGCATCAGCGATGGTTGTTACCCGATACATATGTGCTTGCAGTGGTTACAATGGCACATGGGATGGCCCACATCAGTGTGAAAGGAATCTGTAAGTTATTGGCTCCAGTGTGGCAAAATGCTGGAATTCCCAAATGTGCAGAGAATGTGGTCAAAAATTGTATGGTTTGTTTGAAATACAATCCTGGTAAGGGAACCCCAACTCCAGCTGGTCATTTTGCGCCTCCAACGTATCCGTTCGAGGTTTTGCAGCTAGATTTCATCCACATGGAGAGGTGCAACAATTTGAAATATGTACTCGTTGTTGTTTGTGCCTTTTCAAGATGGGTAGAGGCATATCCTCTGAAAGATAATACTGCCTTGTCCACAGCGAAAGCCCTTCTCAAAGAGTTCTTCCCTAGGTTTGGTTTGCCGAGAATGGTGTGGAGTGATAATGGGGGTGAATTTGTGGGTCAAGTGATGAAACGAGTGTGTGAAGGTTTAGGAATCCGGCAGAAATTTCACGCTGCAAATCATCCCCAATCAGCTGGATTAGTTGAGTGCTATAATGGCACTCTTAAACTAAAACTGTCCAAGATACAAGCAAGCTCTGGCCTTAAATGGCCTGATGCGTTGCCATTAGCACTATTGTCAACTAGGATGACCGTACATTCCCGAGTAGGACTTAGTCCTCATGAGATAGTGTTTGGTCGCCCGGCTAACATATGGGGAGTGCCAAGGCCAACGAAATTCAGCGAGATTGAACACCCTGTACTGCTTGATTACTTGCATGATTTGACGGCTAAATTGCGTGTTTTACACCAACAGGTTCATAATACACTGCCTCAGGCTTCTAAAGATCCAGGGCATGCAATCAATCCCGGATCGTGGGTGTTAATCAAGAACTTTCAGCGGACAAAGAACGATCAGCCCCGCTGGATTGGCCCCTATTTGGTGATTTTGTCCACAAGATCTGCAGTGCGAGTACAAGGGAAGAAAAACTGGATCCACGGCGTACACTGTAAGAGGGTCCCTTTGCCTCTACCATATGACCGGTGGGTCCAGGAGGGAATTGCTGACTCGGAAACTGAAACAGTGCCTCGTTTTCTGCCTTTTAGTGACGCACGCGTGACAGGGACAAATTCTGAGCGAGAAAGTGACGATCTTCTCCAAAGAGCAATACCATCACCACTTCGATTGGACACTACTGAGCCTGAACTTTTGTTTTGCGACCAGACATTGCCTGGAAAAAGCCGTTATAACTTGCGACCGAGAGTCATGGACAAATAAAATGAAATTTTGGTCCTCCCATCCGAAAACCTGTTTTTGAACCACCATCCGGGTTCAGATGTAGGGTCGTGGTGAAAAGACTTGAGTGTGTAGCCTGCGGACACAAGGTCTACGGGTCTGGTTTGCTCTAGGGCGTTCCCTGGGACATTCAGAAACACTCTCAAGTGAAGAAAACCAACCGCCGCGAACAGCACGTTAGAGGATGGAGCCTTTTCAGATGGAGAGACCTGTTGAAAGAATAAGTTTCAAGAGGAAAATATGTGCAACCATGAGCAGAAAATGTTTTTTAATTATGTGTCTTTGTATTTTACTTAGTCTAATGATGTCTTTAGTGGGGTATATCATATTCTCTTTTCAAGTGACATCTGCACCCACTGTACAGCCCATGCCTTCCTCTACTATCTCCTCACATTCTTTTCACCCTCTACCTGAACACGAGTCCGTTAGAAGATTAGAGTTTATGAACAACTCCTTTGTTCAGCTCTTACACCAACACCAGCTAGTAGTGAACAGAACCAACTGTTGGGTGTGTGGCCTTATGCCTCATACTACTGAGAAAGGTATTCCCTACCTAGTGCTGCCATTCAGCTACAATGGTTCTGTGTGGGCATACCGAACGATGTTCATCTATGCTCGCGAAATCCACCCCCTACGTTCCGTCAAAGACAACCCAAAGAATAGTGCTCTAGTTAAGGGGATAGTCGACATGATAAGGGGAACTAGTTCCTACGAAACTATCCCGGAAGATGAGACACTAGCGTATATTGGATGGAACGTGACTGGATATGGAGCGAGTCTGAGCGAGAACCAGCAAGCAAAAAGATCCGCTCCAATTTGGATTGTACCCCATCAGGGTCATCTATGTCTGCAAGGTAATGGCAAGAATCCAAGAGCTCAGTTAGAGAAGAGTATCTGCACTGAAACGTATATTTTTGCGTCTCAGACTTCCCCTTTGTTCTTAGCAGCTAGGGGTACCTACTTTATCTGCCATGATAGGGCCTACACGTGGTTGCCCCTGACTTCTCGGGCACATGCTTCGTTTCATTCCTGTTGCCTCCCACCTACACAGCTGCGGCAGATTACCATAAGATAAGAAGAATTAGGGGTGTCTTCAGCAAGGAAGACACTGCAGGACAAGAAGCGGGAGACTTCTTTAGGGGTTTTCTGCCGTTCTGGGGACCTATGGCTAACAACAGGAATGTGAGGCAATTGACGCGAGTGGTTGAATCCACCATAGTCGAAACTGTTGGTGCCCTTAATAATTTGACTGCTGAGCTCCAGTCGGACCGCCTTATGACCCTGCAGAACAGGGTCGCGTTAGACATCATACTTGCAGACCGTGGTGGGGTATGTAGAGTGATCCAATCCAGTTGTTGCATTTTCATTCCAGATAACGCTCCAACAGTGTACCAGGCCATCTCCAAACTACATAGGATCTCTGAATCCATCCATGTAGATGAAGGAGACTGGTCGTTGATGGGATGGTTCCGGGAACTGTTATCCACCTGGGGATGGAAAGTTCTGATGGTCATTGGGATACTTCTAGCCATCCTTTTCCTGTTTTGTCTGTGCATACAGTGTGTTCCTGCCATATGCGGCCTATGTGTTACATTATGTGTAAGGAAACCTGTATCAAGGGACGAGCTAAGTAATAGGATGATGCTACAGCAACATCTCAATGAATTCATGAACATAGACCTAGACTCAGATTAGCATGAGTGTAAGTAAATTGCCTATGTAAGGGCAAAAGGAGGGTCTGTGGTACTGAAAATTCTGGACCTGTGTCATTAACATCATTGTAACATGACGATTTTGGTATCAGCAGACCGGTAATGACAGGTATGCTATATCTGAGTATTTGCGTCATATTCGAGTGACGGGATCACTCTAATATTAACGATTCCCTTGTGAACCCTCGGGTTCCATTTTGTGTACGGCAGCCATTTTTTGGTTGCCCTCACATAAGGCAATGACTAAAGCCAAAACGCGCCTTAGGGGACACGTACACTTTCAGTGACCTGGGCAAGCTGACTCCACTGTCCAGAGCCAGAACCTGTTCGGCCAGTTTTAGTTCCCAGTGGCCGATCGAGATTAGGGGCCCAGGTGCAGCATGCCATAAACCCTTCATTGCACACATCTATATCTAAATCTTATCCACACCTGTCACTGCTCTTTCTTTATGACCTGCTTTACGAGGAGGAGGTGCCCAGATTATATCTGTTGCAGGTGTTGGGCCTCACTGGGTATTTGGTTGTGGGCTGGACAAACTGAAAATGGGCTTGTCATCATGAATCTGTCTTTGTTTTGTTGTAAGAAATATGTGAATGACCCACTGTAAAAATAAGGAATGTTTGCCTAAAGCATAATATTCTGTATAAAAGAGATAGCTGGTTTCCATGAAAAAGGGCAGTCTCCTGAGAACATACACCGTGTTGTACTTCTAGGATACCTGTTGCTGGCTGCAGCCAATAAATTGATCTTTGAAGCCACCAAGAAGACTCTGTGTTTCTGTAGTCTGAGACAGGAAGAACTCGAGGTCATTGGGTGTGTTCCCTGGCACCGCTGGGTCCAATAAAACCCAGTACTTCAAGACTCCTTCTTTCCTTTCACAGTGTAGGCCAGGGACATCAGACGCACCACAGGAGGTGGAGCCAGCATTGTGGAGGGAAGGCACAGCCCTATTCAGGTCCCAGGTGCAACTCCTCCCACCCATCTACATACAGATCTCTCTATTCAGCCCTGGGCTGACTCACCCTGTCTCCTGGAATCCCCCAGCTCCAGCCCCTGTCACTCAAACTCCAGACAAGGAATACACAACCTAGCAGAGGCAGGCTTGGATAGTTAGGCAAGAAAATACCTACTTTCTAAAAGTGGTATTTTCAAACACAGAATGTTAAAACCAACTTCACTAAAAGATGTATTTTATCATTCTGAGTTCAGGCATACTAATTTCGTTTATCTACCATGTTCCCTGGGTCAGTTAGGATTATAAGATGTAATAATCAAACTGCCCATTCTGGCCTATGGGGAACAGGTAGCCTTGCAATAGTGAAAAACGAAAATGGCTGTAATTCACTATTAGGACATGCCACACACACCAGGGCATGTCCTACCTTATACTTACAATGCACCCTGCCCTTGGGCCTACCATAGGGGTGACTAATATGCAGAAAAGGGAAGGTTTAGGGACTGGCAAGTGGGTGTACTTGCCCAGTCAACATGGCAGTACCAGACTGCACACAGGCTCTGCAATGGCAGTCCTAAGACACACTTTTACAGGCTGATTCTGTGGGTGGCACAACCAGTGCTGCAAGCCCACCAGCAGCATTTGGTTTACAAGCCCTGGGCACACTCAGTGCACTGTACTAGGGTCTGACAAGTAAACCAAACCAACCAATCATGGAATCACTAATCCATACATCAATTTATACCAGAGAGCATATGCACTTTAGCACTGATCAGCAATGGTAAAGTGCCCAGAGTCATAAAATAGCCAACAACAGGTCAGAAAAAATATAGGAGGAAGGCAAAAGGTTCAGGGATGACCCTTCAAAAAGGGCTAAGTCCAACAGTGATGTGTCTAGGGATGTGTAGTGCACTGCAATTAGCATATAGTCAGATGCTGTACCACCATTTCAAGGGTGTCATCACTATGAGCCAATGCCAAAAGTAGCAGCTGGGAGAAGTGGCTATGACACTGGCACTACAGGGAGCAACACTACATTCCCCCTCCTGTGTGCAGCAGAACTGTGGGCCCGATTCACAAAAGTAATCTGAGACAAAATCCTAACTTGACGACTTTCAGTATTCACAAAAGGCATTTAGGAGTAGTCAAGTTACGAATCATAACTTTACTACTCCTAAATGCCTTTTGTGAATACCGAAAGTCGTCAAGTTAGGATTTTGTCTCAGATTAGTTTTGTGAATCAGGCCCATTGTACTGCCATTTGCTGTGCACATCCGATCCGCTAAATGACAACATGCTGCATGGGCAGGAGGTTGAGCCTCCATGCACAGGATCATCCAATTCAAATGATCCTGCCACACACATGGTGCATGGTAGATGGACTCTGCGCCAGGCTCATGTGATATGCAGGGGGTGGACGGAATCTGTGGTACCCGGCGCATCCATCCATCTTCATGATGGATAAGAGTTGCAATGTCATGACCTGCTCAAGCCCATGTCCCTACGTTGTGTTGTAAATGGGCAACAATGTGCTGACCAACTTTGTGAGTCACACTTAAGATGTCAAACTTCACAAAAGAGTGTCCCTAGACTAGGCCGTAACTCCTACTTGCCACCATGTTACCCATGCAAATTTAATGTGCTCATAACTGAAGTATCCTGACACTATCCATCCAGCTAAGTAACATGTCATGACCACACGTACACATTCAAATGATTGTCGTGTGATAGAATAAGTTGCATACAAGGTAAAAAGCAACACTCCACCAAATCACCCCTGAAATAAGTGCAACCAGAATTCTACAGTAGTAACCATTTATTACAAAAGTACAAACAAACTACCCTAAACTAGCACTAATCACTACTACAACTAACCTAATCTAAACTAACTGGAACAAAGTAAATGATAACCTAAACTATCTGCCATAACTATTCGTAAACACGCAACAACATATCTAAGACATCAACCCCCTCCCACCCTTAAAGCACATCATGAGATGACAAAGACATCTAAGCTATACATAAACTAACTACACAGTTAACCTACACAAATATATATTTTTTGGAGATTTTCCTTTTTTTTAATATAACAACAAAGACATCAATCCCCCACCCAAAGGAAAAGGAAACTTATCCCCAAATACTATAGAAGAATAAATATCTAAAACTAGCTTCAAATTAACACTAACTATACCTACACTACAACTACACTACCTAACACTCAAAATACTTACCTAACACTAACTAAGAACAATAAATAACATTGGGGGAAGGGAGAAGCGGGGGATGGGGCTCAAAATGTCCGCTCAATATGGGAGAACCAGGGCTGCCTTTATGTCCTGCAGGTACCTGGTAAGCTCCGCCATTTCCCGACATATTTCAGCCAGGATAACATTGTTGTCCATGACTGTGCGCACAGTGAACGGCACCACCCGATCTGCTGGTGCAGGTGGCATTGTCCCTTGTGTGTGTGTTGTTGAAGGGGGATGTGTTGCTGCCTGTCCACGCCGGGAGCCACGCCTGTCGCCAGAGGGGCCAGGGATGGCCTGTGTGACACTCGGCCTACAGTGGGTCATTGCCTCAGGCACCGACTTCCAGCTACCAGCTGCCCAATCTTCTTGGTACCTCCGTGCCATGTTGCGATACCCCTTTGAGACCTTTCTGATATGGAGGTACCGGTCCTTCCTCATCTGGAAGGCATGGGACTCCTCTGGCGACATGCTGTCTGTCAAATAAGAGCAATGACAAGATGTGAGTCCTGATGACTATGTCAATGTTCTCCATTTAAATCAGAAACACAAAGTCAGTGAAACATGGGAGCCTACACTGTAACGTAACATTGTGAAGTTAGAAAGTGACCTGGACAATGCAATGTGGAATCCAGTATCAGTAACAACAAGCTGGGGAGACTGACATGACAGTGCATGGCATGTGACATGTAGTGTCACAACCAAATGAGACTGTCAGTGTCAAATGATGGTGCTTTTGAATACCCTGACTGAGGGTGACATGTATAAGGAATTGGATGAGGGAGGCATTAGCCCTCCGGGTGTAGCGCCTCGCTCATCCTCTACTGTAACACAGTGCTACTTCATATGTACAATAATCATGTGCAGCCCTGTGTGTCCCCCAGTGACAGTGTGAAGTTCCTCAACTCTGCGTCAACACAGGCACCCTTGCACAAGAGTGCAAGGGTGTCTGTGTGCAGGGGAGGCTTGTTTATGTGTAGGAAGGTTACCCTTCCTGCACATGAGCAATCCTGGAACAGCCCTACTTACAGTTACATTTGTGCGGCATCAAGCAGCACACATGGAAACACGTTAGGTGGCTGAACACTGACTTGTACATGAGGCGCAGGCCCTCACTCCACCACAACTTCCCAATAGGTGACGCGGTGCTGGCGAGAGGGGGAAACGTAGTTTACTCAATTTTTCGAAATCTGCATGTCTTTGATCCGCAATTCTTACTCCACTGACAATTTTACAACGCAGGGCTTTACAACGCAAACTGTTACAATGCAATCCCCAAAGTAACGGCCCGCTGGAATCATAATGGTAATAGTGTTATAATGGGAATTGCGTTTTAACGAATAGCGTTGTAGAGGCCTGCCTTGAAAAATATATTGTGCAGAAATAACTGCAGAGCAAAAGCATGCAGTGTAAATGCAGCGGAGTAATGTCACTAATTTGGCGAGAGGGGCTTGTACATTTGCCCCAGAGTCTACCAGGGGAATGACCCCAAGGAGACAGCTTGGCAACACCATTGCAGTGGCAAAACATGCCAATGAGATACATAGGGCCATCTTTGCTAGGTGTTTGGGGAATGTTCCATTGATGTCCTTGGCTTAAAGCTACGCCCTGCTACTTCTGTGAAGCTGGTATGCAGCATACCTACAATTAGACTGTGCAGACCTGTGTCTGACCACACACGGCCTGAAAGCCACTGCCTCCTTGGGCATGATCGGGCCCACTTGCACAGTCATCTCAGTCAAGGATATACATGCATTCCATGTCTGGTCATACTATCAGCAACACCACTCACATGTCTCCTGCCCTATCTGTATGCTCGGTAATCCACATGCATGTGCTGAAGTGACAGAACCCATAGATGTCACTTGAATGGGTATCACTGACTGGGGATGTACAAAGTTACATCTGGAAGACATATGCATTGCTCCATCTTCACTTACTGATTTGTACACACTTCACACTTCCACAAAACATCATCACACTGGAGGCAAGGTACATGTGATGCACACCCATACTGCATGCTACAACGTCAATGATTTCACCCAGACATCCATCACATCTCACAATGCCAATAATAAATGGCTGAACTCACCAGTGGCGTGTGGGTCCTTGAAGGTGTGGATGTCCCCCTGTGTGATGAGTTGTCTTCCAGCTGTGAGACATGAAAAGAAAAGTGTGTTGATATCATACGTCAAAACACAAGTGTCATATTCAACATACAATTCATCACCATCACTGACAATGCTCTGTGACTGTACTGTTGCAGTCCATGTTGCCTACATGATTGTGTCTACTTTGCCTGTCATTCCCACAAGACCTGAGAATGCGGAGTTAGGCCAACAAGACAATGATGCTGACCAATTTGCACATACTACTTGTGTGACACATTCCCAAGGCCCCATTTCTCCAGCCAACATGATGTTATACATGCTCTGTGTATGATAGCATCGCTGCAGATCGCACAAGGCTGTGTCACAACTGTTGGTGGTGTATGACACTCTGGAGATGTCCTATTTCACTAGAACAATTGTTCCTATCTCATCCATTGTAGCACGAAGCCTATATACAAGGGTAGCGTACCTAACTTTGCTAAACAAGGAGGAATGCATTATTACTATTCCTTTTGTGCAGCACACAAGTCCAAAAAACAATGCCTTGGATTTTTCATGTACAGTCACCCTTCCTGTACATGAACAATCTTTGCCCTGCACGTACTATGGTGCAAGGGTACCAGCGTTGGCACTACAGTGCTAAGTGTTGCGCCAGCGCAGGGGGAAACGCAAGCTTGCACACTATGCTTGCAGTGGCGGCTCGCCGAGGGAGTGCTGCGGGGCGGTGGTGCGGGGCGGGGGAGGGGCAGGGAGGGGGGGTAGTGGAGTCCGACATATGACGGACAGGAGTAAGGTAAGTAATTAAATTAACAAAAAAATGTCCTTGCGCGCGCTGAATCACTGAGTTGGCAATGCAGCGTGCACAAGGTACATTGTTTTAATTATTTAATTACTTACCTTACTCCTGTCCATCGTACGTTGGACTCTACTACCCCCCCCACGCTGCCTCTCCCCCGCCCGCACCACCGCCACGCAGCACTCCCTCGGCGAGCCGCCACTGTATGCTTGTACATATGGTGCCGCATTGCGTTTCTGATGTGGCAACGTTAGGCTTGAATTCATGACGTCTAACGCCTCACTCCGCCACTTTTGTGCACATATACACCATTGTGTCACACAACGCATTTTTTGCTTTTCGTATGAGTGTTCATATATCAGTTTTGAGGTTGCGCTTACCACACTGTAGGCCAATGATGACTCCCAGTTGGTCCAACAGGTCACCCTCACGGCCCACGCAATCCTGCCATCGGTGTTTCCATTGGCGGACAGTCCTGTTCACACCGAAGACACGCAGCGTCTGTGCTCTCACGCGCTCTCACGCGCTCCCACCTGACCTTCCGCACATGGACGGAATATCCAGAAAGGATACGACCCCCACTCTCCACCATCAAGGGCAGGTAAAATGTCACCAGCCAGAGGAAGCCCCCCAATGCCCCCTCTGACATCCTGCCCTCCCTGCCCACAGCCACCATCTCCCAGCACACACCTAAACCCAGTACTAAGGAAACAAATGCCCAATATATGCCCCAACAACTAGTAATTATTTAAACTACCCCTTAAACAAACACCCGACAAGATTGAGGACAAGACGCAAAAAACACGTAAAAACAAGTACACAAAACTTCACAGAGACACTATCAACAGTTCACAGGACACAGCAACACTCTCAATCAAAAATCTGCAGCCCACAACACCATACACCTCCAACACTCTCCACAATCACCAGCAATGTGCTCAAAAGAGAAAGTGGAAGTGCACAGCACTCCTCTAGGAAGCATGCAGACATCACTTCCTGTGTGTTTGCGGCCCGTTTTTTGACTTTGCAGTGAGAATCTGCACGCAAATTGGCTTAGGGGTACTATTTCGTGTTGTTCAATGCGTGTAGCGATAGATTTTCCATCGCGATACTGAAAAAAACATTGCGTTAACGTTAATGTGGCAAGATTTACACAGATGAACAGTATTAGATGTAATTTCATCTCAGACCCCAAATGACACCCCAAAAAGCATATCTGACCCCAAATGACACCCTAAAAAGCATAATTTGCCCCAAATGACATCCTAAAAAGCATATTTTACCAAAAATGACACCCTAAAAACATATTTTACCCCATATGACACCCTAAAAAGCATATTTTACCCCAAATGACACCCTAAAAAGCATAATTTGCCCCAAATGACACCCTAATAAGCATAATTTGCCCCAAATGACATCCTAAAAAGCATATTTTATCAAAAATGACACCCTAAAAACATATTTTACCCCCTATGACACCCTAAAAAGCATATTTTACCCCAAATGACACCCTAAAAAGCATAATTTGCCCCAAATGACATCCTAAAAAGCATATTTTACCACAAATGACACCCTAAAAAACATATTTTACCGTATATGACACCCTAAAAAGCATATTTTACCCCAAATGACACCCTAAAAAGCATAATAATTTGCCCCAAATGACATCCTAAAAAGCATAGTTTACCACAAATGACACCCTAAAAACATATTTTACCCCATATGACACCCTAAAAAGCATATCTGAGCCCAAATGACACCCTTAAAAGCACCTCAAACCACAAAAGACATTCCCACCCTCAAAATTACAATTGTACAATACTTACCGCAAAACATTTCACTTTCACTTGTCAGGGAGATGTACTTATGCAGAGGATACACATGCACACAAGGTATGTGTATTGTGTAGTTTTTTTGCACAAACTGTGCTTAGGTGCTTTTTGAACATAAATTTCACACAGAACTGTCACATTGTGACTTGCTCAGGTGAAGAAATTGTTTATGATTCGGTTCCTTCGGGCAGTTCCTGCAGCAGAAACTGTGGGTTGTGCAGCACCAGCCTCATCTTCTTCATCATCCTCAGCATTGTCCGGTGCATCTGGCACTTGGATCCATGGGGCATTGGTGCGTACACATATATTGTGCAACACACAACATGCTATGATTATCTTGCACACTATTTCCGGGCTGTACAACAGTCTGCCACCTGTGATGTGATGATTACTTTAGAATGCCAAAAGTGCGCTCCACAATGGCCCTGGTGCGTCCAAGGGCCAAATTATACTGCCTCTGGGCCTGGGTGTTTGTGGCTTGGAGGAGTGTCATCAGCCATGGGGAGAGTGCACATCCTTGATCACCTGAAACATGTAATGGAGAGATGTGTCTATAAGTTGTTGTGCATGCTGTGTTTGCAGTGTTTATATTTTGTGGTGTGTGATTTGTGCTACTTTGGAATTCAGGTTAGCCATGTGCAGCTTCAGACAATTGACCAGCATCAATGGAAATTACATTGCCTCACAGCTGCCCGTCCCTACCCCCTAGCCTAATTTTTTGTGTGCGCTGCGCGGTTGCATCACTGGCACACCAACGGCGCGCCAAAGGCAATCCCATCTGCGCCCGTCCGCAAGCAAAACGCAAACAGCAGCAGTGACCCTGGTTCTCCTACCGTCTAGCGCTACGACTCACCCGCCCTCCTCAAAGTCAACGCAAGGAGAAAGTACAACTGCAAATATGCCACACCAGACACAACTCAAGTCCTGTTCTCCTGCTGCCGCCAGACCTTCACCACCGCCCAAAACCTGCACTTCCAGATCCAGGCCAGCCACAAAGCAACACTCCGTGGCACCCTCGCCTGCAGAGCCCCCGGAGGCCGGGCCCGCTTTGCCCACACCATCAACATCCTCACACACCACGCCATCTACTCCATGGACTACATACTGATTTCTGACCTGAGCTTCCACATCACAAACCACAACAACTCAAACTCCAGTACCCTCTGGCCAAAGCTCGCAAACATCGGACTGACCCAGATCTTCACCACACTGACCCACAAGGCAGGACACTCCCTCAACCCCATCTTCGCATGTGGAAACAGCATCCACTTTATTCACACCACTCAAGCCCCATGGAGTGACCACCACTGCGTACACTTCCTCATTGAGAAACCCAAGCCACTCAATCCCACAGCCCGCGCCACACAAAGGAACTGGAGCTGAGTCACTGAGGAGCTGTTCCACTCCACCATCAACTACAACACCCACACCGCTGCAGCCAACACCGACGGTGCTGGCAGGGATTTCCACACATGGATCTCCAACTGCGCATACAAACTTGCCCTGCTATGCAACTCCAACATACAGCGTGCAAGAATAGCCGTCTCGGTCACCACCGACCTCCAAGATGCCAGATGCATCTGCAGATGCCTGGAGAAGAACTGGAGCAACATCAAGACACCCAGAAGACTTCACCACCTACAAGGACACCCAGCTCATACTCTCCCTCACCAAGGCACCCACACCCACCAGACTGGGCTTCCAGGAAGGAATGCAGGAAGTTGCAACATGGATGATCAACAGCTGCCTGGTACTCAACGCGGACCTCATCCTCTTAACCACCCCGTCAGCATGTGACAAAACCTGGTGGGCCACTGCCTTTGGCAGGCCCCCCACCAATGACCCCAGGTACCTAGGCATTGTACTAGACTCCTCCCTCTCCATGAACCAACAGGTGTACGCCGTGGCCTCCAGCTGCTTCGACACCCTCTGCATCATCCATGAGACCTTCAAATGGATCCCCCCGAGTCAAGAAAGACAGTCTCCCACGCAGTCATTACCATCAGACTGGACTATGGAAACGCCCTATATGCCCGCATAGACAAGTCTGTGCTCTGCAAGCCGAAGGCTATACAGGACACTGCCGCCAGACTCGGCCTTGTGTTCATACTTTCCTCATAGGTCCAGACCCTCCATCGCAACCACTTGGTTCCCACCTCTCCGAGCATTTGCTAATGTGTGGCGGAGGGGCTGTGCCTGTGGGGATAGTTTGTCTACAAGGCTAGCCCCAGAAACCGCAGTCACTTGGGTTGTTGTGTATGGTAGGTGGACATGTTACTAGGCATGTTGTATGAAATTTGCTACATGTGCATTCTCACATTTGTGAGTTCCATGATTGTGGACTTGAGGTGTGTGGTGTGTTCAGTTAGTACCTACCAACAAGCAGTGCATTTCCATATGTGCCATCCTGAAACTGCTGGTTGATGATGGACTGGCGGAAGATGTAGGAATCATGCACACTCCCTGGGAACTTGGCTACGACATTGGTGAACAAGCCCCGGTGGTCCACAATTGCCTGCACATTGATGGAATGTGTGTGCTTCCTGTTGTGGTATATGTGTGCAGTGTCCACAGGGGGCACAAGAAGGACATGTGTGCAGTCAATTGCCCCCAACACCTTCAGGAAGCCAGCAATGGCATAAAAGCCTTGCTTGGTCTCAAGCTGTTCCTGCGCAATGTTGGGGAAGCGTAGGTTCTGGGATGTCAGGCTGATGATGCCATCCAAGACAATTGGGAGGAACCTTGATAGGGCTGACTGTGAGACTCCCCCAACTCTGGCAGTTGTTGGTTGGAAGGTACCAGAGGCCAACATGTGCAGCACTGCTAGCAGCTTTGTCTGCGGAGGGATGTTGGTTCTCCGCTCTGTTGGTGCCTGCAGCCTGGGGGCTTTCTGGGTCAGGATGCAGAGGATGGATGACCTTTTGAGCCTGTAGTAGGCGATCACATCCTCTGGCATTAAGTCTGTGAAGGTGAGACATGTGCGATGGACCCGCTGTCTTCTTCTGCGCTGCCTCCATGGTGGTCCTGGGGGCGGTGGCAGTGGCGGTGGTTGTTGTGGCCTTCTTGGTGCTCCAAGCTGCATGAGTAGTACCTCCATAGCATCAGTGGGTCTTCAAATGAGGCTCTGGGCTAGTCTCCCTTCTGTACTGTTCTTTCTCACCATTTTTAAGACCACCTTTTTTCTGGTCTTAAGTCCCAGCCGCTAACGGGCTTTAGCGGCTGTTTTCTGAACGTATTGTGGGCCCGGGCGATCATTGTAAATATCGCGAAGTGTGGTTAGCGTGCGTTTTTACACGTGAACGCCTACATTGCATCTCATTAGCGATAGTTATCGCTAACATGAGTGGCGATGTTGGAAACGGACGGTTTCGTCTGAATTCTGTCGCTAACGGCTGTTAGCGACAGCTTGAGAATACAGCGAAAAAAATATCGCCGCATTAGCGGCAGAAAAGTGTCGCTAACGTGGCTTTAACTCCTTGTACATATGCCCCTATTTATACTGCTCTGCGCTCCCAAAAAGTAGCATTCATTTAACGTAAATGTATAATTAATGCCCTAGGTTATGCTACTAAAGCATGCACACTATTGCTTTAGCTCCTTTTTATATAATTATATATCGCATCTTGGCTGTGTTTGGCAAATCTGCACCTAATCTTGATACTCTACTTCATCATCATCATCATCATCATGCTTTCATAAAGTGCACGAGGACCCATCTGAGCGCTGAACAAGTTGCAAAACGAGAGATGTAATAAAAATGTAAAGAGCTGGTTCTACCTTCTTTCTGAACAATCTAATGGGCTGAATAGTGCCTAGCTCTGCCGGTGCAGTGCTCCATGGGTTTCCATATGAGCGGCACAACACCAACCACCAGTGTGAGATCTTTATATCCTGCAATGGTCCAGTGTTAGCTCACCCACCTAGCAAAAAGGATGCTCTGGATTGGGCACCATAGGCACATTCTTTTAATAGCTGGGGCTGGAACCTTCAATCGCTTTTTTTATTTCAAGCAATTTTATTTTTATAAATAAATGAATTCATAATAATACAGTACAATGACATTAGTAAGTATCTTAAAATGTCCACATGAGAAAGAATCATCAACATCCTTAATGGGTAGACATTCATATATTGCATTCTAATAATTAATTATAACTGTGTTCAATGCAGGGAAGAGGAAAGGGAGAAAGAAAATGAGGAAGAAAAGAAGAGTAGGAGAAGAGAAAAGAGGTGAAAATGCATGTATTAATTACATAAAAGACTAATTCAGCATGTTGTACATTCATGGAGGGTTAATGTTTTGCAAATAAAGATCCAATTCGTACCATAGTAGGTGAGAAGATTTGTTATCAAAAGTAGCATTATGTAATATATTATCTTCACATCTGATAAAACATACCCATGCCCACCATGTATGGTATGAAATGTTATTATAATTCTTCCAGTTGGAAGGTATAGTTTTAATACCTATAGTTAGTAAAATGTCAATAAGAGAGCTGTCCCAAGTAGTTAGAGAGTCAACCAATTGTGTGTCAGAACAAGCATGTATGCCCAAAGAAACTAAGGATGACGACACCGGCAGTAAAATAGCAAATGTTCTAGGTCACCCAGACATTTATTGCAATACCAACAAGCAGCCGAAGACAAAAGTCCCTGTTTGTGTAAACATTTGGAAGTCCAGTATGATCTATAGGCAGTCCAAAATGTGCACTGTGACGAAAGGGGGGACATTTTATATCATAGCAAAGGACTCCATATTCCATCCCATTTATTGGAAGGAATTAATTCAATATTATATTTGGAACATGAATTGTGCCATGTTTGTTGAATCTTATCAGTCTCCGATTTGGAGATCTTTTATAAGGTTTTATAGATTATAGATGCTGTATGAGTCTTGGAAACATGATTCTGAAGAAAGATTAAACAGTCAGCCTTATGTGACCTTTTAATGCCTCTTAGTGCCACTTTTAATGTTAAAATGTGGTAAAAGTCCTAAGGTTGAAGACAGAACTTTTCAGATAGCATAGCAAAGGAAATAGGATTGTCAGGTTGAATAGTATATCTAACATGGAGAATTCCCACAGAAGACCAGTGTTTCCAGAAAGATAAGACAGGATCTAGTTTAATGGCTTTATGAAAGCATAAGGATGGGGGCGTGGCTTGGCCGGCAATGGCGATGGACGTGTAGCTGAGGAGCTCCGTCGGTGGCTCCCTTCCCTGGCCGCTATACTCCGCTAATTCGGGAGCTGATGGGGCCGCTGCCTGTTGTGGCTACTTCAGAGGAGGTCCGGTTGCCCTAACGCCAGCATTGGAGGATTGGAGGCGCTGAAGTCCAGCTGTAGACCTCCCCTTCCCGCACCGCTGCCGAGGACGGCTCCAGGGCATCGAGCGACATAAGGTACGCGATGCCGGGGACTGGCCCCACCCCCTGGGCCCTGAGCTGCACTGCGGCCCCGCTCTGCCTACCGGACCATCCGTGCGGCATCGGGGAGAGTTGCGGCGACGATCCTGCCTCACCCCGGATTGGACACCCCGCCCTCGGTGCACTTTTGAGCGGAGCGTTGCTGCCGGCCAGGGCCCTCCACGTGAGGTCGGGGTCTAGCTCCGCCCTCTGGGCCCGGCCTGGAAGAGTGAAGCGGAGTGACGGCGGGCCGCGTCCTGCTGTGAGGACACAACATTTGCCTCTGTATTTCGGCTGTGTGCCTTGGCGGCGGAGGACCCGCTGTGGGGTGGATCGGCCCGCTTCTCGCGGATATCGAGTGGGGGGGCCCCAATACAGGACATTCAGTTTGTGACATCACTTGCGTGGTGGCTGTTCCACCTCTGCACGTCGATATACAGGTGCCCCCCCTAACACGGCTTGCTGTCCGATTTGAGAAGCGACGCTGCTCCGCCGATCCATAACGCCAACGAGCCGCCTACCAAGCGCTACAGACAGTGGTCAGCGCTGCCCGAGTGCAGTGATCTGCGGTGCGCTGGAGGCCCGGGGGGGGGGGCTCCAGGTGAAGACAATCTTTTTCTGCACGCCCCGCTTGGGACAGCTGCTGCACCGGGCGCCTCACCTTGAGTTGCTGCACTGGACTGGTCTGATATAGCTGCAGTTGTGGTGAGTGTTGGCGAACGACACTGCGTGGCATCTGCCGCACCCTCTTTTCAGGAGTTAGGCTACCGAACCCCGGTGTAACGAGCTTCGCCTGGTTGTCTCTGCCTCGGCGATCACCGGCATAGTTGGGGACAGCATCGGTGAGTTTGCTCTCTTGGATTGCACCGGGACTTTGCGTGTTGTGGAGGGTGGATCCGGGCGCTGCTCTGCATATATCTGTGGTGTGATACATCCAGACTGATACTCGTCATAGTCTGCTACATGTCGCGTGGGGGTTGTACGAAGACTGGCACTGGGGGCGCGACGGGACATCACCCGCAGACTCGGACGCAGTCTGACAGGAAGATGGAGGCGGAGACGGCTGATCCTATGTCAAATAAGCTAGATGCGGTGCTGGCGGCGGTTGAGAAGCTTGGTGAGACGATGAATCAAATCCGTGCCTCTCTGGAAGGTAAAATTGACAAGGTGGTGCTTGATCTAACACTATTGCATGCTGACCACCGGAAGCTAGCAGATCGTACCACTGCCGTTGAGGGGGAAATTGCGGAGGTTTCCCCACGGACGTCCACAGCTGAAAAAAATATTCGTGATCTGCTCGACAGAGTTGAATTTTTGGAAGACAGGGCAGAGGATGCCGAAGGCAGGGCCCGCCGCAACAACGTACGTGTCGTGGGCCTTCCTGAGGGAGTGGAAGGGAGGAACACAGTAAATTATGCGGAGGATTGGATCCGGTCACTACTACCAGGAGAGGCCTTGTCCCCGCACTTTGTGGTTGAAAGAGCGCACAGAGTACCCGCCAAACCCCCGCCTCCGGGTTTCGAACCCACAACCGTTTTTAATTCGCCTGTTAAACTACAGAGATAGGGATGCAATTCTTCAAGAAACCAGAAAATTACAAGACATACAAGTTGACAATCACAAAGTCATGATCTTCCCTGATTACACGTTCCAAGTTCAGAAGCAACGTCACTCCTATTTAGCGGTGAAAAGACGTCTGCGACAGTGTGATCTTAAATATTCGCTGTTGTTCCCCGCGAGGCTGAGGGTCGTTGCGGGAGAGAAGACCCATTTCTTCACCACACCGGAGAGTGCGGAGGAATGGCTGGATTCTTTCAACCCCTCGAAATCCAGGCACAGAGAGCAACCGCCGGAGACTACTTTGTGACGCCGCAGACGGCGAAGGAGGAAGTCACAGTCTTCCGCCCCTCGGACGCCCAGCCTGACGCCGGAACTGATACTGAGTGGGCGGCTTGAGGCGGTGCAGGCATTGGCAAACATTAGCGGATTCCCGGAGGGGGACTCTGACTCCGAACACCGAGGGCCGAATAGTGAAGAGGAACTATCGGACGCTCCCCTTGGTTCCCAGGGCTCCTGTGAGCTGCCACATGTCACTCCACAGACTTCCGACAATATTTCTTGAATGTGTACCTATTTTCTGCTCACCCTTTTCCCCCCCCTCCATCCTGAGCGGCTCACGAACTCATTGGACACGCAAGTATGCAAAAGCCAATTATGTTGTATCCGCATTGGAATGATTGCATCTATTGTTTATGGATGGGACACTGCGGGGTGGGGCTTAGGATTTCTTCTTGCTCCTTGTCTTCCTTTTCATTAACTCTGAAATGTATGGGAATCTCATGTATAATACGCAGGCGGCGGTCCCGCCCAGATACGAGTCTGGCCAGGGATAGGTCTAGCTGTACAAGACGGAACCCCTTTTACGATCTGTTAGACTTTTAAGTTGCTGCGCATAATAGCCCCCCCAGGCGTTAGCTGTGTGCTATTGTGTTTTAAGTTTGGGCGATTGCTTGTTGCAAAATTGCTCTCATGGTATTATTAATTGTTTATTGTTATTCTGTTATTTCTGCCCACACTCTTAGACGCCGGTATGATTATAACGTAGTCAGACTTCGCAACATTGCACCCACCACACTGACCCATGTACGCACATTCCCACATCCCCCTCTCCTACGGCGGAGTCAGCTCAAATACACCTTTAACGCTCACTGGTCATGGCACCCATTAAAATAGGCACATGGAATGTGCGTGGCATCCATAGCCCAGAGCGACGATACCTTATATTTTCATACCTGAAACGCCATCATATACAAATAGCGCTTCTTCAGGAGACACATTTAGCTCAAGTGGAAGTCATGCGACACCACCGACGATGGAGGGGGCAACTATATGCGACAGGATACTCTGCATATGCGCGGGGAGTCCTAGTGTGGGTACGGCCGGGCACTCCATTTAAAGTACTGGATACATTGGTGGATGGGGAGGGCAGGTATGTCATAGTGAAAGGGGTGCTCGATGGGAAACCGGTAATACTGGCATCGCTTTATGCTCCTAACACGGAGCAAGCTGCATACTTGGATCTTTTATCGCAAAAATTGTCTTTATGGCCTGACCTCCCTATGATTCTGGGAGGGGACTATAACTGTGTACTGGACGTTTCCCTGGACCGGTCCTTTCCGCCCTTACTTGGTACCGCCACATACGCGGCTGCTAGAGCACTGGGGCACTGGGCATCGTAGTGGCGCTTCTCCGATGTTTGGCGACATAGACACCCACTGGACAGGGTGTACTCCTATTATTCCGGGGCCCATAGACTACATGTCCGCTTGGACCGTTTCATGGTGTCCGACGACCTCTTACCCTGTATTACGGACTCCACCTACATGGGACGTACGCATTCTGATCATAACCCGCACACGATGGAGTTACAGTGGGAGGATGAGCCGCCACCGATCCCGATCTGGCGTCTTCAGCCGGACATCCTCCTGGATGCGCCCTTCCGGGATTCCTTGGCTACTGCGGTGGCTCAGTATTTTGAAGATAATGCAGGGACAGCCACGTCACCACTGGTGGAGTGGGATGCTCTTAAGGCGGTCGTCAGAGGGCACTGTCTGGGGACGCAAGCGGGCATGCGCGCACAGCTGGAAAGGGACCTCACCATTCTGGAGCGCAGACTTGCCGCCGCGGAACGGGCAGACACAGATGACGCTCAGGGGGGCAGGGCTCTCTCAAAGAGGACCACACGCGGCTAATTGAGCGACTGCGATGCCTTAACTATGCTGCACATTCGGCGCGAACACATCATATGGGCGACAAGGCGGGCAAACTGCTCTCCTGGCTTATCCGTCAGAATGAGTCATCGGCGCCCATAGTATCAGTAAAAACAGGGACCGGAGCCATAGCATATACGCAGCGTGCCATTCACGAAGCGTTCGTGATACACTACCGAGATTTGTATAAATCGCGTGCACGAACCACAACCCTAGAGATACAGGCATACCTGGACGGACTTGATCTCCCGTGTCCAACGCGCGCGCAAAGTGATGATCTGAACGCCCCTATCCAATCAGAGGAGCTTCGGGATAGCATCTTTTCCCTGTCCAATGGAAAGTCGCCCGGACCGGACGGTCTACCGACTGAATTTTACAAAGCATATACGCACATCTTAGTACCACAACTGCTTAAAGTGTATGAAGCAGCGCTCGACGATTCCACCCTTACTGCCACGCAGAACGAGGCGTTGTTGGTCTCCCTCCTCAAGCCAGATAAGAATCCTGACCTCTTAGGCTCCTATCGTCCTTTAGCGCTCCTTAACACGGATTATAAAATCTTTGCATCCTTATTAGCTAGGCGTCTCTCGCCACTAGTGAAAATGTTGGTGCACCCTGATCAAAATGGTTTTGTCCCGTCGCGCTGCACCTCCCTAAATATCCGCAGATTCTTTAGAATACAGCAATACGCCACGCAAACCTGGCCCTGTTCGGGCTGTCTGGTGCTTGACTTGGAGAAAGCCTTTGACTCCTTGGAGTGGCCTTATCTGGCATCCGTGCTGGGTAAATACGAACTAGGGGAACATTACTTGACAATGGTTCGCTTATTATATCAACAGCCCACTGTCCGGGTTAGAACAGGTAGGCAGATCTCAGACGGTATCGGGGTGCGACGGGGGACGCGCCAGGGATGCCCACTGTCTCCGTTGCTGTTTTCCCTAGCTATGGAACCCTTAGCAATGTTACTCCGAAGGGACGGTGAAAAATGAGGGATACGACTGGGAGACGGGTTGCATGCGGTGTCCCTATATGCAGACGATCTTTTATTATATCTTCGGGATATTACTGCGATCCCGACGTCCATAGCCGCTATACTCACATCCTTTGAGGAGAAATCAGGACTCCGGGTTAATTGGGCTAAATCGGGGGCCTATTCGTTTAGCGCTCACACTACAGAGGTAGATATCTCTCTGGGTGGCACACCCCTCACATGGTACCCCACTACGTTTAGATATCTCGGCATATTTATATATCGCACACCTGAAGATCTCATGGAGGGGAACCTGATGAGAGCGATCTCAGCCATACGTGCCCAAACACACTTTTGGAAGGCGCTTCCGCTGAATGTAATGAGCCGCATCACCCTGTTGAAAATGATCGTACTCCCTAAATTACTCTATTATTTTTCTAACCTCCCACTCTATGTTCCTCCTAAGATATTCCGAGACTTGGAGAAATTATCCCGGGACTTAATATGGAATAAGGGGAGAGCACGTATTGCACTGTGGAAAATGTATGCTCCTACTAACCAAGGAGGGTTGTCGGTCCCCAATATGGAACTGTATTATTTAGCTGCTCAGCTCCAGTGGGTGACTAGGTGGTTGAATGACATGTGCCTGGAAGACACAGCAACCATGCACCAACCCTGGTCCTATTCCCAAATTTGTCATTTATTCCATCCCTCGCTAAACTCCCACGGCCACCGCAGATACATTTAGGATTGGCCCTTAAATGCTATAAAAGAAGCTTATATCTTACCCGCGCGATGCTCCCATATGCCCCAATACTACCACTGGTGGGGACACCACGGGGGAGGCTGGGCACCACAGAGGCGGCACTCGCGGCCTGGCGTGTGGCTGAGCTCGAGACATTGGGTGACTTATATAGGGATGGTGTATTACTAACATTTGAGACGTTAGCCGCAGATAATGAACTCCCAGTAGGCCAATTCTTGTTGCACACCTCCCTCCTGAAAGCTCTGACGGCTGCCTGGGGGGATCTGGCTATTGAGCCATCGACGCAGCTGTTGGTGCAATATTTACACGTGATGGGCACGGGGTCGCATGTGGTACACTGGCTGGTGGAGGCACTTCTCACACACACGATGAAGCCGATGACACGGCTCAAAGATAGGTGGGAGGCGGATAGAGGCCGGCCTTGGACGGACAGGGAATGGGACAGTATATTAGGGAGTGCTAGGAATATACCCAGAAACTCCAGGTTTAAGCTTATTCAAATATACATTACACAACGGGCATATCTCTCGCCTGACATGATCAACAGATACTTCCACATCACCACTTCCGTATGTCCTCGTTGTCAGCATGCTGATGCAGATCTGCTCCACATGTTGTGGGCCTGTACATCCCTTCAGCATTACTGGCAAGAGGTGGTCTCGACCCTAGCCTCATGTACACGCGCGGACAAGCCCCTGTCATGGGAGGTGTGCCTTCTGGGGTTGTACGCCAGATCAAAAAGAATAGAGTTACTTCGAAATTTTGGGACCTCGGTCTCATCACTGCTAAACGCCTCATAACTAAGAAATGGAAAAACACAGTTCCCCCGGTGATATTGAGCTGGAGGCGTTCATTGGAGGTGTGGGCCCAGGCGGAAAGCTCCGCACTGCATAGAGAGGAGATAGCCGGGCTTCGAAAGTTCCCCATTGCACAAGATTGGGATGCGATACTAGTCGCCTTCCGGACTGGCTATTTGACAGTGACTGATGCCGCCCCGTTGGCCACTCAATGATAGATTTGCCACCCCCCCGCTACTCAGCTAAGGAAAGTTGCGCACCACAGAGTTTATAAAGTAGATCTTTGTCACTTCCTCTGGTTTATCATGCATGGTCTCTAACCCCCCCCCCATATCCTCGGCCACAGGGATCCTCCTCATTGATGGCTGCCCTGCCCAGTTATATGTAACGCGATAATTATCCATTGGATGTGTGGACACGCAGAAATGTTCTGATCATATGTATTTCTATATAGTCACGCATGGTAAATATCTATGGTGTTCAGTGGATGGCAGATTTTCTTTTGATATTTTCAGTTTTAGTTATGTTTAGAATATTTTGGACAAATATGCTTTATTGGTACTCACCAGTGTTCGATAAATGTGATCTGTTATTATTTCCGCCCTATCTTCTATTATACAGTGATTTGTTGATAAGTACGGGCCGGCTATGCACTGGATGTACCTGGTGTGCACACACGAGTTCCTGTTCGGACTGTTTCGCTAAGATGTGTTATGAGTATGCAATGGATAACAATGACATTAATTGGTAATTTCTGTTGTAGCCTGACTGTGAGCAATAGCATACTGCGGTGCTTGTACATATGTTCCAGTATGATATACATGTCAGTACTAGGAAATAACATGACTGTGTTGTCTCTCTATTACTACGATGGGTAAAGCTATTTTGTACACAGGATATACATTTCTGATATTCACATCAAAGCGTTCTTGTACTGATCCGCGACGTCAGTTATGTTTAAAAAGTAAAATGCCAATAAAGATATTTAAAAAAAAAAAAAAAAAATGAAAGCATAAGGATCCAAATTCTGACCTCTTAATTTTATGAAGAAAACATCTATCTACATGTTTAATAGCTAAAATGAAGTCTTTAATAATTTGAACGGAGTGAAGACCTTTGATTTGTTTAATTGATAAAATATTGATAAATGAAAGCAGGTGAACCAACTCTAATTCAATATCAACCCACGCAGGAGAAATGGCAGGTGTTGGTTGAAGTCACCAGATGGTTTGCATGACCAAAAAGCTATCTGGTAGTTTTTAAAATTGGGAAAATGTAAGCCTTCTTGAGATTTGGTCTTCTGAAGCTTACAGAGAGATATTCTTGCTATTTTACCTTTCCATATACAAGATGATAAGATGGCAATAACTGACTTATGAAAAGAGATGGAGAGACTGGCTGTAAACATACTTAGGAAAAAGTTCATTTGTGGTGCAAGCATCATCTTAACTATTTCTACCCATCCCCACCATGTAAAACATTTTGATGACCATGCTTCTGTTAATTTCTTAATTTTGGCAAGTAGGGTGTCTTCAATATGAGCCCTGCTATCAACGATGGAGCCTGCAAATTCAAGAACCAAATATTTTAGGCTACTAGGTTGCCATTTTAGATTAAAAGTAGCCATTATTTCATTATCTGTAAAATCTATATATTGCCATATGCTACACTATCCCAATTTGAAGCAACCCATATTGCTTTTGATATATGATTACTAATACTCTGCACCAGTCTACCAATCCAATTCATGTACACCAGCCCTCGGCTCTTCAATATGTAAATTCTGTGTTGTTTTTCCTTCCCTGTTCCTCTTGTTCTGGAAACTTCTCAATACATTTCCTTGAAATAAAAAAAGTAGCCTCTCTGTGAGGGTGACAGAATACATTCAGAGGAAAAAGTTCAGTTTCTTCCGTATTCAGAGTGTAACCTGAAACATTCGCAAAGGCTGTAACCCTAAGCATTTCTGGAATTGCTTGGTCCACATCCTTGCAGCAGATCAGTACATCATATGTGTATACCGCCAGTTTTTGTTTACCACTCTTGAAATAAATAACTTGGATTGTGTCATTAATCTGAATGTAGGTCAGGAATGGTTCACTTGAAAGTAAAAAATAAACAAGCAATGGAAATGCAATTGGTCTAGCATTTGTTTGCTTTAGAGCTATTGGCATTGTAAATGGCAATGTATTTTATCTGTGTGTTATGGTTTTTATGAATGTGGTGTGTAGTGGAATTATGTGGGTTGGATTGGATTAGTTAGCTGTGTAATTGTGTGGTGTGGAATTGTGTGGTGGATTTGTGTAGTAGAATTATGTGGCATTGTGTGCTGTGGAATTGTGTGGTTAGTAATTATCAGGTATTGAGTGTACTGGAATTATGTGGAGTAGGATTGGGTGTTATGGAGTGTGATTATGTGGGATGGTATTTTGTGTTGTGGAGAAGTATGTAGTGGAGTTTAATTATGTGGTGTGCTGTTGAATTTTGTGGCTCATTGTGGAATTGTGTGGTGTGGATTGGATATATGTGGTGTGTTTTGTAATTGTGTTGTTGAGTTGTATTATGTGGTTTGGTGTGGAATTATGTGGTGTGAATTGTAATTGTGTGTAGATAAATTGTGTGGCGTGGAAGTGCGTGGATAGCTTTGTATTTTTGGTGATGAAAAAGAACAAATAGTTAGGAGCTAAGCTCCAGATCTGTGTGTTTGGGTGTTAAAAAAAGGATTTTGAGGTATTGATGTTGTAAATGTATTTTACCTATGTTTTATGAATTGGAGTGGATGTATGTGGTGTGTATTGGAATTACGTGGGTTGGATTGGAATTGTTAGTTGTAGCATTGTGTGGTGTGGAATTGTGTGGAGTGGATTTGTGGTGTTGAATTATGTGACATGGTATGCAGTTGGATTATGTGGATAGTAATTATGTGTTTTTGGGTGTTTTGCAATTATGCGGAGTGGGATTGTGTGAATTGTAGTGTAATTATGTGGAATGGTATTTTGTATTATGGAGGGTTATATAGTGGAGTATATGTGGTGTGCTGTTGAATTTTGTGGTATGATATTAAATTATGTGTTGTAATTGGATATATGTGGTGTGTAGTGGAATTGTATTGTAGAATGAAATAATTTGGGTTTGTGTTGAATTATGTGGTGTGGAATGGATTACTGTGCATGCACAGTAAGAGTGCTAGATTCATCAGTGGGTTCTCGCAGTGTCCTTTCCAGATTCCATCACTGCCCTACCTAACTCCAAATCAGCAATTTCAATGCTCCCAACTCAGCACACCTCTGTTCATCCGTAGCCAGTGAATCACAGGTCAGCTTCCACCTCCATGAAAGGCCCATCCTCTTACCCCCAAAGTAAGGGTGTTGGTTTCACACAAACATTTCAAAATGTAATTTTAGCACACATAATTTTTAAAAGTCAACTATGAGTAAACCAGTAATTTAATCAGGACCTTCTTTTAAGCAACTTGTCTGATATGAACTCCAAACGATAGCTGCTAAGTCCAAAAGCAACTAATGATGGCAACATAAAAAAAGAATTCCACAAAACTAATGGATAATCATAAATGTAGGTCCACACAAATCAAATCCACCACCCACTGCCTAAATCAAACACTAGCAATGGATGAGCCACTCACAGCTGTCACGCGAAAACCAGAGAGTTCCGAACGTCAAGTTAGTGGCTTTCACAGGCATACCATCCTATCGTTCAGATGCTTGAAGTCAAGAATTTATGTGGAAAGATTTATTACAGACCAGGAATTACAGAAAAAAGTCAGATATAGTTAACTAACATTCCCAAACAACTGGCATCATTATCTGATGTCCCACTCTGTCCTCCATTTCTATTTTTTGAGACTTTATAGACGGAACATCAGCTTTACATCACCGAATCACAATTGTCTTAAACCACAGCTCCATGGTCTAGGAGGGCGGGATATGTGCTTTCAAGCATTCTTAAACTCATGTTTACGTTGTTTATTTATTTGGAATACGATAATCATGAAATACTTCAGATCTATTCAGTTGATGGTAACTAAGACTGCATCTCCCAGAAAGCTGTCGTTACTGGAAGGGATGCACTGGTCTATCATAGGTAAGTTAAAAGAAAATATAAAGTCTGGCCATATTAGATGCCCATAAGCCATAATGCTGCACCTACTGTCTTACCTGCCTTGTGATACCGATGATAAGTGCTACGTTCATGGGCTTTCCGTTTCCCCCTGGGGAACTGCAGACTGCAGACTTAGATTTCTTGTTCTGGGCCATGATGGGTGGGCTGTTGGAGCATTAGTGGAGGGCACAGGTATTGTGCGTGCGATAGAGGAACCGGCGTGTAGGCTGCAATTTAATGAACTAATTCTGCATCACGGGGTGTAACTGGTCGAGGCCAAGTCTCCTAGTGAAGCAACAGTAGCAGGATGGGACTGGGCGGTGCCACTCCGGTCCCAAGGTGCGCCAGGAGTGGGCAATCAGGAGAGCTATGGAGCCGTGCATCTAGCACAGGCTCTGCTGCTTCTTTCAGATTAAAAATAGCCACTCTATGGCAAGCAACCGCCGACAACACATGATACTGGCATGGAGAGGACAACACTTCCGGATTGGTGGCAGCAGCTCACAGACGCCACATGGTACTGCCTCTGGCACTGTAAACATGGGGAGACGCCGAGGTGGGCAATTCTCTCTGCAGCTCTACTGACACCCTTGCTAGCTGCTTAGAAAATCCTATCCTGTAGCTGTGAGTGGTACGAGGGAGGGGCTTATTCTCATGTATTGGAGTTTGCACTAGATACAACTGTAGTAATTTGTGCATTTAATAAGTAATACACATCACACTTGCTACAACTTCACAACCTGTAACGTTTCTGATGAGTTTAACAGACACTCATTAGATTGAGTTTGCCACTCACACCTTTGAACACAACTCCCTTCACGTTTAGTCGGAAACTTCAAATCTGACTTCCATGGCCTCTGGTACTTTGGGACCTACCGTGTGACTTATCGAGTGGGCTTTATTATTTTTATGGCCATGCCATTTTTAGATATTAAAGCCTAAATCTTGTTACAATCAGGCAGTTCCTAAGGGATAAACTGTATTGTGGCCGAGCATACTACATAACTGTCAATAAAATATTTTAAGAGCAAGGCTGTGTTTATCAATTCCACACGTGATTTTGAAAGAGTGCTGTTAGCATCTAAAGTGGGAAGCCCACTGATACCAGTGTGGCTTATCAGGGTGTGTGCCATTTTATACCAGCTGTGAGCTATACAGAATTATGATTTCACTGTTGCCTTCTGACACCTGAGAATCTAATTTCCTCCTTCACTGTGTTTACAGTGGAAACTGTAACAAAGCATCATCATCCGCACTCAATAAGCACTTGTCTAATGAATGGAAATAATGGAAGATAGTCATTATACATACCCTTCTTAATCTTGTCTCCCATTCCCAGGCACGAGATTAGATCACGGAGGCTCGAGTTTTACATGATTTATTTAGTGTTGTAAAAGAAATGGGCATCAGTTTTAAAACACTTGCTGTTTGTCCAGCGATCGTTCAATCTAGGTGGATCTGTGTTTTTATAGAATCAACATGCCACATTTCCACCCCTTCAGACTGCAATTATAGCAAACTTTATAGTTGTGGGTGAATGTGGCGCAATATATAGAGGTGCCGACTTTGGAACTGGAGACCCGGGTTCGAGTCTCGTTGTCGGCTCTCCCCTCCTTGATGTAACAAATTTAATACTAATTCAAATTAAACAATATCACTTAAAAAACGAAATGAAACAATGCTATATTTGTAAATGGTTAAACCCGAGAGACTCGGGTGAACAAAAGCCTTTCAAGAACCCTTTGCAATGCGGAAACATTGCATTGCAATGGGATGGCCAACCAAAAGGATAGGCTGCATTCTCAGGCGGCGGGAGGAGGGGCCATCGCTCTGTCAGAGAGCATGATAGGATGTGATGGACGCCTGCTGGGACAACCAAAAGAAACAATTTGTGAAATCGCTATGGGGTGGGAACAGAGACAGAAAGGAGGGACAAACACCAATGAAATGCCACCCTTTCAGAATACCACAGGTAACAACCAATGGCAATTGATGGCCATGCCAAAAGCCAACAGAAGAGATAACAACAGGTGTAACAGACAGCGCATGCGCTGTCTAAGCTCGACCTAAAAAAGAGAGGGCATCATCAACAATCTTGTTGGGTACCTTGGAATAAACTAAACCTATCTGATAGTTGGCTGTTAAGTTTTATACGTGTGGAAGACTTCTGATAAACCGCCATAGACATACTTATCAAGCGAGTGGCTAAGTTACATTTTTCTAGTGTTGATTTTAAAAAGATCCAAGAAACTTTATCAAAGGCCTTCTTTGCATCTAAGGCCATAGTCATAGTGGGAGAAGGGATGTTTACTTTCTTAATTACATAACAAAAAGTCCTAATATTGTCAGCATACAAACAACCCTTGACAAATCCAGTTTGTGAAGAATGGATGAGAGATGCAAGAACCTTTTCCAATTTGAGAGCCACAAGTTTAGTATATATTTTATAATCAGTATTAAGTAAAAATATAGGATGGAAATTCTTCATTTCCAATGGGTCCTTACCATCCTTTAGTATTACCACTACATGTGCCTCAGTAATGGAACCTAAGAGTTCTCCTCGCGAATCAAACATGTTAAAAAGGGCAGAGAGGTGGGGCAACAATATATTTTGAAAACGCTGATAAAAAGATGCGGGGAGTCCATCTGGACCTGGGACTTTTTTTTTTATTTAAGAGAATTAATGGCTGTTGGACCTGGCCCTTTTTGCAGGGTTATCCCCAAACATTTTGCTTTCTTCCTCCTGCTTTTCTGACCTTCCTGTGTTGGCTTTAGGACTCTGGGCACTTTACCACTGCTAGCCAGTGCTAAAGGGCATATGCTCTCTCCTAAAATGTAATTGTAATTGATTTCTCGATGATTGGCTGTTTGATTTACTAGTAAGTCCCTAATGTAGTGCACCATGTGTGTCCAGGGACTGTAAATCAAATGCTACTAGTGGGCCTGAAGCACTAATTGTACCACCCACATTAGTAGCCCTGCAAACATGTTTCAGGTCTGTCACTGCAGTGTCTGTGTGCAAAGTTTTAAACTGTCATTTCGACCTGGCAAGTGCACCCACTTTGCAGGCCCAAAACCTTCTTTTTTACTACATGTAAGGCACCCCTAGGGTAAGCCCAAGGTAGCCCCATGAGCAGAGTGCAGTGTATTTAAAAGGTACGACATGTACTGTTGTGTTTTACATGTCCTGGTAGTGAAATACTACTAATTTCATTTTTCACTACAGCAAGGCCTATCTCTCCCATAGGTAAGCATTGGAGCCGCCTTGTAACATCTTACAAGTGTATCTGCCAATTGGGAGTTGATAGAAAATTGAAATTGGAGTTTGGTGTCTCTGGACTGACAATTTAAAAATACATATTTTAGTGAAGTTGGTTTTATAACTTGCAGGTCTGAAAATGGCACTTTTAGAAAGTTGGCGTTTTCTTACTTTAACCATTCTATGCCTCTGCCTGCCTCTGGAATATACATCTGGGTTAGGATGGGCTGTTTGTGCATTCACTCTAGGCAGTCACACAAAGGGGGCTGAGGTGTGCCCTGCATAGCCTGATGGTCCATCACAAGGCTGATGGGTCGTCCTGAGCTAGAGTGGTGGAAGGAGTTGACACTGGCACCTGAATGGGGTTGTGCCTGTCCTCACATAAAGCCGCCTTCACCCCCCTGTTTTGTGTCTGGAGCCAGGGCAAGGACAGGCAGGGTCTTGTGCACTACAATTCTTTGAAGTTTGCTTACCTCAAAGGCTGAAATGGGTATAAGTACTGGACCTGTGACACCATATACTCATAACACTTCTGGATTGAGGACATTCTGCCAGGAAGAAGAGCTGGAAAGCTGTCAGGAGGGACTGCTACTTTGCTGTTTGCTCTGCTGTGTTGGCCTGCTGCTTTGCTGCTTCTGTCCTGGGAGTGAAAGGCCTGGACTTTGCTTTATTTATTCTGCTTCCAAGGTTTTCCAAGGACTTGAGTTGAGCTTGCCTCCTGTTAAGAAGTCTCAGGGCCATCAAAGACTTCACCTATTCTTGATAACAGCACTTGGACTATTCTGCTGAGGGTCCTGTCTTGCCAAGTGGTGCCAAATCCAGTTCTTGGGCCCTTGGAGTCAGGTGGTTAGTGCTGCAACCCAAGAAATGCAACCCCAAAGTTGTCATTGATGCTGCTGCCTGCACTGGAGCCGAGGATACCACTCATGAAGAGCACAACGCACTGCTCTGACTTGCACCGCAGCCCTGGTTGTGCTACGACAGCAACTTATCGACTCCAATGTCATCATTGAGGCCGCTACCTGCACCAGAACCAAGGGTACCACTTGTGAAGAGCACAACGCATCGCCCCGACTTACACTACAGCCCCGACTTCTCCGATGACAGCGATCCAGCATCGATGCCACACTGCTGCCTGCACCACAGCCAAGGGCACCGCTCGTGAAGAGCATGATACACTGCCCCGACTTACACCGCAGCCCCAGCCCAGCCGATGCCAGCGATTCTGCATCGACACCATGGACCGGAAACCTCACCGCCTGATCTTCGACACTGCATCACCGCAGCTCCACAGTAAGGAACTAAGGTACTGCACCTGCCACTGCAGCCTCACCTCCCCTGCAGCAGTAAGGAACCAACTCATCGCCTCCACTGCACTGCAGTAAGGAACCAATACCTCACATCCCCTGCAACAATAAGGAATCAATGCCGCATCATCATCTGCGATGCCTCATCTCCCCTGTGTTTTGCATCATCTTTGTTTTTTCTGATACCCTGTACTGGGGTCTGCCCGACTCGATAACAGGCCCTTGCTCCATCGAGGTCGGACTGTCTTTGTAGAGTCATTGACATTGAGTTCAACCAAATAGCCCTTGTTGGAGATATTCTTGATTTCTAAAAACTATACCAGATTCATTCTATGAAAAGCAATATCTTGATTTGTGTATGTTGGATTTTTGTCATTTTGCTGCTCTGGTGATGATTTGTTGTAGTTCAGTATGGGAGAGACGTCCCGCCCACTCCCCGCCCATATTTTTCATTGGCTTGTGTCTTTTTCCTTTGTAAATGCCGCCGTCTGATTCCGTAATAGGCTTGTTAGTCCCTCCATTGTACGGCCATGTCGTCATTTGTATCCTCCTATGGCTACTGGTCCCTTTACTTGGTTGTTACACAGTAGGTGTACTGTTTCCTTTATTGAGTTTTTCCTACATTAGGCACGACAAAGTGCTTTGCTTACATTAAGCGGGCCATGCCCGCTTTCACTTTCGCAGCAGCCGGGACAATGGCGGCCGTTTGTTTGCAATGCCATAGGTCTCGCATTTCAATGCAAGACCTATAGCATTGCAAATATATATTTTTTTCTTAGCCTGTCCAGGCTCGCTATCGTGAGAACCAATTTTACTTATGTTGCAGCTCCTGAACACATTAAAATCTTCCACCTGCTTGCAGAGCCGCCATCCGTAAATCCCTAAATTGATCCTGTTTTACTCGTCTGTGTTCTTAGCCCGTCCAGGCTCGCTACTGTGAAAACCAATTTTCCCCATGTTGCGGCATTTGAACACATTAAAATCTTCTGCCTTACTTACTGCCTGCTTTCAGAGCCGCCATCGGTAAATCCCTAAATCGCCCCTGTTTTACTCGTTTGTTTTCTTAGCCCATTAAGGCTCGCTATCGTGAAAACTAATTTTCCGCATGTTGCGGCATTTGAACACATTAACCCGTTGCGTGCGTCCGTCGGCCAACGGCCGTCGCGAGCACTACCTCTGTAGTGCTGCGAACGACCGTTGGCCGACGCGGCCCTGCCCACTCCGCTAAACCGCCGCACCGCGGCGGAATTGCCGCCGCGGTTAAGCGGTTAAAATCTTCTGCCTGCTTGCAGAGCCGCCATCGGTAAATCCCTAAATCACTCCTGTTTTACTCGTTTGTTTTCTTAGCCCATCCAGGCTCGCTATTGTGAAAACCAATTTTCCGCATGCTGCAGCATTTGAACACATTAAAATCTTCCCTGCTAGGGCTGAGGGGAGAGAGAACGCTGTGCAAACAGGCCACGCTCCTCGGGTTAGTATAATCGGATGCATTGATGTGGGGGGAAGAAACGTGTGTGTGTGCGTTTGGAGTGGTGGGTTTGGGGGTCAGTATTTGAAAGTTCTAGTGCTACGTTGGGTCGGTGCATTCTAACCTCTCAAGCGCTACTGAAGCTTATCTCCTGATACCACCTGATGTTGTTCATTCGTAGATTATAATAGTGCTTAACACTGAACTTTAAACTGCGTTGAAGCGCTCTAGATGTTAATTGTGGCGTAGCTCAATGTACAACGGGCAGGACTTGGGAAGGGGAGCCGCAACCTTACCACCAAAACCCCTTGATTGGTGCAGTATATCACATGCGTCAGCCATCCCCTGGTGACCAAAGTTCCAGACATGTTTCTCTACAGACATTGCAGTGAACAGAACAGTGTATACGCCAGACCATGCCAGAAGAGCGGTCTTACAGTACGCTATACCAAAACGCAGTGTTCCAGTCATGGTTGTACCAGGCATGTGTCCAACAGCTTGCCCCACCCTAAAATATTAAACAATACTCCTAGGCCTTCAAGTCTAACATTGTTCTGAGCTTCTACCTGTAAATACTGAAGCAGACACGCTTTTCTTTGCTCACACGTTATTTGCGTATCAGGAGTGCTGCTTTTGACTGGAGCCTCTGATTATTGTCTGCATGCTATGTGGGTGCGTGTGAAAGATTTATATTGGAGTTTCTTTTCAATGACAGCACTACTTGTCATTCAGCTGAACGCATCTTCTTTAGTACAGTTGCAGCAGTGGGAGCAGTGTACATATAAAACAAGGCAGATATTCCAGTGTGCAGCATCAAGAAGACAGCTGTTCAGATTAATTTGTGTGAGGGGCGTTTGAATTTGCATGAGGCTTATATTGATGGCATGCACTACTGTGCTGTGAGATGGGCACTATGATTATTACCTCTACCTTTGTTACAATATTTGCAGCAAATGGGCACCCCTTTTAGTTTCAGCCACACAAGTTCATGTGAAAAGCTGCTCATCTAAGGTATGTCTCTACTTCAGTGGATTATGAACTCATACCATAACATGAGCAGCCTGGATTTGACCACGTTTTTTTGGAAGAAAATTGTGTAATGGTTGGTGAATGTGGACCCTCGCCCTCCACCAAACTGATACGGGAGAAATCACTGCCAGGTCACAATAGCCATTAATGTTCCTCACTTGATAAACCGAGGCTCACTTTTACCAGCGCTTTGAGGCTGGTGAACTAGACCTCTATTATATGATACTCAAGCACTATGAAACCACTCTCATGCCAGCGCTACATACACCCATTAAAATCTCAGGCATTGTATGTACTAAAACAAGTATTGCTGTTTGTTTGAACTGCTGCTGTCAAAGGACCCTTGAGGGCGAGTGCCATCTCTGATGATGGTAGGACTGCACCCTGTTCACCAAATGGAGGTTATCTGCTTCCAGCCCAGCATGGAATGTGAAACATGTGAGGCCACTAAGAGAGAAAGTTCCTTACCTCTATCACTCCATCACTGTCTCGAAATATCTACACCCACTACCCCAATCTTCCCTCTTTCTTGTTTGTGTCTCCTGCTCTGCTTTGGTAGTGCCCCGGAGGTTCAGGAAAAAAAAAAACATTGGCAAAGCCAAATGGGCTTGGCAATCTGAGAGCTATAGCCATTGACAATGTTAATGCATTTGTGTATATCAATAAACACAGCCCCAAAGCTGTACACAAATGCATTTACATTGCCAGCTCCCATAGCTCTCGGATTGATGAGACCTATTGGCTTTGCCAATGCTTGCGTTATAATAGGGTCGTTCAACTGCACATGTCTTTTTGTTTTTGGCTTCCAACAGTCAAATGAACGCTCCTACACCGAGATTAAATGGGCTGTAAAATGCAGACATTCCTCAGCCCTCTGATTCAGCAGCACTTATAAATGTGCAATACACCCACAGAGAGGCTGGCTTTTATGTACACACATGCTACCTTCTTGTACCACCTCATACTGTGTACTGGTCCACCTCTCGCCTCCCCCTCTGGGTGCCCCCTCCCACTTGCCCGTCTCTCTCTCGTAATCTCTCATACCTCACACCTCTCTTGCACTATTCCTCCCTATCACATTGGTTCACTTCAGATCTTCAAGCACAGTTTCTTTCCTGTGCCTTTTCAAGATTTCCTTCCCTCAAACCCATGCTCTCCTCCTTTTTTTAGGGTGTCTTCTGCGTACACCAGCGCACCCTATTTATGCATCTGTGGCCTGCTCTCCCCATCTATCTCATTTTCTCACACACTCTTTCTGCTCCTCTGTACGGAGTTCATTCACCACTTCAAGCACAAAGCACCTATCCCTCTCTATCTCCCTTTCTATTGATTCTGTACAGCTCTCACCCATATCTATTCACCATGTCACATAATTCCACTACGAACCACACAATTCCATCCCACACAATTCCACAATTAACAATTCAAATTCAAACCATATAATTTCACTCCAAACCACATGTATCCACCCCACTCCAAACCAAAACACATGGGAAAAAGTCATTGTCAGTTACAATGCCAATAGCTCTAACTCTCCTAAATGCGAGACCTATTGCAATGCAAATGCTTGTTCTAACTGGTGTGGAGTTTTTTTCTAGTGTTTTCACTGTGTTACTATATGTGTGTGAGTGTGTGTGTGTGGTAAGCCAGATTGCTCTGTGCCAAGCTACCAAGAGGGTGAGAAGGGGTTATCTTAGGTGTGTAACTTACTTACTCTGGCTAGAGTGGTAGGTTCTGCCTGGCTTAAGTGCATACCCTAGCCAACCAGAACCCCCATTTCTAACAATGGCTTTAATAATTGTGTCTTGTGAAATTGTGTTATTAAGAATGTCAAACCCTTAGCTGAGGGAGTGGATAGTTGGAGAGGGACTAGGAATACTTTACACACTTCTAAGTCCTGGAATGTTTCAATTATTTTAGCCAGTTCCATTTGTAACCAACCATTCTTATCTTTAATAGCTGGTCTAATGTTAGATTTTTTTGTATCCTTAAGAGTCAGCGCAAGCAGCCTCCCTGCTTTGTGATGTTCTAGAAGATTAGTAGCTTTAGATTTAGTAGACCATACATGGGCTCGATTCCTTAAAAATTTATTATGTTCATATTTAAGATGTTTAATTTTAGTTGGTATTAAAAGATCAAGGGTTAAACTCCCATCTTTTTCCAAAGAGCAAATTTGTTCCTCTAAAAGAGTTAGTGTTGCATTGAGCTGCTTGTTCTCATTTGACGTTATGGCAATCATCTCACACCTAACAGTAGCTCATTCCATATTGTTTCCCTACCCTTCTCTGAAGTAGCATTCTCTGTAAAAAAAGTGGGTTAAAGATTGGGCAATTCTATCTTTGGAGTCTGGGCCCGCTAGCACATCATCATTCATTCTCCATGAACCAGACTTAGGTTGTTGTAAAGATAAGTTTAAAGTCAGTGTGGTACATGCATGGTCTGATATGAGAATGGGTGCAATTGTAGGCTCTATGGTTGATCGGACTAGAGTTTTGCTAATGAAAAAATAGTCTAATCTAGACAGTGTATTGTGAGTGTGCGAATAAAAGGTAAAATCACTGCCTGTTGGGTTGTGCAGTCTCCAAAATGTCAATTAGGTCATTGTCCTCCATCAATTTGTGGAGCTGTGTATGAGAGCGGTTAGGTCTATATGTGTATTGTGACAGTCTATCCAAAGTCGTATCAAATGGGAGAATAAAGTCATCCGCCAGGATAATCTTATTTTCTAGAGGGAGTTCATGAAGTTTTTGATTCAGAGAGGACCAGAAGGATGGATTATCAAATGTCAGAATGTAGATGTTTACCACAAAAAAGCAGAAACTATTTTTAGTGATTTTAGATAGTAACCATCTATCCTGATCATCATGTGCAAACATATGTACCGAACATCTGGCTTGTTTTGAAATCAGAGTAAACACTTAATTCTTCTTGCTAGTAGCTGGGGAGCATGCACAGAAACCCAGGTATGTTGTATACTACGAGCTTGCATCCACCCAGCACTGGTCTCCTGAAGTATAATATCACCTTTTAGTTTTCAACAATAATCTAAAACTTTATTTCTTTTGATTTAGTGATTAAGACCTTTAGTGTTGAGAGAAATTATTTTGAGCGATGCTTGAATCATCATGCAACAATTTACCTGCAGGGCAGCATGTTATATACCATGAAAGATCCTCCATAGAAGAGGAGAAGAGATGAAATGTACAAAGAGAGAGGAAAAAGGAAAAAGAAAAGCTGAAGAAAATAAGAGGACAGAAGACATTAAAGCAAACACTCTTATTAAAAAACATCTTTCCCCAAATTCAAAACCATACCCCTGTACCATCAAACCACCTTACAAACCCACCCTCTAACCCCCATCCCCAAAGCAGAAAAAGGAGCCATGCAGGCCACAGAACAGGAGCACAGCCACAGACATAAAAGGTCCTGACCCAAGTGATAAAATGGGTATAAAAAAAAACAACTGGGTAATTTATGAACAGTGTCAATGAAACATCTCGCTGACCTGGCATTGAAATTGAAAAAGGTAAAAACAACATGGCATCATATCAGTAGCTGAGAATAAGTACATAAGGTGAAAATTCAAGTTGCATGAGTTAAAAACAGTTAATATGAGGCATGATAGGACTGAGGTACCTTATACACTTACAACAGGCAGGCAAAATATCCAAAAATTGTCATAGATTTGCCTCTGAAAGATGATGAGCCATTTCATTATTGATATATGCAGTTTAGTAACCCACCAAAGTTCATAAAGAACGATGATACCCGGTAAAGGATGGTGTTAACTTACCCCTTACCATCTGAACCAAGGCAACCAGTGACATTTATAAAGGAGGATATGATCCCATGAATGGTGAGAATAACATCATATAAACATATCTGAACTAAGACAACAGGTCAAATACTGATAGAAAATTAAAAATGAAGATCAAGGAAAAGTTCAGCGTACAAATGTATCTGCAAGTCAGAACTGTAAACCTGAAACATAAGAGGATACATCAGTGCGGCTTCTGAGAATCTACTAACTGTTTCACAAAGGTCTCTATCTCTTTAGGTTAATCAAAAATCCATGAATTTCCTTCATTGACTATCTTCAATCTTTCAGGACCTATAAAAGAAAAGGGAATGTTCAAGGATACAAGCTCAGTACGTAGTGCAAGGAATTTTTTCATTCGGTCCACCGTAGGTTTTACAGAATCTTGTGGGATGCCCACTTTATGACCCATCCAGTCAATGTCTTTAATCTGTTTCATGCATTCTAAAATCATTTCCGTATGTTGGTATCGCAATGGTCAAAATACAAGAGTCTTTGGGTGATTAGCTGAAGTAGAATTAATACGTGTTGGAGCTCTATGAGCTCTTTCTAACTCAAAGCTGCAGTTGAAAGTTACCTCCAGGACTCGTGGAAACCACAACTCAAGAAAGGCCACACATGACTTTTCACTGCTTTCCATATTTTCTGACAAACCAAAAAGTCTCAAATTATCTCTCCTATTTCTGTCCTCTAAAGCACACATTTATTTTTCCAACAACACCACTTTCCATGACATGAGGTCTGAGCTTTTCAAGAGAGAGTTTTGAGTATCCTCAAGTTTCCTATCCTGGATTCAGCCTCCTCCATTTGATTAGCTGAGATTCAAACATCTTGACTGAGTCCCCCCGTTCCAATCTGTAGACTCTCTGTATTGACATTTGTGAATTGCTTCGTCATGTAGTGAATTTAGCTTCAGGAAAATGGTTTCAATGTTATTAGAGAGATCTTGTTTCCCTAATTGGAGAATCTGGTGATGGAGGGTCTGTTAGAAACGATCTCAGCCAGGTTTTTATTCTCTCTAGTCTTTAGTGCCTTTATGTTCCATTCTAGGTTCTCTCTCTTTGGATTCCACCATGTTGGGAAACATATTGGATCTCGAGGCAATTGAATGGAATTTCTACACACATTAGTCTGCATACAATTTGCACTGTAAACTTAGATTTTTACCATTCTACACAGCACTTCTAAGGAAATACCGCAACTTCCATAGAATTTCTCTCAGACCTGTGGTCGTAATAGTTAGTGTTACAGTCCTTAATATCTCCGACCCCATTGAAGAAACAGCAATAAACTGGCACTAAATTGAAAAACAGACATTTGTTTATTGGGGCTCTGTATTATTTTATTCTCCTCATAGGTAGATTTGCCCCAAAATATTGAAAAATAGCCCAGTTCCCCTTCAGATACCATTACTGAGGGAAACTGAAGGAACCTCATCTCAGTATGAGGTTCACCCTGAATAAATGTTCCATTTCAAATGTGGCAGCGTAATTAGGGGTGAAAATCACCTCAGCTAAGGGTACTTATCACCTCTGTTATGGTTTATTTAAATCTTTACACCAATACCACAAAAGAAATTCAGGCCGTCTGTCGGCCCATTTCCAAAAGAGAGGGGCAATTTTAAGAATTTGTGAGGAGAACAAGTTTGAAAGTCTCTGGGCATAAAAACCTTGCAAAATCATTGTAGGTAACATATGGCCAGTGAAGTGAAGAAAGGCTCTCCTACCTGAAGAGACCACAGCCAGCAGATTTATGAGAGCCACTTACATGAGGAGGAGAGTCGTGTAATACATCGGCACCATCTTGTTTACCACCAGTCTCCACACCCGTTCTGTCATCTTTGGTCCATTTGGCAAATTTAGCTCGAAAAGAGTCCTAAACAGAACCCCTTCTGAGCTGCAGCACCCTCACCGCATTGTAGCCAAGGGTTTGCAGAACGAAACGCTCCTCGGTACATATGTTTCTGCCCCTGAAAGCTGCTCAAGTCCAGAGCTCAACCTCTATGCGACTATCTCCATCTGGTGCTAGCCACTCCCCTTTCAACCGTTGATCACTTTTTGGAATAACATTAGTGCCTTGAATTCAATCTTGTAAGAGAGGGAATGTGCTCCTATCTCAGGACATTCAGCCCAGATCGAGCTAGCAAGTTTGAAAATGACTTTGAGATGGTAGCGACTTTCCTTTGAGAGACCCATCAGCAAAACATTTTCAAAGTCCATTTAATAGCCTATAATTGCCCAGTATCACAATGCCAGCTCTATTGGGAGAAGCAGGGGAAAATGTGTTTCAAGAGCCTACATACTTAGGTGCAGAAAAAAAAGATGCATGTTTGCATGGATTTCCAAAGATAAATTCCTATTGTTTTCCAGCTGTTTAACCCTAGCAGGATATTTTATTAATTTATTTTCAGCATTTTGTAAATTTAGACAAGCAAGCAAGAACTTAATATAATCTTCATTTAGGCTTACAAGTTATTGCTCATTCAAGCATGTATCTTCTGAAATGGTAGTTTGATGAGCTTCATACCAAGCTCTATGCTGGAAGACAGTCCCATAACATCTTGTGTGCCATACCAACATACTTGAGAATGTGCATGTCAGGGATTTGAAAAATTGATTGAGAGACTGTACATAGATGTTAAATACAAAAGTGGGAGAAACGGCATTGTTATTTACAATACTAAAAGCTTAAACTCTCGCAAATGCGAGACCTATTGCATTGCAAATGCTTGTTTTTTTTGCAGCATCTGCTCTTTCCATAAATTCTCAGGCTTGCCTGCATACAATAAGGAGTTCCACATCTTGGGTGCACACCCTAGAAAGAAGCAGGCACTAAAGAGTCTTTTCTTGAAATGTAACCTCTGTACGTTAATAGTTTATTTTACTTTTAACCATGTGAGAGTCCCCGGAGATGTCAGTCTCGTGTGCATTGTCCTGTCTACCTACCAAGGCTATCTACAATCTTTATAATACCCCAACTTGTATGTGCTTTCACTGCATCTGTTTGGTTTCACTTATGGAAACACTTCAACCAAAGGCAGAAAACCTCCTGTACACTTTACATCTCAGCCTAAGAAGTGCTGGTACTGCCAGGGTGTGATTACCTTTACAGAAGACTTCACCAGTAGATCATTCAGAGAGTAGAAAACATGCAAGAGGTGGGAAAAAAACAAAAAAACCCTAGCATGAGCTTTAAACAAAGTCTAGACAAAACAACGATTATATGGGCACAATTTAAGCAGATGAATCCCCTACATGGATGTTCACCCGAAGAAAGGAAATGTTAAATTATTTCCTAACCACAAAAATAAACTTTCTGCAAAAAAAAAAAAATGCCAATAACAACCCTTGTTGCTAAGCATTTTAGCTGTACATTTCAGGTGGTATTTGTCAAACCTACCTGAAAAGCGCACAAAGGTGTCAATATTAAATATATTGAGAGTCTGCTGATAACTAATAAAACAAGCATTTGCAATGCAATAGGTCTCCAATTTACGCGAGACCTATTGCATTGCAAATGGTTGACAACTTGGCATCACGGACAACGGGAGGGCGGGGGGAGAAGGCACGGACAATGGGAGGGAGGGCAGGGGAGAGGAGAAGGCACGGACAAAGCTGCGTGACGCTATGTGTGCATGAAGGAAATAGTACATGCCCCATGTAACAACCAAGTAAAGGGGCCAGTAGCCATGGGAGGATACAAATGACGACATGGCTGTACTAAGGAGGGACTAACAAGCCTCATAATGAATCAGAAGCCAACATTTACAAAGGACAAACACACAAGCCAATGAAAAATAAGGGCGGGGGAGTGGGCAAAGCTTCTCTCCGTACTTAACTACCATAGCTCTTCGCAGAGCAGCGCTTGCGCGCTGGCTCACGCTCGACCTAAAAAATATAAAGGCAAATTCTTCCTCTATCAAGCCCCACATTTCAAGCGACCCCAAACAATGAATGGACCTACCACTGAGTTGTCTTCTCCATGATTCAGAGTAGCAGAAAGATGCAATTTTTGGTGTGTGCTGTGTCGGTAGCAGCTATTGATTTCGGCGTGCGTGACTGATAGTGTAAGACCACCATCTGGCACACAGTGTTTATCGGAAAAGGGCATTCTAGTGACCTCTGGGTGTTCACACTGGCTCATGTGGTTACACAAGACAACCTATCTGAGATCTAACACATGCAGAATAGAAGAATATGAGAACGAGTCAATTGGTGACAGAATAGCTGCATGAGCAGGTCCATTGACGTATGAATAAAAGAATGACTGGGCATAGGGTTTAAAGTATTAGTTAATGAGTAGTGGCAGAGAGCAGGCACCAGCAGGGCGAAAGCAACCTACAACATCTTGGCACTGCTCATTCATGCACTCAGTCTTAAGCGTTCATCCAGCCACACAGTTACTTGCTTTTCACCCATTCATGCACTCTCATTCATCCATCCGTGCATGCATCAATCATCAATACATTTACTTTTTCGAGCATTTATTCACCCACGCATCCTACAACTCACCCATTCTTTCTGCCTTGCACTGAGTCAATAACCTGTTTACCCATGCACTTCCTTATACTTGCATTCGATCGCCCCTTGACACGCACTCGCCTTCACCTAGGTACCAATCGACACAACCACTCGTACAAAATTATCTTTTAAAAAAGAAGACTTATTGGCTTTTCTAGCGCTCATTCTGTCTGAAATAACAAGTGATGCAGCTCTTCTCAACCTGGTCGCAGATTCAAGGCACATGGACTGCAAACAATGGGACAGTCAGTGCTTTGTTTTGAAATGAAAGCAACCACTGGAAGGGGTTGTCACGTGGTCAGTGCTCTGACTCCCATTGATTGCTGGTCTTATGTGAGGTCTGCCATAGCACAGTGGAGATGCTACTTACTGCCTACTTGCCATTTTCAGTCCGCAAGGATACCCCCAGCGGCTGTGTAGAATCACACACTTGCAAAGGCACTGCTTTTGTTGCGCGAGTCAGCATATGCAAAGATGGGGCCAAGTCCTGCGCTGTAGCCATGCCAGGACCAGGCAATTTCGTCATTGGAGTGGGGAGGACTAAAACAAAGTTGCTTGTTCAAGCACGCCTTGCGTGTTGAGGGCGTGTCTTTCACGAAATCCAGAGCACTGGGGCTACGTTTATAGATTAAAGGGAAATTATCTAATGGGTTTACGGTCAGCTGTGCAGATTTTGAAACGAGGGACCGAGGATTGTGTCCTGGCATATGCACAATGTACAATATTGAAAAAATAGAGTTTGGCGAGCTACGCCAGAGAAACTAAAGGAGTGGCTCAGGAGGGAGAGCAGAGAAAGTGGGATGCAGCAGCTGGGAAAAGACACGAGAATGAAAGTAAAACCAGTGCAGTGCTCGTGAAACGGGCACTGCGCAGATAAAGTATATTCACAGTTATTAAAAAATGCGAGACCTACGGCATTGAAAAGAAGTGGCCGCCATTGTCCCGGCTGCCTGCAAGAAGAGAAACTCAGTGAAGAAAATAGTCCTTACAAGACTAAATAACAGTACAGTGTAACAACCGAAGTAAAGGGGCCGGTAGCCATGGGAGGTTACAAATGAAGACAAGGCGGTACTAAGGAAGGACTAACAAGCCTATCAACCAATCAGAAGCCTGCATTTACGAAGGACAACGGCACAAGCCAATGACAAATATGGGTGGAGAGTGGGCAGGGCTTCTCTTCCACACTCCACTACAGCAGCCCGCCAGAGCAGCGCATGCTCGACCTGAAAAGGAAAATTATTTTTTTACCTGCAGAAGTGCTGCTGGCATAAATCGTCAGGAGGGATATCTTCCTATCAACAGAGCCCAGCTCTGCATTTCATCAAATTGTAAGATATGCCTATATTGAATGCAAAATTAAAGGGGATGTAAACAAAATAGCAAAGATGATGTAAATAAAGCGTCATACGCCTTGGTGATGATAAATTAAACAGAAGCTTTGGGTTGAACTTTTAATTTAAAATAAGTATTGCTTCAAAAAGCAGGATGCTTCTGGACTCCTTTGGTTGATTTTCACAAATTGCCCATGAGCATATGATTAGGTTTGATTGTGTTCCCAATAGACGGACAGCTAGGACTTGCACTGCTAAAGTTCGAAGATTTTAGTACAACAGCCATTTACTTAAATTTGTTCTGAACAGCGAGTTAGTGTGGAAAATCCAATGAGACTATGGTTCAAGAAAGACCTTGAGCTAGCAAAAAGGCGATGCAGTGTTGTATTTCATCAAAAATGTCGTTTTTTATTCTTTCTAAAACGAGTGCATTTTTTGGGAATGCTGAGGTAGAAGAGAAAGCAGTGATAGGTTCATAACTTTAGGGAGTGGCAATTTGTGGCTGCCATCTTGTCCAGTGGTAGCTCATTGTACTCATGGCTTCAGCAACGACTGGGCTTGCAATTTGTGTGATCCACTTGTGACACTGCAGGAACGCCTGTGCTGTAAATCAAATATTCCTTTCCTGTACCATCTCCTCCCAGCCATCCTGTTACTGGAGCTACCAACAGGACCAATCGTAATTTTTGCTTAATCCAATGCATCCAGATTCACTTTTCCACAACAATTATATTCTCCGACTCTGCTTCTCTGACCTGCCTATTATAATACCTGCTTGGCCCTTGCACCCGACAAATACACCACAATCCACTTTAGAGCCCATATTTACTAAGACTTTGCACCACGGTAAACTGATGTAAAGCAATACAATCTCACATGGGTATTTACAATCCAGCACATAAGGTGCTTTGCACTGGAATGGTACCCTCTTTTCAGTGTAAAAAGCTCATAGTGCCACTTTGCATCATGGGGAGTTACCAAGCACCTCTTTGAAGCAGGCATTAACATGAGGAAATGTGTTATTCATATAAAAAAGCTTTGCATATGTAGTACAGTACACATCATGCATCCGATCCGTGGGATATATCTGAGTTTGTATAGGCATTTGAATTTGTCTTGAAGACTATGTTTCCAGAACAAATCCTATGCTAGTAACCACACACTCATTTCTGCTCTATAGTGTGAGGCTGTACTTTGAACAAACCAGCCTGTTTGTGTGCCAGTGGAGGGGACGACGCTAGCAGCAGGCCAATCTCAGTAGATATGGCTCTCCCCTTTGTTTTCCCCTTGCTCAATGCAGGGCCACAAATGTTGTTTCTGCATTCCATTGCATGAAAAATGAGCAAATCTGACCCACAGTGTCAAGTGACACTTTTGTAAGAAACACTTGAAGTGCTCCCATGCCTGCATTAGCACGAGGCTGTAGACACTGATGTCCTGTGTATGCCAATTTCCAATGAGGTGCGTCACGGAGCTTAACGTGTCATCTTTATTATGAGCCTCTCACTTTTTGCTACAGTGCAACACCCAACTGAGATGATGCAGTGGACCGATCATACTGTGACAATGACTCCCCTGTGGGCACTCAAGTCATGACTATCAGGCTTTATTTAAATGGAAGCAGTGGTGCTGGAGGGGGTCACAATAGTGCTGTGTCTGACATGGTTGTTGGTGCTTCCTGTGCTGATGGTAGAATGAGAATAACAGCTGCTATTATAGATGGCTTTGACTGTTCAGTCACTAAACACTGTGCCTTAGTCCTCATAGTCTAGATAGTAACTTTTCTCTTTCTTTAATGGTAACATGGCCACTCCTATTCCTAGCTCTCCCACCTATATAATTTCCCCTCATATTCAACTATGCATCACTTAGCACAATGTGATGCGATGACTCCATGTGGAGCTGGTTAAGACATCCTGTGCTACCTACACTTAATTAAGAAAAGTGGCTCAGTTCATATATGCGGTGGTGGATAACAAAGAAGGGAGACACCTAAAGTATAAAACATTGATGAATTAAAAAAGTGCAATTCCTTTAAAAAAAATTCCAGATTTGAGACACTCCCTTATTTTGCTGTAAACAAATTTAATCTGGTACTTTTGTGACACTCCCTTAGGAGTTAAAGAATCTTGAATTAACGTCCAAATCAGCTGCACCTATTCAGAGGGAATGATCATCCTTGATGAATACTGAAACTTTTAACACCATCTTGCAATCTATTAAACTAGGTTCTCCTTTGGACCCACTAACATCATTAGGTAACTGGATTATATCTTGCCATCCTTGTTAAGGGATCTTCTCAATACCTCTCTCAGTAAGGGGATGGTTCCCCAGAAATGGACACATGCTATGGCCCTTCCCCTCTTGAAAAAAGCCAATCTGGACCCGGCCAGTATGTTCAACTTTCGTCCCATTTCCCTTTATACTATCTTTTTCCAAAGTTTTGGAAAAAAAATTCAATGGTCATCTCACCTCATTCGTAGAAGCTCAGAATTTACTTCACCATTCTCAGTCCGGTTTTAGGGATGAACAGAGTATGGAATCCGCCCTCCTGGGCGCTACCGAGCTCTTGAGCAACGACTTGATGAGGGCGATACAACTTCTCTAATTTTTCTAGACCTTAGCACAGCCTTCGATACTGTCTCAATCCATTTTGTAGGAGAGATTGACTGCCCTGGGCCTTGAGGCATCAGCCTTTGCTTGACTCAGATAGTTTTTAACATACCGAACTTTTCAAGCCTTTTCCTCTAATGCCAGATCTGAGACTCATGCCCTAAGGTCAGGAGTTCCCCCAAGGTTCGGTGTTGAGCGCTTTACTGTTTAATATCTATGTCCGCCCTATGGTGGATGAAGTGGAGAGGTGTGGTTTGACATTCTTCTCTTACTTCTCTTACTACTCCTACTTTGTCATATGGACCTTCAGACTTAATCTTGGGCCTGAGTCGCATCTCCCTATGGATGAACAAAAACTCTCTCAGGCTCAATAGCAATAAAACTGAGGTCATGATTCTGGGGGAAAACTCCTCTCTCTGGGGCCCACATCACTGGCCCGACTCCCTAGGTGCTCTGCCTATTCCATCTCAGAAAGTTAAAAATCTGGGATTCTTCCTGGATGACAAACTATTTATGAAGCCTCAAGTGGCTAAAGTGACTGACGCTTGTTTTACGATCCTCAAATGACTAAAAAAGATCTTTTGGATGAGCCCTGCTCCCGCTCAAAAGACGGTGATCCAGGCTTTAATTATATCAGACTGTATTACGGCAATATGTTGTATTTGGGAGTTGCTAAAGCTACAACCCTCCGGCTGCAACTAGTGCTGAACACAGCTGCGAGATTACTCTACCGGCTTCCAAAGACATCCTAAGCCTCTAACCTTCTGTATGAGTTTCTCTGGCTCATGATCCTTAACCGCATCAAGTTCAAAACTTTATACTATATGTTCAAGGCTAAACCAGAAACTGGAGCACAGTATATTCAGGATTTGGTGTTACTCTATCATCCTTCTCAGTCTTTGCGATCTATGAATTGCACCATGTTCAATGTGCCTAGGTTCCGCTTGACTAATATGAAAGGCCGCTCCTTTTCATATTTGGACCTGAAATTCTGGAATTCGCTTTGAGAGCCATTGAGAAGCTGTATGTCCCTTCTTGCTTTCTGCAAAGGTTTAAAAAACTTGGGGGCATATTATCAACGGCCAGCGATAATTATCGCTGGCCGTGCCTAGCGACGAATTCCCTATCGCAGGCTATCTCTGGAATTTATCGCCCTGGTAGCGCGTTATTAACAACGCGTTTCTCCAGGGCGATAAAATTCCAGAGATAGCGAAGTTATCGCCGCTTTGCAGGGAACATCGCTGGGTTCCTGCAAAACGGCGATATCCTTGCTGATACGACCCTGTGGTCGTATCAGCATAATCCACCCCCTATGTCAAACATAGGTAAGTCAGGATTTTAGCATACGTTAGATTTTGGCGAAAACAGCCGTTTCGCCAAAATCTAACGTATGCTAAAATCCTGTGGGCTACCTTGTAAATATCGCGATGTGAACATCAGCGACATTTGCAAGGTAGTCCATCCGGGTACGCCAGTGACGCCCACTTTGCATCTCATTAAAGATGCAAAGCTGGGTGTTAATGGAAAGGGCGCTACGGCAAGGATTCACGCGATAGCGTGACCTTGCTGATATGGCGATAAAATTATCGCCGCTTTTCGGCCGAAAACGGACGCAAAAGCGGCGATAATTTTATTGCGCCGCCTTGATAATATGCCCCTTGGCTCTTTTAGCATGTTGCACTTAGGAATCCCCCCCACCTGCTGGGTGCCGGGAAACCCCTCGGGGTATCTGCGCGCATTACAAATTCAAATAAGGATAATAATCCTTCTAGCGAAAGCCAAGCAAGGAATAATTAAAGAGGGAAGGTGCTTTGAATGCAGAGTAGCAAACTCTGTTTAAAAAGCAGTTTAGGTAACTATTCCTTTTTTCTCAGAGCCCTCAGAGGTAAGCCTATCATGGATACTTTTGTTTGTTTTGTTTCCTCAGGGAGCTGTTCCATAACCACTTGACTAATGTACAATACCCAAAGGGAGTTGCGCCACCAGTGTCAATGTCAAATGAGGGATCCTTGCAGTGAACTGTGTCCCCAGTCTATTTGCAAGTGTGGATTTTTAGATGGGAGCTGTGTCTACAGTCACTTTTACTATTATGGAGTTTTGAGAGAGTACTATGTGCACTGACCATTTTGCTATTGTGTGATGCTGGGAGTGAAACGCTCCACCAGTCCCTCATGCTAGTGTGGGACACAGGAGAAGAAATGTTTTTTCAATCTCCTCAGTACAGTGAGAGCGCAGAACGAACAGCATAATTAGATACCTTCTATGCCCAGGAGTATTGAGCGATGCAGGGACGGGAAGGCTTCAGAAATTATACATTAGAGAATGAGACTTGACAAGGAAGATACCCAAAAGAACATAACATCTATACGCATGAGTAAACTGAGACACAGGAATGCAAAGACTCCAAACATATACAATGGAGTAGCAACAGTCTTGAGGAAGAAATCCGGGAGATTATACCCATGGATATACCACTTGTTTTGGTGTAATTTTATTTATGAAAATATTCTCTATTTTTCTAAATTGGTTTGGGAATTGTCTTGTGGTGTGTTTTCACTTTATTACTGCTTGAATGCTGCATACATACTTTACACACTGCTTACATGTTAAGTCTGACTGATTGTGCCAATCACCCAGAGGGTTAAGCACAGGTTTATTTAGTGACTTTGGTGGCTCACCCCAACAAGGATTTGGATCATTATTTGAAGTGGGTTCTCATTCCCTCCGACTAATTTTCCAACTTCATATAAGATGAAATATGGACACAAGATTTAGAATGTACTAGAGTAAACCCATTAAATCTGTCAGCAGCACTTGATATGGCCACTTCAAAATTTTGGTCAAGCATCTCACTGAAGCTGGCTTTAAGAGTAGGGCCAATCAATGGTTTGAGTCCTTTCTTTTTTTTAAATTCTCTTGTGTTGCAATTTTTTATTAACATTTGCCAACTACAGGACAAGCATGTCACAATAGAAATCTAGGTACAGATGCAGATGTTGGGGACAGTGGGAGGCATTACAACAACTGTAAACCAACATTCAGACCCAACATTCAACCAGTACACTAAAGGGTCACAATCCATGGTGGTCCAATGTGATAATGAGAAGGAGTAAAGCAAGTGAAAAAACTAAGAACACTGTGCCCCTTGTACGCAGGGATCGCATATAGCAACGTGGGTATGACAGAATAGCTCATACTTATACAGTAGAGATCCCACCATTGAAAAAAGGCTGAGTGCAACCGCATAGGGATCCCAGAAGCACTGGCATGTATAGAAGACAAAACAAAATGTATCTATGTTTAAAAATTGAATCAAAATAGGATATAGGACCTTCGACTGGCAGTAGTGAAGAATGGGGGGACAGAGGGAGGGGATAGGGTAATACTGTGCTGTTGAAAATCACCTGTGGTGGGGTGGAATACTGGGGAAAAGAAGGGGCATCTGAAGGATAGGGGTCCGTGAAGGCGAATATGTGAAGTGAAACGAGGTAGGGTGTTGCACCCATCAACCATGACAGTTCCCAAGCAACCCCATGGACCAATGACATATGGTCAAGGAGCACCTAAGACAGGTCATGGTGCCTCCAGGAAGGAGGACCACACAGAATAATGAGTCTTCATGGAATTCTGGAGCGTATATATCAGTTTTTTATAAGAGGCTGTCTTGTACATTTCAGTAAGCCATTTGTCATGTCGCGGTAGGTGCGGTAACTGCCAGTGTCTCACGATGCAAATCTTAGCTGCTGTCAAGGCAGTGGCCAGGAGATGGCCCATATGATTAGTCAGGGGCAGGAGAGCTGCTGTATTATGCAGTAAAACTGTCTTGTGAGAGGGAGGAGCATCTGGAGCATGCAGCCCAGTGTTCTGCCGACCTGGGGCCAGAAGTTACATAGTGCTGGACAGTCGAACAGGATATTTAGTATGTCGCAGCTTGGTTGGGCACACCTCCAACAGTTTAAATGATGTAGGATCCTAGTTCTTGATACCTTCTATGGCGTTGAGTACCAATCCTGTAGTGTTTTAAAAAAACACACCTTCATCCTGCGATCTTACATGCCTGTCTAACTTTTCTACCAAGTATGACCAGTCCTCAGTATTATCTATGTGGAGCACATTCTGCCACTTGGTACACAGAGACGCCGAAGTTTAGCATGTAAATGATCCACCAGTAGATTATAGAACCCAGACGTCACCCCTTTGTGCATCCCCCATTGTTTAAGATACTCAAAAATGGGGCAGGGATGGAGATCCCATGGGGGTTACCCAACTTCATTGTAAGGCAATGAGTAAATTGCATATATTTCCACTTTTGAAACAGGGGCAAACCATATTTCATCCAGAGTGCATCAAATGACTTCAAAATCCTCTAGGGGTAACAGGTGGTTCATTGTAAGACTACCAGCTTGTTGCTATTTCACCCACACAATCTGTCGGCCTGAGTTCCAGTAGTAGCAAATAGCAAAGTCAAGGTTCAACATTACCTCACACAAAATCCCCGATCTCTTACTCAATTGAGAGCAGGAGAACAGTTGTGACCGTTAGGGGTACCATGCCTAGGACATATCTGAAACAGGGTATGATCGCCCTTTTTGTGACCTGTGCTCTACCCCACATCAATAAGTGTAGGTGTGTCCATTTCACATGGTCCTTACAGGTTCTAGTGAAAAGTGGATCCAGGCTTTCAGATGTCATACTTTCTAGCCTTCAAGTCACATAAACGCCGTGGTATTTAAGATGGGGAGGTAGCCACTTGAAGCTATACCCTGCAATAGCTGCCCTTGTTGTGGCACGGGACATGGGAAAAGCCTTGCTCTTGTCATAGTTAACTTTGTATTCAGAGATACAGGAGAAGTCTGAGATGAGACTCATGAGTGCTGGGTGGGTGGCATCTAGATCTCAAAGGGTAAGCAGAAGGTATTCCGCATAGAGTAGTATTTTGGAAGGGCCAGCCAGTGTGGGGATACCAGTGATAATAGCAGCCGCCAGAGTTTCCAAGGCCAACAAATATAGCAGAGAGGAAAGCAAGAAACCCTGTCTTATCATCCTCTCTATGGGCAAAAACTCGGACAAGTTCCCCCTGCAAATGACCTGCACAGTGGTGTGATGATACGACCAATGCACCTTTTGGGTAAATTTCTCACCAAGTAGACCCATCCTACGGAAGATATAGAACATATTGCCCCACTCAATTTTGTCAAACACCTTTTCAACATCTTATGACATCTTATGACTGAGCACCCTGGGAGTCTTTGGAGGACCAGAGCAGTTGAGTCAGTGTCTGCATATGGTTGTGGAACGATCTCCCAGGCACAAAGTCCACCTGTGTGGGATGCATCAGCGTTGGGATAACACACTCAAGACATGCAGCCACGATGCTCGCCAGGATTTTGACATTCACATTAAGAAGGAAAATTAAGTGATAACTGTTACAGTATAAAGGGTCCTCTCTCAGCTTTGGGAGGACAGGTATCAAGGCCTTTTTGGAGATAGAGTGCCAAAAACATCTCCTTTCTTGATGACGTCATGGAGCAAGTCTGTCGTTTTTTGCTTTGTCCATTTATGGATTTTCCTGAGAACCCGTCCTTTCCGGAGATTTATTGTGGGCCAACACAGAGATAGCCTGCTCAAACTCCTCTATTGTAATCTCATGATCCAGAAGAGCTCTTCCATCGTCATTCAAGTAAGGGACGCCAAGGGGTGCAACAAAATCTATCCTCACAGGCTGGGTCTGGCATCAGTTCCAAGCTATAGAGATTCTGGTAGTTGGCTGCAAACACCTGCGCAATTCTTTGTGGATAACATAACAAATTACCCGGCACATTTTTAATAGCGGGGAAAGCCATCATTGATTCTCTCTGTCTCAGCTGGGCTGGTAAGAGGTGTCCAGGTTTCTCACCCTGCTCATACTGGTATATATTCGGCCTTGGTAGTATACAGGGTGCTAGGAACCATCTTAGCTGATTCTAACTCTCACTGGGTCACCACCATTGGGTGAGTAGCATTTTGCGACGTTAGGGGCTTGATGTCGCATTTGAGGGCAATTTGTCACTTGATTCGTAGTCTGTTGGCTGAGGCAGGGTCACACATGTTCTGATCCCTAACTGCAGCCTTAGCAGCTGCCCACAGAACCTGGGTGGAGGACATCGACCCTTTATTGTTCTCTAGATAGGTGGTGATATGGTATTTCTGCACCGTTTTTTTTGTGGTGCAGTTTGTAGGGTGCAATATTAAAGCGCCACAGTTTCCTTGAAGGCCTAGTAAGGCCCAAGTCAATGTCCAATCTGACCAGCACATGATCCGAAGTAGAATTCAGTCCAAGGTCTTAGAAAATGTCAGTTGTGATATCAGGAAATAGTCCAGCTGGGAGTGGGTGCCATGTACAACAGAAAAGAAGGAACATTCATTCTGATGAGTGGAGCAGACACCATACATCAATGAGACCCTGATCCAACGTGATGTTCCCCATGAGCACCCTGTCTTTGTTGTTGGGCTGGTCTGTAGGTCTTATTCAGTCTAGAGTAGTATCTAATGCCAGGCTCCAATCATGCACCAATGTAATATGGGCCGAGCACAGTTTACCCAGCACACTGTTCAGACTGAATAAGAAATGCATTTTGGTCCCATTCAGAGCATATATGAGCCCACACTGAGCACCCTAGAACCAAGTCTTAGCTTGGCGAGGATATTCTACCCTCATCATCTGTCCATGTCAGCAAGATAGTGCACAACAGGAATATTTTTATGAGGATCACCACCCTGAATGTCTTGGAATCAGACAAACATGAAGGGAATGGGTTGGGTGCTGAATCACAGCAGTAAATAACCTTCGCCACCCAGTCTTTCTTAGGTTTTTCCGTCTCCTGGGTGCTCAAATGCATCTCCTGTAGGAAGGAGACAATGTCAGACATCTTGGAAGCCAAATAGGTTAGCATCCTTTTCCATTTTACATAGTTAGTCAGCACGTTAACATTACAAGAGAAAAATGTGTTAGGTCTGGGTTGCATGACCTCTGCGGATGGAGGGGGAAGTGATGACTAAGGCAACCAGTGGGGAGAAAACTGGAAGGGCCTGGTGTTGATGGCAAATAGTCATCCCAGAGGGTTCGACAGAGAAGGAGAGGGGGACGGGTTGGTGTAACACCTAGGGCCAAAAAACAGGAGGACCGAGAGATGAGAGTGGTTAGAGGGGGAGGTGAAGTAGTTCCACTAGAGGAAGCAGGAAATAGGGAACACTAGAAGGGCCCAAAAGAAATTGGCTGGTGATTAAGTTAATCTACCCAAGCAGGCGGGCCCCAATTAAAAGGAGGTATGGGAGATTGAAACCCCAAAACACCTCAACTATAATTTTGGCTGGGTGGTCTTTACACCTAAAGATAAACCTCAGCCTTCTCGGGTTGAAGCCCCCTTCGGTGAGGTCCAACCATACAGTGAGGGAGCACAGGTAAACCTAAAGATCTATGTATGAAAAGAAGGTGATGCTGTGGCTTAAGGAGTGCAAATGTTGTTGCAATGAGGGGGGCAACAATGCCGTGCAATGAGAATAGAGGCTGAGGGAGGGGAGGCATAGATGAAAAACAGCTCATACATGTATACCCCTCCGGGGGAACGGGCAGCCCAGCATACATTTATCAATACCAGCACATGCTGGAAAGAGAAAAGCTGACAAGAAAAGAGAGGTGAGTGAAGAAGAAAGAGGCGGTTGAGAAAGAAGATAAAGAAAATAATGAGAATTGGAGAAAAGGGATAGAGAAAGACAGAGACAAGGAGATGAGCAAGGATTCAAAAGAGGGTGATGTTTTCCCTGGTAATGTACATTCATCATACAAAGCCATCAACTCCGTTAGTATGCAGGAGGCAGGAGTGTTGTCAAGGCCCACTCCAGCTGCAAAGTTTGTTTTAACAGAGATCTCGATTTGTCCCTGTTGGCCTCATGCATGAGTTTCTCCACTGTGTGAATCACTCTCTCCCTCCCACACTGCCTGCCTAAGGGGCGCTCCTGGGTCTACCCATTCAAGTAGATGGGTTAGCTCCAATGAGAAGGTTTTTTAGTGTACAAAGAAAGTGGCACTTTACCCATGTGTTGATCTTCCAGGCTATAAATAAATCCAGCAAGATACTTAGGGTCATGCAAAGGTTGTGGATTTACTGTCCATTGTTATCCACATCATTGCTGGTTCGAGTAAGCCATACTTTATGTCCCATTTGCTCAATCTTGGCCTCTGTGACAAAAAAGCTTTTCTTTTAACATTAGTGTTAATGGAAAAGTCAGTGGAGATTTTCCACACCATCCGTATGACGCGCTGTGGTAATTAAAGATGCTAGGTAGCCAGTAGTATAGGTGAAACAGGATAAGGTTTATTCTCAAGGTAGGAGTCTCAGGTTACAGGTAAAGAAGGTAGCAAGTAAGCCTCTTGGGTTCCTACATTACAACATAAACATTTTCAAAAGTTCACATCAATAAAACTCTTTTCTTTTTTATCTTTCTGATTTGCATTTAATATTTATATTTTGTTTTAGATGTTTGCATATCTGAATTTCAACATTGGCATTATCCATACACGCATGTATATATCATCAATGTTACATCACATTGTGCATATCAACAACATTAGACATTAGATGAAACACTGTAGGTTGGTGATTCCCAATCCATTTCAGGTTGATAACCCTTCTTCAGGGGAACTGTGAATATAACATAACATTCATGTTACAATACTTTGACCAGCACTTACTTTTGAAACAAACAACAAACACAAAAAATTTCCCAACACCAGTTCTAGAAAGAAGATGTAAAGTAGATATTTGTTTGGGTTGCAACTAACGTGCCCCAGCACAAGTAATAGTAAGTAACACTCACATAGTATACTGCCTAAGAGACATGCAGCACATGGTAAAGTAAGTAAGCATGGTAAAGACAGAAAATATTCATAAACAAAATAAAACTATCAGACACATACTGATTTAAAAACACACACTACTTATGCAGTAAAAGCAGACCAGTATAAGACATATCCAAAGGCAGTAAATCAAGCAAGGCATAAGTCTAAAACACAGCAGCAAATTAAGAAAAAGACTCTTACCTAAACCTGCATGGCATTCTAAAGATGCTTAAGAAAGCACAGAACTATATCCAGTAATAACACATAAAACTCTTTGTGAGAGACCACTCACCCAAACTTCCTCACATGTCCTAAACTTGGAGACACAGATCTTCTGGAGTACATTCAAACGGCCCAAAAGTATGCACCAAATTACTTTGCAGAATCATAGAATTACCAAATATGCAGGGGCCTAAAAAAAGCAAACCTGCTTAAAGAGCGGCAGTTCGTGGAACACACAGAGGCACTAGCAGGCCCCACAGAAAAGCTGCAAGTGACGATCGCAAGTGTGAGTATTGATGCCGGTGCTCTTCTTTATTGAAAGGTTCCTGAGGAACCGCAAAGAATGCAGGGCACATTTAAGTTCCCAAATCAGCGTATTCCTCTCCAGTTCCAGCAGTAGCCTTTTTTTCATGCTTGGTCCCCTTTTCTGCTCATTGCCATTGTGGTAAATGAAGATGCAGGGTAGCCAGTAGTATAGGTGAAACAAGGTAAGGTTTATTCGCAAGGTAGGAGTCTCATGTTACAGGTAAAGATGGTAGTAAGGAAGCCCCACCAGGAGCAGCATCCTTGCTTCTCAGCCCACGCCCTCCAACTGACATTCACTCAACCAAACACACATCATCATTCTAATTACATCACAGTCACTCTGGGTGAGCAGCAGGAGACATAAAACTAAGGGGATAATGCATGGCATAGAAATGAAGATACCACACATGCCGTATGGAGAAAACAATCTATTATCGATCTTGCTTTTTCCGGAGCCCTTGAGGTTCATGTCCTGACCCAAATTCTATGCACCCTGAGCAGTTTGAGCTATGGAGAGAATGCCAGTCCCGTGAGGAGGGGGAATAGGTTGATAAAGAAGGCATTTGCTTTGTCGTGCTCCAATTTTTCTGGTATTCGATGGAAGTGCACGTTATCTCTCTGCGTGGTGCTCCAGGTCGATCACCTTCAGTTTGAGGAATTGTAGATTAAAAGGGCAGGTAGAAAATTGAGTTTTCAGCTGTGTCGCATTATGTTCCAAGCAATCCACCCATGCATGGTAGAAGCCAAATTCAATCTGTGTGAATTTGTCTTCAGTGGCCAGGTCTGATATAGAGGCATCCATAGAGCCCAACCTTGAGCCAATAGAGGCAATTTCACCAAGTATGGCCTCCAGGGAGGTTTCCGAATGCATGGATGTGATTGAATGTGCTTTGTCCCCTCAGAATAAAGCAGCTGGCACAAAGTGTTGCGAGGTGCCATTGCACAGATAGGTAGGGTCTGCACCGGTGTTAGCACTGCATAAAAAAAGAGTAGTAATGATAAATGGGCATCCAGTTGTGGCTCCGTGTTGTGGACTTTCAGCATTGGGAGGTCATTCTCAAGGCCCAATATCTCTACCTGAAGGCTGTCACCCCCTTGCAAGTGAAACTGTTGTTGGGTTGCAGCCTCGAGGCCCCAAGTGTAATGAGGTGGAGTGGTAGTGCCCCACCCATTGGAAGAGTCCGAAAGTGCCGGGTGGAGATACAGAGTGAAATTGAATAAACACCATGAAATCAAAATGATCATCATCGAATGAAGGGACTTAAAGATATGTTTTTCTTTTTAAAGATTTAAGTGAAAAAGGTGCCAGAAAGCACAAAGCATGAATGATAGTGTTTATTCACAGTAGACCAGCACCTTGGTGTAATTTCAGACTGACTGTGATGTAAGGCTGGTCAGATACACCAATCTGGTTCATCCTGGTCAAAGATTGTACCTTCTCGCTTGGCCTTTTAAGTCCCTATCAGCCACAGGAATACATTTCTAAAGTCCTCCCAGGACCTCAGAAGGCTCTTAGAAACTCACAGGATGTCAGACAGAGGCCAACAGCAGGGTCCAGGTTCAGTTGCCACTGGTCAGCTGGGCACTGAGAGTGGGAGGAGCCTACGGCCATGATGGCCAGTTGAAGCCGATGCTCCGTGGTGAACCCGCGCTTCAACATCCGTAGCGGTGTTTCGCCGCATCAAAATCCCACCTGGAGAGCGAATTCAGCAACCGGAACACCTGCAGCCTTTCTAGAACTCGGCTCCGCTGTTTCTGAGATGTTGGAAAACCGAAAAATGAGCCGCAACGATTTCGAGCACCCATGACCCAAGATGGCACCTGAAGCAAGCCGAGACTACTATCGGAGACCGTAGGTCAGAAGCTGTGCCATCCAGGGCTCCTGCACAGACTATCTGTGAGCCCCCCCCCTCGTTCTTATCCCGAAGCACAGCACTACGATCCACCCCCCAGCAGGGGATGGCTGCTACAGCGGGAGACCTGTTTTGCCCGTAACATCGGGGCGGGCAGCCACGTTCGACGGGGGAGGGGCCCGCACACTGTGTTCGCGACCGAGACTGCCTGGGAGTCTGGGACTTTGGTAGGAGTATCAGTGGGCCCTGGAGAGGGATAAACATCCTGCGGACCTCTCACGAACCGGCAGATATCCTTTAAACAGAGACTGGGATCAACTGTCCCAACACCCCCACCGACCGCCGCTTGCCTCAGAGGGGAATGGAATGGTAGGAGCGCCCCCGCGCTGTGCCACTGACCTGCAGGACCGCTGTTGAGTGGCCTAACCTGCTGCAGAGAAGGGTAGAAGCGGGTGAGACACCCAAGCATGTACCACTGTGCGATTTCAGCGTGCACTGCTTGAGCCTTGCGAGGGTGACTCCTAGGGGGAAGACACAGATGAGTCTGGCACGAGGAACAAACGCTGTGCCCACAATTGCCCCCAAAGTTATAGCGAGCTCTAACCCTAACTTAATGGAATTGAGACCGGGGGCCAGTGCCTGACTCCAAGATAGCGCCCACAGTGACTGTATAGGGGCCTTTCCAAGAAGCACTAAACTTCTAAATGGAAGCAGTGGGGGCTTTACTGGGAACCCCACCTGTTATAGCGATCGAGCCCAGGGACTTGGTTGAGGCCAATTTGTTATTTGCAGAGCCTTCTCAGGGCAGTGCCTGACTTCAAGTTGGCGACTGGGACCAGTCTTGACCTCCTCCGAGGGGGACTCCGGAGGCTCCGGGGCACTCCTAAACTGAGCTGTTGGGGCATCCCTTCTGATCCCCCTTTACATAGGCGCTCCATCCTGGGGGTATTTCAAGGATGTGATGTCTACTGTACGATTGGGCCAGGAAAACGCCTGACTCTTAGATGGTGCCCACCCCCTGCCCCCGTTCGGCCCGCTGTCTTCTCCAGCTCTCTGGCATCTGCCTCTCCCGGCTATCGAGCCTACTGCTGATGGCGCCTTGATAATCACCGAAACAATATCCCCATGCCCATCTGGATTTTGTTCGGACAGCGGTTTCTCATCTCTCCAACTCCCAATTGGACATCCGGCTCAGCCTCTCCCCATCTCCTTGTTTTGTCTCCTTCAACCCCTCCCCCCCGACAGCGGAGTCTGAGCATTATGGCCGATGCCCGGTGGAGCCAGACAGCTATAGAGGAGATCTGCCCTGGTTCATCCCCTTGACCGTCACCTACCCAGCCGGACATTGGGCACAGTTTCTCCCCGTTCTCCCTGTTTTGTCTCCTTCCTCCCCCTCCCTTTGACAGCGGAGTCCGAGCATTATGGCCGACGCCCTGTGGAGCTGCCAGACAGCTATAGAGGAGATTGGCCCTGGTTCTTCCCCTTGGACGTCACCTACCCAGCCGGACATTGGACACAGTTTCTCCCCGTCTCCCTGTTTTGTCTCCTTCCTCCCCCTCCTCTGACGAATTTACCTTAACACTGCTTTTTTATCCTATGTTTGATTATGCTTTGTAACAAATGTAACTTGTAACCTGTAACTCACTGATCCTCATGTAAAGCGCTCTGATACCTACTGGTCTAGCCAGCGCTATATAAAACTCAATAAATAAATACTTCCAGGAAAAGGCCTTTTCTAGCATGTTGTATCTCTGTAGCCACACAAGAGGGCAGCCAACTGACTCTTGGAACCCACTGTTTTGTCCTGGGTACAGAAAGGAGCAAGTTGAGGTCTTCAGTGCTTCTTTCAGCTCACAGACAGCAGGTCCAGTCCTCTTGATTTCCTACAGCTCCAGAAAGTGTTATCCGAAACACTAGGTGAGGTTCCAACTTTGTAGAGTTCACCAGCATCTGTGTGGGTTACGCTGAGACACTCCTAGTTCCTCTCTGAGCAATGGAGTAAAGGTTCCCAGGCCCTGACCTACCTACATTTGCAGAGTTTCTGTTTGCCTCACTATAATCAGGCCCAAAGTGCTACTCTCAAGGCATTTTCAAGATGTAAAAGTTTTTAGCAACACTCAACTTGGGCTCTTACGGCTGGGAATATGTGTGGGGCGTGTACTATGGTAATCCTCCCACATCAGACAATAAAAACAGTTTGAGGCAGGCACTGTACTCACAACAAATCCAGAGACATAAGACTGGTAGGAAAAAATAAGGGTTATTGTTAGATGTGGTTCAACATACCTGTCAATCAGGAGTTTACAATGTAGTGTCAACTAGATGCCCACAGCCTCAACCTTGCATGTTCTGTGGAGTTCAGAGGAGCCATCACTTGCCATTCAGGTCAACCTATTGTTTGCTCTTGGAAGGCATTTCACACCTATTTTTACATCTCTTCAAGGCTAAGCCCAAGGTGAGAGGTAGCAGAGGTTCATGCTAATTAGCCTTCTGACAGGTCATGCAGGTAAAGAGTAACTTTCTAAACGTTAATTTTTCTTAACATTTATTAAAAATCTGACTTCACCATTGAATTGTATTTTTAATAATGATTAAAAATAGTGTTGAACTATTTTTGTTTCTGGTCCCATTCCTGAGATAAAGTTTTAGTATTTTAATGTGTACTTTGGTTTTCTACATAAGACAGCTATGCCTTCTGCAGTGAAAATAACTTTAAGGGCCTTTTCACTGTAGGGACATGTAATGTTGATTGGCTACATCTCCCACTTTTCGAATTACCATGCACCCTACCTTGTGGGCTACAAAGCTCACATAGGGGTGAATTACTAATATTTAAAAGGGATGTTTTTGTGGTAAAAAGTTTTATTTTAACAGCTCTTACTGCATACCTAAACTGCAGCAGTAAGGCTACAATGGTAGGTCTGAAGCTATATTTTTCTTGTCACATTAGTGGATGGCACAATAGATGTTACAGTTCACAGGTGGCATTTATCTTCCAGGGCCTGGGTACACTTTTTACCCCATACACTAGGGACTTACACACACGTTAAATATACCAATTAGGAACAATAGGAACCATTTTTTAACAGGGAACACAGGCACTTTACTATTGGTTAACAGGGCTAAAGACAGCAAGCAAAAATAGGATCCTGCAAAGACAAAAAATCCATGGTGACCATGCAGAAAAGGCGGATTGCCCAAAATACTATTAAATCATTGAGGAAATCACTTGAACTGCAAATGAGTACTCTTTTACACATTTATTGAATGGCGTTGTAAGTACAATCCATTTTCAAATACTTTCTGGCACAGACATTTAGACTTTAAAAGGCTACGGCAAAATGCGTTGCTTAATCTGATATAAAGGAACGGATTTAAGTACAGGGGCTGGGCATAGGCCCTATTCAAGTTTGATCTGTGTTGACAATTTAAGCTGTCACCAGAGCTCATGTTAGCAAATCAAAAATTACTCAAAAATAATAGATGAAAAGGAACTTTAGGTCAGTCCTCTTAATTGTTATTCTTGTTTGCATCAACTGTCTTCAATCTTTGGTTTGTTGCTGTTTTATTTATGTTTTGAGTCAACCAGCAGAGGTGTGCCGAACTCATGAAGTTTAACTCCATGGAATTCTGCGGACTTACTTCAAAACTCAGGGCCAGATGTACGACAGTTTTTGCTGTCACAAACGGAAAATCGGGCCGTTTGCGAATGCCAAAAAGGGTTGCAGCATGTACAATCCCTATTTTACGAGTTGGTAACCTATTACCAACTCGCAAAATAGGATTTGCAAGTCCCCCAGGGGACCCCTTCCCCTTTGTGAATGTATGCACAAATATTTTTAAAGAGCTGGCCACTGCCTGCCCTTAAAAAATTAAAAGAAAACATTTCCTTTTTTTCTTTTAAATGCATCCTGTTTTCCTTTAAGAAAAATGGGCTGCATTTGAAAACAGAAAAAGTTGCTTTATTTAAAAAGCAAACAGATACATGGTGGTCTGCTGTCCCCAGCAGGCAACCATCCCTGTGATTGTAGCCCATTCCCAATGGTTGGCAAATTGCGACCTGCCTCATGAATATTGATGAGACAGGTAATTTGCGACCCCATTAGGAATCGCTAAGTGTGCCTGAGATACATTAGTACATTCTGTTTTGTGAGTCGCAAATTGCGAGTTGCAAAATATTGCAATTTGCGACCCACAAAATGGAACGGTCGTACATATGGCCCTCAGCGAGATTCCGGGGAGTTCCACGAGCGGCGGAATTCAGCATTTCATGCTGCTTGCACTGATTTTTAATGCCATAAGCTTGTTCCACACTGTAAAAATAGCGCAATCTTCACCAATCAATGCACAAGAGGGCACTGCTTCTTTCTGCCACTCAAGTAGATTTTCTACTCAAGCAGCAGCTTTGTCACGGAGTGCCAGCTCTCTCAACGTGAATGGTAGCAACCTGCCACAACCGCCCGTGTTGAGAAATCTCACTGGAGGTATTCAAGCTCTCAATTTTCTTGCGCACACTCGCCAATTTAATGTTGGCGAGCCACACACACGAGAAGAAAACTCTGCCACAAGATGGTTGGTGGAGTATTTCTGGAACTCCGCAGTCCAAGCTGAGCATGGAGTGGACAAAACTCTGTGAACTCCGCCGGCGGAGCGGAGTTTATCGCCCACCGCTATCAACCAGTAGCATTTTGTGGATGTTTGGAGTCTCATAACTGCATTTTAAATTGCTAAAAAAGTTAATCCCCCACCACTGCAAAAACGTTTTGCAGATGGTCTGCTTGATGCTCTCCGGGGGCCTAAATGGTTTTCGATTATAACCATTCACTTCATGGTTTCACCCATTAGCTGGCTATCCTCGCAGGGCAGGCAGGGGATTGTGGCAGACCAATGTCAACGAGCTATTGACAGTAATCTCCCTTCTAATCCCAAGAACAATTGTAGATCCACTGTCTCTGCAATGGGCATTAGCACACACAAGTTTAAAGTAAATACAAAGTGCCCTCTCTCCTGTGATGAAATTGAATAGTAACATGGCATGCATTCTTCTGTTAGGTGGTGGAGGGCAAAATATAGTGACCTTGGCTCAAGATTATGATTTCCCTAAAAGGGGATAGTGAGAGCAGTTAGAAATGTGGTAAGATTTCTCTGGATATGGCAGAAAGGGAGCAAAGTCAGGAGATTGGAGCCAGTGACAGCCTATAAATGATTTGCAAACTCTGACCTCAAAAGATCTTGCCAACATGGAAAAAATGTGATAGCAAATGTGTTCTAGATTACTTAATTTCAATCTGCATTTTAAGGACACTGAGAGTTAAGGATGGATTTAAGTGCACTGGAGAAGGAGAAAGGCACTAAAGGGGCTGTGGCCTAAGAAGTGTGAGAATTGTTTATAAGATGCATTGCCTCAGTGACTAATTACTTAAAATCACAAAGCTCTTTTTCTGCTTGCACTCTTCCTTGTCTGCCTCTTTATTCTAGCTCCCCTCATCTTCCTGGTGCTTCTGGCCCTTTCCATCATCCAGCTTTATTCCTCCTACTTAGCATCCTGATCCTTCTTTTCCTCTTCTTCCTTCTCCTCATCATTATGATCTAGTTCTCCTCCGCTTGGCTGTTTTTCTCATTCTAGTCCTGTACTACTTTTCTTCCTCCTACTCTTTTTACTCCTAGTCTTTCTCATTGCTTGGTTTTCTACATGGTGCTCCTCCTAGTAATGGCCTTCTTCAGGGTCCTAGTCCTGTCCACATTGTCCTTGTCTTTTTTTCTTGGCCCTCTTTATACTCCTGGTTTTCCTCTGAGCCTGGTCCTGTTTCTTTTGTTATTGATCATTGTTTCACCTAGCTCTTTCTGATGACCAACCGACTCCTCTTAACCCCCTCCTCCTTCACTTCATGATGCAGGTCGTCTCCTGATACTGCTTGTCAGCCTTCTGGTATTTCTCTTTCTGGTACTAGTCCTGGTCATCCTCCTAGTCATGGTCCTGCTTTTTAGCCTACTACCCATCCAAATCCTGGTCCTGAAATGATCCTACTAGTTGTGGTCTTCCTGCTCCCTTTGTTTCCCTATTTCTCCTGGTGCTGACCTTTCAGCTTCTGGTCCTCTTGGTTTTCACAGTGTCAGGGTTGTCAGTTCTTGATCCTCCTGCAGATGCTGGCTTTGTGCCTGGTCTTTTTGAATCTGCTTCTAGTCATATTGGTTCTGCTTCTCATTGGACTGGTTCTCCTTGTCCTGTCCCATTTGCGCTCATGGTCCTGACCCACCTGGCCATGGTCGTACTGGCTCTTCGATTGCTGGTGTGCCTTATCCTCCTGGCTCCATTGGTTCCCAATATTCCAGGTCCTATTAGTCCTGAATCTACTTGCCTATTCTGTGTCCTGGCCATATCTTGCTTCTTGACCTCATAGGCCTGATTCTGTTCTTGCTCCCCTTTCACCTACTGGTTCTCTTAGTCCTAATCCTCCTGATGCTGGCCCTCTTCGTACTAATATGCATATATTGTACCCCCCTTCACCATAGATCACCATAGATCGATATTTTAATTTGGTCAGTGTGTAATCCTTACAAGGACCATAAAGCAATTAAGGCCTCAAATTTGTGTCTTAGTGTGCTCTCACCCAATCCACTCTCTTTTGCCTCCCTTCCTTCTCACTTGCTTTCTAGTGATGTTAGTTTTTTACTGACATCTCTCTATATCTCCCTTATTGCAAAGAAAATGAATACAGTAAAAATAATACACTTACTGACAGGGAATATACTGTGACAGATACATTTGTTTGATATATCATTGATTTGTTATATCAGGTTATTCCATGTGTAAATTCATGTGTGAATTGTTATCTTATTGTTTGAAAACATATACTCCTCTGATGTTTTAACAGTGCAATAACAATACAAAACATACACTTGTCTGACGTTTTATTAATACTGACACTTCTTTGACATTTTAACAAAACAATAACAATACAAAACATATACTTGATTGACGTTTTAACAATACTAACACATATAAAATTAGCCATACAACTATATCATTTACACGTCATGTCTCTTACATATACAATGCTATGACAAACGTGTCCAACATAGAGCTTACAAACAATGAATGGGGGAGGGTGTAACACTCCCTCACATGGTGATCCTGAAGATATCAAGTGGCCGTATGGTGTCAGGGACTAATAAATGGTGGGGAGGGCAAATTGTGCTCCCCTATCATGTTTATAAGTTGGATTTTTACTTTTTAGTTTTATTTGTATGAATTAATCTTTAGGTGATGACATATGTCTCCTGACCACTATATTATGATACGCCTTCTTGGTACTGGCATCCAAAGGCCTGGTATCCATGACACCCATTTGGCACTCTGCTCCAGGTCCTGCTCCTACTGGCTATTTTCTGCCCTGGTGTTCCTGGTTTTCCTTTCATGGTTCTCTGAGTCTTCGTCCTTCTTGTACATGACCTCTGGTCCTTGTCAGCCAGGTCCTGTGAGACTTCTGTGTTTTGTCTCTTGAAGCTGATCCACTTAGACTGGATTATCCTATTGGTACTAGTTCTTTTGATCCCTTAACATTTGTTCACCTGACCTTGATCATAAAGGTGCTCCTGGTCCTACATATCCTCCTTGTCTTCATCGTTCTTTTCTACTTGATGCCTCTGGTCCCTCTTGGAGTTTCCCTTGGCCCTCCTGGTCCTAACTTCTCTTTTGCCTGGTACACCTGATCCTCCTAACCTTTCTTTATGGTCCTTTTACCCTGGTAGTCAAGGCCCTGGCCCTTCTTGTTCTGATCTTCCTATTCGCAGTACTCCTGGCCCTATTCCTGCCCCTCACAGGTCTGCTCTTATTCTTTTGCTCTTCCCATTTCTCTTATTTCTAATCCTCATATCACAGATCCTCTTGGTCTTCTTCCAGGCCCTGGCCCTATTCTTTGTCCAACTGGGGATAGCCCTGTTCCTGCTTCTCTTGCAACTGCTGGTCCTCTTAGTCCTTAACCTTTCATATTCCAGTCCTCCTGATGCTGGTCCCCACTTTGCTCGCTGTTCTATTCATGTTCTTTCTGTTCTGCCTGGCCCTGGTCCCCTTGGGTCTGTCCATCTGGTCATCCTTGTCATTGTCCCCCAGGTCCTAGTTTTATTTGCATTTGCCCTCTAAGCCCTGCTCCCCTGGTCCTTACATTCATGGCCTAGATCCTATTGGTCTTCCTGCTTTAGTTCTCCTTTTCCTGTTTCCCTTTTTTTCCTGGTCTTGGCCCTGCTTGTCTTCCTGGTTCTAGTTCTCCTGGCTTCCCTGGTCTTTCTGATGGTCTTTGCTGTTCTGGTGATCCTTGTTCTTTTGCTAAATCCTCAGTGGTTTTTACGCTTTTACAAAGGAGAAAGTTATTAGGCTTATAGATCTCATCAAATCAGGGCTCCATCAGATCCTTGTCCACCACGGGTTCTTAAACAAGATGCCAATGTGGTTGCTGGCCCGCGTATGGAAATTTTTAATGAGATATTGATCTCAGGGAAATTTCCGAACATATGGAAAAAGCCTCCATCTTGCCACTGATAAAGAAAACTTCCTTGGACCCAATGAAGATGGAAAGTTATAGGCCTATATCTCGTCTGCCTTTCCCAGCCAAAATCCATGAGAATGCTCTGAATGAGGAGGTCTTAGCATTTTTGGATGCTACTTTTTTGCTTGATCCCTCACAGTATGGCTTTAGAGCAAATCACTGTACTGAATCTGCCCTTTTAGCAGCCTCAGAGGAAGTTAGAGTGGTAATCGATAAGGGTTGAAAAGGGGCACTGATTTTATTAGATCTCTCTGCCGCTTTTGGCACGGTTCACCATTCACTCCTCTTAAAACGTCTCCATCAGCTTAGGTTCAGAAACTCGGCTCTGACTTTGCTACGCTCATTTTTTAGCAATAGGCAGCAACAGGTGGAGCTGGGGGAAATGAGTTCATCACCTTTCTCTTTACCTCGTGGCAATCCTCAGGGGTCCTCCATCAGCCCTACGTTGTTTAATGCATATGTTAGCCCTCTCATCAAGCTCATTCAAAGTCAGGGACTAGCTGTGTTCTCCTACACCGATGATACACAGATAGTGGTTTCTATCTCATCGGACGTAGATAAAGAGGCCAGAAATTTCTGTAACTGCATGTCCCAAGTGGCATTGTGGATGCAGAATAACTGTCTGAAATTGAATACAGACAAAACAGAAGTGCTGCTTTTTGAAAGGAGACCTCATTCTGGAACGATTCCTGGTGGTCATTGAGCACTCTACCTACTCCGGTCCAGAAAGTTCCAAATTTGGGAGTCATATTTGACACCAAATTATCTTTTTCGGAGCAAATAAACTCTATCACCTCATCTGGTATTTTTGTGCTGAAGATTCTGAAAAAAATCTTCCCATTTATCCCCCATGACCTTCAGAAGACAGTAATATCAGCTCTTATTTTCTCTAAGCTGGACTACTGCAATGCTTTGTATCTGGGTGCTCAGAAATCTGTGATAAGGAAGCTGCAGGCTCTGCAAAATGCAGCGGCAAGAGCGTCTTAAAATTCCTAAATTTAGTCCTGTGTCTGAATCATTGCAAAGTCTTCACTGGCTTCCAGTAATAAAAAGGATTATTTTTAAGGCCATGTGCATGGTTCACAATGCCCTTCATTGGACCGGCCCAAAGTATTTACAAGATCGTTTCTCTTGGTATAAGCCAAGTAGGAACCTTAGATCCAGCTCCTTGTGCTTTGTTGTCATTCCTAGATCAAACAAAGCAAGATGGGGGGGGTAGGGCTTTCTCCATCTGTGCAGGTAAAAGTTGGAAACTACTCCCTATCACGCTGCGAGGCCAATCCTCCCTGATGCAATTTAGGAAGCAGCTGAAAACATGGCTGTTTACTAAAGTAATAGAACAAGCTGCCGCAAGTGCCAGTTTGCGTCCTTACGACTCACCAACATTTTGACCGCCCTCTCTTCTCTTTTTTCTTCAGCGCCACGACACCCTCGGGTATCTGCGCACTTTATAAAATTAATTTCATTCATTCATTCATTCATTCATTCATTCATTCATTCCTCCACCTCTACCTCCTCCTCCTCCCCTACATCCTTCAACGTTTTCTCTCCTCTCTTCCTCATATAACTCATCCTCCTCCCTATTTCTCCGGCTCCTCATACTGGCCCTCATCCTAGTACTTGCTCTCCCCTAAGTCCTCAGGTCAGACAGGTACTACCTCCAACCCAGTCAGTTTGTGGCTTCTAGATCTTTATGCTGGAGGAGAGCTGTGGGGACAGAAAAAGAAAGTCCATTAGAGACTGGTCTTATGTTTTTCACTCTCCAGCTCAGAAGTTACAATCCTGGTAATATAGCTGAATGAGCAATGTCGCTGATTCAACCATGATGCTTACTTTCTTTTCATTAGAACTTTCAGAGGAAGCGTATTGCTTCTGGCTACTGTAGTTGGTTAGTTTTACCAGAAAGGACGACACATGGGGGGATATTCACAAGAACCGGCGATAATTATCGCCAACCTAGGCTAACGCAATTTCACATAACGCCGTCCATCGCGGGAAACTAACGCCGCGTCAACAGCGTATTCTCAACACGCCGGCAACAGGCGAAAGTGTCCCGATAACGTGACAAATGTCCGCGATAAAGTTACCGGAACGCCGATAAAAAAGGAAACCCGAACGTGAAAAAAGTGGCGATGGGCCCAACAGTGATAAAAACATCAGCGATAAGCAGCGCCAGGCCGGCAATTCCTACGTCAGGCGGGAAAAATCACCATAAAAGCTGCAAAAAAAAAAGAGAAACAAAACCCAAACCCAAACCCAAACAACTGAGAAGCACCATGGAGGACGCTGGAGCAACTACAGAGCCCAACCAGAACCCCACAAACCCCCCGGAGGACCAGCCAGGGACCTCGGGGAATGAGAAGGGCAAGGAGAAAAGAAGAGGAACCCGCGATTCAGTCCGCAGGAAAACAAGAACCTGACTACGGAGGTGACAGAACACCACTAACAACTGTTCATTACCTCCACTGTGTCATAGGCAACCAAAAATGCAATATGGCAGTCCATCTTGGCCAAGGGGAATGCAGTCGGAGTGAAGAGAAGGGAAGTGGACGACTGCAAGAAGCGCAGGAATGATGTGAAGCGCAAAACCAAGCAGAAACTCGCCAACAACCGGAAAGCAGCAATGCAGACTGGAGGTGGGAGTCCAGCGCCACAGCAGGAGCTGGATGAGATGGAGGAAATGGTGTCCACAGTCATCAGTGGGGAGACGGTGGCAGGAGTTGGGGGACCGGACACTGCACAACATGACCTGACCCAACAGCAACAGGGTGAGTAACGACCAGGGACTGGGGGGACGGGGGAGATGGGCACAATGGCACACATGCACAATTAAGTATAGCACAGTGCACACCCACAATGACACTGGATCATGTCCCTGATCTACCCGGCATACTGCAGCACACATAGAAACAGCAAGTAGGCCCCGTTGACAATGTGCCCAGAGGGGGCCCTCCCCACACCTCACCAATCACACAACAAACACATGCATGTGCAAACCCATGCACATGCACAAGGCTGGCCCTCCACTGGGCAACAATGTAAAGTGGGATATGCATGGCCATGTACTGGTCCAGCTTCAACACTCCACTGAATGTGACCAAAACATTCTAATTCACACAGATGTGTCATGTCTATTAGCAAGCAAGTATGAAATCATGGATGAATGTAGGGGCAGTGATACCAGAAAAAGGTACTCCCTGGGGAACTGATATCAATGCGCATGTCTGACCGTGACCCAGACAGGCAGTGAGAAGACTGGGAATGTGTGAACCACCTGTGGCCCAGTGCTCCTAAACAACAATATCGCAATTTCCCAACTTAGCCCCACGTCAATGTAGGAAATAGGGCTGTGTGTAAAAATGCTGAAGTCCAAGTTATGTGGATGCCACAGCTCGGAGCAATGATTTGTTTGAGTGTGCAGCGGTTGGACTCCTGGGATGGTCTGTGCGTAAGTGTGAAGGTCATTCCATGCAAGAGAACTGCGAGCAAGGACCTCTGTGTGTATGCGTTGATCCCTGGTTAGCGCTGTGCATAGTGTGGGAGTCGTCATCAGCTGCTATGGTATCTCTCAGGGGGAGCCGGGTGCATGCAACTCCAAGGTCGGAGGTGCAGATGTGCTTCCGCCTCCAGTACAGACAAAGGAGCTCACCTCCCTAATGTTAGTTTGTCATCTGCTAGCATTCTGCAAGAGTGATGTGGTTGGGGGGGGGTATGTCACTGCTTCGCCTTCCGGCACGGTATTCCTGCTGCCTATTTAGCTGGTGTGCATCTCCCATGTTGCTGAGGTGTTCACTGTGCCTCCATCCCCCTTACGTCCATGTTGCTCATGTTGTGGGACTTGAGTCACAGGGTGCATCTCTGCATCAGGGTGGGTCATATCTGACCCCAAATGACACCCGCGATTTCATATTTGACCCCAAGTGACACCTGCTATTTCATATGTGACCCCAAATGACACCCGCTATTTCATATTTGACCCCAAGTGACACCCGCTATTTCATATTTGACCCCAAGTGACACCCGCTATTTCATATTTGACCCCAAATGACACCCGCAAATTCACACCTGTGGTGTGGAGTGGAGAGGTGGAGTGGAGAGGTGTGGTGCAGTGGCCAGGGCAGCTGACTTCGGAGCACAGGGCTCACGGTTCGATCCCGGCTCCGGCGGCAGCTCAGCTCAGCACCATGTGACTCTGGGCAATAGCTCACTTAATTTCCACAACGGCCCCCAGCGCCTTGAGACCCGTAAGGGTGAGTAGTTCGCGCTTTACAAATACGGATTTACACTTGACCCCGAATGACACCCTGTTGTCTGATTTGGAACACCAATGACAGCCTACATGTCATGTATGTGTACACATGTGATACGCTGATGAGTGGGAATACGTACTACATCTGACACCCTGAAATGGCATTCTGAATACATGACACCCTGAACAGCCTCTTTGTACAGAGGCGACATACCCACCATCTATTTGCCATATGTGAGATTGTTAGCACCCAATGTTGCACTTACACTTGTCCGAGTGATGTGCAAATGCAGAGGACTGACATGCACACAGGGAATGTGTGTTGCAATGAATTTATCTGCACATGCTGGTCATGTGGTCATTTTGTACTGTACCATGATTGCTAAAGACTGTCACAATGTGATGTGCTCATGCGAAGAAATTGTCAATGATTGTGTTCCTTTGGGCCATTCCTGCTGCAACTGCAGTGGGGTGTGGCCCACCTGCCTCATCTCCCTCATCATCGTCCGGTGCATCTGGCACTTGGATCCATGGGGCATTGCTGCGTACACATATGTTGTGCAATACACAACATGCAATGATCAACTTGCACACTATTCCTGGGCTGTACAGGAGTCTACCACCTGTGATATCCAGGCACCTGAAACGTGACTTAGACACGCCAAATGTGCGCTCAACAATGCCCCTGGTGCGTTTGTGGGCTACATTGTACTGCCCCTGGGCCGGGGTGTTCGGGGCTCGGAGGGGTGTCATCATCCACGGGCAGAGTGCATATCCCTGATCACCTGTGAGAGGTAAGTGAGATCAGTGTAAACTGGTGGTTCTGCATGCCGTGTTGGCAGACTTACAAGTTTTGTGGTGTGTGATTTGTGTGACTTTGGGATACATGTTTGCCATGTATTGCTTCTGGCAAATGTGCGGGGACAATGTGTGTTACGTAGCCTCACAGCTGCTCCTCCCTCCCCCAGGCCTATTTACCTGTGAGCGCTGCGCGGTTGCATCACTTGCACTCCTATGGCACACCTTTGTCATGCCTGTCTGCGCATGTCCGCAAGCCTGACAACAACACTGCAATGTTGGCTGTTGAAGGTGGGCGGCCACGTGTGTGTAGGCCTTGGTAAGGATAGGGCAGACACAGATGAGGAGTTCAGGCCTGGCTGAACTCGCGCAGCGATTGGGGCTAGGCCTTCGGCTCATGCTGCGGCAATGAAGATACACACACAACAGTTGGCATGTATGAGCCAAGACCCCGAGTGCTCCTTTATTTTCAATTTGTGCGAGCCCTCCCTCGGGGTGCAGTGCTACTGTCATGTCATGTCATGTGGGTAACACGATCAAGCATGAAACGCTTTGGGTACGAGTGGCGGCTCTCATAGAGGGCTTGCCACTTACACATGTAATACATACTCTTGGCCACCAGCGTGTGGGACCCCACGCTGTAGGCAACACTCTGGCTGACGAGGCAGCCAGAAATGCAGTAGCCACTTGTTCAGTAGCAGCAGTCACAAGGTCTGTGACAAAAGCCGATACCGACACACTGGCAGCCGTGGCGGCTACCAGAGACGGGACGTAATACCCACAGGGCTTTCCGTCCAGATATGAATACCAATTGTCCCCGGAACAAGTTACGACAGCAACAATTCCTTCCGTTGGGGATCCGCTGATTCCCAACGAGGACCGCAGACATGCGTTGATCACAGCTGCACATGAGGGCAAGGCTTCGCGCATGCCGGTGTATCGGCAACGGTGTCCCTCTTGCAGCAACGTCCTGTTTCCGCCCCGCACGGCATTGCTGATAGCTCTCTGTGGCCTTCTGTTCCTACTATGATAGCAAGCTTCAACAAATTAATGAGGCCCAAAGCACTGTTATTCCAACATGAGGTTGCCTTGACCTCGGCCCGTGAAACATTCGAGCTACAGGTGGCTCGGACATCAAGTGAAATACAACCCCAATTAAATAGCAATCGACTCCCACATTTTGGGGAGTTGATACACCAATTATACAATGTATCTGACACAGGAGGCCTTGCACCTTTTTTTAAATTGTTGGGCTCAGGTCTTGTGTACTCATTTCGAAGGATATTTGGTGTGATTCCGGCTTTTATTCATTCCATTCTTTTCCAGCGGCTTTGGCTGGGTTGCCATTGATCCTGTTGCTCGCTGTTGCTGTCCTGGTACTTGTATAACTACTTCGTAATGGCTGCCCTTCATGTGGTACTCGATCATCTGGTCCAGCTAGAGCTGTACCGTAGCCGATTGCAGGAATACTTTGGTTGCCTGCCTATGGCTGTTGTGGGTGCTGCCTACAATGTGACTTACAGATACGCATACTTTACATGCGTACATCCAGTTTTTTGGTGCCACGACTGTCCCTTCTCCTGGGCTTTGGATTTGTGCCTCTCAAACGCCATACGGCCTTGCCCTGATTACGACCGGTTGCTGTGGCCCCTATTGCGTCATGATCAATCATGTGGAAGTGGAACCCGCATGCTGATGGCAGCATGAATGGAGTGCTGGCACAATGGGACATCTGTGAAGGGGCATCGCGCCTGCTGCACCACAGCTACATTGAGTACGATACAGGTTGTCCGACCATGCTTTTTGAAGCTATGGATTATGATGAGCACGTATGCTCCTTCGAGTTGTTGAATTGAGTGTTGTCCCTCCTTGTCTATGAGGAGGGGGACCGTCTTTTGGAACATCTTGCCTTCCAAGGTTCAACGGATCTCATATGATTCCGATGATTAATGTTCAACAAGACATTTTTATTTTTTCTTCTTCTCGTATTTTACCACTAATCAACCTTATTCTGGTTTTGATTCTATTGAACTTTGCCCCTGCTATGCTCAGTGCTTTGACTCTGCTTGCGACTTGGACCTTGTTTTTTCTTTTCTTCTGCAACCTGGCCAGGGGAAGGGTCTCGTGGCTTTCAGGGACCCCGTTGGCATCTATAGGTAGAATGGGTCCGGAGGCCATGATGCTGCTTTAGCACACAACACTACAGGCTTCTTCTTGGGGTCAATAAGACCGAGATCTCAAGACTGCAGAGGGTCCAAAACGTCGCCGCTAGAACTCTCCTTGCCATGCCTAGATGTTGCCCCACCTCCAGCACCATTCGGCGGCTACACTGGCTGCCAGTGGAGAGACGGGTGGAGTTTAAATCTCTCTGCTTTGCTTTTAAGATTCTGAAATCCCCCATCTCTGGTATACTATCTGGCTTGCTCTCCACCTATACTCCTATGCGACATCTGTGCTCTGCAGGCAAACAGCTGGTTTCTATACCACGAGTGAAGAGGGCCCGTGCTGGTGGACGCTCGTTTCGCGCTCTGGCTGCTAAGCTCTGGAATGGTCTCCCGGCCCATATCCGGAGCATGGACAATTATCTGGCCTTTCGAAAAGCATTAAAGACCCATCTGTTCCCTCATTAGGTTTTCTCCCCCTTTGTTATCCACTATGTCTCCTCTGGCCCTCTCTTTTCTCTCTTTTCAGGATGGATACTTGCTGTCAGTTGCTACTATGCTCAGCGCCGGGACGCCCCGTTGCTGGGGCAGCTGTGCGCTCTACAAGCCATCTTAACATAACATAACATAACATAATGCAAGAATGTGTTCGCTGGCCACACGCGAGCCGCTGGTTGCGCTGGTTCCCTGCTTGTTCCTGGAGTTTAGTCTGTGCATCGTGAGCAAGGTCAAACAACACCGTCCCCTGTGATTTTGATCTGGTCAGGCCCTGGCACGTTGACAAAACACACCCTGCAGCTGCTGTTTGTGGGACACGCACCTTTTTCTTGATGTTAGGAGAATGCATGTTACACGCAGACACACTTGAGGAGTGACTTTTCAAGAAAGAGGAGCTGTATGGAGCTGTGATGTAGAGACACGATCTATGTCTTAGGGGTATGGGGTCTGCTATACAGACCCAGGGATCTGCTATGTTGTCATCTTGGTTTTCCCGTCCATGGGGAGGCAGTGTAGGTTTGATAGTCCTGTCTCCAGGATCAATGTACAATGATTTCTCCTATTATTTGGTATGGACTTGCTACAATGCTGACAATGTTTGTTTTATGCATTCTAATTTAAGTAGTGGCTCGTATGCTGCATTTCAGAGCACGTTAGTTGATATAAACATTTTGGACTGACTCAGTGGCTCTGTCAATCTCTTGTTGTGGATGAATACGAGAGTCTGTGTGATGGGGAATGACCTGTTACCACGATCCCTGAGTGATTAGGGGAGTGTTGTGTTCTGGGTTGTCTAAACGACAGTTTCTCAATCTGTGTATAGGAGGGCAGGTGGGACACCATAGCTAGCCGGTCGTGGGCTCGTGGGTACTAAGGCTGTAGGAGGCGTAGCCCCTATATACCGTAGTCCCGCATTGCTGTGCATAGTTCTGTGTATGTGCAGATTCCCTACAACACTGCATTGCAACATTGTCGATTGAGGGCGGGGTGGCGCCGACACCACAACAGAGACACATGCCATAGTTACTTTGGTGGCCATCCCAGAAGTGGACCACGCCCAGGGGCCCGGGCTGTTAATTCACACTCCTGCGCTGGACTGGCGTACGCCGGACCAGCCCACTATGCTTACGCTTACATGGGTGGTGACATGGCTACATGTCCAAGGTCTTCCCCACTGCCTGAGGTGACATGGTTGCGTCCACTGTCCACATCACTACAGGCACCAGGCAGTATATATCCACATGGACATGTCTGTGCTCTGCATTCTCAAGACTGTCCGGCACATCACCGCCACACTTGGCATTGGGTACATTCTCATTCATGGGTCCATTGCCTCCTTCGCACATTCTTGGTTCCCACCTCTCCCCACCTTCTGCAGTCATGTGGCAGGGGGGCTATGCCTTTGTGGATGGTTTGTCTACACGTCTGGCCCCTGTTGCCACAGTTGCTTGTGTTGTCGTGTCTGGTAGGTGGGCATGTTTGTTGGCATGTTGTATGTGATTATGTTACGTGTGCATTCCCACAGTTGTGAGTTGTATGATTGTGGAGTTGAGGTGTGTGGTGTGTTCCGTTGGTGCTTGCCAACGAGCAGTGCATTTCCATAGGTACCATCCTGGAAGCGCTAGTTGGTGATGGACTGTCGGAGAATGTGGGAGTCATGCACACTGCCTGGGAAGTTGGTGAACAGTCCCAGGTGGTCCACTTTTGCCTGCACATTGATGGAATGCGTGTGCTTTCTGTAGTGGTAATTGTGTGCAGTGTCAGCAGGGGGCACGAGTAGGACATGTGTGCAGTGAATTGCCCCCAACAGGTGCGGGAAGCCAGCTATGGCTTAGATGCCTTGCTTGGTCTCCAGCTGTTCCTGCACAGTGTGGGGGTGGTGAAGGTGCTGGGGTAACAAGCTGATGATGGCATCCAAGACAGGTGTGAGGAACTTTGATAGGGCTGGCTGTGAGACTCCTCCGACTCTGGCAGTTGTTTTTTGGGAGGTACCAGAGGCCAACAAGTGCAGCACAGCCAGCAGCTCTCTCTGCGGAGGGATGTTGGTTGTCCGCTGTGTTGGTGCCGTCAGCCTGTGGGCAATGTGGGTCGGGATGCGGTGGATGGTTGTCCTTTTGAGCCTGTAGTGGGCAATGACAACCTCTGGCATTGAGTCTCTGGGGCTGGTGCATTTTCGGAAGGTCCGCTGTCTTGTTCTGCGCTGCCTCTGTGGCTGTCCGGGGGGTGGTCCTGGGGGTGGTGGCGGTGGTTGTTGTGGCCCTCTTGGGTCTCCAGGCTGCATGATTGGTAGCTCCATGGCATCTGTTGGTCTTCAGATGTGGCTCTGGGCTGGGCTCCCTTTGTGCTGCAGGTTTTCATCCTACTTTAGACCAGGTGAAAGCAGGTCTTAAGTCCCTGCTGCTAACGTGCCTTATCGCCTGTTTTTGGACTGCATCGCCGATCTGGCTGGTCATTGGGAATATCGCGAAGTGGTGTTATCGTGGGTTTTTGCACTGGAACGCCTACTCTGCATATGATTAGCTTTAGTTGTCGCTGTCAGCCTTGGTAATGTTTTTGGCGGTAGCTATCGCAGGAAAACTGACAATGTGGGCTGTTAGCGCAGGCTTGTGAATGGGGCGATGGGTCTATTGCAACTTTCGCGGCAGTTAAGTGCCGCTAATTCGGCAATGGGTCCTTGAGACTATGCCCCATGATGTGTTGAAACGGTCAAATTTGCCTGCTGAGCAGACATTCTCTAAAGCCTTATGTTTTTTTGCATTTGTAGTTTAGTCAACGGTTTGCTAATGGTCATGTTAATCTTTTTTGTTTACATTTGCCTTAGGCCAGGATTATCTGGTGTTAGGACTAGGGCGATACATTTGCTTCGTTCAAGCAGCATACTTTGACTTATGGCTCAGGTTGAAGTGCTCTCTCCTGGCTTTGTCTACTTTTCATGCAATATTTTGTGCGGACAACTTAGCATCTACTTTGGATGGAAGAGTTGCTGTCGTCAGACTCCAAGCAGCAGAGGAAAACCCAGTACCATTGCTTAAATAGCTTCCATATCAGGAATCTGTCTGTGGCCTACTCTCTTCCAGCACTGGATATGAAACTACATGCCTAGGGTTTGTTATAGTCTAGGTAAATTGTCTCGAAGTTCTACAGAGCAAAAGCATCACTTAAAACCTGAAGCTATTGGCAATGGTCACCCTATGTGCCAACCTGAGTAAAACATTTGATCTCAATGGGAAGCGTTTTTCCACAGCTCGCAGTGTACACCATGTCATCAATTCCGATGTTGCACCTTCCTCTAGGCACTAACCACGGTCAATGGTTAATAAATCTCCTCTGGGCTCTTTAGTGCATGATGCATCACTGCAGTCTCTCATTTCCTGCCTTTCTCATGATCCTCATGTTTGCATATTTTCCTTTTTCCACTCTTCTGACACCCAGATCTCCTTGTCTCTCAGTAAAGAGGATACAATCAAGGCGCTAGAGCTATCTTCCTTCCCAAGACTGATTCGTCCCTCCATTTTCCTCTCTTGTCTACCTGACTCCTGCATAACCTGCCTGCCCTAAAACGAACACCACATTCAAATCTGAAGCTGCCTGGAAACCACAAACCTAGCTTTTCCCTTAAAAAAAACCGAATTAAAATTGAGGAAAAAGGGGTGCTTCTGAATATTATTTTACAGACGTGTTCACCCGTAAATATTTTTTTTTACCTTTCTGTCCTACATTCTACCACCATCTTAACAAGTGACTGGCTGCTGTTCTCCAAAATATGAACATTGAGGGGCAGATTTACAAGCCCCCTGCGCCACCAGTACGTCACTTTTTGTGACGTACTGGTGGCGCAGGGGGCTGCTCCATATTTACAAGGAGAGGAAAAGCCACCCTGCGTGACTTTTCCTCTCCTTGTAAATACGACCCTTCACACGCAGCACTTTGCGGTGAAGGGGCGTTCCATGGGTGTTGCTGTGGGTGTTCCCACGCAACACTCATGGAACAAGACACATCTCCAGAATTACGAGAAATCGTAACTCTGGAGATGCGTCTAAGCTACGCCACCCTAGAGGTGGCGTAGCGAGCGCACCGAGGAGAAATGTTATCATTTCTCCTCGTTTTCCTCTTTCAATGCGTGCTGCATTCTGCAGCAGGCATTGAAAGAGGAAAATGGTTGTAGTGATTGTTTTTGTGCAGGAAGGTTCCCTTCCTGCACAAACTAATCTCCCCACGACGCAGGCATCCTTGCACCATGGTGCAAGGGTGCCTGCGCCGGCGCATGGCTGCAGTTTGTGTGCCAGCGCAGGGGGAAGCACAAGGATGCGACATATTCTTGTAAATATGTTGCATCCCTGTGCTTTCCAAACTAACGCAGCATGGCACAGCAAAATGACTTGCTGCGCCGTGCTGCGTTAGTTTATTGTAAATCTGCCCCTTACAGTTATTGAGTGGCCTAATCAGTCCGTTAGCAAATGACACCACCACCTCCGATTTTAACTTTATCTATATTGGTATCGCTTCCTAGGTCCTTTGTCAAAGATCTCCAGTTGGATTTTTGGATGAGTGGTCCTTATGTATATTTAGTAACAGGTAGGTTGGATTGTTGCTCACACAGTCCAACACACTGCAGCACAATCATGATGTCCTAGATATCATCTTATTATTACAAGCACTTTATTTCACTTCATTCGAGCAACAGTTGAATAATACCTGTCACAAAGGTGGTCATGGCAAGGCAGAAATGGAAAAACAGCCTATTTTCTTTAAAGGGACGGATTTGAAAGGAATGTGAAATCACTTCCTGCGACGCAGTGTCATCATTGCACAGTTCCTATGCTAATTAGCCCTCCCCCCATTTTTTTTTTTAGGACTTATCTCCTGCAACTAGGCACTGTCCAAGGCAAATCCAAGCTGGTGCTAGTGGACGTGGTGCCAAAGTCATGCAATGAGGATGCTCTGAGAGAAACGATCACAAGATTATTATGAAAAAATATTGCAGAACATCTGCAGTAGCATAGACTGACAGAATGAAATGTTCTTTTCTAAACAATTTTGCACTCTCAGACAAGAACAATTATAAATCACACAAGGAAGGAAAGTCAAAATAAACAGTGAGTGGAATGAGAAAGCAATTCAATTAAATAGTAGTGGATCAAAATAAACAAAATAAATCACAAGTCAATAAAAGGTCTAGGATGTTTATTTAAAATATTTTGTTTGGGCTCCCGTCATTTTATTGAGGCGATCTTTTCCTACAATCCTAACTACAGTATATATAATTGGAATATTTCGTTGTATTATATATTTTTATTTTTTTGCATCTAAAGGTGTTTCCAAGAAAGCAAAAATTCAAATAGTGCTTTGACCAAAATATTTTTGTGTCCAAAATAGTTGCTTTCATCATGCAATAAACAGTTCTTTCCTAAGGGAGTCAGAGCTGACGACTAGTGGCTCTGCATTCTAATACGGTACATTGTTTTGGTCCATGGTAAAACAGTCGGTGTATTCGTGTAATACTATTTTCTGACAGTTGGGGAGTTACTGTTGCTTTTCTTATGTTTGCAAAGTGGTAGAATGGTTCGTTGCAATAGTGTACAAGGATACAAGTTTTATTGTTGGAACTGGAACACATCAATACCTAAGATGTATATTTAAGAATGTTCTTGTTAGATACTAAGGGGCAGATTTACAAGCCCCCTGCGCCACCAGTACGTCACTTTTTGTGACGTACTGGTGGCGCAGGGGGCTGCTCCATATTTACAAGGAGAGGAAAAGCCACCCTGCGTGACTTTTCCTCTCCTTGTAAATACGACCCCTTCACACGCAGCACTTTGCGGTGAAGGGGCGTTCCATGGGTGTTGCTGTGGGTGTTCCCACGCAGCACTCATGGAACAAGACACATCTCCAGAATTACAGAAATCGTAACTCTGGAGATGCGTCTGAAAGCTACGCCACCCTAGAGGTGGCGTAGCGAGGCGCACCGAGGAGAAATGTTATCATTTCTCCTCGTTTTTTCCTCTTTCAATGCGTGCTGCATTCTGCAGCAGGCATTGAAAGAGGAAAATGGTTGTAGTGATTGTTTTTGTGCAGGAAGGTTCCCCTTCCTGCACAAAACTAATCTCCCCGACGCATGAGCATCCTTGCACCATGGTGCAAGGGTGCCTGCTTGCCAGCGCATGGCTGCAGTTTGTGTGCCAGCGCAGGAGGAAGCACAAGGATGCGACATATTCTTGTAAATATGTCGCATCCCTGTGCTTTCCAAACTAACGCAGCATGGCGCAGCAAAATGACTTGCTGCGCCTTGCTGCGTTAGTTCATTGTAAATCTGCCCCTAAGATCAGTAATTAAAAATACCTTAAAATTCTCAGACAATATTCTAGTTGAATAGACATTATGGCTGTCATCTAAAATCTAAAAGCCATCTGAAATTCACAGGTTATGGGCGGCTGAGCATCATAACATCACCAATGCACTACCCATGACCTAGTGGACAATCTTACCGATGATGTTGGCATGCTGTAGAGCATAGCCATTTTTTTAAAATTCATGTATCACATCTCCACTAACTTTACAAAATATATGGTTGAATGCACGCAGAGCTGTTGTGCCAAAGCACTTTATGTGGACATCATGGACTTTGGCTGTCTGAAGAAAGGCTCAGGTGTGAGACCTGGTCTATGGGCTGAGCCCGTTTGCTGTGTGAAGAATGTCCAGTTCAGGAAGGCCTCTTTGTTCCAGACATTGTGTATATTCCCCTTTTTACAAGAGACCACAGGGCTCTTCCTTTGTCTAAACCAGATGCTGAACTAAGCAGCAAATATGCCATTGAAGAAAGAAGGGCCCTTTTCCTATGTCTATCGCCAGATGTCTTTTTGCTTCGGACTCAGGGAAGGCCTATCCCCCTTCTTATTTTTGATCCCTGTACCTTGTAACTCCAGCAAAAGACATGGAGGTGTTCATCCAGTGGATCAAGAAGTGTAATGAGTGCAAGCAGCTCTCTACAGAGGAGGACAAGGCCAAGTGGAGGAAGGCTAAAGGTTGTTTAGATCTTTGTTAGCCAAGACGTTTTGATTTGATTAAAATATGTGTAATATACTTACATATAGGGACTTTCAGCCAGCTCTCTTCATCCACTGGTCTGTTGTGTCATTTACATTTTGCTTCCACCCACTACAGCATAGAGCATGGGGCAGTGGGTCAGCCTACTTAAGCCACTGGTTAAATTCACTTTGATTGACTGCACAAAAACAATCACTACAACCATTTTCCTCTTTCAATGCCTGCTGCAGAATGCAGCACGCATTGAAAGAGGAACGCAGGAGAAATGATAACATTTCTCCTCGGTGCTGCTCGCTACGCCACCTCTAGGGTGGCGTAGCTTTCAGACGCATCTCCAGAGTTACGATTTCTCGTAATTCTGGAGATGTGTCTTGTTCCATGAGTGTTGCGTGGGAACACCCACAGCAACACCCATGGAACGCCCCTTCACCGCAAAGTGCTGCGTGTGAAGGGGTCGTATTTACAAGGAGAGGAAAAGTCACGCAGGGTGGCTTTTCCTCTCCTTGTAAATATGGAGCAGCCCCCTGCGCCACCAGTACGTCACAAAAAGTGACGTACCGGTGGCGCAGGGGGCTTGTAAATCTGCCCCTTAGTATCTAACAAGAACATTCTTAAATATACATCTTAGGTATTGATGTGTTCCAGTGCCAACAATAAAACTTTAAAAATCAATATGTAACACAGAAAATAAAAGACCTCCTCACATGTTTCAAGAGTCCACACTATTTAATGTAGTGGCATGTAGTCAATTAACCACACAGATCACTTGTTGTCAGAAATGAATTTTTTATAGTATAAATTTATTGTATTTTTATACAATAAAAGCCATACAGAATAAATAGAACAGTCCCCTGAAACAAATGATGCTGCGCCCTCCATTTGTAAATGTACTAAAGAAGTAACATGCAAAGAAACAAACTACACTATGTAGCCCTAATCTATGCATCATATAGATCATAAAGCAATCTCATAATACTCAGTTGACACCAAAGGTAACCCTCACCCCTACCTCCTTGAATCCATCCAACCTTCAACGCAACACCTGAGTTTGTCAACCTGACCATATCCCGGTGTGCTTGTTTGGAAAATCTCTAATTCATAGGCAATTCAAGAGTCTTTCAATGGTCCAGCCCTTTGTCCCACTTCGCTATGGTTTATGCAACCAACAGCCGCAGATGGAAAGCTTTCCCGTATCTCTCTGAATCAAGATCTACAATGATGCGAAGTAGGGTAAGTTTAAGTTCTGGAAGAAGGGACCAACCCAGCACCTCACCCAGGCTCATCAAAACCCCTGTAAAAGTGCTCAAGTGCTGGAGAGGACCATAGAGTGTGCAGAAAACCACCCACCCTACTACCACACCTCAAATGTTCAGGCGAGAGGATCCTCCCAAAGAGCCAAAATTTAGACAGAGTGATGTAGGTTCAATGCAAAATTCTTAATTGTAACAATTGTAACAATCAATACTGGTTGGCAAAAGCAATCAGTCAAAGGGCCATCCCAGCATGTTGCCAATCCTCATCTGCACCTAGATCTCCTTCCCTTTCTACCCTGAGGGAATAAAAGGTGTCAGGCAAATTATTCACGATGGTATGGTAAATCAGGGACACCTGCTAATGCCCTATTTTGCCTTTCAGAAGCTGAGCCTCCAAAGGGTTGACCTCGGGGAGTATAGCTATACTCCTGATGTATGAGAGTAGGATGTGAGGATTTGGAGATAAGGAAAGAATTGCTGATTGTGTAGACTCATGGAGACTTGTAATTGTTTGAAGGAAACTAAATGGATCCCCTCCATTATATCTCTCAAGTGTAGATGCCTATTAAATCACAATCCCAGAATCCCTCAAGCTTAGCCCTGTCTCCCGGGACAGTGCTCACGAAGAACAGGTTTTCTCTGTTAAGTTTCTTATGCTACCCTAAGTCTCTATGAGTTTTTTCCCACAGTTACAGAAACTGGGGCATTATTGGGAGGACAGAGCAAGGATGCATCCACCATAAAGGTAATGAAAGTAATGAACGTTCCCCATAGCCCATCATTCTATAGCAAATGCAGGTCATCAAGAGGGGAGTGCAACTAAAGGTCAATCTTCAAGAAATGCACTGCCATTTAGTATGAAAGGACATCTGCAGCACCAAACCCTCCATCAAATGGTGTTTTGTAGCATTTACTTATAGCTATTTGCAGTGCTCTAGCCCAGAGAAAACCCCAGATCAATACTGGTAGACATAAAAAAATTGAATAAGAAATATCCGAAAGAGTAATGCTGCAGCTGATAGAGAACCTGCGAGAGCAACACCATTTTAAAAATGTCTATGTAAAATGAGACTCTACGTAAGATCTCTCTCGTCCACTCAAAGATCCTCATCAATTTATGAACACGAAGCCATGCAGCAAGAGGTTTGGTAAACAGAGTGAAGAGCAAAAGCAAAACTGGTCAGTCCTGCTGTGTCCCCCCCCCTCCATGGGACACTCAATTGAAAACTTTGATCCAAGGTGAACATTTATCAGAATAAAGGGGACAAGCAAAGCAAATAATGTTCGTAGTGAAGGTGGCTTCTTGAAAGATAGAGAACAGGGATTTCCAAGCTGTTGAAGGCCTTTTCGAAATCAACCATAAAAAGAACAGAGTGGTCCTCTATTTTATTAATGAAGGCAAAAGCATTGTGGAGTCTAGGGATGTTATGTCTAGCAGACCTCCATGGCATAAATACAGATTAGTCTTTGTGTACCAAGGACTCAACCATTGTTGCAAGGTGAGTCTCCAAGAACTTAGCAGATACCTTCACTACATGTTAATAAGGGAGATAGGCGATATGACATGCAATGATCCAAGGGTGTCCCAGGTTTAGGATCATAGCAGTATCTAAAAACATCATGCAGAAGCATCCATCCATCAAGTGCCTCATCGAACATTGCCATAATTGCAGGATTAGAGTGCGAGGTAGTAGTCTTAAAAACTCCATCAGGAGTCCATTAGGGCCTGGTGATTACCTCCTTCACCTAAAGTGGAAAAAAAGATTCCACCAGCTCCTCCTCAAAGATCTCAGCCTCCAAGTGTGACTTTTAGCTAAGTGAAAGCCCGGGTATTGGTAAGTCTCAAACAATGCTGGTCAACACGATGGGTCGGAAGGGTCAAATCTGGTGTAAAGAGTGGAATAATGTGAGGCTAACTTAATCAATACCTGTCAGCCTGTCACCAACTGGCCATCCACATTACGTGAAATATTTTCCTTATACCCACAGGATCAGTGGAGCAGTTTAAAGGTCTTATTACCAGGCCTGTGCGGAGTTCATGGAGCAAGTGACCAAAAAACTCTGCCGAGCTAAGCGGAGTCCTGCAAGCAGCAGAATGCATTATGTTGCACCCTTTATGCTGATTTTTAGCGCCAGGTGTTAGTCCTGCGTTGTAAAATCAGTATGAATGGTACCACATCAGTGCAAGAGGGCGCTGCTTCTTTCTGTCGCTTGAGTAGATGTTTTACTCGACCGTCAGCTTCCCCAATGCGAACTTAAGGTTTCTCAACGTGAGCAGCAGCGACCATCCGCGACCACACGCAATGAGAAATCTCACCGGGAAGTAGTCTGGGGTAAGATTTTTGAACCAAGGACTCAACCACCGTTGCTAGGTGAGTCTCCAAGAACTTAACAGATACATTCACCTCCACGTTAATAAGGGAGATAGGCGATATGACATGCAATGATCCAGGGGTGTCCCAGATTTAGGATCATAGCAGTATCTAAAAGCATCATGCAGAAACATCCGTCCATCAAGTGCCATAATTGCAGGAATCGAGTGTGAGGTAGTAGTCTTAAAAACTCCATTAGGAGGCCATTAGGGCCTGGTGACTACCTCCTTCCCCTAAAGCGGAGAAAATGCTTCCACCAGCTCCTCCTCAAAGATCTCAGCCTTCAAGTGTGACTTTTGGCCAAGTGAAAGCCAGGGTATTGGTAAGTCTCAAACAAACCTGGCCAACATGATGGGGTCACATCTGGTGCACAGAGTGGAATAATGTGAGGCTAACTTAATTAATACCTGCCAGCCTGTCACCAACTGGCCATCCACATTACATGAAATAGATTCCTTATATCCACAGAGTCAGTAGAGCAGTTTAAAGGTCTTATTACTTGGCCTGGCTGGAGTTCATGGAGTAAGTGACCAAAAAACTTTGCTGAGCTAAGCGGAGTCCTGCAAGCAGTGAATTGCATTATGTCGCGCCATTTGTGCTGATTTTTAGTGCCCCGTATTTGTCATGAGCTGTAAAATCTGCACAAATGGCACCACATGTGGCGCAAGAGGGTGCTGCTTCTTTCTGCCGCTCCAGTAGATGTTCTACTCGAGTAGCAGCTTCCCCAATTTGAACTTAAGGTTTCTAAACCTGAGCGGCAGCGACCATCCGCTGCCACCCGCATTGAGAAATCTCACGGGGAGGTGGTCTGGAGTAAGTTTTTCTACCTCGCACTCGCCAACTTGATGTTGGTGTGTGCAAGCGAGGAAAAAACTCAGCTCTGTTTTTCAGAACTCCGTGCTCTACTTCGATCGCAGAGTGGGAAAAACTCTGCAAACTCCATGACCGGAGCGGAATTTCATGCCCAGGCCTACTTATTACCCCTTTGAAAACTCAGCTCTGTGTGGACAGCCATGTTGGCCCCCACCTGCCTCAGCAGTAGCTGGCATATTCTAACCATGAGGTTGTAGTAAGGCCCTCTTAGACCAATTTTGGTTCTTCATTTTAGTTTTATATATTTAACATTTTAGTAGACTAAATTGTAGACGTGTTTTAATTTTGAAAGGATGCTGTCCATGCTGTTTGTTTTAAGAAAGACCTTCTTGTGACATAATCTGTATACTTTGTTCAAGGCTAAGAACAGAACAGAATCAAGAGTGTTTACATTGCCCGCTCGGAGACAGCTTCTAAAATCTAGACACATCACTGCATCAGACCTATACCTCTAACACAGTTTTTTTTGTATATAAACAGTGCACTGACCCTTTATGGGTCAGAGGGGGCACTCCAGCCACAATGGTCTTGGAACAAAGATTGTGTTCGACATGCAGCTATGCTAAAGCTGATCTTCCATCCTGATCCTGCAGAGAGGGATGGACAATCCTACGCCAGACCAAGTCATCCAGGTATGAATCTCAGACTAACCTAAGAGATCGGGCAGAGGGTACACCTTCTATGCTCTCAGAGTAGGTGAAGTGATAGGAAGGGATATATACACATATAGAAATCAGACTGTCATGGTTGGACTGTTCATTATTTTCACCATGTTTATAATGCTGGTTACTTTGCTTTGTTTTATTTGTCAAATAATCACAGCTCATTCTCTTTATACAAGATTACTATTGTTTCAATTAATTTATTGGAAACCTCCTTTGTAACTTTCTTACGTTTACCAAGGGCATGCATGATTAAACAACAAAAGAGGTAAGCTCTTTTTCCATGATTCCCTTGGGGATCAGAGTGTCATGTTGCAAAAATCACCAGCTACACTGGAAAGGTTAGAGGTTCGGGTGAGGCACTGTAAGCTAGCTAGGAATTGGGCCCACAGTCTCTGATGGTGTATATGGACTGAGTCCCTGCATTTTGATTTTCTGTTGACCTAATATGCAGTCCTACCATTGCTAGTGGAAACCGTATAACATGACACTACCAATGTTCTTAGGTTAGGTACTTATTTAACGGGTCGCCTGAGTAGTTCTTGTGTGTGCCCAAGGTTCCTTAGTCACCTTTATATGGAGAAATCTATAATGTTAGGGAGAAATCCTCCTCAGCATAATAGGAAGTACCTATTTTTGTCTGTGTATTGTTTAAGCTTGAACCTTTAAAAGGATACCCCACCATAGTTATTACCTTTCTGAATGCCATTAATTTCAATAGAGAAAACAATTAATATTGTTGCTACTTGCAGACCTGCTTTTACAGCACATTTAATATTACATGGACTGCAAAATGGGGGTGGAGATGTTACCTTCATGGTTGAGGCTCACAAAGCTAATACCACTGAAGTATTCTACTCATGGGTCACTTTTCTAACAATAAACATCAACACACAAACATTTCACTATTGTGATGAAGCTGCCTTACCAGGCCAATTCAGAGCTTATAATGACTTAGAAATACCATTAACATTTCAGGAACATCAAAATCAGTTCCAAGCTGCCCTACCACATACATCACATAACATTGGACTGTGTCCCCTCAGTAATGACGGGGCTACATGGCCAGCATTAGCTGGCTACACACCTTACCCAAATTTAGCACCACTTAATGTGGGTGATCTAAGCACTCTTTATATCAGTCGTGTTACACTATACAGATGTTTAGCGCAGTTTGTTATGAATGCAATAAGAACTGCCCCAGCGAGGGCGGCTCAAGCTGTCCAGCCACAGTTAGCTGTGCCTGCGATTAGCCCTGTAACTATCAATGCTATTATGAGTAAGATTCCCACCAGACAGGAGAAAATTCCATTCTGGATTGCATAAAAAACAAATTAGCCTGAAGTAGTGTCTCCCCATACTGGACCCCAGTAGAAGCATAGAATTCTCACAATATGCTTGCCGCTTTGTATGGTTCCCATCATTGATGATTTTGCCATATTGGGTACATTGTTTTCTGAAATATATACCATAATTCATGATACACCATCACTTGGGATTTTTGGCAGAAGTGCTAAAACAAATTCAAGAGGAACACAGGGTTGCCACAACCCTGGATTTGGGGATGAAATTAATTGGCAATTTTGCTACAGTATCCTCAATTATATTTAGTACCATTGAAGCAGCAAGCAGTGGCGATATGCCGATGCCTCACGCAGGTTGCGGTAGCGTACCAAGAGCATGAATTACCAATCATTATTGTGGACACCTTCACATCTATGGGTCAAGATAATTTGGGAGCCAGACTAAACAAGACACATCTTAAAGGTATTTCCGAAAAGGTCAATACAAAACCAGCATCAGAGTCTTTGAAAAAATGCTGGGACAAACAAATAAATAAAGAAAAAACAAAATCACGGTGTGGATCTCTGCAACCGGAGACCTCTGATAGACATTACAATTTACACAACTGTGATAAAACAAAACAGCCTGATAGGTATCAGTACACTGATAAACATCCTTCTCGTTCCTTTCAGGACTCCTTGTACAAACTACCAAAGAGATGGGGTGATCAGATCACAGACAAGAAGAGTATGTGAAACCGAAAAAGCACTCACAACGCTTGTCTAACATCAACATAAAAAGGAAGAGAAAGTTCCACAACAAAAACACCAATTAAAAAAGAAAGTTGTGTGAGTTTGGGCTAAATATGTTGCACATATTGAGAACTCTCCTTCACAACAAAACGCGGACAGTGACTTTGCTGGACAATGCAGCAGAGGTCACAATAGTTCACCAGCATCCTCAAGTGTTTCTGGATGCGGAAGCAACTGACAGCTTCATAGAAGCTGAAACCCCAGATCAACGCATCAGCCCTCCAGACAGACTTTATTAATTAAATACGTATTAAGGATGACATAATGTAGACCAACAGGGTAATATTCTGGGAAAATGGAACACTTAAGGGGTTATTCTGAAGGTTGTCACACTGCATCCGAAGGCTCATCAGTTGCGGTCCAATCGCCATCTGCTGATGCTGTCCGACTGTTGCATTACAATGTGTGCGGTCGGAGGTAGCAGGTGGAGGGACAGTCCGACTCTTTCCAGCAGGATTCTTGAGCCCATCAGACCATCGGAGGGTCAGTAATCCCTATAATAGGGACGGTGTCTTCTCAGGCAGCGCCGTAGGGATTACAATGTCCCTTCCCACCATGCCCTTTAATGGCGGTTCACCCGCCATGAAAAGGCAGGCAGAAAGGGACTTTGGGGGACCTTTGTGGGCCCACCTTCCCCCCTGGTCCTCCACTATGGGACCTAGGGGCCACCCTTAACATCCCTGCACCGCTTGGCAGGCACCACATGGTGCCTGCCACACGGTGCAGGGATGTTTTTAAAGTGTATTTTTTGTGTTGCTGCTTGTGCTGCAGCCCACAGCACAAGCCACAATAGAAAATATACACTTTGCAACTGCTGTGAAGGCGGTTGCATTTTAATTAGAGAAATGTGCTCTTTTAAAACCATTGAACACCATCGAAAAATTACAATCCTTGTTAGGATTCTTCAACTTTGGCAGAAAATACATACCATATTATGCACAACGTATAAAACCTTAATACGATTTAATTCGCACTGATTTTTCCAATTCACATTGGACATCAAAACATACACAAATACTCAGACAACTAAAGGCTGCAATGCTTACATCAAGACACCTACACATGTGTCGACAAAGCTAATTTGATCATCCGTATAATTGCGGGTGCCATTGGCTTTACATACATCACATTCAATGAGGATGACACAGTACTGATTGCATATAAATTGCATTTATATTCTAATGCTGAAATGTGTTTTGCATCCACTGAAAAAATACTAACTTCAGTACAGATGTCTGTCATTAAGGAAAGACCACTGGCTCAAGGGAAGTGCATAATTGTCGGTACTCCTGTCCCAACCTTGGAGGCTGTTACAAAGGCCAGTGTTCCTAATGCAAAAGCCTTACATCCCAGATGGATACAATGGGATACTTCCCAGATGGCTACTGAAGTAGACAATGGGCCTGATTTAGAGTTTGGCGAATTGGTTATACCGTCCACTGTATTACAAGTGTAATATGACAGACAGGATATCTGTCACGTGTGTGGAGTAACCCATCCTTCAAACTCGTAATCAGGCCCTATGTCTTTACAAACTCAAGAATTTCTCCAGTGTGAAAATGAACACCCCTTGCCCAGCAACATTTTGCAAGTATAAACATATCATATATACTGATGGTTCAGCCCAGCCTTTTATAGGTCCTAAACAGCAATACTCAGCGGTTTGTGCTGCCGTACATGGTGTCATGATGGATGGAAAATTCCATCCTCAAAAAACTTTTACACAGTCCCTAGGAGATTACACTGCACAACTGGATAAACTGAAAGCATTGATTCTGGCACTAGAAAATACGGGTCCTGAATTCCCCATACTCATAATGTGTGACTCTTATTACTGTGTCTATATTTAATGAAAACATACATTATTGGTGTCTGAATGGATTCAGAGAGTCAAACAGAAATACTATCAAGCACAAGCTGCTTGGGGTAAGATGGCACAACTTAAGGACAGTTTAACTACAGGCTCATGTAATACACACATTGAGTCATCAAATTAATTGGCAGATGAGGCTGCCAAATCTGCAGTTAAGACTGCTATAGTAGCTGTGATTACTCATTCTCATATGAGGGTAGATGAAGATATGATAGCTGCCATGAATGCTTCGAGAAACAGCACCTCTTTACCTAAAAAATATCCAGCAAAATATTCCTACCCGGGGTGGATGATCATGTGATTTCCAATCAAGACCACAGGCTAGAATTAATAATAGCTGCCCATGAGGGTGGAACATCTGCCCATGCTGGTGTGGCGGCCACAATTTTAAACTATGCTATTGGTGGCATGGTCTGTACAAGCAGACAAAGCAGTATGTCCTTAGCTTTGACATCTGCCAACAAATTAAAATCTCCACCAGTGCAAGTCTACCACAGACACCCCTCTTAGTTTCCAATGTGGTCCTCTAAATTTGGATGGTGCGTTCATTCTACTTGCTGTAGATTCTTGCTCCAGATTTCTATGGGTATGGCCACAACAATTGCACTGTTATTAAAGATTTGCAAGTCTACATCAGGACATATGCAGTAGCTGCATTCCGTTTGGACCAGGGCCCTCCTTTTGCCTCTAAGACTTACAGGGATACTATGGGAACACTGGATGTGGCTGTGCATTATTCCTCCCCCTATCATCCTGATGAAATTCGATAGTAGAGAAAAAAAAACATGACTTAAACAAATCCTTAGCAGCTAAAGTATTAGGTTAAGGTCGTAGTTGGATCCATCACTTGTATGGCATCCAGAGAGCATTAAATAACCTGCCTAGATAATCTCTGGGTGGCCGGACACCATACAGGGTCCTGTTTGGCATCCAGATATGTGTTACTGATCTTGACAGTCCTGGTGCAGTGTCAGCAGATACTCCTATTGACATAAATTAACGTTTCACTGTCTGTTAGAACTGGGACTTCTGGTTGTCGGAGTATGTACCCTGTGCAAGCAGGAACCACCTCTCTGGTCAGGGTAAGCTAAATACACACTAAAAGATAACCTTTGCTCACGCTCTGGTAGCTTTGCACAGAATAGTCAGGCTTATCCATACAGCCAATTTGTAAAGTATTTTGTGTAACACTCACAGTAACACAATGAATACACCACAAAAATAGTCCACATTGGGTTAGAAATATAGACCGTGTTTTTATTTGTAAAAAAAGATTGAAACTACAAAAATCCATTAAGTAGAACAGGAGTTATGATCTTTTAAAAAAAAATCAAAGTAGTGCTTAGAAGCAAACAGCACTTAGGGGTTACTTGAGGTCGTGCTGGACAGTGATAAATCCAAAGTTCAGGCCGACAGCGATGGAGGGCAGGCCGGCTACAGGATTCATGCAGGTCCCACTGAAAAAGTATAATGGGTGCAGAAAATGTTAATGTCGAAGATTCGATGTGTCAGTTCAGATTTCCGCAGGAGATGAAGGGTTTCTCGACGAACCCCTTTACAATACAGGCACTGCTTAGTCGTCCAGCTGCACTATCTGTCATCGTTGAGTCACTCAGTCCGTACAGAAACTCATGTGGCCACTCACACAGCCCTACAGCCACTTAAACACCAACTGACAGACTGATACAGACATTCACACAACCAGTCACTCACCCATGCATTCACTGAGACACCTAGTCACTCACTTATGCAGTCAGTCAAGCACCCACTGAATCATCCATACAGGCACTCATACACCCACTGCTTCACTAATACACCTTGGTATATATATTTAAGAGTCATAAAATTTCAAGACACAGTCACTGGATGGTCATCAGTGATGTTACTGACCATGTCATGAGTGGTGTAATATGTGAGGTCATAAGCAGTGCATTGCAGGGGCACGAGTTATAGTTAGCTCTCTAACTATAACAGCTGAATTTCACTGGTTTTATACAAGTGAAACCTGAGCCTAACTATAATGTCCCTGTAACCTTTGTTTTTTTCAGTAATAATTTAAGGTTTTTTAAATGATAATTCCTAACTATAACATCCCTGTAACCTTTGTATTTTTCAGCGAAGGACTTCATCCCCCAACCAGCAGCGCGACAGAAGGCGTGTTTGCAGAGTGGTGGAGAAAGGTGGCAGGGCCTGCAGCAAGTTGCCAGGTGTTTTTTTTTCTTTTGTTGTTTAGGGAAGGGGGGCTGCCTAGCCCCCCTTCACTGGGCTGATTTTGGCCCCGGGGATCCCATCCTCCAGGGCCAGGTATTTTTAATATGGGGAGGGGGCCATGCGTCCCCCCTACCCCAGTCAATTTTGTCCCGTGACACCATCCCCAGGGGCCCAGCTTTTTCCTTTTTTTTAATAAAGGAAAGGGGGCCATAGTGTTCCCCATTCCCTGGGCCAATTTTTGCCCCGGGATCCCATCTCCTGGGGCCTGACCCTTTTAAAAAAACATTTTAAAAAATGGGAGGGGTGCTTTCGGCCCTTCTCCTGGCCTGATTTTAGCTCCGGGGATGCCATTCCCCAGGGCCTGCCCTCCATTTTAGGTACCCTGGTCCCACCGTGGGAACCCATTGCCATTGTTAGGGATTCCGGGGGGAGCCTCAAGGCTCCCACGGTCCCTGCCGGCTCCCTGCTCCTGCGGGTGCCAGCATTGATTTCACAGACAGGCGTCTGCTGGAAGGGCAGCTCCCTGTCTATGAAATAAATTCTGCTCTGTATTGCACAAGCAAGAGCATTTTTTGCTCTCGCTTGTTGAAAAAGGAGGAGTGTTTGCTCTAACTTTATGGAAATGGTAAAGCTCCCGCCAAGCCACAGCAAACAAGCTATGTCCCGGGGTTGGGCATCCCGGGACATAGCAGAGCCGACCCTGGGCAGTGGCTGTTCCCAGGGCCATTAATGGCTCTTGGAGGGGGGCCCATTGCCCCTCTCCACCATTGATTTTAACCCCGGGGACCAAGGAGGTCCACAACGGACCCTCTTCAATATTTAGATTTTTCCCCGGGGGTGGCAGTCCCCAGGGCATGCAGGGGCATATCCCCACATTACTTTACAATATTTAGTCCTGCGGCGGTGGTCCCCAGGGCTGTGTGGGAGGCCATAGGGCTCCCCCACATTATCTTTTATTTAAATATGTGCCCTGGGGTAGTGGCAGTCCCTGGGGCAGTGTGGGACCCACGAGGCACCCCCACATATAATAATGTTACTGCCCTGGGAGGTGGCGGTCCCCGAGGCTTTGAATAGCCCAAGGAGGGGGCCTCTGTGCGCCCCCTCCTATATTTCCACAATGCCCCCAGGACCTGGCCCACCCAGGGGCTTATTAATGAGTACGAGTCGGAACCTGTGTTTCATTTTTTTTTACAATATTTAGCCCTGGGGGTGGCGTTACTCCCCTGAATTATTTAATAGAGAAATCTGTGCCCTGGGAAGGTGACAGTCTCTAGGGCAGCGAGGTAGCCTCAAGGCTCAACCCGCATTTATTTATGTTAGTGCCCTGGGGAGTGGCCGGTCCTTGGGCCCTACTCCCCCGCATTACTTTTCATTTAAATAGGTGCCCTGAGGAGATGGCCATCCCCTTAATATATTTATGCTATTGCCGCAGGGAGGTGGCGGTCCCCAGGGCTGCAGGGGAGGCAGAAGGGCCTCCCCTGCATTATTCTTCATAGAAATCTGTGCCCCAGGGAGGAGGCACTCTCTGGGGCTATTTAAATCTGTGTCCCGGGGATGTGGTTGTCCCCGGCATATAGTTATGCTACTCCCCGGGGAGGTGGAGCTCCCTGGGGCTTTGAATAGCCTATGGAGGGGGGCCCCATGCTCCCCTTTGATATTTTCACAATGCCCCTGGGTCCTGGCCTACCTAGGGACTCTTTAATAAGAGAGCGTCGAAGCGTGCGCTTCATTTTTTTCAACATTTGTGGCGGGATTCGTGGATGCAGCATGATTCCCACCAAAATGTATGTATAGTAAACATTTTAGCCCTGGGGTCCCTGTGGGACTTTCCCCAAAAGGTCTAGGGGGTCAGGGTGTTTCTACCCTGCCCCCTTTTCTTTTTTTAATGTTTTTGGCTGCCAACACTTCCTAGCTTGAAGTGTTGGCAGTTAATCAGATCTCAGCACTAGATCAGGACGTCCCCAGATATACAAGTGGAAATTTCTTTAAATATCCCCAGAACTACTGAACGGATTCACACCATTTAACAAAAAGGGCGCTTGCTGGACCAACAGCTACCTTTCTGTTAAGTTTGGTGTAATTCTGTTCAGCAGTTTGGGCTGCAGCTGTGCCTAAAGTTTGTTATGTAAATTAACATGGGGAAAACGTGTTTTGGACCCCCTCTTTTTATCTCCTTCCGCTTGATAGATCACCCCAAAATTTTCAGCACAGCAGCTGAAGTGAGTGACAAATCAGTTTTGAAAATTTCATGCGGATCCGTCAAACTATGCCATGGTATTGGCAAATGGCAAAACGCTCTTCCTATGGAAACTAGGTCCCAACTATAACTACCTACTGGTGATTGCCAGTAGGTTTTATATATTACCTACTTGCGGTCGCCGGTAGGTAGTTATAGTTAAGACCTAGTTTCCATAGGAAAGGTGTTTTTTGATTTGCCAATATCTTTGGCGCTGTTAAAACCAAGTCCCAAGAAAACAGTAAAAAAAAAGGATAAAAAACAAGAAAAGGGGGCAGGGTAGAAACACCCTGACCCCCTAGGCCTGCTCAGGGGGTCCCACAAATATTTGTGGCTGAATTCGCGCTAGCTGCACGAATCCGGCCGAAAATATTTTAAAAACCTAAGCGCAGGCTCCCGTGCTTCATTTCTTTCAGCCCCTGGGTGAGGAAATTATATGCCGCAAGGGCCCCCTCAGCCCCGGGGACCGCCACCTCTCCGGGGCTTAGTTTATCATATGCGGGGGCACGCTGCCCCCTGCAGCCCCGGGGACCACCACCTACCCAGGGCTTTTTTTCAAAAATGCATGCTCTTGCCCCCCCACGCTGCCCCAGGGACTGCCACCTCCCTGGGGATTTCATTATTTTAGTGCTGGGGGGCCTCGGAGCCCCCCCAAGCCCCGGGGACCTCCACCTCCCCGGGGCTTTAAATAATTTTGGGTGGGGGGCCTCGCAGGCCCCCCAAGCCCCAGGGACCACCACCTCCCTGGGGCTATATGATTTAAATGCAGGGAGTCATGCAGCCCCCCTGCAGCCCGGGGACCGCCACCTCCCCGGGGCTACTTTCAAAAACAAAGTGTGGGGGGGATTGAGCCCCCCACACTGCCCCGGTGACTACCACCTCCCCAGGGCACTGTTGATTAAAATGTGGGGGTCCGTTGCGAGCCCCGGGGACAACCACCTCCCCAGGACTTTAATCAGTTGGGAGGGGGGCCATGCGGCCCCCCTCCTGGAGCCCTAGATGGCCAGGGGACTGCCACCCCCCACAGCCGGCTCCTGCAATGTCCCGGGGTGCCCATTACTGAGATATTGCCATTTTGTTATGGCAGGGCAGGAGCATGGCTCACCCTGCCATAGCAAACACTTCTTTGCTTCTTGGAAGCGAAAGCAGGAAACCTGCTTTCACTTCCAAGAAGCAAAGCAGAATTGCTTTTGGGCAAGGGGAGCTGCATGTCAGCAGCTCCCCTTGTCCAAAAGGAATGCCGGCTCCCGCAGGAGGCGGGGAGCTGGCTGGGACCACGGGGGCATTTGGGCTCCCCCTGCTGTCCCCAACAAGAGGGCTGGACCCGGGGGATGGGGTCCCCAGGGCCAGAAGTGGCCTGGGAGGGGGGCCTTTAATTTATTTATTTTTAAAACAGGAGGCCAGCCCCGGGGCCATAATTGGCCTCAGGAGGGGGGCCACGTGGCCCCCCTCTAAAATAAAAAATAAAGGCTGGCCAGACCCCGGGGGATGGGGCCTCCTGGCGCACTGCTGCTCGGGTGATGAAGTCCACTTTAGTCCTGAGGTCCTCAGGACACAAGAGGACCTCATTGGCCCACCAGCAGTGCACCAGGAGGCGTGTTTGCAGAGTGGTATAAAAAGGGGGTTGTGGCCTCAGACCACTCTCAGCAATCCAGCTGTGTGGGGCTTACTGGAGGTACCTGGTGGGCTAGTTGGCCCCCAGGGACTTCTGGACCTAGTCAGAGGTATGAGCAGGGCCACTGGAATTATGCGACTGTTTGGCTGCACCAACTTTCGCACTATTATACATTTTCCGCTTTTGCCACATAATCCATCATCTGCTGCATAATCTGCAGATTTGAACAAACAAACCTGTGTTTCTAGCTCAAATGGCTCAAACGTTACCAAAAATGCAGCGACAAGTGGTATAGTGTGGTGGAAGGCCCTTTGCAAACCTAGAATGGTCACCTCTTACTTATTGCTAAATGTGGGTGTTAGATTGGTACTAATGGTGTGCAACCCACTCTTGCTTGTTTCTGCACCTCTCTTGCCTCTTTCTGCATTTCTCTTGCATCTTTCTGCATTCTTCTTCTTCTTTTTATGCACTTCTCTTGTCTCTTTCTGAACATCTCTTGCTTTTTTTCTGCACCTCTTGTTTCTTTCTGCAACTCTCTTGCATCTTTCTGCACTTCTCTTGCCTGTTTCTGTACCTCTCTTGCCTCTTTCTGAACCTCTGTTACTTCTTTCTGCACCTCTCTTGCCTCTTTCTGCACTCCTGTTGCCTCTTTCTGTACCCCTCTTTCCTCTTTCTGCACCTCTCTTGCCTCTATCTGCACTCCTCTTCCCTCTTTCTGCAACTCTCATGCCTGTTTCTACACCTCTCTTCCCTCTTTCTGCACCTCTCTTGCCTGTTTCTGCACCCCTGTTCTCTCTTTCTGCACATCTCTTGCCTCTTTCTGCACCCCTCTTCCCTCTTTCAGCACCTCTCTTCCCTCTGTCTGCACCCCTCTTGCCTCTTTCTGTACCTCTGTTGCTTCTTTCTGTACTTAGCTTGCTTCTTTCTTTACCTCTCTTGTCTGTGTGTACCTCTCTTGCCTCTTTCTGCTCCTCTCTTGTCTATTTCTGCACCCCTCATGCCTCTTTCTGCACCTCTTTTGGTTTTTCTGCACTTCTCTTGCCTCTTTCTGCACCCCTCTTGCCTCTTTCTGCACCTCTGTTGGTTCTTTCTGCACTGCTGTTGCTTCTGTCTGCTACTCTCTTGTACATTTCTCCACCCCTCTTGCCTCTTTCTGCACCTCTGTTGGTTCTTTCTGAACCTCTCTTGCCTCTGTCTGCACCACTGTTCCCTCTTTCTGCACCTCTTTAACCTGTTTCTGTAACTTTTGCCTCTTTCTGCACTTTTCTTGCCTTTTGCTGCACCTCTGTTGCTTCCTTCTGCACTTATCTTGCCTCTTTCTGCACCCCTCTTTCCTCTTTCTGCACCTCTGTTGCTTCTTTCTGTACTTCTCTTGCTTCTTTCTACACCTCTTTTGCTTCTTTCTGCACCCCTCTTGCCTCTTTCTGCACCCTTCTTCCCTCTTTGTGCACCTGTCTTGCCTCTTTCTGCACCTCTTTGGCCTCTTTCTGCACCACTCTTGCCTCTTTCCGCACCCCTTTTAACCTGTTTCTGTAACTTTTGCCTCTTTCTGCACTTTTCTTGCCTTTTTCTGCACCTCTGTTGCGTCCTTCTGCACTTATCTTGCCTCTTTCTGCACCCCTCTTTCTGAACCTCTGTTGTTTCTTTCTGCACTGCTCTTGATTCTTTCTGCACCTTTCTTGCAAATCTCTGCACCTCTCTTGCCTCTTTCTGCACCCCTCTTGCTTCCTTCTGCACCTCTGTTGGTTCTTTCTGCACTGCTCTTGCTTCTTTCTGCATCTCTTTTGCCTGTTTCTGCAACTCGCTTGCCTCTTTCTGCACTTCTTTTGCCTCCTTCTGCACCTCTGTTGCTTCTTTCTGTACTTCTCTTGCCTCTTTCTGCACCTCTGTTGGTTCTTTCTGCACTTCTCTTGCTTCTTTCTGCGCTTCTGTTGCCTCTTTCTGCACCCCTTTTGCCTCTTTCAGCACCCTTCTTCCCTTTTTCTGCACCTCTCTTGCCTCTTTCTGCACCCCTGTTCCCAATTTCTGTACCTCTCTTGCCTGTTTCTGCAACTCTCTTGCCTCTTTCTTGAGTTCTCTTGCCTCCTTCTGCACCTCTGTTGCTTCTTTCTGTACTTCTCTTGCCTCTTTCTTCATCCCTCTTGTCTGTTTCTGCACCTCTGTTGGTTCTTTCTGCACTGCTCTTGCTTCTTTCTGCACCTCTTTTGCCTGTTTCTGCAACTCGCTTGTCTCTTTTTTTTTGCACTTCACTTGCCTCCTTCTGCACCTCTGTTGCTTCTTTCTGCACTTTTCTTGCATCTTTCTGCACCCCTCTTGCCTCTTTATGCACCTCTGTTGGTTCTTTCTGCACTGCTGTTGCTTCTGTCCGCTACTCTCTTGCACATTTCTCTACCCCTCTTGCCTCTTTCTGCACCTCTGTTGGTTCTTTCTGAACCTCTCTTTCCTCTGTCTGCACCACTGTTCCCTCTTTCTGCACCTCTTTATCCTGTTTCTGTAACTCTTGCCTCTTTCTGCACTTGTCTTGCCTTTTTCTGCACCTCTGTTGCTTCCTTCTGCACTTATCTTGCCTCTTTCTGCACCCCTCTTTCCTCTTTCTGCACCTCCATTGCTTCTTTCTGTACTTTTCTTGCTACTTTCTACACCTCTCTTACTTCTTTCTGCACCCTTCTTCCCTCTTTGTGCACTTGTCTTGCCTCTTTCTGCACCTCTTTGGCCTCTTTCTGCACCACTATTGCCTCTTTCCGCACCTCTTTTGCTTGTTTCTGCACTTCTTTTGCCTCTTTCAGTACTCCTCTTGCCTGCTTCTGCACCTCTGTTGTTTCTTTCTGCACTGCTCTTGCTTCTTTCTGCACCCCTCTCCCTCTTTTTGTACCTCTCTTGCCTCTTTCTGCACTTCTGTTGCTTCTTTCTGCACTTCTCTTGCCTTTTTCTGTACCCCTCTTTCCTCTTTCTGCAACTCTCTTGCCTCTTTATACACCTCTGTTCCCTATTTCTGTACCTCTCTTGCCTCTTTCTGCACCCCTGTTCCCTTTTTCTGCACCTCTCTGGTCTCTTTCTGCAGTTCTCTTGTCTCCTTCTGTACCTCTGTTGCCTCTTTCTGCACCTCTCTTGCAAATTTCTGCACCCCTCTTGCCTCTTTCTGCACCCCTCTTGCCTCCTTCTGCACCTCTATTGGTTCTTTCTGCACTGCTCTTGCTTCTTTCTGCACCTCTTTTGCCTGTTTCTGCACTTCTCTTGCCTCTTGCTGCACCCCTCGTGCTTCTTTCTGCACTGCTCTTGCTTCTTTCTGCACCCTTCTCCCTCTTTTTGTACCTCTCTTGCCTCTTTCTGCACTTCTGTTGCTTCTTTCTGCACTTCTCTTGCCTTTTTCTGTACCCCTCTTGCCTCTTTCTGCAACTCTCTTGCCTCTTTATACACCTCTGTTCCCTATTTCTGTACCTCTCTTGCCTCTTTCTGCACCCCTGTTCCCTTTTTCTGTACCTCTCTTGCCTCTTTCTGTAGTTTTCTTGTCTCCTTCTGTACCTCTGTTGCCTCTTTCTGCACCTCTCTTGCAAATTTCTGCACCCCTCTTGCCTCTTTCTGCACCCATCTTGCCTCCTTCTGCACCTCTGTTGGTTCTTTCTGCACTGCTCTTGCTTCTTTCTGCACCTCTTTTGCCTGTTTCTGCACTTCTCTTGCCTCTTTCTGCACCTCTCTTGCCTCTTTCTGCACTTCTCTTGCCTCGTTCTGTACCTCTGTTGCTTCTTTCTGCACATCTCTTGTCTTTTTCTGCACCCCTCTTGCCTCTTTATGCACATCTTTTGCTTCTTTCTCCACTTTTCTTGCTTCTTTCTGCACCTCTCTTGCTTATTTCTGCACCCCCTTACATCTTTCTGCACCCCTCTTCCCTCTTACTGCACCTCTCTTGCCTCTTTCTGCACCTCTGTTGCTTCTTTCTGCACTTCTGTTGCCTCTTTCTGCACCCCTCTTGCCTCTTTCTGCACCTCTGTTGATTCTTTCTGCACTTCTCTTGCTTCTTTCTGCAGTTCTGTTGCTTCTTTCTGCACTCCTCTTGCCTCTTTCTGCACCATTCTTCCCTCTTTCTGCTCCTCTCCTGCCTCTTTCTGCATCCCTGTTCCCTTTTTCTGCACCTCTCTTGTCTGTTTTTGCAACACTCTTGCCTCTTTCTGCAGTTCTCTTGTCTCCTTCTGCACCTATGTTGCTTCTTTCTGCACTTCTCTGGCCTCTTTCTGCACCCCTCTTGCCTCCTTCTGCACCTCTGTTGGTTCTTTCTGCACTGCTCTTGCTTCTTTCTGCACCTTTCTTGCCTCTTTCTGTACCCCTCTTCCCTCTTTCTGCACCTCTCTTGCCTCTGTCTGCACCCCTGTTCCCTCTTTCTACACCTCTTTTGACTGTTTCTGCAACTCTTTTGCTTCTTTATGAACTTCTCTCACCTCTTTCTGTACTCAAATGGGAAGTGCAAGCTATCAAGTTTGTCATCAGTGATGTCATCAATGATGTCACTGACCATGTCATGAGTGATGTAATATGTGATGTCATCAGCAGTGCATTGCGGGGGCGCGAGTCGGCCACATTTTTCTGGTTTTGAACGAGTGAAATGTCAGCCAAACCATAACGTCCCTGAAACCTATGGTTTTTTCAATGAATTTCTATGGTTTTTTAAATGCTAATCCCTAACTATAACGTCCCTGAAACCTGTGGTTTTTTCAGTGAATTTCTAAGGTTTTTTAAATGCTAATCCCTAACTATAATGTCCCTGAAACCTGTGGTTTTTTCAGTGAATGTATATGTATATATATATATATATATATCCACAAGACCTCCGGCGAAGCAGAAGGAAGAGGCCACACGGGGATACAGGAGAAAGCCTTTAATTGGAAGGCAGAACAGGCATGATGCATTTCGACAAATGTGTCTTCTTCAAATGCCACTGCTACACTGAGGCAGCCCCACGCCTCCGCTTTTGAATAAGTCTGCAGTCCTCCCGTAATTGGAAGGACACACCTCCCCAACCATGTGATCGTTTACCTGCTGCAGTTCGGTAAGTCCTACAACTCCCAGAATACATCATCCCTGGGTGGGAAATACAAGGGGATATTTAAATAGAATTAAGTCCATGTGGCAATGGTGTGCTGCAGAACAGGGCGCGCTGTATCCAGTGCAAATAAAATCCTCAGGCTTTCTCAAGTCCCCGCAAACGTCCTAACCTCAGAGGCACAAGTCAGCTGGGTCGTAGATTAAATTCAATGAATCGTACCTCCTCGTGAAGTCACGAGCTGCCGGCTGGCAGCGTCCCTTGCTTGACCAGTACTGGAGAGGTGGGTTGGAACAATCCGATACCTCGGAGGAAAAAAGAGCAAGCATACGCTTGCACAGACACCAGTTATGGCTCCAGCCAACTTATCAGAACGGTGCCCCTTAGCGCGTCTCTGGCTGACGCGAAAATGTCCACAAGACCTCCGGCGAAGCAGAAGGAAGAGGCCACACGGGGATACAGGAGAAAGCCTTTAATTGGAAGGCAGAACAGGCATGATGCATTTCGACAAATGTGTCTTCTTCAAATGCCACTGCTACACTGAGGCAGCCCCACGCCTCCGCTTTTGAATAAGTCTGCAGTCCTCCCGTAATTGGAAGGACACACCTCCCCAACCATGTGATCGTTTACCTGCTGCAGTTCGGTAAGTCCTACAACTCCCAGAATACATCATCCCTGGGTGGGAAATACAAGGGGATATTTAAATAGAATTAAGTCCATGTGGCAATGGTGTGCTGCAGAACAGGGCGCGCTGTATCCAGTGCAAATAAAATCCTCAGGCTTTCTCAAGTCCCCGCAAACGTCCTAACCTCAGAGGCACAAGTCAGCTGGGTCGTAGATTAAATTCAATGAATCGTACCTCCTCGTGAAGTCACGAGCTGCCGGCTGGCAGCGTCCCTTGCTTGACCAGTACTGGAGAGGTGGGTTGGAACAATCCGATACCTCGGAGGAAAAAAGAGCAAGCATACGCTTGCACAGACACCAGTTATGGCTCCAGCCAACTTATCAGAACGGTGCCCCTTAGCGCGTCTCTGGCTGACGCGAAAATGTCCACAAGACCTCCGGCGAAGCAGAAGGAAGAGGCCACACGGGGATACAGGAGAAAGCCTTTAATTGGAAGGCAGAACAGGCATGATGCATTTCGACAAATGTGTCTTCTTCAAATGCCACTGCTACACTGAGGCAGCCCCACGCCTCCGCTTTTGAATAAGTCTGCAGTCCTCCCGTAATTGGAAGGACACACCTCCCCAACCATGTGATCGTTTACCTGCTGCAGTTCGGTAAGTCCTACAACTCCCAGAATACATCATCCCTGGGTGGGAAATACAAGGGGATATTTAAATAGAATTAAGTCCATGTGGCAATGGTGTGCTGCAGAACAGGGCGCGCTGTATCCAGCGCAAATAAAATCCTTAGGCTTTCTCAAGTCCCCGCAAACGTCCTAACCTCAGAGGCACAAGTCAGCTGGGTCGTAGATTAAATTCAATGAATCGTACCTCCTCGTGAAGTCACGAGCTGCCGGCTGGCAGCGTCCCTTGCTTGACCAGTACTGGAGAGGTGGGTTGGAACAATCCGATACCTCGGAGGAAAAAAGAGCAAGCATACGCTTGCACAGACACCAGTTATGGCTCCAGCCAACTTATCAGAACGGTGCCCCTTAGCGCGTCTCTGGCTGACGCGAAAATGTCCACAAGACCTCCGGCGAAGCAGAAGGAAGAGGCCACACAGGGATACAGGAGAAAGCCTTTAATTGGAAGGCAGAACAGGCATGATGCATTTCGACAAATGTGTCTTCTTCAAATGCCACTGCTACACTGAGGCAGCCCCACCCCTCCGCTTTTGAATAAGTCTGCAGTCCTCCCGTAATTGGAAGGACACACCTCCCCAACCATGTGATCGTTTACCTGCTGCAGTTCGGTAAGTCCTACAACTCCCAGAATACATCATCCCTGGGTGGGAAATACAAGGGGATATTTAAATAGAATTAAGTCCATGTGGCAATGGTGTGCTGCAGAACAGGGCGCGCTGTATCCAGTGCAAATAAAATCCTCAGGCTTTCTCAAGTCCCCGCAAACGTCCTAACCTCAGAGGGACAAGTCAGCTGGGTCGTAGATTAAATTCAATGAATCGTACCTCCTCGTGAAGTCACGAGCTGCCGGCTGGCAGCGTCCCTTGCTAGACCAGTACTGGAGAGGTGGGTTGGAACAATCCGATACCTCGGAGGAAAAAAGAGCAAGCATACGCTTGCACAGACACCAGTTATGGCTCCAGCCAATATATATATATATATATTATCTACTGGCGGTCGCCAGTAGATAGTTATAGTTACAACCTATTATCCATAGGAAATCCGCGACATTCTATTTGAAATAACTCTCTTGCCGGTTGACGTATCTTCGCGAAATTTTCAAACTTTGTGGCCCGCTCCGGTCCGCTCCTACCCTGAAAGTCTCGGGGGATTCGTCAAGCGGGGACCGAGAAAAAGGGGGTCCCAAAACGCGTTTTCCCCATGCAATTTTCCATAGGAAACTTTAGACACGGCTACAGCCCGAACTGCTGAACGGAATTACACCAAATTTGGCAAAGAGGTAGTTCTTGGTTCAGAAAGAACCCTTTTTGTTAAATGGGGTAAATCCGTTCAGTAGTTGCTGAGAAAATCAAAAGTAAAAAGATAGTGATATCTATGGCCGAGTAGGGTCCGCGTACCCTCCCGATCACGAGCTGCATGTTAATTGGCTGTCAGCTGGCTGTCAACATTCCGATTCAGGAAATGTTGGCAGCCATTTTGTCCCTCGGTAGAACCGAGGGACAGAAACAAGTGCGCAAAGCGCACAAAGGGGGCAGGGTAGAAACACCCTGACCCCCTAGGTTTGCTCAGGGGGTCCCACAAGGACCCCTGGGCAAAAAAATAATAATTTTTTTAAAAATCGGCAGGATGCGCTCAGGGTGCGCGAATCCTGCCGAAAAAATCGAAGCGCGGTCTCCCGCGCTTCGGTTGTATTCTGCCCCCGGGTGGCCCAAGTCCCGGGGGCATGGTGGGGGGTTTAATTTTATGTGTGGGGGGCCTCAAAGGCCCCCAAGCCCGGGGACTGCCACCCCCGGGGCTTTTTAAAAATGGTGCGGGAGGGCTCTGAGCCCTCCCGCAGCCCCGGGACCACCACCTCCCTGGGGCTTTTTTTTTATTAATTGAACAACCTGTGTGGGGGGCTCCAGCCCCACACACGCCCGAGGACCGCCACCTCCCGGGGCACTAACAAATTAAAATGGGGGTCCGTTTTGGACCCCGAAGCCAGGGGACCACCACCTCCCAGGGGCTGTGCTGATGTAGGGAGGGGGCCGCGCGGCCCCCTCCTGGAGCCCTTGATGGCCCTGGGGACCGCCACCCCCAGGGCCGGCTCCTGCAGTGTCCCGGGGTGCCTACCCCCGGGACACTGTAGTTTGCTATGGCAGGACGGGAGCCTCGCGGCTCCCGTCCTGCCATAGCAAACTGCTTTGGATATTGGAAGAGAGAGCAGGAAACCTGCTCTCTCTTCCAATATCCAAAGCACATTGCTTTTCCACATGGGGAGCAGCATGTCAGCTGCTCCCCATGTGGAACAGCAATGCTCCCAAGGGACGTGGGGAGCCGGCGGGACTGTGGGGGATTGGGGACCCCCCACAGTCCCCAACGGAGAGGGCCAGCCCCGGGGGATGGGGTCCCCGGGGCAAGTAGTGGCCCAGGAGGGGGCCACGCGGCCCCCTCCCCAAAAAATAAAAAAAAATAAAAAATGGAAAGGCGGGCCCCGGGGGATGGGGTCCCCGGGGCCTTAAATGGCCTGAGGAGGGGGGCCACGCAGCCCCCCTCCCAAGAAAATAAAAAAAAGGCCATGCCCCGGGAGGTATATGGTGGGCTAGTTGGACTCCGGGGACCCTCAGGATTCAAGGAGACTTAATCCCCCAGCTTAAAACGCGCCACGGGCGCGTTTGCACAGTGGTGAAGGGAGGGGCGGGGCTTCAGGTGACATGTGTGCAAACAGGCCTCGTGGCGCGTTTTAAGATGGGGAATTAAATCCCTTCAATCCTGAGGGTCCCTGGGGGCCAGCTAGCCCAACAGGTACATCCAGAAAGCGCCACAGAGCTGCGTTGCAGAGAGGTGTAAAAGGGGTGTGGCCTCTCTACACGTCTCTGTAACGCAGCCCCCTAGCGCATATTAGAGGTTCCTGGTGGGCTAGTTGGCCCCTAGGGACCCTCAGGATTCAAGGGGACTTAATCCCCCAACCTAAAACGCGCCACGGGGCGCATTTGCACAGATGTCACCTCAGGCCCTGCCCCTCCCTTCACCATTGTGCAAATATTCTTCTAAAATCATCCGAAATACGAATTCCGATTTACTCACCTGTTATCAGGAGAGACCTCAGTGCTGTATCTTTCAGCCCAGTACTGGTCCTGAAAAGTAATTTTAACCGTACTTACCAGTAACTTGAATTTCCTTCCATAGGCTAACATTGACTGGTTTCACTTGGAAATTCTTCTAAGTGTGGAGTTTTGGAACTTTAAAATATTCCTCTAAAATCAGCCGAAATACGAATTCCGATTTACTCACCTGTTATCAGGAGAGACCTCAGTGCTGCATCTTTCAGCCCAGTACTGGTCCTGAAAAGTAATTTTAACCGTACTTACCGGTAACTTGAATTTCCTTCATAGGCTAACATTGACTGGTTTCACTTGGAAATTCTTCTAAGTGTGGAGTTTTGGAACTTTAAAATATTCCTCTAAAATCAGCCGAAATACGAATTCCGATTTACTCACCTGTTATCAGGAGAGACCTCAGTGCTGCATCTTTCAGCCCAGTACTGATCCTCAAAAGTAATTTTAACCGTACTTACCAGTAACTTGAATTTCCTTCCATAGGATATCATTGCCTGCTTTTTGCTGAAAAAGTTTCTAAGTGTTGATTTTTGAAACATACAAATATTCCTCTAAAATCAGCCGAAATACGAATTCCGATTTACTCACCTGTTATAAGGAGAGACCTCAGTGCTGTATCTTTCAGCCCAGTACTGGTCCTGAAAAGTAATTTTAACTGTACTTACCAGTAACTTGAATTTCCTTCCATAGGCTAACATTGACTGGTTTCACTTGGAAATTCTTCTAAGTGTGGAGTTTTGGAACTTTAAAATATTCCTCTAAAATCAGCCGAAATACGAATTCCGATTTACTCACCTGTTATCAGGAGAGACCTCAGTGCTGCATCTTTCAGCCCAGTACTGATCCTCAAAAGTAATTTTAACCGTACTTACCAGTAACTTGAATTTCCTTCCATAGGATATCATTGCCTGCTTTTTGCTGAAAAAGTTTCTAAGTGTTGATTTTTGAAACATACAAATATTCCTCTAAAATCAGCCGAAATACGAATTCCGATTTACTCACCTGTTATAAGGAGAGACCTCAGTGCTGTATCTTTCAGCCCAGTACTGGTCCTGAAAAGTAATTTTAACTGTACTTACCAGTAACTTGAATTTCCTTCCATAGGCTAACATTGACTGGTTTCACTTGGAAATTCTTCTAAGTGTGGAGTTTTGGAACTTTAAAATATTCCTCTAAAATCAGCCGAATACGAATTCCGATTTACTCACCTGTTATCAGGAGAGACCTCAGTGCTGCATCTTTCAGCCCAGTACTAATCCTGAAAAGTAATTTTAACCGTACTTACCAGTAACTTATATTTTCTTCCATAGGAATCCATTGTCTGGTTTTCAGCAAAAGTTTCAAAGTGTTGATTTTTACAAACTACAAATATTCCTTAAAAATCACCTGTATGACTTAAACGCATTCTTTCAACTGTTTACAGGAGATGCACCAGTGCTGGCTCCAGGATCCAACACTGAGTAAGAAAAAGTAACGATAACAGTTTTTACCTGCTAAGTGAATTTCCTTCCATAGGATAACATTGGTGATTCTATGAGAAAAAGTTTCTAAGTGTCAACTTTTAAAATACAATAATATTCCTTAAAAATCACGACTGTAACCAAAACGCTTTTACTCAACTGTTTACAGGAGATGTACCAGGACTGAATCTAGGATCCAGTCCTGTGGTTAGAAAAGTAATCCATAAAGTAACTAATTGCATTTAACTAGAAATTCACATTGAGCTGAATGTTGCATTGTGTTTGAAAATGTGTTGCCCATTGCAACAACTGTAACTACTGTACTTAAAAGTCTATTGCCTATGTGCAAAGTATTTAAACTAAAGTAATTCATTCTGAGAAAGTATTTTTTGTAATGTAATGTATAATGTAATTACAATGTAATTTAAAAAATAAAATCTGTAAAAAAAATTGTTTCTAAAAATGTAGTAAATCAGTATGAAAAAAATTAATATAACAATTAATACATTTAAAAATTGTCATTTACAAAACCTTTGAAATTCACTGAAAAAACCGTAGGTTTCAGGCACGTTATAGTTAGAAATTAGCATTTAAAAAACCTTTGAAATTCACTGAAAAAACCATAGGTTTCAGACACGTTATAGTTACAAATTAGCATTTAAAAAACCTTTGAAATTCACTGAAAAAACCATAGGTTTCAGACACGTTATAGTTACAAATTAGCATTTAAAAAACCTTTGAAATTCACTGAAAAAACCATAGGTTTTAGGGACAGTTATAGTTACTTGGACATTGCACTCGTACAAAACCCGTGAAATTCCCCCGTTATAGTTAGTTCAGCTAACTATAACTCGCGCTCCGCAATGCACTGCTGATGACGTCACATATTACATCACTCATGACATGGTCAGTGACATCACTGATGACATCACTGATGACATCTCAAATGACATCACTGATGACATCATCCACGTGATAATCTGATGCACCTCCTCACACCCTAATATAATCTTTGATACACCCACTCTAAATTACAGACTGCCATTCGCAAAACCATAGACACTCCAACACCAATAACTACATACCCACTCACTGATTCTTAGGTCTACACACACACATCCACTCACTCACCCGTACAGTCACTCATACTTACGGTCACTCAGTACAGGACTATCATATGCACTCTTACTCCTATATAGACACTCAAACAACGCCACTCATCCATAGAGATACTCAGACACCTAGTCAGTCATGCAAATAATTAAACACACTGCCATTTACTCACCTATACAGTTATACACACACCAGCTCACTTACTCATACAAATAGTAGCACATTGTTACGCTCTTATACAATCACTGATACAAGCACACACTCATCCATACAGCCACTATCACAATCACTCACTCTTGCTTATAGCTATTTATATACTCCAACACACATATATACTGCCTTTCACATATGTAGTTACTCACACATGTACCACTGGGACATACATTCACTCACTAACACACTCTTACACACACTTACCCACCCATACAGTCTATCACAGATGCACTCTTGAAACCATCCACCCAGTGAATCACCCACTCACACATCTATGCACAGAGTTGCACACACCCCTCCCACACAAACACTCAGGCACCCATACAGATACTCAGACAAGCATTCAATAACTCATATAGACACTCATTTAGCTATTCACAAACACATGCAGCCACTTACACAGCAACAGACAGACGGATACAGACATTCACCCAGTTTAGTCACTAACCCATGCATTCAGTAAGATACGTTAAATCACTCACTTATAGAGTCAGTCACGCACCTACTAAATCATCCATACAGACACTTACACACCCACTCATTCTTCAATACGTCTTTTCCTATATATATTAAAAATATTTAAACTTTACAGAAACACACAGTCACTGGATGATGTCATCAGTGATGTCATTTGAGATGTCATCAGTGATGTCATCAGTGATGTCACTGACCATGTCATGAGTGATGTAATATGTGACGTCATCAGCAGTGCATTGCGGGGCGCGAGTTATAGTTAGCTGAACTAACTATAACGGGGGAATTTCACGGGTTTTGTACGAGTGCAATGTCCAAGTAACTATAACTGTCCCTAAAACCTATGGTTTTTTCAGTGAATTTCAAAGGTTTTTTAAATGCTAATTTGTAACTATAACGTGTCTGAAACCTATGGTTTTTTCAGTGAATTTCAAAGGTTTTTTAAATGCTAATTTGTAACTATAACGTGTCTGAAACCTATGGTTTTTTCAGTGAATATATATATACATATATATATATATTTATATATATATATATTATAATATTTGTGAAAGTCAACACAGAGATGGTTGTCTGTTATCTCTTGTAGGCCACCATCTCTGCATTTGTAGCCAATTGCTGATAGTTATAAATAGCTGAATGAAAACCCATTAGACAAATCACATTGTGACCCAATTCTAATTGATAATTTACAATGCAAACTTGTAGTACATCAGCTGCCACGCAAATTGCATCCCCCTTCACAAACCAGTCAACATGCAAACTGCAAATCGTTTACTTGCAAAAGGGGATATTCAATTGGTCCCTGTCTTCCAGTACAGCATCCACCTCTACAAGAAGTGCCATAATTGCATTTCTCAGCACACACTTCTTCAGGACATGACTTCACAGCATTTCCCAGCCTCCATCTCGACAGAAAGTGCCATCACTGAATTTCTCAGCTTCCATCTCTTCAGAAAGTGACATCAATGGTTTCCAACCAAAATCATCTTTAAAACCAGAAGCCTTATGTTCAAGCCTCCCCTTCTATAGGAAGGGACATCAATGAATTTTTCAGCATTCACCTCATCAGTAAGTGAGATCACTGATTTCCTGGCAAAACGTTCTTAACAGGAAGAAGACAGACAAGCAGACCTAATTTTCCTGTAATCACCTCTACAGAAAGTGACATAATTAGTTTCCCACCAAAACCATCATTAAAAGAAGCCTGACCTGACAGAGGATCTTTTGTCCCAGCATCCACTTCTACGGTGAATAGCATCACTGAATTTTCTAGAATCCAGGTCTGCAGAAAGTGAGATTACTGATTTGCTGCCAGCATGTTCATTTTTTTTTCAAGAAGAAGCCAGACAAGCACACCTTATTTCCGAGGAACCTCCCTTACAGGAGGTCACATTATTTCATTTTCCAGCAACCACCTGTATAGAAAAAGTGATATCACAGGTTTCTCACCAAACCCATTTGTTAGAGAAGACAGAAAAGTAGGTTGAAGTTCCTAACATCCAATTCCATTGATGTGACAAAAGAATTCAAAAAGTGAACCATTTTTCGCAGCACCTGCCTCGTTAGGAAGTTACACCATGTCCTGCCTAGTACTTTCTTCACTCAACTCCTCAATGCATCCTTCCACCAGGGCACTCCCAGCAAATCACTGACAAGGACAATACTTGTTTAGGCTTGTTAGGGAGAAGAAGGGCATTATGCTAGAACCCCTGCACCACTGCAATGTATGATGTAAGATATAATCATCATGTGCCACACCATGCACCCCACAGTGCCCATCCCCACACGCTCCAAGACCTACACCACACAACATACACATAGATTCCTCTCAACACATAGACCCAGCTTCATACATGCCCCATTTACTACAATACTCCTTCAAACTATCACATGTATTGAAACTATCCTATCAGATGTGTCAATGAGCATTACAACTCATGCCCTCTAGGACTGCAGAGTCCAGACATTGAAGATCTCATCTACTATCAGATGCCTGACAGGTTCTTCATCACAGAAGCATAGTCCCCCTCACATTGTCTCACATTGTAGATGTATTTGTTCCAACAGACTACAACATCCATCACACAGAACAAACACATAGGGGAGGAGACCTCACTGTCATCTATTAGTCCTCCTGCTCGTGCACTGTAGGCACTCAACTCCATGGAGATCCCGGCATGCCATTTCCAATTTTCTGTCACTCAGTTTGCCACCTTCCATAATTTACAGGCTTCATGGGCAGAAAAATAATATCTTAGTTCTCTTCACCATCTGACACTCCCACACCATCCTTGCCAGGTAGCTCATATCTTCCATACCACGCAACCTCAAAAAGACACTTACCTCAACATCTTTGAAACACTCAACATGGTACAATACATCCCACTAACCAACATATTTCAAATGCAATATTCTCAACACAGTCTTCTCAATATAATCAACCATTTAAAGCAAGCCAAAAATACCTTTAGACTAGACCAACCACCCCGCCATCCCTTAGTGTCCCAACAACAAACCAAGGTCAACCCAGAATAGAATACTACTCATTCAGATCTTTCAAAGACATTTTAATCAACAGCCAAAAGCTTGAACTGCTGTCAAACATCCAGTGTCAATGACCCCTAAACAATTTGAACACTTTTCTAGAAAACCACATGAAAACCAGTAACTCAACTAAAAGAGGTAAGTGTAAGCAGAACTTTTCAGCACCTAGCACTCTAAAAACCTCTCAGAAAACAAATGCTCCATAAATAGAAGGAAAAAAATGGAAAAAAACCAGAACCCTGAAACTCTCACAATAATGAAGTACCTCCACACACATATAATAAATAAACTATCAGCCAAAGCAAAGTACTACACCAACACCATCAATGAAGCTGTCTACAGAAGGAGAATGCTCTTGAAGAAAATCAAGCACTGCACCAACCTCTGCCTGACTATCCCATCCCACACCTCACAGACAAATGCGTTGCCATTAACATTTTCTTCTGTGAAAAAAATACAGATCAAGTAACACATTAGCAAACTAAGCCGGCTTCTCCTCTTAGACCCATCTCTTCTCGTAGTATCCCACAATGGCAATCCTTCAAAGTCCTGTCACTTGCAGATCTTACAACATATACAACTCCCTCAAAACCACCTCCTCCTTACCACTGTCAATGTCTCCCTCACTCAAGACACCTTCCCTGAAACTCTCAACACTGGCCAAATCCTCCCACTTCTACAGAAACCTACACTACTCTCTGATGATTTCCAGCTACTCACACATGACTCATTTACCCCTCATCAGAAAGATCATTGAAAAAGCAGTCGACACTCAACTCCAAAAATCACATCAACTCCATCGATTTAATTCAATCTGGCTACAGACCACTTTGCAGCGTGGAGACAGGTCCCTTACACATCGTAGATGATATCATCCTAACCACATATGAATATGTCCCCTGCCTCCTGATATTGTTGGACCTCTGAGCCTCCTTCCGCAAAAATGAACAGCTCACCCTCTTCTGCACCATGAAGCCTTGAATGGGCTTCACTAGCAATGTCATTCACAAGTGCTCTTCTTACCTTTCTAACCAACACAATTTAATTCTCATGGACACCTTTAAGTCCAGATGGTTGTTATTACCTGTGTAGTTCCCTAGGGTTCCGTCCTGTTCCAAGTCATATTCAACTTCTGCATGGAGCCCCTAGCAGCCCCACTCACTTATAACACCATCAAAATTCCTCACTATACCAACAATACATAACTCTACTGGAATGTCTCAACTGCTCCAGAAATCCAAGCCTTAAACACTACCTGCACCTCACCCAGATCTGGATGTCCGCTACCAATGAGAAGCTGAACCCCACCAAGACAGAACCTGTAATTTGCTAAGAACAAACAGCAAGAAATGGATCAAAACTGGCTCAATGACAAACCTTGATTAATCCAAACCAAACTTTCACCCAATGCCAGGCATATTGGATTAATTTGATTTGATTTATAATTGGATTTATAATTTATAAAGCGCAAGCATTTGCCCGTAGGCCTTTTGGCAGTGCCCATAACTGGTAATGAACAGAGGAGCTACAGGGTTCACAAATTCATTGTGGACATCACATCACCCTCAATGAACACACTGCCAAGAAAACAAAGATGGCCCAGTACCAGCTCAATTCTAAAGAAAGTGAAAATGTCCTCTCAGAAACAGACTTTAGAACTACTGTTCAAGCTCATACTCTTGCATCTGGATGGTGGTAACTGCGTGCTCCCTGGCTTCCCAGACTCCACACTCTACCCCTACCCCTTAAGGGCATCCTACACACCGAGAAACATCTCATTTAATGCATGAAGAAATATTGTATTATCTCATCCTGATGAAAGTTAATTGGCTCCTCTTTCCAGCATGCACCATCTTCAAAAGCAGGTGCATCGGTTGCATGGGATCGCAATTAGTCAGTGTTCATGATCCTCAGGGTAAGAGTGATGCCCAATAGGCTAACGTCCAAACACCACTGTAAGAAATTGGGTTATTATTACCTGAGAGGGGTGGAAGCCTCACTCAGATAATAAACACAATCCTTGTCAGGGTGAACATCAAGAGTTACTAAATTAACCTGTGCGTAACCCTCTGGTAGCTTAGCGCAAAGCAGTCGGGTATAACTCAGAGGTAATGTGTAAAGTATTTATACAGCACTGGAACAGTAAAAAAGTGAAAAAACAACACAAGTATAACTGGAGATCAGAGTTTTTAAAGTCTTAGGTAAAAACAAAAAGCACAAAATGCCACTAGTGGTTATATGTCCATGTTAGACGGGGGATAATTCACACGCTCCGTCCAACCACAATGGTGCTAGGTTAGACATAAGAACCAGGTCTGTCCTGCTGAAGAGTTACCTTCTCAAGTTTGCACGAAGAGTGCTGAACACATTGAAAGTGGCAGCGAGGAGGAGGCAATTGATGCAAGGAGCAGGTCAGGCATCATGGGCAGTCACTGCTGTAGCGCAACGAGTCCTTTGTCACTGGAGATAACTGTTGACAGTCACAGCAGGCTTTTGCTGTTGCGATGAAGTGCAGGTCTTACTGGAGTTTCACATTCGTTGTTGTTGAGGACGGTCATTGACGGCATCCAGAGCAGGCCCCTCTGGCGTTTCACATTTGTGGTTGTCACAGGAGATCGATTATCAGCATGAAGAGGTCACTTTGTGGTCACGAGGAGCCCAAAACTTCTATATTTTCACCTTTGCTTTAGGAGGAGTTCACTCTGATGCAACCCAAGGATCCATTACCTGGGAGGCCCCTCTGGGAGATCAGGACTCACTACAGCAGAGGCCAGCAGCAGGGCTTAGGCAGTCCCAGGTGATGCTGGTCAGATGGGCAAGCTTGTGTCCCTGTAGCTCAAATAGGTCAGCCAACTGACCCTTTGAGACACATCTGGGGAGCATGGGTTCAAGGCAAGGAGGTCCAATATTCCTGATGAGAGGTTCAGAAAGTCCTACTCTTACACCTGGTTCAAGCCTTTGTGTGGGGGGAATTCACTGGCCTACCCCGAAAACTAGTTTTGGTCAGTTCTTTCCTTTCCACTTGGTTTGCTCCAAACTGTCTAGGGTGACAAAAGCAAGGACAGGCCTGGTGTCAGGTAACAGGTTCCTTTGTGTGTTCTGCGGGCAGGGTACTTTGAAGTAATCAGGGCAGGGCACAACTCCTCCCCAGCCATCCTGCCAGAAAGACCCTCTTCCTTTACACCTAGGTCTTCATACACAACCCATAACAGCAGAGTCATTCACATTCTTGTGACCCAAGACACTGGCAGAAAGGCACATTTGATTTTGGTAGAAAAATGGCAACTTTCTAAAAGTGGCCTTTTTGGAATAGAAACTTAAAACCAGACTTTACTATTAAAGAGGATGTTATTATATGTTAGAACTGGGGGTCTCTAGTTGGCAGAGGTAGGTACCTTTGTCCAAATAGGGACCCTTGCTTCTAGTCAGGGTATGGGGGATACACACTTTAGATAACCCCTGCTCACCCCCTTGGTAGCTAGGCTCAAGCAGACAGGCTTATCCCAAAGGCAATGTGTAAAGTATTTGTACCACCACTCACAGTAACACAGTGAAAACACCACAAATGGACACTACACCAGTTTAGAAAAATAAAGTATCTTTACTAAACTTAAACAAGACCAAAACGACAAAAATCCAACATACAAAACTCAGTAGAATGTCTTTAAAATGGGTTGTTGCAAAAATAAACTTGTAGATCTCAAATGCGACACTTTCAGTCTCAAAGTACCTGGGATGCATAACGCAAAACAAGCAAAAAGGGGCGCAGTGAAGGCGATGCGTCGGTTCTTCCTGCGCTCCGGTTCCGGTGCGACAAAATGACGCCTTGATGCGTTGTGCTGATCTGGTGCAATGCGATGAAATGGCGTCTTTGTTGTGATGCGACACTTGTAGATGCGATGCGTGCACGCCCGACGGCCGTGCGGCAAACTCAGTGATCTTCTGAGCCACGACAGGCCCTGCGACATGCTTCTCCGGTGTTGCGACGACACCCTCGGTGACGGCGACACGCTTCTCCGGTGATGCGGTGGCGATCAGCGTTGGTGCGCTTCCTCAGCGATGCGACGGCCCTGCGACACGCTTCTCCGGTGATGCGACGACACCCTCCTGGCAGACTGGAACTCCCAGCAAGGAAGTCCAGGGTAGCTGGGGGTGAAGTCCTTTTGTGCCTGGGACTTCAGAAACAGGAGGCCAGCTCTTCTCAGGCCCTTGGAGACTTTTCTTCAGATGGACACAGCACTCAGCAAAGTCCTTCTTCAAGCAGGGAGACACAGCACACAGCAAAGTCCTTTAGATCTTTCCTCAGTAGAAACAGCAAACTGCAGGCCAGCCCTAGACACACCTGGGCAGTACTTCTCCTCAGTCTATTCAGCTGATCTTCTTTGGCAGGGATTCCTCTTGATTCCAAAAGAAGTCTAAAGTTCAGGGGTTTCAGCTCTAGTATTTATACCCCAAAAGTCTTTGTTCTCCATGTGTGAGGGGTCCTGGACCCAGTCCAAACCAGTTCAGGGTGCATTCTGCCAGGGCACCTCTCCTTCCTTTGTGAGTGTGGGCCAGGGTCATCAGACACACCGCAGGAGGTGGAGTCAGCATTGTGGAAGGCAGGCACAGCCCTATTCAGACCCAGGTGCTACTCCTCCCTCCACTCCAAATGCAGATAGGTCTATTCAGCCTAGTGCTGACTCACCCAGCCTCCTGCAGCCCCCCCATCCCCTGTCACTCACAAACCAGACAGTCAATTCACAAACAGGCAGAGGCACACGGAAAGGTTGAACAAGAAAATAGCCACTTTCTAAAAGTGCTATTTCCAAACTTAGAATTTAAAAACCATCTTCACTAAAAGATGTGTAATTAAATTCTGAGTTCAGGGGTACCAGATTCCAACTTTCTATCTTGCTGCTATGGGAAGATATGCAGGTAACCATGTTACACAGCATTCCCCATGTTATCCTATGGGCAAGATAGCCTTTCAATAGTGAAAAACGTAATTGGCAGTATTTCACTATCAAGACATGTTACCCACACTAGTACATGTCCTACCTTTCACATACACTGCACCCTGCCCAGGGGGGTACCTTAGGCCTACCATAGGGGTGTCCAATGTGTAAGAAAAGGGAAGGGTTAGGCCTGGCAAGTGTGTACACTGGCCAGGACAACATGGCAGTTCAAAAACTGCGCACAGGCACTGCAGTGGCAGGCCTGAGACACCATCTTAGGGCTACTCCTGTGGGTGGCACAATCAGTGCTGCAGGCCCACTAGTAGCATTTGAATCACCAGCCCTGGCACACTCAGTGCACTTTACTAGGGACTTATTGGTAAAGCAAATATACCAATCATGGATAGCCAATCACAATAACAATTTAACCAGGGAGCCCTTGCACTTTGGCACTGATCAGCAGTGGCAAAGTGCACAAAGCATCTAAACCAGCAAAAACGAATTCCAGCACAGTGTCAAAAATACAGGAGGTAGAGGCAAAAAGTCAGGGGAAACCACGCCAAGGATGCCAGGTCTAACAATATAAAACCCATTTGAATGTAAACAGCATTTCTCTATCTGATCCCAAACTGAAGTTAGCACTAATTAAGTGTAATAAGGTAAGCCTGTGTAAGTCTATGGGAGAGATAGCCTTACAACAGTGAAAAACAACTTCAGGAGCTTTTTCACTGTTAGGACATGTGAAACTTAAACCTACATATCCTACTTTTTAAATACTATGCACCCTGCCCCGCGAGATTTTAGGGACTACCTTAATAGTAACTTATAATTATTAAAAAATAAGGTTTAGGCTTGGTAAAAGGTTTATTTTGCCCGTTTGAATTGGCAGTACAAGCTGCAGCGACAACCCTGGGATATGTTTAAAAAGACTACTTTAGTGGGTGGCACAATGAGTGCTGCAGCCCACTAGTAGCATGTAATTTACAGGGCCTGGGTACAGTACTTAATTTGAGCTGGTGGTTTCTAATGTGTGCCACCGGCACTTATTTTTAAGGACTGGCACACAAAGCAGAAAGAAGAATGAAGAGAAAGATGTAAAAATTGTCACAGAGGTAGAAAGCAGGAACCTTCAAGTGTAAGCTAAAGCGGCATGTCTGTTAGTGAATTAAAAGTTATAAAATGGGTTAAAGACTGCACAGCCTTGGTACTCAGCATGCCAACATGTAATTACATGAACTTCCGGGCAGAGTTGTGGGCACCGGCACTCCTTTGTTTAAAAATTAAGCACTGCCTTGGTACATGTAGTACCATATACTAGGGCGGGACAAGTAGATTAAATGTACCAATCAGATGTAGGTGAGGGAAATGGTTTTGAGGAAGGAAACAGCAAGGAAGGAGATCTTTAGCGAAAAGACATATTGGTTACAAACTCTCTATTTCTTCCCTAGCTTCCACCATTCTTTACTCTTGATCTAAAATAGACGCTTGCGAATAGGCGATATGACTGTCATCTTATAAATTTGTATCTCACCACTGAGGGGAAGGGACTAAATGAAACTAAAGACTAGGGGTGGGCAAAATATTGTGTTCTGCCCACGGAATTGGTGGAATTTCGACCACTTCATGTTACTCTTTAACGCAAATTTCTGACCAAATTCAGCCAATTGCCACATGGCAGAATTTTTCTCCATCATGAGGCTCCAGAATATGCAAGCGAGACTTGGCGTCCCCTAGCATGATTTTGTAATGCTGGCTATTGCCAGTGTTTGCGGTCAGAGGGCTGCCATTTGAGTAGATTTGTTGCCGGTGGAGTAGATTTTCTACTCGAGTGGCAGCAAAATCAACTCGAATGGCCGCGCACTCTTGCGCAATGAATGGTGCCATTCACGCTGGTTTTCAGCACTGCTCACGCTACCTGTGATACATTATGGCACGAGCTGCATATTTACCACTCATTGGAGGAATTATGCTTAATCTCGCAGAGTTCTTTTGTAACTCCACGAAATTTTGTGGAGTGAAACTCAGTAAGTTCTGCCCACCGCTACTAAAGACAAAGAAATGCGCAATTACCGTCTGGTGTTAGACTAAAGACTTTCTGAGTCTTTTACTGTTGTATGAAATAAACCAGTACACACCACAAATAATTGAATGCTTCTTTTTTTCTACATATGTAGCTCGGCAATGGTTTCCTTCATCCTACCAGAAACTCACTTCAGATTTGTGGCAATAACCTTTCACGAGTTCTTGCCTGTTATGTCTTTTTAAAACAAGTCACAACATGACTCCTTTATTTCAATGCCTGAAACCTCCATACACTACTCTTCTGCCTTGAACGTAACCTTGCAATTGACAAAGTCATGGTTCTTTTGCTTCAAGGCAAATCACTGAAATAAAATGTATCTGCTTTTTAACTGTTGCAGTTCGAGATTTCGTCCAAGAGAAACAAAGATGTTACCACCTTTAAATGTATTCTCAAAGAAAATTCTTATGCCCAAGGGCTATATGATTTAAGTGTCCATAATAAGTTCCAGATCCAGCATTATCGTGCCTACCCGGAGAATCACCCAGAATAAATAAGTGTTTAAAATCCATTGATGTGTTTGTCTTCAAACAGCAGCCTCAAAAGAATCCAACCGCTGCCCCGAAACATCAGAATAACGCACCCCTAGGCCAGTTGGGGGTCATCTTTTACAGCGATGCCCCACCCAAACTTGACAATGTGCTAAAACTTATGGGACATGTTCAGGGTCGGATTGGTAAGGCGGGCACTCGGGCAATGGGCGATGAGCCGGTATCTGAGATCCAGCTATGGGCCGCTTTTTTGGCCAGCGTTGTGGCTGATATGGGCTGTGCCTTTGCAGTTAAGATGCCACTACCAGTACAGTGGGGGCCTGAGCGGCTTTTTCGGAGGCAGATGGGCCTCTATTACATCCCTTTTACCAATGATGAGGAGGTGTTATTCCCGGTCTCTAGCTCTACTGGCCAATTAATATATGCAGATTGGGCTGGGGGCCTAAGCAGAAGTGGCCTTACTTATATTCAGCTGTGGTTCACCATTGTGAACTAATCCATAAACAAAGAGACCTGGCAACATTTGCATTTTTTTTTATCTTAGTGAAGTTAAGAAAACATGCCTCTTTTATAGAAACCCCCCTCCTTCTTTTTATAACACTTAAAACACTGAGGCAGTGTTTTGAAAAAAGACGCAATCCGCAAATATTGGCCACTTTTTTTAAGATGCTCGGACCTATTTTTTATCCCGCTCCAACCATGGACATGTTGACCTTTGCGAGAGTCAAAGAAGTTTGTGCTTGACGCTCACAACACCCTAAACAGTCTTGGCGGCAGGGCCAACATGTCAAGGAAAGGAGAAACAGTGCTGCAAGCCCTACGGGCCCTGGAGGCGCAAGGACAATGATGCTTCACTCATGCCCTACAGACAGTAGACTGCTTTAAGTATTAAAGGTTGATCCAGGGGCAAAATCAATCTCCACGAAAAGAGTTCATCTAATCAATGAGCAAGATTTTTAAAAAGTAAGATGCAATGGCTTGTGATCAATCAAAGTCAACGTCCTGCGATTTAATAAACAACTAATCTCACATCATGCAACTGAAGAAACATTAAAAGCAATACAAAACGCAAAACCTAAAAAACATGCACACAATTCAGAGTTTGATAACAGTGTGGGAAGACAAAAAGATCTGTGAACAACGATTTAGTTAAATCAGGGTTACATCATCCCCATTCTTGATTTTCCAGTAACGAGTCAGACACTTGGCTTTGTACAGACTGAAGAGTGGATAGCGAGTTGTCTCTGTAAGTATATTAACTAATGAAATGGTACAGATCATGTGTGAAGGTTTACCGGAGACCCAACTGGGATTATATACTCTTCTCCATACATTTCAAATAGAGTCTTCACAATTGTCTCTGCGGGACTAATTGTTAGATTGTTCTAGATAGAATAATGAATTTGTATTTTAGATAGTTTTTTTTTCTGGAGGTCTAGTCCTGAACATTTTAAGACACGTAGGGGCCAAATTATGAGGGGAACACGCCTCTACTCGTTTTTTTCCATGCTTTACAATTTGTAGGAATATGCCATGAGGGAAGAATTATTCCAGCATTAGTCTCCAGGTGCATAATATCATCAACTTTAGATGAAACTGTTAAGCTCATATTAGCTTTTAATTTGTATTTGTCATCAGGTTATTTCTATACCTGATATCTTTGACCTCTTCTACCATTGGATCATTTTTCCATGATGATGACCGTGGCCTATAAGTAACATAGCTATTATTATTCACTACTATAATTTCATCTGATTGAGTAGCTCCAGTCGAGGTATACAGAGTTGGTATGGTACGTGGGACATATTCAGCCAACGAGAGTGGTTTTACTACACCACACCGACGTCCTTCTTGATGGACTTAAGATTAATATACCACAACATCCGAACTCAAGAAACTGATGTCTGAAATATACCAAATTTTAGACACAATATACCCTGAAGCCTTTTACTGTGTAATTATCACTGGAGCTTTAGAACCCATTCTGGGTCCGAAATACAACTGGAACTAAGGATCCATACAAAGAGACTATATATCCCTGAAGAAGTCGCTGCGCACAGCCATAAAGCGCGATGAAGCACGTGCTGGCTAAGGATTTCGAGATTAAACTGAAGTGACTGTTTCAATGGAGGATCAAGCGTGTTTTTGTTACTACTAATGATATATAACATACACTGTTAGCGTGTGCAAGGGATTGTTGTTTTGGTTTATCAGTGGTTATCCACACGTTGGGGAGGAGGTTGGCTCTCCCTACCCTTATGCACTGCAATCCTAATTTTTCACTATTGAACACCCACTGCGTAATTCCCAGGAGTGCCAATACCCTACATAATCCACTGACCGTAAAGTTTCATTACAGTTACCTAGTGGGTTGTTATAATTGTAGGTGGTGGTTGAGGTGGATGGGTTCAATGGTGCGCAGTTCCTTGAATGTGTGGGTGAGAAGTTTTAAGTGGCAGCATTTCTGGATGGGGAGCCTGTGAGGCTCCCAGAGGTGAGGCATGATGTTAGTGTGGCGTGGGAGGTCAAGGATGAGTCTGACAGCAGGGGTCTGAGCTGTCTGGAACCTGTGGGTAAATATTCTAGTGTAGAAAGCATTACCATAGTCCAGTCTGCTCGTAATGAGGGCTTGTTTGATGGTGCGTCTGGAGTTCTGGGGGAGCAACCTGAAGATCTTATGCAGCATTCGTAGGGTATGGAAGCAAGAAGAGATAATGGCATTGACCCGTGATGCAGTAGTGAGTTTGTTGTCCAGGATGAGTAAAGGTTTTTGGTGGGGTCTGTTGGAATAGGTGTGGGACCTAGCTCTATCGGCCACCAGGAGGAATCCCTGGGTGAGATCTTGTTTCCAAAGATAAGCACTTATGTCTTATCTGCTTTGAGCTTCAGGCAGTTCTCTCTTATCCAGTTTTCCACACTAGTCATGCAATTTGTGAAGTTATTCCTGGTGGTGTTGATGTTTCTTAGAAATTAGGTTTCTGGTTGGAAGAGGTATGCACCCTGCCCAGCAGGAATCTCAATCCTAACCATGGTAAGTCAGATACATACCATCAATTAAACTATGCTCACCCTCTGGTAGCTTGGAACAGAGCAGGAAGGCTTAACTTAAGAGGCAATGTGTAAACTATTTGTGCAACACTTCAAGCATTAAAACAGTGAAAACACCACAAAAGACACCATAAGACTTTTGAAAAAATAGATTATGGTTTTATAATTAAAACAAGACCAAAATGACAAAGATTCAATAAGTAGAAGTTGAGATGTTTATTTTTAAAGATTAAAAGTAAAAATAGCGCTTATAAGAAATAAGTGCCTTTGGGGTTATCTGGTCACGCTGGACCGCCGCAAAAGTCAAAAGTTCAGGTCAACCACAATGAGGTGCGGGCCTAATACAGCAGCCACGCAAGACCCGCTGAACAAAAGTACCTTAATCCTGGTCGCAACAACGAGATGCGGGATGCAGCCGAGTGATGCATCAGTGTCGATTCCACAGTCGAAGTGATGTGTTAATTTTCTTCATGCAATGATGGCGATGCGCTGGTTCCGAAGACAAAGTGCCAGTACCATGGTGCGTTGGTTCCCAAGCCGATGCATCGCGTTTCTCCATGCAGTCGAGGGGATGTGTCCTTCGTCTCCCTGCAGGGGCGGCGATGTGGTGGTTCCAATGCTTTGGTTCCAAATGTGTTGCACTGGTCCCAAGTCCGATGCATCGGTTCTGTTCCTGCAACAGCAGCAAAACATTGATTCTTCTTCAAGCAGCAGAGGATGTGTCGCTTCCACTGGAGCAAGCACCTGGATCCACTTCCAGTGAACCAGGCATAGGAGCAGGGGGTAGGACTTTGATATCCCTGAGTCTTGAAACAGGAGGCAAGCCAACATTTCCTTGGAGATCACTCTGCGTTCAAGCAAGAGTCCAGTTCTGCCTCAGCAGGGCAGAGGGTAGCAGGCAGCCGTGTAGCACAGCAGAAAAGCAGTTCTTCCAGAGCAGCAGTCCAGCAGAGTATCAGTCCTTATAGCAGTACAGCACTCCTTCTTCCTGGCAGGGTTTCTTCACTGGTCCAGTACTCCCTCCAAGCTCTGGCTCCAGACTCACTACAGGGGTTATGCAGCCCTTTGTGTGGGGACAGGGCACTGCCATTTCAGGTGTAAGTCTCAGCTACTCCCTCCCATCCTGCCCAGGATCACCCATCAGGATGTGGATGGCTACTTAGTCACACCTAACCTTCATTTGTGTATGGCTGTCTAGAGTGAATGCAGAAAGTCCAGCTGTCACCCACCCTTGATGTGTAATGGAGACAGGCTGCAGGCACACAGAGCTAAAGCAGAGAAATGCCATCTTTCTAAAAGTGGCATTTCTAAAATAGTGATGATAAAGAGGCTTTATCATTATCATTCCAATGATATGAAACATGATGGAGCTACCCCTTCTCAATCAGAAATTGCAGATAATAAGGGCAATAAGGAATTCCCAATGTTAGCCTATGAGAGGGGTAGGTCTCACAGTAGTGAAAAACGAATTTGGGTGTTTTTCACTACCAGGACATGCAAAACCTAACAGTACATGTCCTGCCTCCTAATTACAGAGCACCTTCCCTTATGGGCTACCTAAGGCCTGCCTTTGGGGTGTCTTATATGTAATAAAAGGGGAGCTTCAGGCTTGGCAAGGGGTTTTAAATGACAAGTTGACATGGCAGTGTAAGCTGCACACACAGGTTCTGCAGTGGCAGACCAGAGGCATGTTTTAAGTGCTCCTTGTATGGGTGACACAATCAATGCTTCAGGCCCACTAGTAGCATTTAATTTACAGGCCCTGGTCACATGTAGTGCACTCCACTAGGGATTTATGTATAAATTAAATATGCCAGTTGTGAATAAGTCAATTAAATCATGTTTAGGGGAGAAGCACATGCACTTTAGAACTGGTCAGCAGTGGTAAAGTGCTCAGAGTCCTAAGCCCTAAAAAAAACAATTCAGCTAAATTTGAAGCAAGCAGGCAAAATGTTTGGGGGAAGACCACCCTAAGGCTGTCAGGTCTAACAGTTGTCTGTCATGGATAAGATAGGAGATTATGTTGATCTGTTGAGAACTGACGATATTTGTGATTGGTGTCATGTATCTGTTGAAGAGGGTTGGGCTGAGTGACGATTTCTGTGGGACTCCGCAAATGAATTTCTTGGGTTCCACGGTGTACGGTGAAATGTTTGGATATAGCTACTCAATCATTAATATTTGCTTTCATGCACAGACTCATTAGCCCTCCAATCCCCCCCATCACATCCCCACCCCTCCCCTCATCAGTTACACCATGTACGATCCTATTCTTCACCGGGAAATAGTTTGTAATTATATTGTTTCATGGTCACTCAAATCAAAGGGACAATTTTCATTTGCCTTCTTTCTAGATTGGGCATACGCCTGCTTGTAGTTCTTTTTTTTATAGGTGATTATTTGTTGAATAAAGGTAACGTTTTTGCACATGATTAAATATAAAACACCGGGCCTGCACCAGATAACATGACCACTGCCCGTCATTCTGTCAGGATGACAGGAATGCTCTTTGCCTATTATTGGTCCATTTAGTCTCTCTGTCAGCTCACAGAGGTAAGATAATGTGGGAAGATGAGCGTGGTGCTCTTATCATTGGGCAGCCATTCCGAGTGGTGGGTAGTTAAATTGGTGAAAAGGGGTTACGCTTATAAAAAATGCTATTAAACCCCTGTAGACATCAACCTAACTTCTTCCCATTTGAAAGAGAGAATAATAACGTGCAGCACAGGAAGACAAGAGAGGCACTGTGTGTGTGGTGATTCAAATGCAAATGCTTTTGTGGTGTCGGTTTATAGACAAAAGATGGCGCAAGCAGGACGATTGCAGGGCCCTTATGGGTAGGCAGCCAATCTGGTCAGTGGGCACGTTATTTGCCAAAAAGTTCTTATCCTGCTGGAGAGTGACCTTGACCTTACTCAGGAACTACCACAGCTCCTTCGTTTTGAAAAGCAAAAGAATAAAGTGCAACACAGGTTCCTCCAGGATGACAACAAAAGTGATCTGTGCAAACAAGTAGTGACACAAATACAAATTCTGTTATTTACAGCCCTTGTAAGAGTAGATGGTGTGGTACATAGTACAATACAAACACAAGTTGTTATTATTAATACACCATTTTGTGCCTACAGGTCTGAAAGAACACTTTTTAATCAGACTGACCAAGAATAATCTTCATTAAAGTTATTAAACTCTACCATGTAGAAAGACCCCACAACAGAATTTTGAACTGCTAAAGACTATGGCCCTTATTATGAGTCTGGCAGTTCACAGACTGCCAGACTCACGGTGGCGGTCTCCCAACAGCACTATTATGACTGGGGCACTCAGGATGCCCTGGGATTGCTGCAGCCGTCGCAACCGCCAGGGAGTCGCCATTCCCTGGCGGTTACGTAGCGATCCTGAGGCCGCAATATGCTTGACAGGGCCGCTGCTGCCCCGCCAAGCATTTTTTGAGTTTCCTCACCGCCACACTTTTTATGGCAGTGCGACTGACATGAAAAGTGTGGCGGTAAAGAAACAAAGGGAGCCCTACAGGTCCCCTTGGTGTCTCTGCGCCCGGGTTGCCCACCTGTCTGCATGCACCCCCATGTTCATGCACGGAATGAAAAGCACAGCATTAGGCATTTCAGTCCATGAAGGAACATGCTTTGACGTTCCTATTGCAGTGCATGTTTTAAAGGCACCATTATGGGAACACCAAAGAACTGCCCTCCAGCAACTTAAAAAGTTGTAATCTGGCAGGCAGTCTGTTTTGGCTTTGCTGGTGTGGGAGCGGGCAGCAGCATGGTGACCCTATCCTACACTGCTAAAGTCATAATAAGGCCCTTACTTTATTTATTTTGGGCTCATCAAGTGGGATGAGATGCTAGAGGTACTCTTAGAGTACATATATGAAAACCTCTATCTGCACTGCTAAATTCACAATGAGCACGTTTATAATGCTCTGGCCTATAAGCCAATATAAAATATATTTAGTCATCCATTGTATCACCTCTTCAGTCACTTCAAGAATTGGAAATGTCCTTTGCAAGACTATTTATTCTTAAAGAGCTGCCCCTCAACCCACTGTTCATGATAAAAAATTATTTCATTTATTAGATTTAAGGTTTGATGCAGGATGTCGCAAAGTGTGCATGTTCTCCTTTAATCAGACCCCCCAGGATATTGCTGCATGGATTAGAAAATTTAGCGGCACAAATATGGAAATTTAGCGGCACAAATATGGAAATTTAGCAGCATTTTTGAGCCACTTTATTTTACTCATAATCATTCATTTTCTGCCTGAAATCAATGGAAACTTTGCAATAGGCATGTTTAAAGTGCCTGCAGCTCTACGGAAGCACAGCTTCAGTTCTAAACTCATGGGAGGGAGCTGTATTTCTCCCTGGGATGTTCTAGTGCCCATGTATGCACCTCTGCCGGGGCACCGCTGCCTCCCGCATCCGTGAGGCAGGACACCTCTTCCTCAGGCACCCTAGGGCGCAGGATCGTAGTGGCTGATCCAAATAAGTGAGACAGACTGCATAGGGAGGTCACCTCCTGCTTACCTGGTTCAGTCCTCATAGTTCGACTTGAGCATGCACCTAACACCCTGGTACTATTCCTTGTGCATAATACACAGAGGCATCTTAAAACCTAAAAGGAAGTTGTCAGTGTGAAGAAGAATACCAAGTTGCAATCAATTGCACCTGCTAGGGCTTTTACAGTAAGCCACGAAAAAAAAACACCAGCTATCACTCAGGACTGGCTAAATCCTCCTAGAACCGTACTGCCCGCATTCTTCTGTCATGACAGCATTCAGTGGGGGCGGGGCTTGGAAGTATCTTCATAAGGCACACAATCATCCACAGGGCACAAGCACTAGAGGAGTGAACTGAAAGATCTGTAGAAAAGTGAGCTGCAAAGCAAGTAATACAGAATTTAACCCCTTCGGCGCTGTGCGGGAGAATTAATCAGTGGGCGGGATTTGGATGGCCCCCGGCCGTCCTTAGCACACGCCCACCGTGACGTCGTACGGCCGGGGGCCGTCCTGAGCACCGAAGAGGTTAACACATAATTGCATGATATATATTTTATAAAGTATGTGTATCTGCTTGATGAGCATTTCCATCTGTATGTTTGCCTGCACTAAGCCCCAAGTCAAAAGTAAAGGTATCACATGTGTGTGTGCGCATAAGTGTGTGTGTGTGTGGGTGCATGCATGCATGTGTGTTTGTGTCTGTTGCACACAACTACTCATTAAAAAAAAACTTTGTGAATCGGGTCCACACATTACTCCGACAGGTTACATTGTTAAATATATTTACCTTCTTGGCGAGTTGTTTTTTCCCACTGATAGTGTCTTGATGAAATGTGTAGAAAGAATAGAAATCTACCTATTTACTGCATGAGAGCCAGTGCAAAAAATTGGGACATGGGTGATATGGTCGGAGGTCCACAGGCACAGTTGTTTGAGCTGTTTGTGATTTATTTTGTTTCCATGGAACCCAGCAAAAATAGTACTTATAATTCACTGCAGGACATTACCACTCACTGTTCGGACATGAGTAATCAGATGTGGTAGAAAAAGGTGAGGAGTGAAACCATCTGCTATTTGATGAATTATGTCCAGAGTTTCATGGACCTCCAGTCGTATAAGATTAATTACATAACCTAGAATTATAGGGGTGATCAGATCCACTCTTATGTTTCGAAAGCTGGTTTCAGTTCCCCCTTGAAGGTGAAGACATAATCATTAGCTCATCAAGATTCCATTTGGATGCAGTCAGGAGGAGTGTTGTGACGGGAGTAAGAAATTTAAGGAATTCTGCCATGCATGGAGTGTTCCCTAGGAGTCAGACGTTTGCCGCAGAAAAGGGGTCCATCACAGTCTTGGCTGGCATGACTTGTGGGTGGAGGGTCGGGGGGTCGGGTGGGGGGCGTCATGGGGTCGGTTGGGGGTGGCGGGGGTCGCATGGGGGTGGTTAATTTAATAATAAAAAAATATTTAAAAACTTACCTTCGCCTCCTGTCCCGCATCGTGTCTCCTCTCTCTGCTCACAGGAAGCACAAGCCGGCAGCCTCCCTCTCCTCCCCTAAGCCAATCACAACGCTGCAATGGCAGCATTGTGATTGGCTGGGACGCCGACCGCACAGGCATCTATGGGAGGCCGTTTTCTCCATGTAGGCTGCATGCATCCTACATGGAGAAAACGGGAGAGTGTGCATGACTGGTGCCATTTTATGTTTCTGCTTCTCGCACTGCGAGAAAGCAATGGGGTGACACTCCTCCACCCACGTGGAGGAGCTGCCCCTGGTCCATCATTTGTGAATTTGTATTCAGCCTACCTTTTGTATTTTTTCTGTTTCAGGCATGTAAATTCAACTATAATTCTATGCAAAATGTAGACATTGACTATTCATAGAACATGTGTATCACTATTTCAAACTAGAAAGCTTCTTCCTTGTGGGCTAAACCTAGACCTCTCACTCTGCTAGTCACCTCAGACTTACCCTCTCACATCATTAAGCGCTTCAAAGTTTCCACAGAGTAGCTGGGGTAGTTTAGTAGTGGTCCTTTTGGACTCTGCACTTTTTCATACTTATATTTATGGCGCAAACTCAACCCAAAGGTATTGATTGGGGCGCTTTACCTGAGCGCCAGTTACTTTACACAAGGACATATTCATGTTTTTAGTGTTTAAGTGATTTGCCCAGAATCACAGGATGATGAACCGACCCCAAGACTTGAACCAAGTTCGTCAGCTCCAGAGTCAGCAGTTTTGACCGTAACGCCACATCCTGTCACCTTGCCTCACTCACCACGAGCTGCGTTTAAGTATGCAAGCAATGGTTTCCCTTGACTATAGTCACTGTAATCAAGGGTCTGCACCTTCCCCCGTTCTGGTTTTGTATGTAATTTGAGCCATCTCAAAGTATTTGATGTTTATGAGTCTCCAAATAATGAAAAATAACCATGCTCGTGCACTGCCAATTCCTTGCATGGGAAAGATATTGTGTCGCAGATCGTTTTATTTGGTTTTTTACACCATCCTGCAATAAAATTATGCCAAGTTTTTTTTTGTCATGAAGCACGTGGGATTCTATGCATGGCTGCATCTCATGTATTCAATGCGACTAACAAACACACAGACTGCTTCTGTGTGAACAAGAAGTCTCAGGAATGTGTCATACTGTAATGGCTGAAAATATAATTCAAATTCCAGAACAAGCTGTCGTGCTCAGTACTGATGAACTGGAGACATTCCAATAGAAATACGATATATTTTCTAACATTGTTTAATCCCACATTTACTAAATAATTTTCAAAAACTTTTTGTGGTTTACTTGAACATACATTAACACAAGTGTAAGTTTAATAAAACCTTACAGTGTATGTGCGCATCTCACAGTTGAGGCTTCCACAGATGCGGCCAGCTGCCCCGTTGAGTAACATTTGATCCACTGAGAGATTGCTGCTGCGGCTACCTCAAGATAAAGTTCAGAGGTCGGTGCGAGTTCACTGCCAGAGTTGGGATACGCGCCTAACAGTATCTGTTGTGTTTTCACAGCCTCGGTAAAAAAAAATGATCGCATTTTCCAAATTTCGCAGGCAGTTTTGTAAAAATCGCAGCCTTTTTACAAAACTGCTGATTTTGTGATTTTTTTGCAAAACGCGAAATCTTGGAGGGTCTGAAATGCTGTTTTGTTACACTTTGCAGACAATACTATGTGGTATTTGATGAAAACTAACCTAAAAATAGTCCACGTCCTACCTGGCCCAGTGCACCGCTCAGCAAAACCACAATAAATAAAAATGTCATGCAGAGAGAGTATGTGTTTTCTTCCAAAAACGATTTGACTAGGGGTGAATGTATCTGGCGTAATTTTCTCTAGCCAATTACATTTGATTACTGCAAATTTGCTTGAAATTATGCACAATTATATGAGAAACATAATCCAGCATTTAGTGCTATTCTCTTAGTGCAAAATGCACCCTAGAGTGCAAAATGGGCACCGAAGATGCATTTTGTGCTAAGAAAATTGCACTAAATGCTACAGGACACCAACAGCAGTAGCCTCTTGCTCTCTCCAACGGGCATATTATCAAGAACGGCGTTAAAATTATCGCTGCTTTAGCGGCAGAAAACTGCCGCTAAAGCGGCGATAATGGGCTTGATAATATGCCCTGGAGAATTCCAATAGAAGCCCATGTTCACACCAGAACATGGACTTCTATTGAATTCTCAAGGGCATATTATCAAGCCCATTATCGCTCGCTTTAGCGGCAGTTTTCTGCCGCTAAAGCAGCGATAATTTTAACGCCGTTCTTGATAATATGCCCCTTAGTTCGTTGCTCCTGCGATAGGATGTTTGCCCCAAATTACTCTTAATTACTTTAACTGGCGAAATCATGTAATTTCAGTAATTTTGCATCACAAGATTAATGCATAATTGCTGAAATTATTCCGATCACTCCGACGTAATTAACAGTTTAACCAGGCATAGTTTTGACGTAACTAATCCTCAGTTGAATTACTCATATTGGTCATATCAGAGATTATTTATTTACACAATATTAATATAGCCCTAAAGACATCCCAGTTGCTTCCCAGTATGCCCTCAGCACACTGTTTCCACTCAGAAAAACATCTGATTGGACATTGGATATAAAAAGGTTGTCAAGCCTCAAGATGCTACTTTCATTGCATAGAGATATAACAATCTATATACATTAAACCAATAGGCTTGATTTGTTTTTTAGGTATGTGAGTGGGAGGCGTTGCATTTCTGCCGTCATCGGAAAAGAGCATCTGAAGTTAGTCTTTTGAAGAGAAAGCCCTCAAACTGGATGACATTACACACCCATAGAGACCACATTTATATAGATATTCAGCAGACGTAAAATGGACAGTGCTGGCAGCCAGGGAAGATCCTCAAACTGAATGACTAGTTAACATTTTTAATGATGAACTAATGAGCAGTAAAATCGTTCTAATTCCAATATGTACAGAAGCATTTATTTGATGACAGAGGTTCACAAAGAGAATTTCTTTGACCTTTGTGATACTTGCAAAGGTTGGGATCGGAGCAGTCATTTTCCTATCAGTCTTTCAAGGTTAACTACATATGCCACACAGGGAAATGAAACAATTATTAGCAATCTTTTGTAGGTATATTCTGTCAAATATAAAAAGCAATCACATTCCCAAATTAAAACGATGTTCTAGCAAAGCACAAAAAAGAAGATATGAAATTGACTCTTTTCATAGGTTTCCTTCTAAAACCTGACTGTAGCTGGCTTTCTCGATTTTTACAGACACCATATAGATTTTTATAAAATATTTTTCAATATAATTGCAATGTAGCCTTTACGAAAAATCGCTCTTCATCTGAGCTGGGTAATGAGTTTAGTTAGTTCATTATCCTTAAATAAATATTTTTTTATAGACCAAAAAATATCTGTGGTTATGTCGGTAGTACACGCCATATCATTTTATTTGTAAGCGATCAATGTCTTGGGCCTTGACGTATCACGCCTTACGTTTTGTTCCAGAACGTGTGCAAACCCTCATAACATCTTTCTTTCAGATGACGAGCAGCTATTTTTGTGAATTGTTTCTAAAAAATATACACGCACCACAATCGAGAAAGAAGACAGTCTAGTGTCTTGAAGTAGTACTCACAATAAACACACAAAACATCGAAAATCACCCATTGGGGTGCCATGCGCCTAGCTATTAACATTTGCAATACTTCCATCTCCCTGCTGGACATGACTATTCAGCTTTTACATGAGAACAGTCGATCGTTTTTAAGCAAGAATGACATCATGTAAGCAGCAGAGGGAGCTCCACTGTCCCATTGGTATTGGCATAAGAAAAAGGCAGTAGGTTTACTACAAACTTGGCACATTCACAGTACATTAGGAGACATGCTGCACTAGCCTCAGGCAGTCAACTAATGAAGTGCCCCAAGACTTGTCAATCAAGTGCCATTATGCCATATAAGAAGCACGAATAGAGGAGTATGGTTCACCTCCAGCCATATCCCAGCTGTTGGTTGAGCAGAAGCTCCTGTCCTGACGCTGCCAGGACCAGTGAAAGTTGTCAATCGTCATAGCATTGCTTTTTCATTGTGGCACACTTTTTGAAAGGAGACAGGGGAGTCCTGATTCTTGTAGCCAACTGATTTAGAGGCCAGGACTTGCAGACGAAGATGCCTGATGCTCACTTCCCCAAGGTAAGTCATATATTCATCCACTACTGCCTCAAATCACCACAGTTGCGGTTCTTAGTGGGCTGAGCCAAGCCTCCAACTTTCAAAGAAAAATCCCCCATTACTGAGGCCACAGTGGAAGAAATGTTAAAAAGTATGGCTAGGTATTCCTTCCCACCTAGCCAGCTGTGCCGCACTGGCCCTCTCAGGCACAAAGGAGGTGAGAGAGTTGAGAGGCTGGTTTTGCTTCTGTGTGTCCACCATTGTCACCAGCCACCACTCTCTAGACAAGGGGTCTTCAACCTTTTTGTACCTAGAGCTACTTATATTCAATGAAAATGATCCTGAGCTACTAATATTAGTGTTGTTATAAAGACCACATCAGACAAAATTTTGTTAGTGGCCACCCCATGATTACCAGCAGTGATCACCGCAGAGTTGCCAGCACTAAAGTTTTTTTCAATTTGGAATTCCTCTACATGGGTAACATATGGCAGCCATATTTTCATCACGAAGACACACCTTTTAATTTTGGGATACGTATATGAATTCAACCAAACAAAAGTATCTAATTTAGTATGCTGTGCTGAACATAGGAGAGCTTCTTTCAGATACCTAGAGAGCACCAGTAGCTCACCAGCTCCTCGTTGGAGAAGCCTGCTCGAGACCCTTGGAATAGAATAGAATAGAAGTTTTTTGTGCAATTAGGTAAAATCTTTACATAAAAAAATAAAAATGAGAATGGTACAATAAGTGCACTGTCTAAATAGCCGCACTGATCAGTGTCAACCAGTTCGTACTTAAATCCTTGTACCAGTTCAGCATAGTGTCAATTGCAACAAGAACATAAAGTATAAAAAAACGAGTATAAAGTGCAAAGTTTAGGCGAGTTCAGTCAGTTCATTCTAATTCCTAGTGCCAATTCACTTTCATACCAAATTTGCGACATTAATGCACTAAAATGGACAGATGGTAGAGTCCAAAATTTAAATGTCTTTCTGTCCATTGATCTTAGTTCGTTGTGCCTGGTCATTTTGGTGTTAATTGCAGCAGTTAAAAAAACACAACCGAATGTAAAGTTGTGTTATAACCTTTGTAAAGTGCAAAGGTTATGTCATCTTCTGCCACTTCTTCTCAATACCTTGTGCCATTCACTTTAGTGCCAATTGCAGCAGTTTTTAGAACATTAAATAGACACGACCGGAATTAAATCCAGGGTTTACAATATGAGGGGTAAAGTGCAGAGTGCTGATGGCAGCATTAAACATTAGCTATCTGCTGGTTCAGGCTTAAACACTGGTGCCTATTTGTTTTGAGATTTACTTTCACATTTGAATGACATCGGCGTTGCTTTGCAAGATTATATTATGCATTTTCTAGATTCAGTTTTTTAAGGCACACTTAGGGCCTGATTACAAGTCTGGATGTCCATGGACCACCAGACTCATGGTGGCGTAGTGGTGGCGGATCCAGCCACTGCCGCACCGGCGGTATGACTGCCCCATTATGAGTTGGGCAGTTGGACTGCCCTGGCACTGCTAGCTCCGCCAGGGAACCGCCGTTCCCTGGTGTTGAAGCGGTGGTCAGAGGCCGCAATATGCTTGGCGGGGCTGCCGCGGTCCCGTCAAGCATATTATGAGTTTCCTCTACTCCAGGGTATACATGGAGTTCTTCCTCCATGTAAACCTTGGAGGAGAGGAAACAAAGGGGGCTCTACAGGGCCCCTCTGTGTTTCAACCGCATGTGGATGTACACAAGGGGCATAACATGTGCCCCCCTGTGTGCATGCACATAGGTTCCTGCACAGCATGGACCTTCGAGTCCATGTGATGCAGGAGCCTTGTAGTGCGGTCCCATTTTGGAGCCTTTTTCAAAGGCACTGCAGCCTTTAAAAGAGGCCCGCCATGAGACCACCACACTGCCTGCCTGTCAGACTCCTGAAAGTTGTAATCTGCCAGGCGGGCAACGACAACCTTCGTCTGAGCGGTGGCACGGCGGTTTGCAACACCGCGCCACCGGTCCTCCAAAAAGTTGTGATCTGGCCCTTAAAGTATTTAAAAAACCTGACTGTCAGTTGGTTGGACTCCCTCTTCAGGCAGCATTGACTGACCTTATTGCATATCATATTTTAAGAATGCAGACTATCGAGAGCAACCAATGTATTTTTACCACCAACAGATTTTTACAAATGCAGATGATATGGCCAAGAATCTCCGGTGCTGTGTGACAAAGTCTACAGAGGTGATCAGGCTTGGCTCTTAATCTTCCATAACAATCATCTTTGAAAGGAATGATGCCGCATCTCAGCATTAATAGTTGTCTTTTGAACGCTAGGTGGAGAGGTTGCTTTTAATATGCTGGCCAGCTTGGGGAGGTGAGGGGGGGTCATGGAGATTGATAGAAGGTTCTCATGTTCTTTATTGCTAAGGGCCATCAAATCTATTCGTGTTGATAGCATCTTTGCATGTATTAAGGAACCAAGGTCAGCTGCTTTAAGCTTCATGTAATATGCTAAAAATCTAACATGAAGATCTGATGAATCTGGGAGGTGAAAAGGTTTCCTATAGCATCAGCACTAGACTTTATCCAACCAGTTTGCAAGTCGATTTCTGAATACAAGCATTCTGTATGTTAATGTTGGCATTAAATTACAGCCAATTAATTTACAAATTGCTGTCAAATATAGGAATGGTATATTCTTTAGAAGCCTCACAAGTCCCCTCCATACAGATTGACCCAGTGACCATAGGATGTCAAAACTCCATCCCACCTCCAGGACAGCCATATTGATGAGGAAGGAAACAGCACCACTATTGGAAAGCCACAAGCAGATGGTTAATATATCTTATAGGGTTGTCCAGTGACATCCCTTACTATCTAGGAGGTAAAACCGATGATCCCGTATATGAGCACCAATAACTTATATACCAGACTCCCAGTGTGGGTGTAAAAGCAAGGAAAGGAAAGGAAAGGAAATGAGGGTCAGCATCGTCCCTCCTGACCTCCCTCGAGGATTCTTGTAGGCGCAGAAAGGAACCCCACACATTTTCAAACATGGACATTTAGGGCCTCATTACGATATCAGTCAGAAAATAAACCTCCCGACTCCTTGACGGATTCGGTTCCGACCGAAGCGTTGAGGGATTTGTCTGTTAGCTATCTATACACACCAACCATTATATAATAATCAGAAGCATAACTATAATGACAGGCCCATAAGTCATTTGTCTCACATTCAGCAGTATCAAAGGTCCTCCGATGAATCTTTAGTAGAGCTAAAAGGGACTGAGCAATAAAAGACGGAATGCTATTTCTTCATGAGAACCTACAATGAAGAAATACTCTAAACATTTGTCATTATAAACATAACCAAATAACTCAGTATCACTGGAATAAAGACAGACTCATTTCTTTTCTATTAGTTTTCTTGTTATTTCATAATATGAATGGTCAAACACAAACATGATACATATCGAATGTCATATATTTTGGTTCAAAGAATACAGTATAGATTCACAATAATCATAACAGATCATTCAATAAACATCAAAAAATCAGGTATAGAGGAGTGAGAGGAAGAGAAAAACATCAGTGAAACAATTGCTCACTTACAATCTAAAATACTAATGCACAGCGTGCAATTAGTTTGAAAGGCTAACTCCACGGCCGTTAGAGTATAGCAAGGGCAGCACCATCAGCTGATGATGTGCACAGTCTCCGAAAAGTCCTTTTAGGAGCTGTAGGATCTGCCAGCCAGAGAATCAGGAATCAGCACGGCATGCAGCATACCACAAACGCAGTGCAGGTCACGAATCTTGTGAACAAGCCGAGGAAGATTTTCCCACAGGAAACTTTATAATACGCTACCTCCTTTCCTTAGCTAAAATGTTACTTTCTCTACTCTCTACAAACATTTTCATTGGCTAAACACGATGGTGTGGCTGTCTTCTGACAATGACCTAAGTAATATTTCTAAACGCTCTTTGTCTAAAATTGTACAACTTCCAAGAGAGAAAGGAGGAAGAACCTAAATACATTTGTATAATAAATCTAGCAATAGTTATATACAATCCTCGCCTAGACAGGAAAGAACTATACAGTTTTCTTTATTCTAAGGAAGTATTAGTTACTTTTTCTGACAAGGGCAGAAAGCACAGGAGAACAGCAGCACATCCCCTAACAAACATTTACTGAGACCTACATTTATTTTATCAAGAAAGAAAATTATTTCTAAAATCTTACACTACTTTCACAAAGAATAAGAGGCAGAATCTTTGTCGTTTATTTTTCTGCAGTTAGAAAGACAGAATAACACTCAGTTAGCAATATTCACATTAATTCAGCTAAGAAAGATCAACTATCGTGCCTTGTGCACATTTTCTCATATTATACACTCTCATGTTATATTAGTAGTTTCGCGTATGTTATTAAAAATACATGCAAATGAGGAAATTCATCGAGCAGATTTTATATTCAAAAATCGTGCTCCATCAATCCCCCATCTGATGGTACTCCAAACCATCACAACAACCCTTATCAGATTACCATCTGATAACAATTTCAGAATACAGTGTCCATTTTTCTCATCAGTTTTATTCTAACACCCTCTAAGTCTTTCATCATACTATAATAGGTACTCTTCCGATCTTCCAATTCTATTTCTTCTCTTTTCCTTTTTCTTGCTCTCTGTTTTGCATCTTTTGTTTTATTTTTGCAACATTTATAAAAGCAAATTGACCAATAGTATGCCAGTAGCAACAGCAACTATTAGTGTTAGTATCTTTCCTAATAAGCTATTAGTAAATGTTGAAAACCAATTACCTATAGTAGAGAAACCCTTACTCAGTTTCTCCCAAGCACCGTCAACCTTCAGTTCCACCAAATCATCATGCAATTTAGTAATGTTGCTCATATATCCGTTTAGATCTCTACTTTTGTCATGAATGTATGTGCAACATTGTTGAATTTTCAGCATACTACAGACTCCGCCTTCTTTTGCCAATAATACATCTAAGGCAAGTCGATTTTGTAAAACCATGGTCCTCATAGCGACCATTTCTGTATCAACCATTAAGAACCCACCAGCAGTATCCGTTGATAAACGATCAACCACTGTAGATAATTATCTATTCTTTAGTGAATTTAGAATCACCCCAACTGAAGGTATCAATGCTCCAAAAATATCTCCCACAATTTCTGCAGCACTTAAACTCCTTTTATTCCGTTTTAGTCCCTTTTCATTGGTTCCATGTTTTTTACCAACATGATAAATTTTGGGAAAAACTATACCCTTATAACAACACCCATACCAATGTGGTGGCAACCTATAGTAGAAATTTTTCCCACACACAAAATAAACTCCAGGAAACACAGGATCAGAACCAACTCTCAATCCCCAACCCCCTGTAATAAGGAAAGTATGTTCACATTTACTGGAACCAACAAAATGATTATTATAATCAGTCTTCTGCCTTAGTAAGCAAAGCTTCCCCCTATGAGGCCAATCCAGAGTCATTGAAGCATAAGTCTCACCGTGTTTATAATTGCCTTCTTTATGTGCCCATGGCGGTTCTCTACTTTTCTGCTCTGCAGCTCTTTGTTTAAAACTTCTACATCTATCTTCTACTGTATTAATGAGTTCTATCTCTACACTATGTAACTTACAAGTTAAATTATTTCAATGTGCATATACTGTGTCTATTGTCTTAGTAGAATGGAAAAATTCACCCATGTACTCTGCATTCCTAGCACTATACACTATATTCATATTCTTTCTAATAGGAACTTCTGAAAAAATTAAGTCAAAGTACGAATAATAGTACTGAAACATCTCTTTACCATAAAATTTACTGGTTAGTACACTGCACGAAATACCATATGTTAAAAGTAGGTGATGGTAAGTCACCTCTTCTGACACCGACGTAGGTAACTGCATGCACACATAACAATCTCTTGCATCCATAGTGTCAACATACTCATAGAGAAGTTTAGTAAAGACATTTAAAGAAAAATCATTAATTGATTTATCCACATGTAAAACATTACCAGTTAATTCTTTAATCTTAGTCTCTGGATCCTCTTTTAGATCTCTTTTAACATTAATTGTTGCATACTCATTATTATTAGTAGTATTTACTGCATTAGTAAACATAAAATATGGTACTACAAATGTTAATACCAACCATACAAACATTGTCAGCGTAATACATGCAAGGCAAACATTAAGACATCTTTGCCTACATATACCCTGATTCCATTTACCAGTCTCAGATTTAGTTCTATCCATTCTAAAATCAAAAAATAATAATCTATAAAAATAAAAATGTGTCCAAAAAATGTAATAACAAATGACTACATTTTTCTAGATTAGTTTTAGGTTGTACACCCCACACCTTTTAGAGTCTTCAGCTCACCCTCAGCTCGTCTTCTTCAGCTTTTTGGCTTTTGCTTCAGAACATTTTCAAAATTAATTTATTTCATAAATCTCTCTCGTTTTCTGCACCCTTTTCAAAAGGAAAACCGTTCATGTAGGGCGGCTTGTATGAGCAACTGCTTTGTGGACATAATTCAAGAAATTATTTTTCCCAATCATTCGTTGAAGTAGTCACCACATACGTCCATTCAGGTGCTCTGTATTTCTTATTTGGTACTTGAATTCTCTTTGTTCTTCTCACTTGCTCTTTTTCTTCTGCTTCACTCCGTTCAGATTGGCTGGATATTTCAATTACTGTCTCTGGATCTTTCGTATTCATGGAGTATTTTAATCTTTTCTCTCCTTTTGGCCACTCATCTCCCTTTTTTGTTCTTTTTCCATTTTCATTGTTAATGTCACTTGCAATTGATTCAGTACTTGTACTTTCTCCCAATTAATCTCTTTTTCTCTTCTCTTTATTTCTGTTCGCAGAGATTATTTCATTCTGAGCAGTAACAATTACAGCATTATTTTCTTCAGTTCGAATATCTTGTGACTACTCTACTTTCATCTTGCCTCAGAACATTGTTTTGTTCTTGTCGTTCTTCTTCAGCAAGCTCTTCACTTTCAAGTGGACTTGGAACTCTCCTGGTATGGCTTGCCTGTATCCAGTTCTGCAAGCTTCCACACTTAACAGCTGTCGTTGTTACCAGTATCACTTGATAGGGACCATGCCAACGTGGTTCTAGGCAAGACTTCCTTACATGCTTCTTCACAAGCACCCAGTCCCCAGGACACAGATCATGTCCTTGTTCTTGCTGTGTTGTTGTTGCAACTTCTCCAACCTGGTGAGACACAGAACGTACCACATCAGCAAATCCTTTGCAATAATCCAGTACCAAATCATCAGTTATGTTCATTAGTTGATTTGCTGGGACTGTCGGCTGTCTCATAGCCCTGCCCATCACAATTTCATGTGGGGGCAGTCCTGTTCTCTTGTCAGGGATACTTCTTAGACTCATCAACACCAATGGTAATGCATCAGGCCATTTCAGTGTTGTGGATGCACAAACCTTAGCCAATCTAGATTTTATTATGCCGTTCATCTGCTCAACCACACCTGAAGCCTCAGATCTGTAGGCACAATTCAATTTCTGATCAATTTGTAAAGCTGCTCAAATCAGCCGAATTATTTCTTTGTTGAATTGCGTTCCCCTATCTGATTCCAAAGAGACTGGGAAACCGAACCTAGGTATCATCTCTCTAAGAAGCTATTTAGAAACTGTTAGGCTGTCATTACGTCTTGTTGGATATGCTTCAACACAACGAGAAAACAGTCAAACAATCACAAGAACATATTTTAGTCCCTGGCAAGGAGGCATCTCAATGAAATCAATCTGCATACGGGTAAATGGACCTGCAGCTTTTCCAATTTGACCCATGCTGACTACTGTTTTTCTCCCTGCATTTTATTGCTGTCATACCGCACATCTTTGACAGAGACTTTCTGCAATAACCCCGAATTTTGGGTTAAACCATGTTTGATGAAACAATCTAATCATTGCATCTCTACCTATGTGTGTTGGACCATGGTAGGCCCTTGCCATCTGTGATAACAGACCATCTGGCATTACTTGTCTTCCATCTGTATAGATCCACACCTCATCCTCCGCTCTGCGTGTACATCCTGACTTAATCCACCCATTTTTCTCTGAATCACTTGCTTCTTCTTGTAATTCTCTCACCTCATCCCAAGTTTTAACAGATGAGAACATCAACCTGCATTCTGTTTGGCCAATTTGATCAATTTGTTTGTCCATGTTAACCGAATATGTATTTGAAGCACAAAATCGTGCAATCTCGTCAGCATATCTATTGCCTAGTGTGACATATTCACAACCAGAGTGATGTGCTGAACATTTCACCACCCCAATTTGTGCCGGCATCTGTAGTGCCATCAGTAGATCTTTCACATACTCTCTGTTTCTGATTGGTGAACCCGAAATCAAAAATCCACGTTGGGATCACAACTGCCCAAAGTCATGGACCACCCCGAAGCCATATTGGCTATCAGTATAGATTGTCACTTTCATCTGTTTCGCTAAGCAACATGCTCTAGTAAGAGCCACCAACTCAGCCACTTGTGCAGAACTCACTCCCTTCAACCATGATGCTTCAATCACATTTGCCACTGTGCAGATTGCATATGCAGCTTGCAAACTTCCTTCCGAATCTCTCAAACATGACCCATCTACAAACAACACAACATCAGACTCAACCAATGTAGTATCTTTGATATCAGGTCTTGGTTTAGTACACAACTCAGTCACATCCAGACAATCATGATCAACTTCATCCATGACCACTTCACAGCCTGGTGTTGGTAATAACGGTGCTGGATTCAGTATTGTACATCTTGCTATTGTTACAATCTCAGCACCCAATATCACTTGCTCATATTTTGTTAACAGTAAGGTGCTGTGTGCAAGCCCGAGTTAACAAAATTGCAACCGAATGTGGCACATATACTCTCAAGACATGTCCCATTACAATCGACTCACTCTGCTCAAGGCTCACACAAGTAGCAGCAACTGCTTTTAGACATCCTGGTAATGCTGCAGCCAATGTGGCAGAAAAATATGCCACTGGCCTTCGTGCTGTTCCGTGAGTTTTTGTTAGAACTGACAGTGCGCAACCATCACATTCATTACAGAACAATTCAAACTCTTTGTCAAAATCTGGCATTCCTAATGCTGGTGCTCGACATAAACTGTCTTGCAATTCCAGGAATGTTTTCATCTTTTCGACATCAAGATGTATTGGATCTGTTACATCTTTGTGTGTCAATCTTTGTAATGGCTTGGCAATCAGTGAGAAATTCATAATTCACTGCATACAATATCCAACCATTCCCAAAAACATTCGTACTTCTTTCTGTGTTTTTGGCGGATTCATTTGCATTATAGCATTGATCCGATCCTGAGACACTTTCCGAATTCCCTTTTCAATGACATGCCCTAAATAAAGAACTTCTTTTTACAGAATTGTAGCTTCCCTGATGACACTTTATGCCCACCTACTGCCAAATGGTTCAGTAAAGCAATTGTATCTGTCACACAGTCTTCTCTCGTTTTCGATGCCACTAAAAGGTCATCGATCACAGGCTCCCCTTGAAAAAAGGGGTGGTTGCAGAAAACATTGTGCCCTGTGGTGGGCACCTCATGGTGCTTGTCACACCGTGCATGGTTTGACAGGGGGGTCCCTTGGGTACCCCCACGGCCCCCAACTAGAGGCCTCAGGATGAAGGGGGCCTGCTAGGGGCCCCCAAAGTTGATTTCCAACAGCCTCTTTGTTTCGGACAGACCGAGTCGGAAATGCTGTCGGAATCCGACATCGTAATCGGTCAGTCGGAAATGCTTTCCATTGATCTGTATGAATTGCTTCCGACTGACTTGGAGTTTCCGAATGCCGTTCGGAACCGGGTCAGAATGCCCAAACGTTTTTCTTCTATCATAATCGGTCAGTCGGAAATGTTTCTGAGTCGGTTGGAAACATGGGTTCCAATATGGGTTAGGGAAATCTGAATGCCATTCGGAGCCTTTCTCACCGACATCCCAATGAGGCCCAATGTCTTGAAGTTTACATACACGCTTCTCGTAGGTGGCTAAGCAATATAGTTCAATTATTCATTCCTGCTCTGTGGGTACCTGTGGTGAATGCCAGTGTCGTATTATACAGATCTTGGTAAACATAAGGGCCATCGCCATCCACCTCCGCTAGTATGAGGTTATGCCAATGATGTCTAAAAAGTTGTGTAAGAAAGCAAGTTTGGCAGAGGATGTGAAAGGGATAGCACTAGTAGTGTAAAGAGTTTGACAAATGTCCCACTAGTATTGGGCTAAGGGAAGACATGAACGCAGTATACAGTGGAGTTTGCTGCCCTCCATAGCACATTTGTAACACACAATTGTGTGGTAGAAGCTTGGCTCTATGTAACCTGTAGGGAGACCAGTACCAGCCATGTAGAATTATAAAGTGGAATAATTTTACCCGCACCTCCTGTATGGCATGATCCTGTGTGGTCAGGAGTTTAGTCCAGTCGTTCTCAGAGTATGTGATGGCTAGGCATGCCTGCCAGGATCCTTGAGTGCCAGCCACGTACTATGGGAGTACAAATTGTCTATAACGATATGGTACACATTTGAGACTGAACCCTATGAGAGGCTCCAATGTTGTGTAGAGCCCGGAAGAGGAGATTCTGAGAGAGGGACTGGGTCCTTTCCCAGCATACCTCGGAGACAATGCCGCAAATGCCAATATTTCTATACTTGCGATTGGGTCAGACCAAAGTCTGATCACAATGACTCGAAAAGTCAAAATATCTTCTTCAAATAGGTCATTGATCACCAGAATTCCCCTCTTTTCCCACTGTGGCAATCTAAGCATCGCACAACCTATAGTGATTCTTCTGCTGGACCTGAGCGGTCCGTCTGTATGAATGGAGTTGTTGATGTACAAGAGTCTAATGGAGTCTCTCAGATGCACCACATCGCCTTTAGAGTAGGTGGACATTGGTCCGACCTGGAGACACTAGAGTCCTAAAGTATTCAGAGGCACAGCAGGGAATGTATCATTTTACATTCTAAGGACACCCACACTGGTTAGTCATCGGCAGATACTGATAGATAGCCCAATCAGGAGAGTTGGTGTGCCAGGTAGTATATGTACATGTCAGGTAAGCATAAATCCACGGCTCGGGTATCTGCTTGGAACCAGGCTGGTTTAAGATGGGCTTTCTTTCCTTCCCATATGAATGCCTTGATGCACTTGTTCAAAGTGCGCAGTATTGTTTTTGGGACCAGAAGTATTAGCATACCAAAGATATAATTAAATCTCAGCGCATCACCATCTTTATCATCTGTACCCCTCCCCAGAGGGAGATCTGTAAGGTGGACCAGCCCTGAAAATCATGTTCCATTTTCGTCATCAATGTATGTAAGTTATCAGTCACAATGTTGGTGAGGCCCTTATTAATGAGCTCATCTAAATGCTTCAGCCCTGTCTTTTTCCCCATAAAGCTGAAGAGGTTCTGCAGGGGCAGGAGCTCTCTGGCAGTCATCGGCAAAGCCTAGCATTTTGACCAATTAATCTTATAACCAGAGAAGACGGAAAAGGCATCAATAAGGGCTATCAGATGCGGGATCGAGGAGCCAGGGTCGCTGAGGGTCAAAAGGACATCATTGGCATATATCATACTTTTTTTGCAACCCAAAATGTTTCTATGCCTCATATACACTCAGCTTTTTGAATAGGAGCTTAGAGGGGTTCAAGTACCAATAAAAACAACAGTTGTGTCCCCCTGTGGATTAGGAAGACTTTTGAAATGTGTCCTCTGCAATTCACCTGTGCAGTTGGGCTATTGAAAGTTAGGGCCCAGTCTGACTCTGTGTAATATGTGCAACAAGTACTCCCATTTGAGCCTATCAAAGGCTTTCCTCGCACCTAAGGACAGCAGGAGCTTTTCATCAGGGTCATTCCATACTTACCAGAGATGTTTGCCAAGAGGCTCATGTGGTTGCAGGACAATTAGCCTGGCACGAAGCCTACTTGTGAATTGTGTGTCAGGCTTGGAAATACCTTCTTCAGTCAGGTAGTGATGACTTTTGCAAGCACTTTCCCTTCTATGTTAATAAGTGAGATAGAACGATAGCTGGAACAGAGGGTTGGGTCCTTGTAGGGCTTCAGTATGAGGCTAATGAGTGCCTTATTGTACTCGGGTCTCAAGGAACCAGTTTCTTCTGCCTCCCTGAAATCATTGTAGAGGAGACGTACCATCAAGTGTTTATTGATTTAAATGGGAAATCTACCATCTCCTGGCACCTTACTAGTGGCCAGGTCTACTATGGTGCCTGAAACCTCATCTTCCATAATTTCCCCATTCACCAACGCTGTGCCAGCCTCAGACAGAGTTGGCAGTTGGATACCCTCAAATAAGGCCTGTTTGGAGGGGATGTCAGTTGGTGCCTTTGAATGATAGAGGGATTAGAGAAAGTGAGCTAAAGCATCTGCTATCGCTATGGGATTTGTCACAAGCCTCCCCTCTTAGTCCTGGATAGCCGGTATGACCTGCTGTGCCTCTTGCTGTCGCAGCTGGGCTGCAAGGAATCTACCAGCCTTCTCCCCCTGTTCATAGTGGCGCCACTAGAGCCCTGGTCAAGCAACAACCACAAACCCTTGCAGGGTGAACCACAAAAAGAAATTACATTAACCTGTGCTTAACCCTGAGCAGCTTGAAATAAAAAGCAAGTAGGCTTTACTTAGAGGCTATGTGTTAAGTATTTATGCAGCGCACAAACATCAATAAAGTGAAAACACAAGAGAAATCCCAAACCAATTTCGAAAAAAATAGAGTACATTTCAATAACATATTTGAGACCAAAATGACAAAATACCAATCAGTTGAACTGGAGTTATGAATTTCTAAAGCTTTTAGTAAAAACTAGTGCCTGAAATATCAAAGTGCCAACCGCGGATATCTAGTCGAGTGAGACCAGGTCAAAGTAAAAAATTATGGCCGAACGCGATGGAGCGTGGTTCGGATATAAGAAGTGGATTGGGCTCGGTCATTGCATACCTTCGAAAGTAGAAAATTTCAGAGAAAAATGTTCTGAGAAGGTAAAGTTCAGTGGGTCAAGGCATCAGGAGGTGTCTGAAGAGGGAGCGTCATCATCAGATAGCCTTTGGTCAAAGCCGCAATGAAGATTTCTGCGTTCGGAATTTGTCTCTGAAATGGAAGTTGATAATCCATAGTGGGAAAAGACAGAGGTCTGTAGCCCATGACAGTTCTGCGATGCAGGATGCCTCTTTGGCGAAGGACCATTGAAAAGAATTTGCTGCTTTGGAGAAAAATGTAGTACAAGAAGCTGCAAAGTCAATCCAACTTGCGATGCACCTCTGGTGGATTGGTGAGCAGGTTGTTCTTGGTCTCCTCCTGGTTCTCAGAGAAGTTTTTAGCCAAAGATTTTTCATTCTCCACTTTTGGATTTTGGCTATCTGGGCATTTTTATCCACATTTTCAAGGGTCCAGGACTGAACGGGCAACACTTGTATGGGCAGGGCTCACTCAGGTTAGGTCCAGGTGCGGGTTCAAGATGAAATATGCCTTTTGTTTCCCTGTGGCTCTGAACAGGAAGTCAACAAACTAGCCCTTATGTCACTCTATAGGTCCTGGGCAGATGAAGATCCAGTCCTTGTAGTCAGGCAAAAGGCAGCAGAGCAGCAGGGCAACGGGGCAGCAATTAAGCAGGACAGCAGTCTTCCAGAGCAGTAGTCCAGCACATTGTCAGTCTTTCCAGCACCACAGAAGTCCTTGCTGGCAGACTATCCACAGGTCCAGAAGTGTGCTGAAAAGTTGGTGTCTGAGGTCCTACTTTTTTACCCCTGTGCCCTGGTTTTGGAGGTGGGAGAAGCTTCTAGACAGTGGCTTTGAAGTGCATGGAATTTCCTGACTCCCATGCCCTGGCCCCAACTAGCTGCGGTGACAATGGGGAGATGTTAGGTCCTTTGTGTGAGGGCAGAGCACTCCCTACTCAGTTGCAAGTGGGGCTATACTCAGCTTTGCTCCCCCATCCTGGCAGCAGATGGCCCATTGAGGCACACCTAATCCCTCTATTGTGTGACTGGGAGGAATTCACAAAGTCTAACTGTCAGCTACAACCAGTCATGTGACCCAAGACATGCTGCAGGCACAAAGCGGCTAAGGGCAAGAAAATACCCGCCAACTTTCTAAAAGTGGCATTTTCAAATTTATAAGGAAAAATCCAACTGTTCCATTAAAGAGGTTTTATCATTCCAGTTTCATAGACACGAAACATGTCATAGCTACTTGCTTCCAATTGGAAAAATACAGCTTATTAAATGTAATAAGAAATCCCCAATGTTACCCTATCGGAGGCATAGGCCTCACAGTAGTGAAAAATACATTTAGGAGTTTTTCACTACCAGTACATGTAAACCTTAAAAGTACATGTCTTATACAGCACCCTGCCCTACTGGCTACCTAGGGCCTACCTTAAGGGTGACATATATGTAATAAAAGGGGAGTTTAAGGCATGTCAAGGGGGTTTAAATGCCAAGTCGACATAGCAGTTTAACACTGCATTCAGACTGCAATGGCAGGCCTGGGACATGTTTTAAAGTGCTACTTAAGTGGGTGGCAAAATAAGTGCTGCAGGCCCTCTAGGAGCATTTAATTTACAGACCCTGGGTATATGGTATACCACACAATGAGGGACTTATAAGTAAATTAAATATGCCAGTTGGGTATAAGCCAATTAAAACATGTTTATGGAAAAGAGCACAAGAACGTTAGCACTCGTTATCAGTGGTAAAGAGCACAGAGTCCTAAGGCCACCAAAAATAAATTCAGCAAAAAGTAGAGGGTAAAAGGCAAAGGTTTGGGAGTGACTGTGCAGAGAGGGCCAGGTCCGACATCAGGACAAATAAGTGGCTTCAACTGTCAGTTTTATGACCTCCTGTTACTGGGCCACAAAAGCTGCAAGAAGACTACTTTTACTGAGAGCCCAGCTGACCAGTTCCAACTGGATTTGCCCTGGAACCTGCTGGTGGCTCTGGGAGAGTGAGTCTTACCCCCCAAGTTGTGCCCACCAGGTCCCGGACCATTGGCTGGTGTTAGGGTGTACTCCTCTGACACCAATATCTGCAAAATTGGACATTTAGAAACATTTTCAGAACTTTTACTCCGGAGAACCAGTGGAGACCAGGAATTACATCGAAGTGAAAGCCACTGAAATCTAACCACCAGTTGGAGTCAACTCACCACCTTCCTCCACCAAAAGGATTTCGACTTTCAGAAAAGTTTCTAATTGCGAGCAGAGATGGACTTTACTGATGTCGAACAGCATTTGATCGCTGACGAGACCTTCATAGGTACAGATTCCGTGCCTCAACCTCCCTGAGCTTCCCCCCATGAACGGCAATTGCACCAAGTTTCACGCCGGAGCGAGGATCACACCAAGGACCTGTGCCTCACTATGCCGCTGTAGTCAAGCCCTTCTTCAGATCCAGTGGGCAGCCTGATTTGTCCGTCACCAGTTGATGATGACTTTTCTCCAGAAAATCTTCTAAGTCAGAAGGTAAACTTTCCACTGGGACAAACCTAGGCCTTCTACCCAATGGGCAATAGCTTGTGGCCAGCCTTAACTTTTGACTTGTACCTGGCTAGCTCGACCAGATAACTGAGATTGAGGCTTTGCAATTTTAGGCACTGTGTTGATGTAAAACTTCAAAAATCATACCTCCAGTTTCCTATATCAGATTTCTGTCATTTTGATGTCTATTTGTTTATTAAATTGTACTCTAGTTTTATAAATTGGAATAGGATTTTTATTGTGTTGTGTGTTGTATATTGTAATGGTTTTGGTACTGATAAATGCTTTACACATTTCTCTGAAATTAAGCATGCCTGCTATTTTTTATTATGCTATTGCAAATGCATTTTTTATGTTGTTATTGTATACTTTTTAATTTTTTTAATACATAGAGTTAAATATTCAAATGAATGTTTATCAGTATTATTTTATTATTTATGTTTAGAATTTTTTTTTATTTTGTATGTCATTTCCAAGCATTATTTTTAATTTAGGTTTGTAAGTTATAGTGTATAATAATTAAAATCCTATATACTTAGCAATTTTTGGACGATATTGTGATTGTGTTCTTTTATTGTTTTTGGTTGATATTTTTAACTTTACATGCAAAGTATATAAAGTTGATATTCTCAATGTTTTTTTTGCAATATTTCTGTCGCTGGTATTTCTGTTAAGGGTATTTTGTCAGATAACCACCTGAGAATATAAAAATATTTGTATTGCAGTTTTCAATTTGAGTGAATTATGATTCAATAAGTTGAGCTGGAAGGCTTGAAAGGAATGGAAGGAATTGTCAAGGTTTTTGTACAGAGAAAGCAGTAACTGGGTGTCAATGGTGTAACATGAATTCTAGGCCAAATAAATGGATAGGAAGAGCCAGGTGACGGCAGTAAAGATTACAAAGAGTGGAATTACGGAGGATCCCTGTGGAAATCCATGAGAAAGCGATTTGGACTCTGATTGAACATATCCCATATAGATTGCTTGAGTATGCCCAGAAAAGTACTACCCAATTCTGGTTGAAACCTGCCCCAGGATACCCACTTCTGCAAGTTAATATAACAGAATGGAGTGAAAGATCGTGTCAACCACATCCTGCAAGTTTAAGAGGACAAGGGCAGAATATTTTCCCTGGTTGGCCAACATTCTTGGGTCATTCAGAACTAAAATGAGGGCAGTTTATGTACTGTGGGAGGAGTAGAACCCAGATTGTGTGGGGTCCAGGAGACCGTTAAATTCAAGAAAGGGAAAGTTGCTTGCTGATATTTTTTTTAAAGCAGCTTGATAGGAAAAGGAAGCAAAGATCTAGGTCTGACATTGCTCAGTATTGTGAAATCTGCTGAGGTGTTTTTAAAAAAGAGGAATTACTATATTACTATAGGCTTCTATCAGGAGGAGGAAACTGAGGTGGTAGAAATAGATTTGATGGGGAGACAAGTGGCACATAGAAGCAAGACTGGGATTTAGAGAAGAGCCATAAGCCACAGCCAACATCAGCTTATGAAAGTGGAAGCACAAGAATGGAGTAAAGTTTGTGAAGGAGATCCTGGCAGTGGAGAATTTGTTTAGCAAATGTTGGAATTGGAGTCAGAGGGAGGCCATTGTCTTATGACCCAAAAAATATGCATTGGCCTCTGGAAATGAGATGATTGTCCAAACTGGTTTTAAGCAAGTTTTGGCACCGGCAGCACAAGGCACATTGTTACAAAGGTACTTTTCTACTAAAGTTATCAAATTTCTGATTTCACTATTTCAGGGGTCAGTTACGATGCCGTTTGGAAGGGTCTCAAATAGGATTCAAGTTTGCTGAATCCGATTCGGAACCCTTGTTTCCGACCGAATCGTACAAATTTCCCAACGACCGATCACGATGCCCGCAAACCATTCGGGCTGTCCGAATCGGTTCCGAAAGGCATTCGGCAGGTCGAGTCTTTCGGAGCCAAATTGTACAGCTCTATGAACACAGTTTCCGAGCGAGCGATTACAATGACCGATTCGGACAGCCGTTCCGATTCGGTCTGTCCGACATGAAATGGCTGTCGGAATCTGTCTTTGGGGGCCCGTTGCAGGTCCCCCTTCACCCAGAGGCCTCCGGTTGGGACCCGTGGGGGTACCCAACGGACCCCTCTTTCCAAATATGCACAGTGTGGCAGGCACCATGGGGTGCCTCCCACAGGGTGCAAGGTTTTCCCCAACCACCCCTTTTTTCAATTGGGAGTCTGTGTTCTCGTTCGGAACGCAGGCTCCCATTGAAGTCAATGGGAGTCCAACCAAATCGTATCCTGAAGCATCCAGATGCATCGTAATCGGTCGGTCATACTCGCAGAACGTACCCTCATTGATGTGAGGCTACAGCCAAATTGTGTTATTGGAAGAAATTATTTAATGAAACATATGGTCACGAAGAATATTGGGAACCCTTTAACAGGAGATTAGAAATAAAACTTCTCTGGATGAATTAAATCTTTAAGCCCTGAAGAAGCAAATTAATTATGCAAAACACGTGTTGGCTTGGCTGTCTATACCACTACATATTGATGAAGATTTGTAACTTAATATGTGATGTTCTTTGAATACGGTTACTATACAATTAAATTAAATTATCAGTCTAAAAATTGATTTTAAGTAGATATTTATATAAATATATATTAATTATTATATATGAATGTTTAACTTTTTAATAAATTATAAATTTGTTATATTTGCTTAAATATATATTAAACCTATTTTTTTAAATAATGTTATTTAATATATGTAATATGTATTAATTTATTTTATATATATTCAAAAAACGATGTCTAGCACAATGATAATAATGACATTGATATTTCTTTCCGATATTTTGGTACTTATCATTACAAGTATATGGAAGAATGTAAAGAAAACTAGCTGAACTATTGCAGGGCGTACTCTGCCTCACGTCCTTTTTCAAGGGTCACTCCCACTGGGCAGTTGACCCATCTCAACAGTAACAGGACCCAATTTAAGCTGGACCTTATCTACAGCTATAACTTTGCTTTCCTCCCCTTTTAATTTGGGTAGTGAGGGGCCCACCTCTTCTATCCCTATCTAGCTAGGGCAACACCTACATCACCCACAGATATCACCCAACACTTGGGCAACCCCACCATGACTAGCAGGGTCAGGGGGCCTAATTTACTTTTGGCCATGTGGTCTGCCTCCCATGCCAAGTATAATGCTGTCATGAAGGCTCATACCCAGCAGACGCTACTGACAGCTGTCAGAATCCAGAACCACATCCTGAGCTCTCCACTGACAGGTGGATATGCTACCTTAGGGGCAACTGTGGGTTCTTGGAACCTCCATAGCTGATCAGAGTGGGGGGCTACCACCTACTATGGTAGAAACCCTTCTTCCGCTCCTCCTTTTGTCAGTTCCTGGGGTTCACCCCGATTCTGAAGAGTTGCCTGAATTTTCAGGATTCTTGGGGGTCAGGAGAGGCCTTATCAGTGCCAACCTTGTGGTTTTCCCTTGGGGTAGAATGCCCTTGGCTTGCTGAATATCTAGTTAAGAATGGCTTTCCTTTCCTTTCCTTTTCTTAGTCTTTTTCTCTTTCTGTTGGGACCCTAACTTTAGGGACAGGGCCCCATGGAACTCTGGGTTGATCAGCACCCTTGGTGATCACCCCTTCTGGGATCAGACCAACCTCTGGGAAGTCATTGTCTAGAAAACAGTCTAGGGAGAGGTCAGGACTGACTACCACCCTATGCCAGCTAAGGGTAACCTCTCTTTCTAGGAGCACTAAGGCTACAGGTCTGGTTGTGACCTTCCCTGGGACTACCCTTATGCTTCTTGTTTTTCCCAGCATATACTGATCTGGGTACACTAACATGTCAACCACTATGGTATAGCTGGCACCTGTGTCTCTCAGGCCAGTGTTTTTTTTTTTTTTTTAGTCCTCATTTCACCATGGCTACTGCACTCTGGGCTTTTGGTAAACACCCTCGGTCGGTCTGTGGTCCATTGGAGTTTCACACCCTTAACCTCCACGGCACTGGTCTTTTTATGGTGGGGGCAAAAAACCCCCACCCCCAAGTCCATGGCCTGGTGTAATCATTGGACCATATATCGATGTTTACGACCAACCTGGGGCTTATCTTGGGCCCTAATCTGACCACTTCAGAAAATCCCCCCAAATTTCTTCTGACCGCCGTGGATTGCATTTGATGTCTATATTACATGTCCACTTAACTACACTTAACCATGCTGTGGGGTGTGGAGGAAGAGGGTCCAACCAACGTTTGCAGATCTCCCGCCTGGCCAAGAGCAGTAAGTAAAATACTAAGCCCCTTTGCTTACTATTTAAGGAGTGTTGTATGACACTATCTACCCCAAAAAGCACCAAGGTTTCCGTCAAAACTACATGTTCTTCTATAATATCCCTCATGGTAGCTTCCACAGTCTTCCAGAATTCTTTTATCACTGGACATGTGAAAAAAACATGAACATTATTAGCACTTAAATGATTGCAACTCTTACATCTGGGGACCGGCTGTAGCACAAACTTGGCCAATCTTTGCGGGGTCCAATACAACCTGTGGATGACAAAGAAATGATGATGTTTAAGGTTGGCAGGTGTTACTGTAGCATAAAGTAATTTCAGGGAGTCTGTCCACAGAGATTGTATGTTTCCTTCCTGCAGTGTGTCCGCCCAGATCTCAAAGGGGGCCTTCAATTTCTCTTCCTCTGCCTCTAGAAATTGTCCATACCATTTTGCCACTTCTTTAACTCTTGGGCTGGCATCCTGGAGTGAGGCCTCAAAATCCCATGGACCCCCTACTTCCTCTGTGACAGTTGAAAACCAAGAAGTAAGCTGCAAGTACTTAAACCTGGAGAGTTTATTACCCGTCCTGACGTTCAATACCTCCCAGGGTGTCACTCCTCCTGTTGTTATCATGTCTCCCCATTTAGTTATCCCTGCCTGCTTTAAGGGCAGACTTAGAGCATCTTTCAAGCACTCCGGCGTCCCTGGGGAATCCCAGATTGGGGCAAATTCTGAGAAATAACCGATGTTTAGTAACCGTCTTACTGCAAGCCAAAGTCTCAATGAGAATTTTAAAACCTTTAGCCTTACTTTTTTAAAGAATTTTTGGGCTCCAAATTTATATAGAAAAGCTTCTGAGCCCACCTCTTTGGTCATTTCTCCCAGTATTAAACCCCAGGTGGAACTAATGGGCTCCCCTGCCAACATACAAATATTTTTAAATTGAAAGGCCATACAATAGAGTCTGAGATCCGGGAATGCTAACCCGCCCTTCTTAAGGCTTCTTCTTACTTTTTTCCAAGAGAGACGATAAAACTCAATATTTTCCCCTGTATTCTAATAATTTCATCCTTAGGGAAGTTAAGTGGAATACAATTGAAGAGGTATGTTAGCTTCGGGAGAATGGACATTTTTACCAAGTTAACCCTCCCGTAGATGGTCAGAGGTAAGTTCTTCCACCTAGCTAGTAGCCTATCTACCTCCTTTACCACTCTCTTCAGATTACGGGTAGAAATCTCATCAATTTTATCTGTGATAACTGTCCCCAAATATTTCATCTCTGTGCACACTCCTCCATATTCCAACACATTACTTCTGTCTTTGATAAATTCACTAAGTACCCATAAAACGCCCCATATTCATTTGTCAGTTGTTCCATCCTGGTTAATGTTAGAGCCGGTCAAAGGTGTAAATTATCAGGTCATCAGCGTATAGGGCAATTTTACTTCGTGAAGGAAGCTGATGTGTAGGGATAATCTGATCGTCATTTCTTAGAATATGCGCCAGGGGTTCGATATATATATCGAAAAGGAGGGGAGACAGGGGACAACCCTGTCTCGTCCCTCTGTAAATATTAAAACTCCTTGTCAGGGAACCATTTAGGAGGATTTTAGCCATAGGGCACTCGTATAGTTTTTGAATTGCCCTAATAAAGTCGGTACTGAAGCCCATTGTACCTAAAACAGCCCAAAGGAATGCCCTTGACACGATCAAAAGCCTTGGCGGCGTCTATGGTGATCACCGCCAACGGAATCGATCGGGCGACTGCTAGGTCTATAGTTCCTATTAATGACAATGTAAGTTCTTGTATTTGTCTCTTCGGAACAAAGCCTTTCTGGTCGATATGTATCAGTTGGGGGGCCACCTTTGCCAATCTCCCTGCCAGAATACCCGTATAAATTTTATGGTCTACATTTATCAGGGAGATTGGCCGATATGAATCAGCCTTCCTCGGGTCCTTGGCTGATTTTAAGATCAAAGTAATTATGGCCTCTCTCCAGGAATTCGGGATCAGCCCTTCCTCCTTATAAACTGAATTAAAGAGAGACTTCATTTCTGGCACTATCCCATCGGCTATTAGCTTATAAACCTTGGCCGGTACGGAGTCTGGGCCTGCCGCCTTTCTGTTCTTCATATATTGAAGCTGCTCTCTTATTTCCCCCTCTGTAATAGGGGCATCTACCCTGTTCCTGCCCTCTATCGTTAGGGCCAGGAGGCCTACGTTATTTAGCCAACACTTTAAGGTCTCCTCATCTGGGCTCTCTACTTCCGCATATAGTTCCGGAAAGAGTGAAACCAAACCTGCCTGTATTTCCTCATCCTTGTTCGTGATATCACCCTCGGGATTAATGACCAACTCCCCAATATGGTTTCGCACCCTTTCTGCCCTCGACTTCCAGGCTAACAATGCTCCAGCTTTTTCACCATATTCAAAATGTTGCATACGTCCTGTAGCCCACCTTTCCCTGCATTTTGTCTCTAACTTGATCTTATAATTCAGTCTGGCTTCCTCCAGCTGTTTCAAGATCTCCTCCCTGTTCTGTATATTTTGTGTCTCTTGCTGCGTCATAACTTCTAATATCCCAATCTCCTCCTCCAACTTCCTTAACCCAGCCCTGTCCACCTTATTCTTAAACAAGACCTGACTTTGTAAAATTCCATGAACATACGCTTTAAAAGTATCCCAAATGACTCCAATTGGGGCCGAATGGGCATTGTCCTGGAAAAACTCTAACGTTTTTTTCAAGAGGACGGCGACATCAGGATCTAATAAAATAGATCTTTTCAACGTCCATCTCACATTGTTCCTCACATTAACTCCCTTTAATGAAAAACTGACCATAGCATGATCAGAAATATGTCCTAGGGATATATGGACCTCTTTTAATTTCCCAGCCCACACTCTATCCACTAGCACGTAGTCCAGTCCTGAAAAATGATGGTACTTTTTGCTATGAAAGGTGTAGCCTTGCTTGTCTTGCATTAGAAATCTCCAAGAGTCGACCAAACCCAATTCATATAGCATATGCTTGAGGGCCTGTCTAGCATTTAGCGCTTGGGCTTGGGTCCCCCTACTACTCATAGACCTGTCCAGTGTTGGGTCTAAAAGGGTGTTGAAATCACCCCCTATTATTATAGGTGAGGTTACCCCGGCTAACGTCAATTGCAAATCCACAATGTACTGGGGGTTGTCCACATTTGGATCGTAAAAACCTGCACAAACAAATTCGGTACCAAAACATTTAAGAGTAGCCAAAGCCCACCTACCTGAACTGTCAGTTTTAGATGAGATCAACTCAACTCCTGACCCATTCCTAATGATTATTGCAGCTCCCTTACAAAATTCTAATTGGTCTGAAGCAACATAGCTCCCTACCCATCTTTGTTTTAGATATAGCCCCCTACTTTCACTCGCTGTTAGGTGGGTCTCTTGTATAATGATAACGTGGACTTTGGATTCCTCTAAGTACTTCATTACCAGTCTCTGTCTATTTTTTTATCTTAACCCATTTACGTTCCAGGATGCGATTTGTAAGTTATTATCAACCCCAACCATTTGCCTTGAGGTGCACCAGCTTTCTTGGACCCGAGGATCTCTGATTCTCTGTTTTAAAAGTGAACCCTAGTAATATGTTTATTGAGGACTGATTTTTTATTTTCTCCCACTGCTCCCCACCCTGTGCCTTACCCTGCACCCATTTACCCTTTACCACCCCCATAGGAACCCTCCCTAAACTATCAGGCATAAAGCCTGTTGGGCCACCGGAGAAAGGGGGCTTACCTCACAGAAACCCAATGATCAAACCGAGCCCCCCATCCCACCCCTCCATCCCCACCCAGTGTGTGTATCTATATATCTGTGTCTTATTTATTTATTTAACATTTTATTTCACATTTTGTTTCACCTTTGAATTAAAGCTCAATGCTCAGGGAACCCCACCTTTCCTTATACTGTCTATCAGGCTGTCAGCTTCTTCTATGGACCGTATGTTACGCATTTGATTGTTCCACATAACACGAAGCATTGCTGGGAATTTTAATTGGGCCTTGGCACCAAGATTATTTAGCTCCCCCATTCTTTTGCCCAGTTCCAATTGTTTCTGGTCCGTCGCATGGCATACATCCGATCTGATAGTAAACGTGAGGTTCTGGACAGTGTATGGACCATTTCTCAGTGCAGCCAGCAAGATGGTTTCTTTAACTGTATATGAGAGGAAGTTTAACAGAATTTTTCTTGGCTTCTGTCGCTGTAAATTCCGCTTGAATAGATCCCCATGCACCCGCTGTATCTCCTGATCTAGATTGATATCCGGTCTATCCTTCAGAGCTGTCTCCTTTAGCAGTTTAATTACTAAAGCTTTGATGTTCGTCCCCTCCTCCGCTTCTGGGATATTTAGAATCCGGAGATTATTTCTCCAAGAATGATTTTCTATTCTTTCCAAATCATCCCTGAGTCTTAAGTTTTCTTTAACCAGTGCCTCTACGCCTTTGGTATTTTTGGTGATATCCTTCCTCATCAAGCTTACTTCCTCCTCTAGCATCCCTGTCCGAGCTGCGACATCATCTAGTTTTTGCGCAAGTGCCGTGCAGGAAGCTTGAATATCCGCTTGATTCACCTTTGATGTTTTAAACTGACTTCTAAGTTCTTCCTTAAGATCAAGAAGGATAGAGGCCAGTGGGACTTCGGGGATAGACCGGGGCGCCGCTAAAGGCTCGGGTTGTACCGGCAGACTCAAGGGAGCTAACAGAGCTTCTAGTTGTGAATTGGGGGCCCTTCCTTCGTCGACGTGCTGTGACCCCTCCTCAATCGCTTCTTCATCCCGGAGTGTCAAGACGCTAAACCTGTTCTGCGTTGTAACCTGGAAACGGGTCTCATCTACTCCATAGTTCTTTTTTATTTCTGGACCCCTTTTTACCTCTTGTCCTACGCTGATTTCAGGTGTAGTAAGGTTTACCTCCCTTCTCTCAAGCTCTGTCTGTGAATTCTGGGGCTTGGCTGCCGTTTTACCACCCGTCTCTCCTGACGCCATTACGTGCGTCAGAACTTTGTAGTATGATTTAAGAGATGGGGTGACTTTAACTTGCAAGGGTGAGATTTTTTTCCCCCATCCACGTGGGCTCTTCCCCTGCTGCCTTGTGGCTTTCCCTGTCCTCACAACCTTTGGGGGAATGGCACCAGTAGTAATATCCCCGGGGACCGCCTTAGCTGGAAGTAATTTAAGGTCGTGACTTACCCCAGTAGATTTCTACAGAATGCCGAGAGCCCTGGTGCGCAAGGTATACCTTGATATCTTCTCAGGAATTGTGCCAGAAATCACACCAACCTTCTATGCGGGTGGCAAGCTCTCCTTCTCCACAAGGGGATAATGCAGTGTTGGTAGACCTTCTCTCAAGCCCTTCCAGCCTTCACTGTCATGATGGGGACCCGCGAGGCGGTGTAGTCGAGTAGAGCCCCCTCTCCTACAATCTAGAACTGCTGTGCGCTCCTCCAGGAAACTTGTGCTGACTATTCCCCTCAGCACACGCACTGTTCGGAGACGCTGCAGCAGTCCTGCTGCCCTCTGCCACGTCGGCGTTCTCCCTGCATTGCTGGAACCGGATCCACTCTCGGGGATCACCCAGCACGGATTCATCCATTGCGGTGAGCCAAAATACTTTCTTTAATCTTTAATCTGAGCAAGCCATTATACTTAGAATGGGTGGGGAGGGCGGGAGACGCTCAAAACTCCATTACGCTCGCCTCCCTCTTCCAGCGGTCCACAACCGTTTACCTTGCGGCCGCCATGTTCCTCCTCCTCCGACCTTTTTCCCAGTAACAGTATTCACTCTCAGGCCAGTGGTAGGGAACACATTCACCTGAATGGAGTGTAAGTGCTTACTGCCACCCTCAAGGGTCACCAGCTTACCATCTTGAGGAGGCGTCCTCCTCTATGGCTACACTTGCCAGGTTAGTGCTAACCACCCTTTTGGTACAAAGTTTACATCACCTCTGTAGTGCCCTGCCTGTTGGCTGTCAAAGCACAGCCTATTATCCAAGAGTATTTGTAGCCCTGTGTCCCCCTTATCTGCTTGCCAGAGGTGGGGTGTGTTTTAATCTCCTCCTTATTGTTGTTATGGGGTCCTGAGGAAGTCTCGCATGTGGGCTTTCCACCTCCATCCTTTGCTTTTTGTGGGCCTAATCCCACCTTTCTGACACCAACCCCGGCCCCCCAGGTTTTCTTGGGTACTCTTGTCCTTACCCATTCATTTGCCTTCTTCTCCTACTCTTTAGTCCTAGAAAGCTATGAGTCTATCAGATGCTGGTGTAACCTGTCTGAGGTACAGTTTGTTAAAATGTGCTTTTCATAATTTAATTATACAGCCCATCACAAGTGGCTACCTCATTGCCTTACATCCAGCCTTCTAGTGCTTTGACTGAAGAGTCCACAAAGTCCACCCATGTCTGTTTTTGACCTTTATAGTTGTCCCTAAACTTCAATCTATACTCTTATGTGGTGAGTCTAAATCCTTCTATCACGATCTCTTTCACATGCTGATAGGACTCAGCCACATCCTCATTAAGGGTCAACAGTCTATCTCTGCCCTTCACTGAGAATAACTCTCACAGTAGAGAGCCCCTGTACTGATGACATATCCTCCTCATTTTGAAGGCCCTCTCAAAGTCTGCAAACCATTTGTCAATGTCATCACCATTACTAAACTTGGGGTTAATCCCTTTGGGGATCTTAGGGTTAAAAGATTCCTACTTGTCCCTATTAAAATTGCTCTCACCATTATCTCTGGGGTTCTGGCTCATCTGGATCTTTCTTTCTTCAAGAGCTAGACTCCTTTCCTCGACTTCCAATCTGTTTCTTCTGTAGTGAGAGGAGCTCAAGCTCTTCCTCACGGCTGACTACCACCTTACCACTAGAGGGTTCTAGAGTGACTCCCGTCACTTCACACTGGTGAAGAGGGGTCTGGGAAAGGGTGGAGTGCCAAGGGGTTCACCTTCTTCCCCATAATTTTCATTTTGGTCTAGGGTATTCTTTCTCACCATCCTTAGGTTCTTTCATTTTCATAGGAGCTGAGGACTTTTTCAAGTTCCTCCTTTTTAGTTGTAACTTTATAGAGTTAATGTCCCTTGATTTTCACAAAACCCTCAGATCACTGGTCCTCAAGGCTGGGAAGACTGCCAGGACAAGATCATTACCACCCTCCATTTTGGCTAACTTTTTACTTGAGACCTTTTTAAAATTTAAAAACAAATTCAACCTTTTCCTTACACTCCTAAGCCTTTTTAATGTACTATTGGAATGGAGGTCTACACAGGGCAATAGTGGTTTCTCATGCAAAATCAGTTATGACCAAGTGGTACTGCGAAACACCATTTCAGGATCCCACCACTGTAACACCAATGTAAGAAAGGTGGAGTGGTGATGTTGGTTAGGCTTCAACCTGCAATACTCTCACAATACCCCAAAGATGGTTACTGGATTCAAAATAATAAACCCTTAGCTCAGACCTGGTAGAGTGCAAAGGGCAGCTAGACTTTAATAGAGGAACATGTGTTAAGCATTTCAGAGTACCAACATGGACGACAAGTAATTGATATGACTCGAAAGAAATTCAACACCAATTTATAAAAATAAAGCAGAATTTTATCTTACTTTAGACACCAAAATTAATGAGATCAGATATGTTTACCGGAGCTATCGATTTTAGAAAAAAACATAAATCACAGCAATTAAATTCTGCAAAAACCTTTGCATGGCTGGCAATGGGAAAAAGTGGTAGTGACAATCGGTCACTTGCAGGTCGAAGTAGGTGGAACCCAAGAAGGGTAAAGGTGATGCGGGTCCCAGGACCAAGCCAGACAGTCAGTTAAAATTTACCTGGTTCGAGAAGGCCGGGTGCAGAATTGTCCTGGTTGTCCTTGGTGATGAAGCGGGTCCACAGGAGAGCTGATTTTACCACTCACACGGTTCCGGTGGGAAACAGGGTGCAAAAAGTCAACAACAAAGCTACTGCTTACTTTGGATGAAGGTTTTTTGGGGTTCCCTTAAAGTGCAGCATTGAGCAAAGGGGATAGTTGACGGACTGGTGACCAACAAGCCATGGTATTGGCAAGCACAGCAGAAAGTGCGCTTGATGTCCAAAGGTCCTGGGGAACATGGTATCCACATGAAACTTTGTGGAGGTTAGTACTACATTTCCCTCAATGCACTTTACCATATACTTTTTGGTGATCTCTTGGAGGGCCCAATGGCCATCGATTCTTTGGTTCTGGTGTATTGTTTTTACCTGCGATTGCAGGGAACTAGTGCTACTAGTCCAGGGGAGTCTGGTGAGGCCTTTGGCTCTCAAAGGGGTCCATATGTCTGGGGGAGCCGAACTTTGGTCCAGGACGAGCTGCGTTCATGCATTTCCTGGTAGGTTGTCACAGGTGCACAGTATCATGCCTTTGGTTTGTGCATCTCCTGTTGTCATAGACACAGGTCTCTTCTTTTGTCCTTGTTGCAAGCCAAATCAAAACTGAGGTGTTCTGGTGTCAGGGGTCACTCCTAAACCCTAGATTTTGGGATGTCAGGAGTGTGGGTGCAAGTGGCCAGTGGGCTACTAGCTCCAGCGACTAATCCGGGTTGAGGAGAAGGAGGAGCTTCGACTGTAATGGCCGCTTAGAACTGCAGCTCCGTGCCGACCCCACTCACCACGGCACAGAACAGCATATCAAAATGCCCTACACCCACACAAAGCGACGATTCCGAAATCGGAATATCGGCTGTAATAGCTGGGGCATAAATTGCGGTTTGAAATCGACTGTTGGGACCAAAATCGGAGACTATAAACTCCGTGCCCCGTCTCACAACATGGCGCCGGCGGATAGTAAACGCACGGCGGACGGGGCCGAGGTAGGAGCAGCCGATCTCTGCATCGGAGCATAAGAGCCACCAGAAGGATCATATCTCCCTGATTCCTGCTACGGCATCGAGCCCGTGAGTACTGCTGAGACCGGGGCTGCATTGATCGGCTCGGTGACGGGCGGGGAAGCGCTACACTACAATGCGCTGTGGATGCCCGAACGCGAGACTGTGGCGGTGCGACATGGCATGTTTCCCTAATTCAGAGGCTGTGTGAGGAACGAACATAGCCCGCGGTAACTGCCCCTAGTACGTACGGCGCACATTGGAGAGCGTGCACCCCCTTGATCTTGATTAGAGACCTGCACCTCCTACAGCAGCAAGCCCAGTGCCGTGCTCTCCCCGAGCGTGCAACCGCCCAGAGAGGTAAATTCGAGGAAGTGGGAAGTATTTTTGAATCACTGCCGGGGGTTTCTCTCAACACGCTATATGCAGGGGCTCACGCTATAGAAGCAAGTGAGACTTGTGAGTCGCCCCGCCTCTCCTGCAAATGGCGGCTGTTTCTCCCTCGGGCAGAGATAACTCGACATCACGCGCCCCCCCGAAAGACATGCGGACCCTGGCTCTGCTCATCATGACGATCCCCTGCCTAGTCTGCACCCCCTTTCATCCGGAGTATAGAAAATTGTGGGGATCCTCTGAATTCTTACATCAAGGACTCATCCCCCCCTGCCTGACCTCAAGATGGTCGCCTCAGTCATTGACTCTGTGAACTCTCCATCGACAGCTGAGACCCAGCCATTTTGACTGATGCCCGGTGGAGCTACCTCGCGAGCTAAAGGGGAGAAGGGCTATGGATTCCCTCCTTGGCCATCACCTACCCAGCCAGTCCTTGGGCAAACTCTCCTGCATCTCTCCTTGACCTTATCTCCCTCCTCCCCCTTCACCCTACCCCCCACCGCTCTACTCTTCTCTTCTTTCCAGCTATTGACCCCTGCCCTCACCCATCCTTGCTCATAGTTCCCACCCTGTTTATCCACTGGACTTTCTTACGTGAACTCTCCCTCGTCAGTTTGAGACCTAGATATTTGACTAATGCCCGATGGAGCTACCTTGCTTAGCTAAAGGGAAGACGGGCTGTGGACTCCTTCCTCGGTCGTCACCTACCCAGTCGGTCTTTGGGCAGACTTCCCTTTGTCTCTCCTGCCATCTTTTCCCTCATCTTCCCCCTCACAATTCCCCCATCCCCCCTCCTCCCTACTTCTCTCTCCTTTCTCCCCTCTTTCAATGTGTTGCTTATTTTTTGACGTAATGTGTAATTGTTATCATTTTCTGTAACATTGTGTAACCGAATGTAAAGCGCTCTGATACCTACGGGTCTAGCCAGCGCTATATAAAACTCATTAAATAAATAAATCCACCCCTGAGGTAACCATATCCCAGGGTGTAGGTCATCTTTTCTACCCAGAACTAACGCTTGCGGAGTTTGTGGATTTTTGGCAACTCTGCGTTCCGTGTAGAATGCAGAGCTATGGAAAACTCTATGCTCCGCGGCAGAGTGTAGTTTTTTTTGTGTTTGCGCTCACAAAATGTGTTTTCACGCGTGTGGGAGCAACTCACCGGGATGCCTGCGATAAGCGACGAGATTTCCCATCTGTTCGCGAGCGCCACGAGATTTGGTAGCCGGCCGCGCGGTCCCACGAGTGTGTGCGATCGCGAACACATCATTCGGGCGCGCCATTGGACTTTCGGTGGACGTTTTGCGAAGATCGCGATCCCGAACACGCAGAATTTGCAATCTGGAGAAGAACCTCTCTTGAGCAGCATCAAAACCTTCTTGAAATTATGATTTGGATTAAAAAAACTTCTCAGATTGACATTTGGCTGTACTTTTTTGTGCGAGGAGTCCTTTTTCTTTTTTTACTTTTTTTTTGAAGAGGAAGGAAGTGCCCCAGAGTCTCCAACTTCCTGTTCCTGTCCAGCTGGCTCCTCCCAGTGCTTTGTACATCTCCTGTTCACTTTTCATTTGGATTTGGACCCGGAAGGATCACTCTTTGTGGCTGCTGCATCATATATCATTGGATTTGAGGACTTTTGAATCTGACATTTCACAAGTAAGTTGGAAAATTTGTGCTGTTTGTTTTATTGGGGCATTGCACCTACATTTTTTTGGTACGTTTCATCGTTTTTTAAAAATTTATTGAGGTGGTTGGCCTGTAGTACAGTAGGAGCCTAGTTGTTTCTTTGTAAGTAGTTTTTCATCTTTTACAAAGGAAACATGTTGCACAGTTCACTGCATTTTCTCCAACTTTTGAAATTAATTTGCAATATTTATTTAATTCACTAGCCCAGTAGTCTGCCAATAGGCCTTTCAGCAGTAGGCCCAGAGCTACTCATGGGTGCATGAAACAACTGTTTCTGTGGTGCCTGTTGAATTTAAACATCATTAGGGCATGGATGGCATTGGATTGAATTGCAAAATGTGTTTTTTTTTGGTATTTATTTTTTTCCTGTGTGTTAAATAAATGCCTTTGTTGGATATGTGTGGTGTGGTTGTTGTGTAACTTGCAAACCTTTTTTAGCCCTGTGGATTTTCGTTTTTGCATTGTTGCATTAAAGCTGTGTTGTTTAGCATGCCCTCTTTGTCTGGCCATATCGGCCTGCTTGAGTTCATTGTTTTCCAGGCTGCTTGTTGTGAGTGACCATGTGGCTGGTGGCCATTTTGTGGTGGTATTTAGTGTGCTGCTTTTGCCATAGGCCTGCATGTCTTTCCTTTGCTCCTCTTGGCTTACTGCTTCTTGTTGTTGTGGCCTGGCCATGTGGCTGGCAGCCATTTTGTGAAGGCAGCCAGTGTGCCTTTGCCATCGGCCTGCATTGTCTGTCTTCCCTTTCTTGTTGTTGTGGTGCCAATTGGTTTTCCAACCAATAGGCCCAGAGCTACTCATGGGTGCATGAAACAACTATTTCTGTGGTGTCTGTTGAATTTAAACATCATTTAGGGCATTGATGGCATTGGATTGAATTGCAAATGTCACTTTTTTCGTGTGTGTTAAATAAATGCCTTTGCTGGATGTGTGTGGTGTGGTTATTCTGTAACTTGCAAACCTTTTTTAGCCCTGTGGATCTTTGTTTTTGCATTGTTGCATTAAAGCTGTGTTGTTTAGCATGCCTCCTTTGTCTGGCCATATAGGCCTGCTTGAGTTCATTGTTTTCCATATCTCCTGCTTGTTGTGAGTGACCATGTGGCTGGTGGCCATTTTGTGGCGGTAGTTAGTGTGCTGCTTTTGCCAAAGGCCTGCATGTCTTTCCTTTGTTCCTCTTAGCTTACTGCTTCCATCCCCATTGCCAGCTGCAGCTCCCTGAATGCTGCATCCCACGTGATAAACAATGCCAAACAGGTTACATTACATTTGTATTTTTGCTTTTGTTCTTCTTCTTTCCTATCCTTCCTGAGTGTACACAGTACACCATGAAAGCCCTTGTTGTCAAAGTCTCACAAATGGCAACACTGTTGTTATGTTTTTTTAATAACTGAGTTAATAAAATGTAATAATATTAATAATAACACTAACAAGTGTGACCACACACTAAGTTATATAATATATTTGTTTGTTTGCACTAGTAGTAATTGAACCACAACAACAAATGCCACGTTTCACTGATGTTCTTCTTGCTTCTTTGCTTTTAGGTGCACAAAAGAGGAGGAGGCGTCATCACCCATTACTGCCAGACAGAAGTCCTGCTTCGCACGACTTCACGTGACGTGTGACCACAGATATCTCTTCAACTTGTGCCACTGCGTGCTGCTGACATCTGAAGAAGATGGCCCCAAAGAAAGGTACCAGGTCCTCCAGCACCAAGAAATTTGCCAGTGAGAAGAAGGAACTGCCACTTACCAAGACTGGTGTCCCACTTAGCAAGACTGGTGTTTGGGAAACAAAAAATTGCGCCTGCAGCAGCGGTGTCCGGGGAGCAAGCTGGGAGCAGCACCCTGCATCAGTGGACCCACCCCACCAACCTAGGCCGAAGCCCATGTCTGTCACAGAGGCAGCCAGTCTAATCACGACAACGCCAACGAGCAGTGATGTTGAAATTGACTTATCGTTATCGCAAAGTAGTACCCAATCAACGCAGGAAACTCAGATAAGTGGACAACAACAGCCACAACCACCGCCCACAATAGTAGTTGTTCCTCCTGAAGTAGGGGCAGTTCAGGAAATTGAGTTTACTGCAGAGGAAGAAGAAGAGCAAGCCACTCTTTCAGAAGATCTATTGTCTTCCAGATCCCCAGCAAGGAAAAGGAGGGTTAGTCCATCGAGTTCTTCTGCAAGTCCCCCTTCTGATGATCTAGACGCCATTTGGAAGCCACCACCTCTGTCTGAGAGTGAGACACGCCACGAGACAAGGCTAAGGAAAAGGAAAGTTTCAGGAAGCCTTAGAGTTATGGAGGTAGATGTAGAAGAAGAGGAGGATGATGATGATGAGCCAGTCATTATGGACATTAGTCCCGCCCCAGTGGAGACCGACATTGCCCCATCTCAAATTGCTGTGAGGGCTGTGGCACGGATACCACCAACACAGATAACATCAACACCACCACCAGCTTCCATATTTGTATTTGCAAAGGCCCGGCAGCGACCTACATCCAGCACAACCACCGCAGTAGAAGTAGGTACTGCAGAGAGTCAAACTCCACGCCCACCAACCAGCTCATCCGGCACTGAAAGTGGCACCAGCAGCTCCAGAAAGTTGACCTCTTCAGTTTGGGACTTCTTTTTGGTTAGCAGGAAGTAGGTGAACATTGCGATATGCTCCATTTGTGGACAAGGTGTTAGTCGGGGTAAGCTTGGTACAAACTATGGTACCGGAGGCCAAACAACCCATCTGAAAAAACACCACATGATCCAGTGGTAGGCGCACCTTAGCGGCAAAAAAGCTGCACCCATTGTTGTTGGTGGGGATGAAGGAGTAGAAGATCCGATCACGGTGGAAGGTGAACAAGAGGGAGACATTTTCTTTGGTACACAAAGTAGCCCTGTCCCCAGCAGTGCAGTGGTACCGGCCAGATCCGCATCAGCAACATCGCAGTGGCACAAGGGTAAGAGTCAGGCTGAGACACCAAGGGGTCCCAGGCAAGAGAGTACTGCAACAAAACGTGTGTTAAGCCTAACAACATCTGGCGTCAAGAAGATGTCAGCTGCATCAGTGGCACCAGAAAAGGAAAAAAATTCAGGCTACCATTCTCAGCATGTTTAGGTCGGAGGGGCAGTACGAACGCAACCACCCAAAGTCACGTTTGTACAATGCGAAGCTGGCTAAAATGTTAGCGCTGGACCTTCTCCCTTTTTCTTTTGTGGAAGGGGTGGGTTTTCTTGAATTCGTGACAGCCATCTGCCCAAAATGGAAGGTTCCCAGCCGGTCCTATTTTGCCAGAGTTCCTGTTCCAGCACTACATCACGACGTGCTGGAATTGCTTGGACAAGCTTTGCAGCAGAGTGCTGTTCACACTATCCACCTGACAACAGACATGTGGACCAGTTGCCAAGCCACTGATTACATGTGCATCACTGCACACTGGATCTCTTTTGTGGGGGTTAGAGAAAAGATATCTGCAGATGTTGACACTGCTGAGATTTTTAATGCCACTCGGAAACATGCAACTGTAGCCATGATCGCCATGGAGAAAATTTCATACTGCTGCAAACATTTTGGAAGAGTTTAACAGCAAGGTCTTTGAATGGCTGCACCCAAGAGGGCTTAACATTGGTTTTGTTGCCACGGACAATGTCAGTAATATAGTTAGGGCCATGTACGATGGTGGCTATTTCAGGGTCTTGTGTTTGGCACACTGCATTAACATTATTGTTCAAGACTTTCTGAAAAAATAAGACTGAGTCAGCAACTTACTGACCACCTACAGAAGAATCTGCACACATTTCAGCCATTCTTTTAAAGCCCGGAAGCAGCTGAGGATCATTCAACGTGAGCATAGAGTGCCAGTTAAAGCACTCATCCCGGAGGTGCCAACACGTTGGAACTCAACTTATTACATGCTTGAACGTCTGTTTGAGCAGTTCAGACCAATCAATGAATATGTCATGCAAAGAGGGGATGCTACTGTGAAAGGCATGACCGTTGAGATGGACCAATGGGGCCTAGTTAAATGCCTGACAGAGATGCTACTTCCTTTCGAGCTCTTCACACGTGAAGCCAGCAAGAAGGACTGTACTATGGGCCAAGCTATCCCATTGTTGCACATGCTACAGGAACAGCTGAAGGGGGTGTCCGCAATGTATGCAGGTGTGGAGGAAAAAAAAGAAGCATATGAGTTGGTGGAGAGCTTAACCCTACGCTTATCTGAAAATACAAAGGTGCAAAGAGGCAACCATTACATTTCTGGCACAATTCTGGACCCACAGTACAAAGCAGTACTGAACACTAACACATTGATTACTTTTTCAGAAGTGGATGTTGCCAAGTACAAAACTTGGATAGCTGCGGAAGCCAGTCACTTAGAAAAAGAACGGCTGGGAATTAGAGGCCCGCTACTCCAGCCCACAACAAGTACTGCAGGGCAGCCGGTGTCAAGTTCAACTTCAGAGCCTGAGGGCAGTGCGGTTGGCTCACAGCAGTCAAAACCACCAACAACACCAAGAATAACATCAACAACAGCAAGAACAGGATCATCAGCCCCAGTAAAATCGTCACAGTAATGGTATGTACGGCAAGGGCTTGTTAGGTCCAGTGCTGAGGCAAAGGCAAAAGAGGCCGAGCAAAGCGGAGCACCCCTGAGCATTGAGCGGAGGGTCCAGGCCTATCTGGATGACCCAACAGAGGTCTACATTGATCAAAACCCATTGGTGTATTGGTATGGGAAAAGGGGCCAATGGCCAGTGCTCAGCAGGCTGGCGATAAACTATCTGGCTTCCCTATCACAAGTGTCTCTTCTGAGCGTGTTTTCAGTGCTGCTGGTGCCATTGTAACAGTGAAAAGGACCAGTCTCTCGCCCCAAAACGTGGAGAGGTTAACCATGACCAAAATTGATCAGCACTTTATACCACCGTATTACACCACCATGAAGTAGCACAGCAGGAAGATGATGACAGCGACTTAGGTCATGGAAGTAGTGTGTTAGATGACCTACTTCTGGGTGAACCACCAGAGTTTGAGGACAAGCTCTACTTCCCTGACAACTAGGCTTTCAACTTGTTACTTTCTTTCTTCCTTATTTACTTTTATTATTTGTGTGTGTCTCTGCCTTTCTGGTTCGAATCACAACAAATCCATCACCACCGTCTTATTCTTTTATTGCCGGATTGGAGTTGCAACTGTGTGCAGTCATTAAAGAAGTAAGTCCACTCCTCCGAGTCCTGCTCCAGCCCACTCCTCCTGACTCGCCCTAAATCCATTACCCTCAAGCCAGCCATTGAATGGAGAATAGTACAAGAAATGTGTGCCTGCCTCGTCAAGTCCCTCCAAAGAACATGACTATAGCTATCCTCCTTTCCGAGCAGAGAGGGACTGCCCCTTAAGAACAGGTATTGATGATGGCATGCATTGGATGCTGACTCTGAGTGATTGGTTTTTTTGTTTTTGTTGTTGTGCATGAAGTGTACATGTATCTACACACAAAAAAATGACTCAAGTCAATGTTTCCCTTCTTGTTGTTTAATAACAAAATTGTATGTAAATCAACAGGAGAGAGAGGGAAAAGTATAAGGAGTCACTCTTAATCCCCCTACTGGTAATATTAAATAAACAACAAAAGAGTGCGGCCAAAGGAAAAGGAGAAAAACAGCAAAAGGAATCAATCTTGTTAGTTAAAAGAACCCTCACTCACCAACCTAGTTGGTGACATGCTTCATCATTGGGTTCCCACCAGAGAGGCCGAGTGCCTCCCTGGTGTGCTACGTCGCCTGGTTACAGCAGAGCAGGTTTTTTTTGTGTGTGATACCAGTGTGAATAGGTGGAAAGTGATTTAAAAAGGGCTCAGTTCAAACATAAACAAACTTTATTCGTGGTGAACCAAGCACTAGTTAAAAGAAGTGTGAAGGATGTTACAAAAACTGGCTAAATTGACCAGATACATCCATAGTGTAAACTAAAAAACGGTGTGGTCAACATGTTTCTGCCTCCATTCGCAGTTTGCGAGGCTTTCGTCAGGACCAAAACCACCACGGCGGTATGCGCACGCTAAGGCGCACCCTAACCTGTGGTGTGAAAGAAACCAGTGTAACTTACATTATTTAGTAGTGCCTTCACCATTAGTGAAAGCCACGAGTATCTGAAAAGCAAACATACACAGAGACAGTTCAAGTCACACAACCATACATATATTTGGTTAAGCGTACTTGGATAGTCCCACGAGTGATCATGCTCATGCCGTTTAAAAGGTGCTCTTTACAATACCACTATTGGCAATACCATGGTGGATTGGAGTGCCTAACGATGTTCATAATAAATAAACATCTATGTATTTGAAGCTTAAGTACTTAGTGATGTTGAAGTGCCATTTCAGAGTGTCGTATTATATAGATTTATATGCAAAGACAGGCGCGTATTAGTCTAGTGCGCTGACATGGACAATGCCGATCGTTTAAAAGAAATAAAATGAAATGAAGGACATGACTGAACTCCAAAGTGTATACGAACATACTGCTCATTACTTATCATAGGTTAGGCAGAATAACAAAGGCTTACTTAAAATATCCGATAATTTTACCCCATGGGTCCTGGTGGGGGGCACGAACATGTAGTCACACTCTGTACAGGTTAAATCAAATAACAGAAGTTTTAAGTAAATCATTACATGTTACCTTCAATGACCTGACGCGTGTGGCAAAGCGGTACTCACTACGCCAAAGTTCAGTGCCCGTGTTGGACCTGCATGCTCCCTTCCTCAGGACCCCGCAGATACCGCCATGCCGGGTCCCGGAGTTTTTGAAGCAGCCGGTCATTCAGAATCGCGTTGGCGAGTTTGAGACGCATACGTCGTGACGTAATAACGTCAGGGCGCGCGTCTTCATCAGCCATTTTAACAACTAGACCAAAACTATTGCTCTCGTTTGAGACGCAGTATATTGAACTCAGGAAACTTTATTGCGCGCTCGTGAAAATGTGTTTAAAGTCACGAGCGTTTTGAAAACAACGTTTTGTAAAGGAGGGTGTTTATTTATTTTCACATTGTTTTCCTTCACATTAAAGGCAAGGGCTCATGAATAGGTTTAGAGGTAACTTTAAATAAAGAGACAATGTCAGTCTCTCTAGACAATTATGTATTGATTAGCAGGAGAAATTATTTTTATTGTTTATGAGGAGAAATCTCATGAGACTTGAATCTCCTCCTGAAGGATATGGTGGTCATCACGGGTATTCCTGTATAAAAAACCTGATGAATTAAAAAGTTATACACACAGTCAGAAATAAAAGGGGCCACTAGTTCTTTTTTCAATGTGATATTATATTCTACACTGTGTGTTGCAGCATCGAACAGGTAGTGTACCGTAGTGTCTATACATATAACAAGGTGCGACAGTGTATGATCCTGAATATATGATGTCAATTATCAGGGTCTAAAAATCATTAGACGGAGAGCCTACAATAATGTGTGTTGACAATGTTAAACGCTGACGGAGTATATGTCCAAATTCTATAGATTCAGTGACATAATACAGAGCCCCACGGGATATTGTCATTGAGTCCCTATGTGTGTGTTGCGAGGCAGTAGACCCACCGCTGTTCTTTCTCGAACAGTATCTGAGATGAGTTATTCCCAGGTAGTATCTGTTCTATAATGGTCCACCGCAAATCGTTTGTTGTATGATTGAACTGAAGAAAATGCTCCGTCAACCTGGTAGTGCTCTTTTTACACCGGATGTTGCTTCGGTGTTCACACACACATGTTGTTTTACTTTGCGTGTGGTCGTGCCCACCTACCTCAAGCCGCAAGGGCACGTGATCAAATAGACCACGTTGGTTGAATTGCAATTGGTATGCGAGCGCTACGTCCAGATTTTACCACCTTATAGAGCTAGTGTTTTGGTGGGTGCAGTTAAATGGCAAACACTGCAATTCCCACAAGGGAAATGTCCTTGGACTCTGGGCAAACCCCAGGCATTCAGTACAGTTGGAGTTGCTTCATTCCCAGATTTTCTTGGGCGAGTGTGTACTAGAGCATCCCTAATGCTCTTCGCTTTTTTGTATGAGAACAGCGGTTTTGCCCATTTTCTGTTATTACTTTCCAAAATCCTCCAATGTCTATTTATTGATTTGGAAATGGCATTCGAGGCAACATTGTACATGGTGACACAGGTCAGTGGAACCTCATCAGAATGTTTAGGGTTGTGTTCAAGCAGGACTTCCCTTGGTTGATTTCTAGCCCGTTTACAACCCCTTTTCAGAATCCAGTCCGGATAACCCCGTTTTTGAAGTTTCTTCATTAGATCCGCCGCCTGAGAGCGGTAGTCCTCTATCCTGCTGCAGTTGCGTCTGATCCTCCAGTACTGGCCATAGGGTAGATTCTCCCGCAGGGGTCTAGGATGGAAACTGGAAGACTCAAGTAGATTGCTTTTGGCCGTGGGTTTATAGTAGGTTTTAGTTAGCAATTTCCCCTCTGACTTAGTGATCACCACATCTTGGAAGATCATTTCTTTCTTATCCAGGACATGCGTGAATCGTAAATTGGTGTCCCGGGTGTTGATCCACTCAAGAAATTCCAAAAGTGGGCATTCTGGTCCTTGCCAGATGACCAAAATATCATCGATATACCTTTTCCAAAAAGATATACCGAAAGCGTAGGGGTTATCTGTATTTAAAATGTGTTTACGCTCAAAGTCGTGAACATACAGTCCTGCTATGCTTCGGGCAAAGGTACTGCCCATAGACGTCCCTGTTGTTTGGAGGAAAAGGTCACCCTTATATTCGAAAAAATTCAGTTTAAGGGCCAGGGTGGCACATTTGATGATAAATTGTTTGGGGGTCTGGTATTCCCAAGTAATTTCATTGAGAGCCTCACTTAAAACTCTGATGGTATCATCCTGGGGGATGCTGGTATAAAGACTCTCAATGTCTAATGAAACCAGGATCGTAGAGTCTTCATCCACTGTGAGTTCCTGCAAGATGGCTAGGAGGCTCTTAGTGTCCTTGAGTTAGGTGGTGGTCTGCTGATTGAGAGGCTTCAAGAAAAAGTCACAGAAACGTGACAACGGCTCCAAAAGGGAGCCAATCCCTGACACAATTGGGCATCCAGGAGGTGGTGTCCTATTTTTTGTGTGTCTTTGGGGGGTGTAGAAGTAAGGAATAACTCCTTGGCCAGTCATCAAGAAATCAGCTTCATGCTTAGTAATATGGCCATTCGCCTCAGCACAATTAACCAGATTGCTAATTTCTGCTTTGAGTTGCAATGATGGATCACTGGTAAAAGGGGTATAGTTCTTAAGATCACTAAGGAGGCGTCTGCATTCCTTATCATAGTCACCTATGTCCTGAATGACCACCCCTCCACCTTTGTCCGCAGGCTTGATAACAATTGAGGTGTTAGATTGTAGGGACTGCATAGCTTGAAATTCTGCCGCACTGAGATTCTTGAAAGTTCCTGTTTCCTCGAAAGTTTCAACGTCATTAAATACCGCCTGTTCAAAGGCAAGTATTTCAGGAGGGACCGTGTGTGGAGGTGGCTGAAATGTGGACTTAAGTCTAAGTCCAGTGTCACCTAATGTGTTGGATGCCTCAGGGGGGCCTAGCTTTTCGAAGAAGGCTTTAAGTTTCAGCTTCCTAAAGAATTCTGATAATTCACAGTGTAACCGGAATTTATCTAGGCGTGCTGTCGGCACAAAGCCCAAGCCTCTCTCTCGAGGACTGCGGTCTCAGTTGGAGTAAGGCTCACATGAGAAAATGTAAAAAAAAAAAAAAATGTAAATCCGTATTTGTAAAGCGCGAACTACTCACCCTTACGGGTCTCAAGGCGCTGGGGGCTGTCGTGGAAATTAAGTGAGCTATTGCCCAGAGTCACATGGTGCTGAGCAGAGCTGCCACCGGAGCCGGGGATCGAACCGTGAGCCCTGTGCTCCGAAGTCAGCTGCCCTGGCCGCTGCACCACACCTCTCCACTGAGAAAGGTTAGTAATTAAACTCTCTCGTTGCTCAGTCCCGCCTGCTGGTCCCGTAGTTTGCTGCATGTGTAGTTCCCCACTGCATCTTACTGTTCCCAGTGGACTTGTTCTGTCCCTCTTCTTTTTCCTCTAAGAAAGAAATGATCTTCCTAGATGTGGTGATCACCAAGTCAGAGGGGAAATTGCAAACTAAAACCTACTATAAACCCACGGCCAAAAACAATCTACTTGAGTTTTCCAGTTTCCATCCTAGACCCCTGCAGGAGAATCTACCCTATGGCCAGTACCTGAGGATCAGACACAACTGCAGCAGGACAGAGGACTACCGCTCTCAGGCGGCGGATCTAACGAAGAAACTTCAAAAACTGGGTTATCCAGACTGTATTCTGAAAAGGGGTTGCAAACGGGCTAGAAATCAACCAAGGGAAGTCCTGCTTGAACACAACCCTAAACATTCTGATGAGGTTCCACTGACCTGTGTCACCACGTACAATGTTGCCTCGAATGCCATTTCCAAATCAATAAATACACATTGGAGGATTTTGGAAAGTAATAACAGAAAATGGGCAAAACCGCTGTTCTCATACAAAAAAGCGAGTAGCATTAGGGATGCTCTAGTACACACTCGCCCAAGAAAATCTGGGAATGAAGCGACTCCAACTGTACTGAATGCCTGGGGTTTGCCCAGAGTCCAAGGACATTTCCCTTGTGGGAATTGCAGTGTTTGCCATTTAACTGCACCCACCAAAACCCTAGCTCTATAAGGTGCTAAAATCTGGACGCTGCGCTCGCATACCAATTGCAATTCAACCAATGTGGTCTATTTGATCACGTGCCCTTGCGGCTTGAGGTATGTGGGCACGACCACACGCAAAGTAAAACAACGTGTGTGTGAACACCGAAGCAACATCCGGTGTAAAAAGAGCGCTACCAGGTTGACGGAGCATTTTCTTCAGTTCAATCATACAACAAACGATTTGCGGTGATCCATTATTGAACAGATACTACCTGGGAATAACTCATCTCAGATACTGTTCGAGAAAGAACAGCGGTGGGTCTACCGCCTCGCAACACACACACAGGGACTCAATGACAATATCCCGTGGGGCTCTGTATTATGTCACTGAATCTATAGAATTTGGACATATACTCCGGTTGCGTTTAACATTGTCAACACACATTATTGTAGGCTCTTCGTCTAATGATTTATAGACTCTGATAATTGACATTATATATTCAGGATCATACACTGTGGCACCTTGGTATATGTATAGACACTACGGTACACTACCTGTTCGATGCTGCAACACACAGTGTAGAATATAATATCACATTGAAAAAAGAACTAGTGGCCACTTTTATTTCTGACTGTGTGTATAACTTTTTAATTCATCAGGTTTTTATAGAGGAATACCCGTGATGACCACCATATCTTTCAGGAGGAGATTCAAGTCTCATGAGATTTCTCCTCATAAACGATAAAAATAATTTCTCCTGCTAATCAATGCATAATTGTCTAGAGAGACTGACATTGTCTCTTTATTTAAAGTTACCTCTAAACCTATTCATGAGCCCTTGCCTTTAATGTGAAAATAAAGAAAACACCCTCCTTTACAAAACGTTGTTTTCAAAACGCTCGTGACTTTAAACACATTTTCACGAGCGCGCAATAAAGTTTCCTGAGATCAATATACTGCGTCTCAAACGAGAGCAATAGTTTTGGTCTAGTTGTTAAAATGGCTGATGAAGACGCGCGCCCTGACGTTATTACGTCACGACGTATGCGTCTCAAACTCGCCAACGCGATTCGGAATGACCGGCTGCTTCAAAAACTCCGGGACCCGGCATGGCGGTATCTGCGGGGTCCTGAGGAAGGGAGCATGCAGGTCCAACACGGGCACTGAACTTTGGCGTAGTGAGTACCGCTTTGCCACACGCGTCAGGTCATTGAAGGTAACATGTAATGATTTACTTAAAACTTCTGTTATTTGATTTAACCTGTACAGAGTGTGACTACAAGTTCGTGCCCCGCACCAGGACCCATGGGGTAAACTTACCGGATATTTTAAGTAAGCCTTTGTTATTCTGCCTAACCTATGATAAGTAACGAGCAGTATGTTTGTATACACTTTGGAGTACAGTCATGACCTTCATTTCATTTTATTTCTTCTAAACGATCGGCATTGTCCCTGTCGGCGCACTAGACTAATACGCGCCTGTCTTTGCATATAAATCTATGTAATACAACACTCTGAAATGGCACTTAAACATCACTAAGTACTTAAGCTTCAAATACATAGATGTTTATTTATTATGAACATCAATAGGCACTCCAATCCACCATGGTATTGCCAATAGTGGTATTGTAAAGAGCACCTTTTAAACAGCATGAGCTTGATCACTCGTGGGACTATCCAAGTACGCTTAACCAAATATATGTATGGTTGTGTGACTTGTACTGTCTCTGTGTATGTTTGCTATTCAGATACTCGTGGCTTTCACTAATGCTGAAGGCACTACTAAAAACCGTAAGTTACACTGGTTTCTTTCACACCACAGGTTAGGGTGCGCCTTAGCGTGCGCATACCGCCGTGGTGGTTTTGGTCCTGACGAAAGCCTCGCAAACAGCGAATGGAGTCAGAAACATGTTGACCACACCGTTTTTTAGTTTACACTACGGATGTATCTGGTCAATTTAGCCAGTTTTTGTAACATCCTTCACACTGCTTTTAACTAGTGCTTGGTTCACCACAAATAAAGTTTGTTTATGGTTGAACTGAGCCCTTTAAAATCACTTTCCACCTATTCACACTGGTATTACACACCAAAAAAAAACGCTAACCTGTAGCCAGGCGTCGTAGCACACCAGGGAGGCACTCGGCCTCTCTGGTGGGAACCCAATGATGAAGCATGTCACCAACTAGGTTGGTGAGTTAGGGTTCTTTTAACTAACAAGAGTGATTCCTTTTGCTGTTTTTCTCCTTTTCCTTTGGCCGCACTCTTTTGTTGTTTATTTAATAACAAAATTGTACTTCTACTGCAGGCCAATCCATTGCATTTTTTTATATGGAATCTGGACTCACTCGGTACACTACAGAGTTGGACACCATGATGACCATACTATACTCGTCGCAGTCAGTCAGTAGGATCGGAGATGATTGATGGAATAACTCAGGCGTTTCATGAAGTGGCCTAAAAGGTAAACAAGTCAAAAACAACGACAGCAGACGTACATGTCTGTGTAATGGTGGAGGCGAGTGTAGTGGTATGACTGACAGCGGTGCATTGATTTAGTTACTTAATTTGGAAAATTCTATGTTGCTGTATATGTGTGCTCTGTCTGGCTCAAAATCTAAGCTAAGTGGCGGTTGGGTGGGTGCCTTGGGCCTGCTCTGTCCTGTTGTTGTTGTAGGTTAATGCTGGATACAGAGTAGACATGATTTAGCCATGCCGCCTCTGAAAGTGTTCTTGTTGCACTCCTCCGTAATTTATGCATTTTAACTTTACTTTTCTCCTTGATTTTTCAATATCCCTTTTATTTTTCCATCTACACTTACAGGCTGGGCTTTACCCTGTGCTATACTGGGAAAAACAACTCACACTTACCTTACCAATCCGCATCCGCCAGGCAGGCAGTGGCACCCAAGATTGACGGACAAGAGGAATGCCGAGATGCAATTACCCAATTTGACCATAACATAGTAACTTAGTATCATCATCTTTTAATTCGATTTATTTTTTCACTTCAATCATTACGACTGTGTGTGTTGTTGTTTATTATGTTTGCTTATATATTTGACCCCTACAGCTATTTTTTAATTTTCTTTGCTAGCTTTAAAAGGAAGCCAGGTACAACAGAACATAAAATGTATGTTATTTGGGTCTCTCTGAGGGCAGACAGGCAAGGCAATTGCATAATAATAATAAGTAATAATATACTGCTGCCCTGTATACTAGTTTAGTACTACTCATCATTAACCATCAAGTCATCATCATGCATGCATTTCCTTTTTCTCCCTTAACAGATTTATAATGGTCGTCTGCCAAGATTGTGTGTTGTCCATGTGTAGTGTTTGTCTTTGTCAAACCTTTCCCTCAAATACCCCTTCCCAACCATTCATCAAACCCTAAGCCTCTTCCCCCGGGCTGTGTGATTTATATTGAGGTGTGACTAAATTAATTTTACACCAATAATTGATCACACACTTGCGGATGTGGTGAAAGCAACACTAACTCAAGTCAGGGCAAGGATCTTCTTCTGCTCTAAGTGTTTACATTACAGGCAACATTAGTAATAAAGGACCCTGGGTTCCAGCCTATACACAGGTTATAATCTTAAGAGCACGGATGCGTCTTGATGTTCTTATGAACACATCTCGCCCTTACCTTGTTGGTCCACATGACATTATTGGGTACTATACCCCCTATGTTGTCTAGATTGATGATTGCTGACATTAGTAAATTGTTGGTATTAAGTTACATCTATGTTTAATTAAGAGATATGTTACCAATGGGTGTTTCATATGTATGGGTACTATACCCTCAAGAGTATGACTTAATTCTTTATGTTGAATTGCAACTGTGAGACTGTACATATACCGGATACAAATGTTATGCCTGTTTAATTAGAATTAAGAAATTTACTGTTAATACTTTTTGTATCACGACTAAAATTTATTGAAAGAAAGTTTAGTGCACGTTTTTCACTTAGTATTTCTTTTGTGTTCACGTTTTACAACACGTCACAACTAATTAAGTCCCCTTTAAAACTCCATGAACCCGGCTGGGAGTCATGTGAACAAGACCGCTTGTGCGGTTGAAACGCGTCTTTTTCTGTCTTAAAATAAAATACTCTGCAACCTACCGGAGTGGCTCGTGTATCCTCGTTCTAAGTGTGGGGATCCTTCGTGGAAAATATTTCGGTGGCGGCGTCCGCATACGAGCTCCGACCCGCTAGGCAGGGCGTCCGCAGTCCATCCGACCATCAGTTGCTTCTGGAGACCAAAACGGAGGACGCCCGCCGGCTACCAAGTCTCCCCGGTTATCGGAAGCTGGTAAAGCCCGATTAATACCACTACAGTGAGGCACAGCGCAACACCAGCATCTCCAACAACATAATCGGAGTGCAGACGTGGAGCAACATTGTGTACCTCTCAAACGGCAAAGTGAAAGTAAGTTGCCGAACAAATCCATCCCGGGATTTGACAGGAGCCAGGGTTCGCGCGAGTAAAGTATACTCAACGCACGCGCTAGCAGTTGCTAACGGAGGGGATTCTCCGTATCTCTACAAACATGGCAGATGAGTTTCTGAAGGGGCGGGAGGCCTCTGCCAAATTAGTTTTTAAAAAAATAGCGACACAAGAGGAGGGTTCGAGAGACGTCAACATCGCGCCGAGACCGGTGGGAATGAAACAACGAGGCAATCTACTTGAAAAACTGAGACGTAAGGAAACAAGTAGATGGTGGGAAGCTACGTCTCTCCAGAATTATCTGGAAGTCAATCGAATACCGAGGGGCTAAGAATTTTTATCACACCCACCCTCGCCATCCCTAAACCTCAGGTGCTCAAAGATTGGTTTGATAATACCAATGCATGCTCCAAACACATGCTGGAAATTTTATTCACCAACGCATGGGATGAACACAAGGAGCTAATGGTACAGATCAATCAACTGATGGATGAACTGAAGAATGAAACTGATCAGGCTGAAACAACTAAGATGCTAAAAACAATTGATGAAAGAATAAAAAAATATGAACAGGAAATAATAGCCCGCAAACAGCGTAAATTTGTAAGAGATGAACAAGACTATGCAGCTGGTAGAATACTGACATTTTCAAAAAAGTTTGACAAGGCTAGATCTGAACTAGCCAAGGACAAATCTTTGGGACTTGTGGAACAACAAGTAGGAGGCTCACTTACAGACATTAGCTCAGATCATGAATCCCTAGACAGCACATCATCTTGCAATACCGAACAACTTTCTTCTTCTTTTTCCGAGGAACTGCGCCTCATGCAAATTGCCAACGAACAATCACAAAGAGGACGGCCCAGAGGCAAAGGGCGAGGCACAGGCATAACCAGAAACGAAGAGAAAGACGTAAGAAACATGAAAGCGCCTGGTATGGGAACACGCGGCCAGACAGCAAAGAGATTGTAATGGTGGTAAAAACACAACTCACAGTAATTAATCTTTCTGATAGAGAAATTAATGATGATGAGATTAAAGTGTTGCAACTTGGGTTATCTTTCTGTCCTGATATTGGTATAGACTATGCACAAACTAGAGTTGATCTCTATAAATTTGAAAGAAAGCTCAAACTGTTTAAATTTCATGCATTACGTAAGAAAGACACCACACGCCAGATCGGTAACCTACCTCTAACCACCACTAACCAAGTTCTGTCCATTGAAGATATATCTACACTAAATGTAATGCAAGAACTCAGTAATTCAGACTCACCTATCTTTACTAATGAAGACGGTGATCCGTTTGATCCCAGACACATAGACACTATTCCCACTACCTTTGGCATAACAACAAATGAATCTGACAGTACCAATTTCAGGGCAACATCTAAATTTGTACCATCTATGACTAAAGACAACATTGATGTCTTTGGGGAAGGAGTGGCACTTGACTTACTCAATCTGGCTACCCGTAAATCCCGTGTACCAATATGACTAATAAACAATGGCAGATTATTAAAAATCTCCAAGCCGACAAGAATCTGATTATAAAGCCCTCCGATAAAGGGGGAAATGTTGTCTTGATGACCCGAGAGCGGTACATTAAAGAAGCTAATCGCCAACTGAATGACAGAACATGTTACGCCAAAGTCCATAAATCCTATCTCACTAATCTCATTTTGAGACATAAGACACTCATCCAGGGCTGGTATGACAAACAACTCCTGAATTGGGACGAGAGGAAATTTCTCCTCAAAGAGTCCCCCACGACTCCTACTTTTTATCTGTTACCCAAAATTCATAAAAACGCATTAGACCCACCGGTACGACCTATTGTCTCGTCCAAAGAAAGTCTTCTTGAAAATACATCTATCTTTGTTGATCACTTTCTCTTCCCTTTTGTCATCAAACTGAAATCTTACATTAGGGATACCAAAGATTTTTTACAGAAAATCAACAACATCAGGCTCAGGGAGAACCATTGGCTTGTGGCACTTGATGTTGAGAGCCTTTATACCAGCATTAGACACCATGATGGATTGAAGGCCTGCCAGTTTTTCCTTCAATCACGCAGTTTGCACTTTCTCAAGCATACCCATATGATTCTATCATTAATTGAATTATGTCTTAATGAGAATTTTTTTTGTTTGAAAATGAGTTTTACAGACCCTTACAAGGGACCTCCATGGGCACCTGCTTCGCTCCCAGTTACGCCAATCTTTTGGTGGGCTGGTGGAAGAAGCAGGTGCTCTGGAATGAAAAAACTGAACATTGGATTTACAACGTGCAATCGTGGTTAAGATATATTGACAATATCTTTTTTCTGTGGGAAGGTGACGAGGATGACTTAAAGTTGTTTATAAATACAATCAATGAGAACAACCTTAATCTGAAATTTACTATGCATCACAGCAAAACATCGGTCGACTTTCTTGATCTGAAATTGAAAGTTGAGGGTAACCACATTAACACTGAATTGTTCAGAAAAGAAACTGCGGGCAACTCGATTTTACACTCTACGAGTTGCCATCCACCTTGTTTCCATTGGGGGATACCCTACGGAGAATTTTTAAGAGCAAAACGTAACTGTAGCAATGTGTCTGACTTTGAGCGTACTAAAACAGGGATGATCCGACGCTTCAGAGCAAGAGGGTACCCCTTAAAGCTCTCAAACAAGCAGAAACCCGGGTGGGATTGGTGAATAGGGAGGATGCCTTGTCTAAACCCCTAGAATTCAAAATATTACTTCACAGGAGCATGAACCTATCCGCTTCATCACAAAATACAATAGCCAGGCAGCAGCTCTACGCAAAATCCTGAAATCCAGGTGGGGGATACTGAGGCAAGATCCCATACTTCGCAATGCAGTAGGCACAAATCCTTCCATTACATACAAAAGAGGTGCATCCCTTAAAGACTTACTTGTTCAAAGCCACCTTCCACCCAAAGAAACCATTTGGCTGAAACAAATAAAAGGATTCCGAAAGTGTGGTAAATGCAAGGCGTGCCGTAATAGTGAGAACACAACCCAAGCAACACTCGAGAGAATAGGGAGGAATTGGATAATTCCCAAACTCATCACCTGTACCACTGACTTTGTAGTATATGTCATCACATGTCCGTGTAATCTTTGGTATATAGGCTCTACCACATTTCCCGTAAAAAACGAATCCTAGAACACTGGAGAGCCATCACTAACAAAGATGTAAGTTATAGTACAGGAAAACACTTTGCGGACAAACACAATGCAGACTGGACCAAAGCTAAATTCTTTGGTCTGGATACTATCTTACCACACCAGAGAGGGGGTAACAGAATAGCGGCTTTGCGTAGATTAGAATCCAGGTTCATCTTACAGGCAGGTACCAAATTTCCCAATGGGCTCAACCTCGATGAGGAGATGCACTCTCATCTCTAGAACCCCATCACAATGAACTCTAAACCAATTGATACTCTGCAAGCCTCCATGCTTTTGTTTTTCGTTTTTCTGTAAATAAGAATATTGTATGCACTGTCATTGTTTTTTCATTCTGTATCACCGTTATTGTTGGGCTTTTATCATGCTGTAATGTAGAGCATGTTGCAATAGTCCATTGACATTGAAGAGTCATAATTCACTGTATTGATCATACTTCTTTGTTTACATTACAGGCAACATTAGTAATAAAGGACCCTGGGTTCCAGCCTATACACAGGTTATAATCTTAAGAGCACGGATGCGTCTTGATGTTCTTATGAACACATCTCGCCCTTACCTTGTTGGTCCACATGACATTATTGGGTACTATACCCCTATGTTGTCTAGATTTGATGATTGCTGACATTAGTAAATTGTTGGTATTAAGTTACATCTATGTTTAATTAAGAGATATGTTACCAATGGGTGTTTCATATGTATGGGTACTATACCCTCAAGAGTATGACTTAATTCTTTATGTTGAATTGCAACTGTGAGACTGTACATATACCGGATACAAATGTTATGCCTGTTTAATTTGAATTTAGAAATTTACTGTTAATACTTTTTGTATCACGACTAAAATGTATTGAAAGAAAGTTTAGTGCACGTTTTTCACTTAGTATTTCTTTTGTGTTCACGTTTTACAACACGTCACAACTAATTATGTCCCCTTTAAAACTCCTTGATCCCGGCTGGGAGTCATGTGAACAAGACCGCTTGTGCGGTTGAAACGCGTCTTTTTCTGTCTTAAAATAAAATACTCTGCAACCTACCGGAGTGGTTCGTGTATCCTCATTCTAAGTGTGGGGATCCTTCGTGGGAAATATATATATATATATATATATATATATATATATATATATATATATATATATATATATTTATTACCTACTGGCGGTCGCCAGTAGGTAGTTATAGTTAGAACCTAGTTTCCATAGGAAAAGCGTTTTTTGATTTGCCAATATCTTTGGTGCCGTTTGACGAATCTTCTTAAAATTTTCAAAACTAATGGGGCGCTCTAGTCAGCTCTTGTCTTAAAAGTGTTGGGGTGATTTGTCAAGCGGGGGCCGAGAAAAAAGGGGGGGTCCCAAAACGCGTTTTCCCCATGTTAATTCCATAGGAAACTTTAAACAAAGTTACAGCCCGAACTGCTAAACGGAATTACACCAAATTTGGCAAGAAGGTAGCTCTTGGTTCAGAAAGCGCCCTTTTTTTAAATGGTGTAAATCCATTTAGTAGTTCCTGAGAAATTAAAAAAAGAAAACTTTCGATATCTGAGCACCGAGGAGGAGTCGCGACTCCTATCGAGCATGAGCTGACTTCTGATTGGCTGCCAACACTCCAAACCAAGAAGTGTTGGCAGCCATTTTGTGACTCGGTAATCGAGTCACAAGAAAACAGTGTAAAAAAGGGTGAAAAACAAGAAAAGGGGGCACTCTGACCCCCTAGGCGATCTCAGGGGGTCCCACAAGGAACCCCAGGCCCAAAAAAATATATATATTTTTTTTAAATCGACTGAAGTCGCGCTGTGTGCGCGAATCCGGGTGAGAAAAAAAAAAAAGAAATTGAAGCGATTGGTTGTACTTAAACCCCCGGGTGGGCCAGGTCCCGGGGGCAATGTCCAATTATGTAGCGGGGGCACGCGGAGGCCCCCGCAGCCCCGGGGACCACCACCTCCCCGGGGCTATAAATAATAATTAGTGTGGGGGGGCTCAAGCACCCCCCACACTGCCCCGGGGACAACCACCTCCCCGGAGCACTAAATATTCAAAATCAGGGGTCCGTTACAGACCCCCGGCTCCGGGGACCACCACCTCCCCGGGGCTATGTGAATGAAGGGAGGGGGGCCGCGCGTCCCCCCTCCTGGAGCCCTTGATGGCCCTGGGGACCAACACCCCCCAGGGCTGGCTCCTGCAATGTCCCGGGGTGCCCACTCCCGGGACATTGCTGTTTGCTATGGCAGGGCAGGAGCACGGCTTCCGCCCTGCCATAGCAAACTCTGCTCTTGCTTCCAAAAACCAAAGCAGAATTGCTTTTGCACAAGGGGAGCAGCATGTCAGCAGCTCCCCTTGTGCAAAAGCAATGCCGGCTCGCGCAGGTGGCGGGGAGCCGGCGGGACCGTGGGGGCATTGGGCCTCCCCCCACGGTCCCCAACGCAAAGGGCTGGCCCCGGGGGATTAGGTCCCCGGGGCCAGAAGTGGCCCGGGAGGGGGGCCACGCGGCCCCCCTCCCCTGTAATTAAGAAAAAAAACAGAAAGGCTGGCCCCAGGGGATGGGGTCACCAGGGCCAGAAGTCACCTGGGAGGGGGCCACTCGCCCCCTCCTCTTTATTTATAAAAAATAAATGGGCGTGTTGTGTTTGTGAAGTTGTTTTAAAGAGGTATTGTGCTTGAAGTTGATGACAAGATTACAATTGATAGAGTTTTTAAAAATATATAAAATGAAAAATTAATATTTAAAGTTGAAAAGTGTGTTGTGTTGTAGTACATTGAGTTTGTGCTTTTGTTTTGTGAATTCGCGCTGGGTGCGCGAATCCCCCCAAAAATAAAAAAAAATATGTATGTGTTAAAAAATAATTATAATCAGTATTATGTTATAGGGTGGCTCTAAAAAGAGCCCGTGTGTACATTGTGACTTTGTTGTAGCTACATGTAAGTGCCGATGCAGAGCTTTATGTTGTTGAGAAAGACTCTGTTTCCCTGATCTGTGAAATGTACTCCATCACTCCTGTAGATGCCATCAATATCAAAATGTAGATTGTTGTTATATATGGAGCCCATGCTATGGTCTCTTAGGTAAGCAGAAACAGCTTTATTGACATTTTGTCTAGCTTTCTCAATCTGTGAACAGAATTGATTTGACCACTTCCATTTCTGTCTTTGGCATATGTTAGAGTATACAAAGACAGTTTGAGGTAAAAGCAACATCAATTGTGCAAAGGTGTCCTTCATTAGCATTTCCAGACCTACTCCAGTCAATGTGCCTAGGTCATTGCCACCACAGTGCACAATCATGAGGTCAGGGGGTTGGAGATGCAAAAAGGTTTTAACCAAAGGCATCAATTGGTGCCACTTTAATCCTCTCTGTGCAATCCATTTAATATCCACATTTTGTAAAGCTAGGTCTTTGTCAGTACCTCTGCGTTCAGCATACCTTTTGCACCAGAAAACATAGCTGTGCCCAACAATCCACACTGTAAGCATCTTGAAGGGATGTCTGGAAGTAATGAAAAGATGTCTGTAGCTGAGGTTGGTAGAATGAGAGGTATGTAAAATGGTGAACAAGATGCTGTTTTTTAAAAAGTAGAGAATAGACATTATAGTTACAAAATAGCATTTAAAAAACCTTTGAAATTCACTGAAAAAACCATAGGTTTCAGGGATGTTATAGTTAGAAATTATCTTTTAAAAAACTTTAGAAATTGACTGAAAAAACATAGGTTTCAGGGACGTTATAGATAGAAATTATCATTTAAAAACCTTTGAAACTCACTGAAAAAACCATAGGTTTCAGGGACGTTATAGTTAGATAATAGAATTTAAAAACCTTAGAAATTCACTGAAAAAACATAGGTTTCAGGGACGTTATAGTTAGAAATTAGCATTTAAAAAACCTTTGAAATTCACTGAAAAAAACATAGGTTTCAGGGACGTTATAGATAGAAATTATCATTTAAAAAACCTTTGAAACTCACTGAAAAAACCATAGGTTTCAGGGACGTTATAGTTAGATAATAGAATTTAAAAAACCTTAGAAATTCACTGAAAAAAGATAGGTTTCAGGGACGTTATAGTTAGAAATTAGCATTTAAAAAACCTTAGAAATTCACTGAAAAAACCATAGGTTTCAGGGACGTTATAGTTAGTTGGACATTTCACTCGTACAAAACCAGAGAAATTTGGCCGTTATAGTTAGTTGAGCTAACTATAACTTGCGCCCCCGCAATGCACTGCTGATGATGTCACATATTACATCATTCATGACATGGTCAGTGACATCACTGATGACATCACTGATGACATCTCAAATGATATCACTGATGACATCACTGATGACATCATCCCCATGGTAATCTGATGCACCTCCTCACACCCTAATATAACCTTTGATACACCCACTCTAAAATACAGACTACCATTTTCGAAACCATAGACACACCAATACCAGTTACTACATACCCACTCAATGATTCCTAGGTCTATACACACATTCACTCATTCACCCATACAGTCACTCAAACATGCAGTCACTCATCAATACAGCACTATCATATGCACTCATACACCTATACAGACACTCACACACTGCCACTTATCCATAGAGTTACTCACACACCTAGTCAGTCATGCAAAGAATTAATCACACTCCCATTTACTCACATATACAGTTATACACACACCACCTCACTTATTCATACAGATACTAACTCATACTTACTCTCTTCTACAATCACTGACACAAGCACACACTCATCCATACAACCACTCTCACAATCACTCACTCTCACATATAGTTATTCATATACTCCTACACTCACATATACTGCATTTCACATATGTAGTTACTCATACATGCTCCACTGAGACATCCATTCACTTACCAACACACCCATACACACACTCACCTACCCATACAGCCCTTCACAGATGCACTCTTGAACCCATACACCCAGTGAATCACCCACTCACACATCTATGCACAGAGTCACATACCACCCTCCCACCCACACAGACACTCAGGCACCCATACAGATACTCAGACAACCAATCAATAACGCATATAGACACTAATGTAGCTACTCACCAACCCATGCAGCCACTTACACACAACTGACAGACTAATACAGACATTCACACAGTTTAGTCACTAACCCATGCATTCAGTAAGACGATTAATCACTCACTTATACAGTCAGTCACGCACCTACTAAATCATCCATTCAGACACTTATACACACACTCATTCTTCAATACACCTTGGCATATATATATATATATATATATATATATATATAAAACATATTTAAACTTTACAGAAACACATAGTCACTGGATGATGTCATCAGTGATGTCATCAGTGATGTCATTTGAGATGTCATCCGTGATGTCATCAGTGATGTCACTGACCATGTCATGAATGATGTAATATGTGACGTCATCAGCAGTGCATTGCAGGGGCACAAGTTATAGTTAGCTCAACTAACTATAACAGCCGAATTTCTCTGGTTTTGTACGAGTGAAATGTCCAACTAACTATAACGTCCCTGAAACCTATGGTTTTTTCAGTGAATATATATATATATATATATATATATATATATATATATATATATATATATATATATTCAACACTCCTCTCCACCAGGACAAGAAATGTCTTAGTAGGTCACTGGTATCTTTAATATAAGAGCTGAGATTCGAAACAAAGGGCATCAGAAAATAGTCAACATAATTTGCCACCAATTCAAACAGTGATCCCTTAGCCGATATAAGGGTAACATTTTTGGACCCAGATATTTACATACGGGACAACCATATACACACAACATTACATCAAAAAGAAACGGCAACTAATGCGATACTACACGTAGAGAGTTTCCATCAGCAACCTTTAATTCAAAACATCCGGTATGGTGATTTCTTAAGAATTCGAAGAATTTGCTCTGAAATCAGTGAATGACAAAAACATAGTAAAATGATAGCACAAAGATTCAAACAAAGAGGATATCCTGAGAACTTGATAAAAAAAGGCTGGGAAAAATCTGACTTAAAGGAGAGAGAAGAAAATTAAAAAATAAGAACACCGAGTAAGAATGATAATCCGGAAACAATTTGGTTTATTACTACGTATTCAAAAGAATCTAAGCAAATCAAGGAAATATTGAAGAAAAATTGGAAAATCCTCCAACTTGATCCAGTTGCTGCTAAGATCATGGGGACACATCCCAATGTAACATTCAGAAGAGCGACTAACTTGAAAGACCGATTAATTCACAGCCACTTCCATAAAAAGAACAGCAAACCAACTCAGTGGCTGAATACAAAGGGATTTGTAATATGTCACAGTTTCAAAGTGTGTCAAATTGCTAAAAACACCCAAAAAGTAAGAGTGGCAAATAAAAGGATTTGGAAAATTCTGGAACTAATTACATGCAAAAGCCATTATGTAATATATGTAATTGAATGAACGTGCCCTCTGAAATATGTTGGGAGCACGATATGTGAACTAAAGAAACGCATCTTGGAACACGTTCGAGCAATGGTAAACAAAGACCGCAGCAACGCGGTAGCTAAACATATGGAGTCACATCACGGAGGAGACTGGAAGCTACTAAAATTCTTCGCAATTGAAACTGTCAATCGCCTAGAAAGATGCGGCGATAGGGAAAGAAAATTAAGACAGAGGGAATCTCGCCATATTCTTGACCTGCTTACTTTACACCATATGGTTTGAACCAAAGTGAAGAACTTTATGTACATTTATGAAAGATTGTAAGATAACGGCTTGTAATTGATTGTGGCAAGTCTCGCTTCCTGATGTCTAATTTTAATCCAGTTTATTATGATTCTTTTATTCACTTCTTTTTAGCTTTGTCACTTTGTCACCAATATGACTCATAAAATACCAAGTTCATAACTCAAACTTCTCATCAACTACAATAGTTGATTAACAATGGGAGTACGATAAAATATGGATCGACGACCGAAAGTAAGGGGCGGCAGTATGGGCTACTCACAATGAATATCTCCATTGGAGGAGAATACCAAGATACAATAAGTAGTAATAAACCGGGACCCAACCCACTGGAGGGTTTGATTGGGAATTCTATATAAGCACAAATGATCCGGCGGTAGGACCAATAACACACAGTGATGAATTGTTATAAATTGTTTTCAAACTTGGTCATTAATGGTAATAATATGAGCTTGATTACACACAGGGTTTTCAATGGATTATTTTCACTTTTGAGCACACTTTTATTTAAATTAGTATATAAAAAAAACCTTTCGCTGCTGAAACTACATCTCCCATAATGCCTAGCTTTGCCAAACAGGAAATGATGGAATGCATCAGATTGTAGATATTGGCTGTAATGCAGTTGCGGGCGTTACCGTGAACAAGGTCTCAGTGAGACCGAAACGCGTTGGTTTCTGTTGTTTTCTCAACAAATGAATTTTGTTTGAACTGAAAGTAAAAAGAAATATTGAACATTCCAAGGAGTGCGACCCATTTCTTGTCCTGGTGGAGGGGAGTGTTGAATATATTATGGCTGGGCTCGGCCGTGGGGTCTCGCACTGCCTGAGAGCGCCAGGATATTCAGCGAAGGTGAGCCGAATGGAGGATGATCTATATATATAGGAAGGCTGCTGCGACAGCCGAAACGCGTCTCTCTGTGTTGCTGGGTCGGAGGAGGCCCTATGGAATAAAAATGCCTTAGTATCCAGCAGTCTTTGTGTGCGTGCTCTCTTCCACATGGAGCAGGGTTGTTTTTGGATATATATATATGTATATATGTATATATATATATATATATATATATATATATATATATATATACATATATATATATTCACTGAAAAAACCATAGGTTTTAGGGACAGTAATAGTTAGAAATTAGCATTTAACCGCGGCGGCAATTCCGCCGCGGTGCGGCGGTTTAGCGGAGTGGGCAGGGCCGCATCGGCCAACGGACGTGCGCAGCACTACAGAGGTAGTGCTTGCGATGGCCATTGGCCGACAGAAGCACGCAACAGGTTAAAAAACCTTACAAATTCACTGAAAAAACCATAGGTTTCAGGCACGTTATAGTTAGAAATCAGCATTTAAAAAACCTTAGAAATTCACTGAAAAAATCATAGGTTTCAGGGACGTTATAGTTAGAAATTAGCATTTAAAAAAACCTAAGAAATTCACTGAAAAAACCATAGGTTTCAGGGGTGTTATAGTTAGTTGGACATTTCACTCGTACAAAACCCGTGAAATTCCCCCGTTATAGTTAGTTCAGCTAACTATAACTCGCGCCCCCGCAATGCACTGCTGATGACGTCACATATTACATCACTCATGACATGGTCAGTGACATAACTGATGACATCACTGATGACATCTCAAATGACATCACTGATGACATCATCCAGTGACTGTGTGTTTCTGTAAAGTTTAAATATGTTTAATATATATAGGGAAAGGCGTATTGAAGAATGAGTGGGTGTATAAGTGTCTGAATGGATGATTTAGTAGGTGCGTGACTGACTCTATAAGTGAGTGATTAAACGTATCTTACTGAATGCATGGGTTAGTGACTAAACTGGGTGAATGTCTGTATCTGTCTTTCTGTTGGTGTGTAAGCGGCTGCATGGGTTTGTGAATAGCTATATGAGTGTCTACATGGGTTATTGATTGGTTGTCTGAGTATCTGTATGGGTGGCTGAGTGTTTGTGTGGGTGGGGTGTGTGTGACTCTGTGCATAGATGTGTGAGTGGGTGATTCACTGGGTGCATGGTTTCAAGAGTGCATCTGTGATGGACTGTATGGGTGGGTGAGTGTGTGTATGGGTCTGTTAGTGAGTGAATGTATATCTCAGTGGTACATGTGTGAGTAACTACATATGTGAAAGGCAGTATATATGTGTGTTGGAGTATATAAATGGCTATAAGTGAGAGTGTGTGATTGTGAGAGTGGCTGTATGGATGAGTGTGTGCTTGTATCAGTGATTGTATAAGAGCGTAAGAATGTGCTAGTATTTGTATGAGTAAGTGAGCTGGTGTGTGTATAACTGTATAGGTGAGTAAATGGCTGTGTGATTAATTATTTGCATGACTGACTAGGTGTGTGAGTACCTCTATGGATGAGTGGCGGTATGTGAGTGTCTATGTAGGTGTATGAGTGCATATGATAGTCCTGTACTGAGTGACCGTAAGTATGAGTGACTGTACGGGTGAGTGAGTGGATGTGTTTGTATACCTAAGAATCAGTGAGTGGGTATGTAGTTATTGGTGTTGGAGTGTCTATGGTTTTGAGAATGGCAGTCTGTAATTTAGAGTGGGTGTATCAAAAGTTATATTAGGGTATGAGAAGATGCATGACATTTTCACATGGATGATGTCATCAGTGATGTCATTAGTGATGTCATTTGAGATGTCATCAGTGATGTCATCAGTGATGTCACTGACCATGTCATGAGTGAAGTAATATGTGACGTCATCAGCAGTGCATTGCAGGGGCGCGAGTTATAGTTAGCTGAACTAACTATAACGGGGGAATTTCACTGGTTTTGTACGAGTGAAATGTCCAACTAACTATAACACCCCTGAAACCTATGGTTTTTTTAGTGAATTTCTAAGGTTTTTTAAATGCTAATTTCTAACTATAACGCCCCTGAAACCTATGGTTTTTTCAGTGAATTTCTAAGGTTTTTTAAATGCTAATTTCTAACTATAACATGCCTGAAACCTATGGTTTTTTCAGTGAATTTGTAAGGTTTTTTAAATGCTAATTTCTAACTATAACTGTCCCTAAAACCTATGGTTTTTTCAGTGAATTTGTAAGGTTTTTTAAATGCTAATTTCTAACTATAACGTGCCTGAAACCTATGGTTTTTTCAGTTAATTTCAAAGGTTTTTTAAATGCTAATTCCTAACTATAACATGTCTGAAACCTATGGTTTTTTTCAGTGAATTTCAAAGGTTTTGTAAATGACAATTTTTAAATGTATTAATTGTTATATTTATTTTTTTGATACTGATTTACTACATTTTTTTTAAACTATTTATTTTTAGATATTTTATTTTTTAAATTACATTGTAATTACATTATACATTACATTACAAAATATACTTTCTCTGAATGAATTACTTTAGTTTAAATACTTTGCAAATAGGCAATAGACTTTTAAGTACAGTAGTTACAGTTGTTGCAATGGGCAACACAATTTCAAACACAATGCAACATTGAGCTCAATGTGAATTTCTAGTTAAATGCAATTAGTTACTTTATGGATTACTTTTCTAACCACAGGACTGGATCCTAGATTCAGTCCTGGGACATCTCCTGTAAACAGTTGAGTAAAAGCGTTTTGGTTACAATAGTGATTTTTAAGGAATATTATTGTATTTTAAAAGTTGACACTTAGAAACTTCTTCACATAGAATCACCAATGTTATCCTATGGGAGGAAATTCACTTAGCAGGTAAGTAGTGTTATCGTTACTTTTTCTTACTCAGTGCTGGATCCTGGATCCAGCACTGGTGCATCTCCTGTAAACAGTTGAAAGAATGCGTTTAAGTCATACAGGCGATTTTTAAGGAATATTTGTAGTTTGTGAAAATCGACACTTTGAAACTTTTCTGCTGAAAACCAGACAATGGATTCCTATGGAAGGAAATTCAAGTTACTGGTAAGTACGGTTAGAATTACTTTTCAGGATCTGTACTGGGCTCAAAGATGCAGCACTGAGGTCTCTCCTGATAACAGGTGAGTAAATTGGAATTCGTAGTTCAGCTGATTTTAGAGGAATATTATAAAGTTCCAAAACTCCACACTTAGAAGAATTTCCAAGTGAAACCAGTCAATGTAAGCATATGGAAGGAAATTCAAGTTACTGGTAAGTACGGTTAGAATTACTTTTCAGGATCAGTACTGGGCTCAAAGATGCAGCACTGAGGTCTCTCCTGATAACAGGTGACTAAATCGGAATTCGTAGTTCTGCTGATTTTAGAGGAATATTTGTAAGTTTCAAAATCCACACGTAGAAGAATTTCCAAGTGAAACCAGTCAATGTTAGCCTATGGAAGGAAATTCAAGTTACTGGTAAGTACAGTTAAAATTACTTTTCAGGATCAGTACTGGGCTCAAAGATGCAGCACTAAAGTCTCTCCTGATAACAGGTGAGTAAATCGGAATTCGTAGTTCGGCTGATTTTAGAGGAATATTATAAAGTTCCAAAACTCCACACTTAGAAGAATTCCCAAGTGAAACCAGTCAATGTTAGCCTATGGAAGGAAATTCAAGTTACTGGTAAGTACGGTTAGAATTACTTTTCAGGATCAGTACTGGGCTCAAAGATGCAGCACTAAGGTCTCTCCTGATAACAGGTGACTAAATCGGAATTCGTAGTTCAGCTGATTTTAGAGGAATATTTGCACAATGGTGAAGGAAGGGGGTGGGGCCTGAGGTGACATGTCTGCAAACACGCCCTGTGGAGCGTTTTAAGTTGGAGAATTAATTCCTCCTCAATCCCGAGGGTCCCTAGGGGCCAACTAGCCCACCAGGTACCTCCAGTATGCGCCAGAGAGCTGCGTTGCAGAGAGGTGTTCACAGGCCACGCCCCTTTTTACAACACTTTGCAACACAGCTCCGTGGCACTTACTGGAGGTACCTGGTGGGCTAGTTGGCCCCCAGGGACCCTCAGGATTGAAGGAGATATAAATCCCCATCTTAAAACGCGCCATGGGGCCTGTTTGCACACATGTCACCTGAAGCCCCGCCCCCTCCCTTCACCGCTGTGCAAACGCACCCCGTGGCGAGTTTTAAGTTGGGGGATTAAGTCCCCTTGAATCCTGAGGGTCCCTGGAGTCCAACTAGCCCACCATGTACCTCCAAAAAGCGCCACAGAGCTGCGTTGCAGAGAGGTGTAAAAAGGGGCGTGGCCTCTGTACACCTCTCTGCAACGCAGCCCCATGGCGCATACTGGAGGTTTCTGGTGGGCTAGTTGGCCCCCAGGGAACCCCAGTATTCAAGGGGAAATCGTTCCCCATCTGCAAACGCGCCAGGGGACACGTTTGCAGACTGCTGCAGGGTGGGGGCGGGGCCTCCGGCACGATGCCGGTCTTTTTTTTTTTTATTTCTTTTTTTTTGTATGGGAGGGGGGCTGCGTGGCCCCCCTTCCCTTGGCCTCTTTTGGCCCCGGGGACCCCATCCCCCGGGGCATGAGGATTTTCATTTTTTTTAAAAATTAAAATAAAACGGGACGGGGGCCGCGTGGCCCCCCTTCCCTGGGCCTATATTGGCCCCGGGGACCCCATCCCCCGGGGCATGCCCTCTTTTTTTAAATTTTTAAATATTTGGAGGGGGGCTGCGTGGCCCCCCTCCTCAGGCCATTTAAGGCCCCGGGGACCCCATTTTTTTGTTTTTGGGGAGGGGGGCCACGTGGCCCCCCTCCCGGGCCACTACTTGCCCCGGGGACCCCATCCCCCGGGGCTGGCCCTCTCCATTGGGGACTGTGGGGGTCCCCAATCCCCCACAGTCCCGCCGGCTCCCCGCGTCCCTTGGGAGCCGGCATTGCTTTTCCACATGGGGAGCTGCTAACATGCAGCTCCCCGTGTGGAAAGCATTTGCTTTGGATATTGGAAGCGAGAGCAGGTTTCCCTGCTCTCTCTTACAATATCCAAAGCAGTTTGCTATGACAGGACGGGAGCCATCAAGGGCTCCAGGAGGGGGGCCGCACAGCCCCGGGTTGGTGGTGGTCCCCGGGGCTCTGGGGGTCCGTAACGGACCCCCACATTTATTTTCTATGTGCCCCGGGGAGGTGGTGGTCCCCGGGGTGTGTGGGGGGGCTGGAGCCCCCCCACACGTTATTTAAAATTTTAAAAGGAAGCCCCAGGGGTGGCGGTCCCTGGGGCTGCGGGAGGGCAGGAGAGCCCTCCCGCACCATTTTTTTTTATTAAGCCCCAGGGGGTGGCGGTCTCCGGGGCTTGGGGGGCCTTAGAGGCCCCCCATATAAACAATAAACCCACCCCCCGCATGCCCCCGGGACTTGGGCCACCCGGGGGCACATTTGCATCAAAGCGCGGGAGACCGCGCTTCGATTTTTTTTTTTTTTGGCAGGATCCGCGCACCCTGAGCGCATCTTGCTGATTTAAAAAAAAAAATGCTTTTTTCTGCCCAGGGGGTCCTTGTGGGACCCCCTGAGCAGACCTAGGGGGTCAGGGTGTTTCTACCCTGCCCCCTTTGTGCGTTTTGCGCACTTGTGTCTGTCCCTCGGTTCTACCGAGGGTCAAAATGGCTGCCAACACTTCCTGATTTGGAGTGTTGACAGCCAATTAGCATGCAGCTCGTGATCGGGAGGGTGCGTGCGAATCCGACGCGGCCATAGATATATATGTGAATTTCATTTTGATTTTCACAGGAACTACTGAACGGATTTACACCATTTAACAAAAAGGGTTCTTTCTGAACCAAGAACTACCTCTTTGCCAAATTTGGTGTAATTCCGTTCAGCAGTTCGGGCTGTAGCCGTGGCTAAAGTTTCCTATGGGAAAATGAATGGGGAAAACACGTTTTGGGACCCCCCTTTTTTCTCGGCCCCCACTTAACGAATCACCCCGAAACTTTCAGGGTAGGAGCGGACCGGAGCGGGCCATAAAGTTTGAAAATTTCGCAAAGATTCGTCAACCGACGCAAGAGTTATTTCAAATAGAATGTCGCGGATTTCCTATGGAAAATAGATCCTAACTATAACTATCTACTGGCGACCGCCAGTAGATAATATATATATATATATATATATATATATATATATATATATATATATATATATATATATATATATATATATATATATTCACTGAAAAAACCATAGGTTTCAGACACGTTATAGTTAGGAATTAGCATTTAAAAAACCTTTGAAATTCACTGAAAAAACCATAGGTTTCAGGCACGTTATAGTTAGAAATTAGCATTTAAAAAACCTTAGAAATTCACTGAAAAAACCATAAGGTTTTAGGGACAGTTATAGTTAGTTGGACATTGCACTCGTACAAAACCCGTGAAATTCCCCTGTTACAGTTAGTTCAGCTAACTATAACTCGCGCCCCCGCAATGCACTGCTGATGACGTCACATATTACATCACTCATGACATGGTCAGTGACATCACTGATGACATCACTGATGACATCTCAAATGACATCACTGATGACATCATCCAGTGACTGTGTTTCTGTAAAGTTTAAATATTTTTAATATATATAGGGAAAGGCGTATTGAAGAATGAGTGGGTGTATAAGTGTCTGTATGGATTATTTAGTAGGTGCGTGACTAACTCGATAAGTGAGTGATTAAACGTATCTTACTGAATGCATGGGTTAGTGACTAAACTGGGTGAATGTCTGTATCCGTCTGTCTGTTGCTGTGTAAGTGGTGCATGGGTTTGTGAATAGCTACATGAGTGTCTATATGAGTTATTGAATGGTTGTCTGAGTATCTGTATGGGTGCCTGAGTGTTTGTGTGGGTGGGGTGTGTGCGAATGGTTTCAAGAGTGCATCTGTGATAGACTGTATGGGTGGGTAAGTGTGTGTAAGAGTGTGTTAGTGAGTGAATGTATGTCCCAGTGGTACATGTGTGAGTAACTACATATGTGAAAGGCAGTATATATGTGTGTTGGAGTATATAAATAGCTATAAGCTAGAGTGTGTGATTGTGAGAGTGACTGTATGGATGAGTGTGTGCTTGTATCAGTGATTGTATAAGAGCGTAAGAATGTGCTAGGTTTTGTATGAGTAAGTGAGCTGGTGTGTGTATAACTGTATAGGTGAGTAAATGGCAGTGTGTTTAATTATTTGCATGACTGACTAGGTGTGTGAGTACCTCTATGGATGAGTGGTGGTGTTTGAGTGTCTATATAGGAGTATGAGTGCATATGATAGTCCTGTACTGAGTGACCATAAGTATGACTGACTGTACGGGTGAGTGAGTGGATGTGTGTGTGTAGACCTAAGAATCAGTGAGTGGGTATGTAGTTATTGGTGTTGGAGTGTCTATGGTTTTGAGAATGGCAGTCTGTAATTTAGAGTGGGTGTATCAAAGGTTATATTAGGGTGTGAGGAGGTGCATTAAATTCTCACATGGATGATGTCATCAGTGATGTCATCAGTGATGTCATCAGTGATGTCACTGACCATGTCATGAGTGATGTAATATGTGACGTCATCAGCAGTGCATTGCGGGGCGCGAGTTATAGTTACCTGAACTAACTATAACGGGGGAATTTCACGGGTTTTGTACGAGTGCAATGTCCAACTAACTATAACTGTCCCTAAAACCTTATGGTTTTTTCAGTGAATTTCTAAGGTTTTTTAAATGCTAATTTCTAACTATAACGTGCCTGAAACCTATGGTTTTTTCAGTGAATTTCAAAGGTTTTTTAAATGCTAATTCCTAACTATAACGTGTCTGAAACCTATGGTTTTTTCAGTGAATTTCAAAGGTTTTTTAAATGCTAATTCCTAACTATAACGTGTCTGAAACCTATGGTTTTTTCAGTGAATTTCAAAGGTTTTGTAAATGACAATTTTTAAATGTATTAATTGTTATATTTATTTTTTTGATACTGATTTACAACATTTTTTTAAACTATTTATTTTTAGATATTTTATTTTTTAAATTACATTGTAATTACATTATACATTACATTACAAAATATACTTTCTCAGAATGAATTACTTTAGTTTAAATACTTTGCAAATAGGCAATAGACTTTTAAGTACAGTAGTTACAGTTGTTGCAATGGGCAACACAATTTCAAAAACAAAGCAACATTGAGCTCAGTGAATTTCTAGTTAAATGCAATTAGTTACTTTATGGATTACTTTTCTAACCACAGGACTGGATCCTAGATTCAGTCCTGGGACATCTCCAGTAAACAGTTGAGTAAAAGCGTTTTGGTTACAGTAGTAATTTTTAAGGAATATTATTGTATTTTAAAAGTTGACACTTAGAAACATTTTCATATAGAATCACCAATGGATTCCTATGGAAGGAAATTCAAGTTACTGGTAAGTATGGTTAAAATTACATTTCAGGATCAGTACTGGGCTGAAAGATGCAGCACTGAGGTCTCTCCTGATAACAGGTGAGTAAATCGGAATTCGTATTTCGGCTGATTTTAGAGGAATATTATAAAGTTCCAAAACTCCACACTTAGAAGAATTTCCAAGTGAAACCAGTCAATGTTAGCCTATGGAAGGAAATTCAAGTTACTGGTAAGTATGGTTAAAATTACTTTTCAGGACCAGTACTGGGCTGAAAGATGCAGCAATGAGGTCTCTCCTGATAACAGGTGAGTAAATCGAAATTCGTATTTCGGCTGATTTTGGAGGAATATTTGTATGTTTCAAAAATCGACACTTAGAAACTTTTTCAGCAAAAAGCAGGCAATGAGATCCTATGGAAGGAAATTCAAGTTACTGGTAAGTATGGTTAAAATTACTTTTCAGGATCAGTACTGGGCTGAAAGATGCAGCACTGAGGTCTCTCCTGATAACAGGTGAGTAAATCGGAATTCGTAGTTCGGCTGATTTTAGAGGAATATTTGCACAATGGTGAAGGAAGGGGGTGGGGCCTAAGGTGAAATGTCTGCAAACACACCCTGTGGTGCGTTTTAAGTTGGACAATTAATTCCTCCTCAATCCCGAGGGTCCCTAGGGGCCAACTAGCCCACCAGGTACCTCCAGTATGAGCCAGGGGCTGCGTTGCAGAGAGGTGTTCAGAGGCCACGCCCCTTTTTACAACACTTTGCAACGCAGCTCCGTGGCGCTTACTGGAGGTACCTGGTGGGCTAGTTGGCCCCTAGGGACCCTCAGGATTGAAAAGGAATTTATTCCCCATCTTAAAACGCGCCACGGGGCCTGTTTGCACACATGTCACCTGAAGCCCCGCCCCTCCCTTCACCACTGTGCAAACGCGCCCCGTGGCGCGTTTTAAGTTGGGGGATTAAGTCCCCTTGAATCCTGAGGGTCCCTGGAGTCCAACTAGCCCACCATATACCTCCAAAAGTGCCACAGAGCTGCGTTGCAGAGAGGTGTAAAAGGGGCGTGGCCTCTGTACACGTCTCTGCAACGCAGCCCCTGGCGCATACTGGAGGTTCCTGGTGGGCTAGTTGGCCCCAGGGACCCCCAGTATTCAAGGGGAATTCGTTCCCCTCTGCAAACGCGCCAGGGGCGCGTTTGCAGAGTACTGCAGGGAGTGGGCGGGGCCTCGGCACGATACCAGTCGTTTTTTTTTTCTATTTTTTTGTAATGGGAGGTGGGCTGCGTGGCCCCCTTCCCTTGCCCACTTTTGGCCCCGGGGACCCCATCCCCCGGGGCCTGAGCATTTTTTTTTTTTTTAAATGTAAAAAAAAAAACGGGAAGGGGGCCGCTTGGCCCCCTTCCCTGGGCCTGTATTGGCCCCGGGGACCCCATCCCCCGGGGCATGGCCTCGATTTTTTTATTTGGAGGGGGCTGCGTGGCCCCCTCCTCAGGCCATTTAAGGCCCCGGGGACCCCATCCCCGGGGCCGGCCTTGCACCTTTTTTTCTTTTTTTAAATTTGGGGAGGGGGCTGCGTGGCCCCCTCCCTGGCCACTTATGGCCCCGGGGACCCCATCCCCCGGGGCCTGGCCTCTGGTTGGGGACTGTGGGGGCCCCAATCCCCCACAGTCCCAGCCGGCTCCCCGCCTCCTGCGCGAGCCGGCATTGCTTTTCCACATGGGAAGCAGCTAACATGCTGCTCCCCATGTGGAAAAGCAATCAGCTTGGATATTGGAGGCGAGAGCAGGTTTCCTGCTCTCTCTTCCAATATCCAAAGCAAGTTTGCAATGACAGGACGGGAGCCGCGAGGCTCCCGTCCTGTCATTGCAAGCAGCAGTGTCCCGGGGGTAGGCACCCCGGGACACTGCAGGAGCCGGCCCTGGGGGTGGCTGTCCCTAGGGCCATCACTGGCTCCAGGAGGGGGCCGCGCGGCCCCCCTCCCCACATTTCAAAGCCCCGGGGAGGTGGTGGTCCCCGGGGCTTCGAGGTCCAAAACGGACCCCCATTTTTAATTTTTAGTGCCCCGGGGAGGTGGCGGTCCCGGGGCAGCGGGAGGGCAAAGAGCCCTCCCGCACCATTTTTTGTTAAAGGCCCGGGGGTGGCGGTCCCCGGGGCTTGGGGGCCTTAGAGGCCCCCATACATAAATTTAACCCCCCACCATGCCCCCGGGACTTGGCCCACCCGGGGCAAATTAACATCGAAGCGCGGGAGACCGTGCTTCGATTTTTTTCCGGCAGGATCCGCGCACCCTGAGCGCATCCTGCCGATTTAAAAAAAAAAATGCTTTTGGCCCAGGGGTCCTTGTGGGACCCCTGAGCAGGCCTAGGGGGTTAGGGTGTTTCTACCCTGCCCCCTTTGTGCGCTTTGCGCACTTGTTTCTGTCCCTCGGTTCTACCGAGGGACAAAATGGCTGCCAACACTTCCTGAATCGGAATGTTGACAGCCAGCTGACAACCAATTAGCATGCAGCTCGTGATCGGGAGGGTACGCGGACCCTACTCGGCCATAGAAATATATGTGACTTTACTTGTGAATTTCTCAGGAACTACTGAACGGATTTACACCATTTAAGCAAAAGGCACCAGTCTGAACCAAGGGCTACCTCTTTGCCAAATTTGGTGTAATTCCGTTCAGCAGTTCGGGCTGTAGCTGCGACTAAAGGTTCCTATGGAAAAATGAATGGGGAAAACGCGTTTTGGGACCCCACTTTTTTCTCGGCCCCCGCTTGACGAATCAACCCGAGACTTTCAGGGTAGGAGCGGAGCGAAGCGCCCCAACAAGTTGGAAACTTTCGCGAAGATTCGTCAACCGGCGCCAACGTTATTTCAAATAGAATGTCGCGGATTTCCTATGGATAATAGGTCCTAACTATAACTATCTACTGGCGACCGCCAGTAGATAATATATATATATATATATCCAGCAAAACTCTCCACATTTGAAAGTGTTGGTCCCAGTAATGGTTAGACTGTTCACTGAGATTTTTGAAGAGGGTAAGGAGATCCCTCAATCTTGGAAGGATGCCACTGTCACTCTGATCCTTAAGCCTGATAAACCACCTAACCTTTGTGACTCTTATAGGCCTATCTCGCTGCTCAATTCAGATTACAAGATCTTCACGAAGCTATTAGCAGATAGGTTGACTGGAGTGCTTGATGTGTTGCTACATGAAGATCAGAAGGGTTTTATACGGAGCAGAGGCATTAAAGAATTAACTTACAACTTAATTGGTGCCGTGGACATAGCAACCTCGTTCAAATTACCTTTGGCAGTTATTACAATAGATGCAACCAAGGCATTTGATCGAGTTAACTGGTCTTATCTCCAAGAAATTTTACAACTCTCTAACTTGGGGGAAAATTTTTGTAGGGCAATAGCTCTTCTATACAAAAATCCTACTGCTATGGTATTGGTGAATGGTAACATCTCGAATAGTTTCAATATCCACAGGGGGACCAGGCAGGGGTGTCCGCTATCTCCCCTACTTTTTAACTTATACATAGAGCCACTAGCCGAAAAACTAAGGTGTCATGAGAGCATACAGCCCTTTAAATTTCGGGAGTGGGAGAAAAAAGTAGGGCTTTATGCGGATGATCTAGTAGTATATACTGCAGACCTTAACACAGCACTGCCAATAGTATATGATCTGGCAGCTCGTTTTGGGCTGATCTCTGGTTATGAGATCAATGAAAATAAAACAGTAGTGATGAAATGGAATATCAATTCACAATTGAGCTGTTTAAAGGAAGAAATGAGATACTTAGGAATTCAAATTGTGCAGAAAATAGAACAAATTCCTGAAATAAATTTCCAAAAAGTCAACAAGGCAGTAGGGAAACTCTTATTGAGCTGGTCGCACCTCCCTTTAACAATTTATGGCAGAGTAAATCTCGTAAAAATGGTTATCCTTCCTAAGTTTACTTTTTTGTTTCAAAATATTCCAATGGCCTTTAAAGAGGTCTGGCTTAAGAAATCCCAATCCAGGATAATGAGCTTCATCTGGGCGTCGAAAGGTACGAGGATTGCCTGGAAAAAGCTCAGACGGCAATATGACAAAGGGGGGCTACGACTCCCGGATCTGGCTTATTATGCTTGGGTTTTTCTATTAAAAGGAGGAAAATGTTTATTAAGCAAGCCAGATAGCTCTGATACTGGGAGAATGTTCAAGGCAATGTTATCTGATATACAAGGGGGCGAGCATGAGTTCATGCATAAATATGGAGACTCTGCAAAGCTTTGCAGTAATTTGGTACAAAATCAGGAGCAGTGCTAATATCAATTACTATAGTGCTCTGGCCCCTGTCTGGGATTCTCCGGGTTCTCCGGAATGGTCAAAAGATCATCTGGCTCGGCCATTGAAAGAAGCAGGGATTAGAACTTGGGGACAACTGGTGATTGATGGAGCTTTGATGTCCTGGGAGGAGGTCCAGGAGCTTGCGGTTGGGCAACTGTCAAAGTTCAAATATCTTCAAATTAAAAGCTGGAGCCTTACGGATGGGCTAGGCGCAGGAAAATCTAACGCATTAGAATCTTTAATAAAATCTGGAGGATCCCGTGGAAAAGAGGTGGCAAGATGGTATTGGAGGCTAGTGGAGAGCTCGGATGGAGACTTTAATCTTCCAGCAACATTGTGGGAAAAGAGCTTGCCGGGAGAGCAGTCCATAGATTTATGGCAAGTATCTTGTAACATACTATACTCCACAGTACGTCCCGCAAATTTAAGGCGGAACCACCTCTTTTGTCTCCATAGGGTCTATTGGACGCCATATAAGCTGGCAAAATTTGCGAAAGGTGTCGTGCCGAGGTGTCCTAAGTGCGGGGAAGAAAAAAGTAATGATGAACATATGTTCATGGAATGCCCGTTATTACGAGATTTCTGACGAGATGTGAGTAATACTATATCGCTAGTACTTGGCGTTTCAATCCAGGTAAGCATCTCCCTTGTCTTTTTTGGGCTTCCAGATAATTATGAAGTATTAATGCAAGATACAAGAAAATTAATGTTCTATTTAATATTGCTTGCTCGCAGAGAAATCTGTAATTATTGGATTAAAGCCCTGCCACTGAATAAAGCAGCGTGGCTAGCTTCTGTAAAATATACACTTAGGTTGAACAGAGCCTTAAAGCAGAAGAGTAATGAGTTCTGGCTCCCCTTCGAGTCCTGGATAACCCCTTTGTAAATCTGTAAATGTATAAAAACATATGCAAATATAAAAACATACTCATAGTCCTATGATTAGGCCTCTATGCCATGTTGCTCGTTTACTCCGGTGGTGGCTAGTTAGGCTGCCTATGGTTGGAGTATTAGAAGCAAGGTATAGAGTGACCCATCTTAGATCCAAATACAAAAGGACTCCGGATGGTGCTGTGTACAGGGAGACCCCGGAGGTTATCTCTTCCTATACCTTTTGTGGACCTAGGCTGATGAGGACATAAAAAAAAAAAAAAAAAACTCTCCACATTTGTTAGGAGCTCCTGTCCCTGCAGGGCGGCTTCGTTTTAGACAGGCATGGAGCCTCCTGCCTTTTAAATCACCAACAGAGAAAATGTTGAAGCCCAGATCTTTGAAACATGAACTTTATTGAGATTCAAAGTGGCAGCATTTCCTTCTCTCTTTCCCTGACATGTTTCGGCTGCCTTCAGCCTTGTTCACAGGTGAGCCAGATGATAGTGCATATTTTGAAGGCCTTTTATCCAATTGCCCACGTGACTTTGAGGTAACAGCATACATAGTTCATAATGCACTTGTGGTGTAAATACCTTATATGCACTGGCAATGTAAATACTTATCAAACTTAATAGCGTAAAACGTCATTGCAATGCAGTTTGATATTATCCAAGTGCACTTATTTTCATTTTCATGGACAGTCACATATTGCACTGGAGGCATCTTGTCATAATTGCAATCTTGCTCATTTTGCTGCCAACAACTATAATTAAAAGCTGGTGTATCACAGAAATGACACAAGGAGAAGCTTCCCATCCTGTCGCCCTTTCTCACCTTCACGCTGTTTATTCTAGGAAAATTCCAATTTGTTGCATCAAAGGTAAGCGGAACATGCTCCCCAAAAAGGAGTGGTCACTGAATTCAGATGGTGTGACCTCAAAGTTCTTAACGTTTCTGCATGAGGACATAGGGAACAAGATGAAATCAATACTTGAGGACCCCCCTGCCTGATGAAACGTTGCCGCCATTTGTCCCGTGATGGAGCATTTTGAATTGACAATTTCCAAGTCCCAGGCCATCAGTAAGCTATTTAGGGCATTACCGTAGTTATGGTGGTTAAAATGAGTCAGGGGATGTCCCTTTTCATCGATAACCCCACATACGTTAGGGTTAATATGATTACAAGTGTGAGAGTTAAAATCCCTGACCCATATAATAAATGACCATCTAGTATTGGTAGAAAGCAAGCCCTCCATTGTGTGTCCCAGTTCTTCTACAACCTCCGCTGGGTTTATAAAGTTGTTATTGTAGAAATTTATTAGTACTAGGTCAGGATTTTTCCATCCCCTGGCTACTATGATGTGAAAATAATTTGAACTGTTAACAAATACTATTTTGTCAAACATGAGAGTGTTAGCAATGAGTGTTATTAGACCCCCTTTGGCTCTACCTGCGATAGAAGGGATGACTGGCATTAAAAAAGAGCAATAGCCATTTATGAAAAAAGGTTTCTGTGCCCATGTCTCCTGCAAACAAATTATGCTGTTGTCACTCAGCTCTAGTTCCCACACCAAGGAGCCTTTTTCCTTTTTAAAACCAGCTATATTCCATGAATTGAGTGAAATAACTCCATCATCAGGTTGGAATGAAGGCTCCCCCTAGGGGCAGTGAATAGTGGAGATAGTGAGTCATGTAAGGCCTGTATAGTAGTAGGCAAGCCACCTGTTCTGGTGGATCCCTCTGTCGCAAGTTGTATTCCCTCAGCCTCCGGCTCTGAAATGCTGGGTGGAGATAGTGGATTAAGGAGGAGGCAGAGTCAATTTCAGCTGTCCAGGTCCTCAAGTGCAGCATATCCATTTCCAAACAGTGGGTTGTGCTCGGATATCTGGGGAGAGCAGGTCAAGTTATTAGCTGCCAGGGGTACTACGTTATTAGTCGTGATTTTGAGTTGAGGTAATTGTTTGTAGAAGAAACCCAGCGGTACTGTGAAAATCTGGGATTGTGTGGTGGGAGATGACAGTAATTGGCATAGTAGGTACCTTACCAGACCATGATTGTCAAAATTAAGAACAATGCAGTAATTGTTAATTCGCTCTGTCCCGTGACTCACCCAAGGTATTCTCCTGGCCATTATCAGGTGATTTTGAATTAAGTGGCCTATGTCAGCAGCATTAGATAACCAGTGTCTGGCCTTCGCCATCAATTGGGTAGTAGTTGCAATTTGGGAGGTTCTAAGTGGTGGAACATTGATACAACAAATTGGAATTTTCCTGGAATAAACAGTGTGAAGGTGAGAAAGGGCGACAGGAGGGAAGCTTCTCCTCGTGACGTTTCTGTGATACCCGAGCTTTTAATTATAGTTCTTGGCATCAGACTGCGCAAGATTGCTGCAGACCTCCGACCTGCCTGACTTGCCTGACCCTGATGCCGGGAACTAAAATGCCTTGCAGTCCGACAGGCAATCCCATCAGTGATGTCACTGACCATGTCATGAATGATGTAATATGTGACGTCATCAGCAGTGCATTGCGGGCGCAAGTTATACTTAGCTGAACTAACTATACCGGGGGAATTTCTATGGTTTTATACGAGTGAAATGTCCAACTAACTATAACATCCCTGAAACCTATGGTTTTTTCAGTGAATTTCTAAGGTTTTTAAATGCTAATTTCTAACTATAACGTGCCTGAAACCTATGGTTTTTTCAGTGAATTTCAAAGGTTTTTTAAATGCTAATTTCTATCTATAACATAGCAGTCGCGTTTGCAGAGTGGTGGAGAAAGGTGAGCGTGGCCTTCAAACACCTTTTAGCAATCCCACTGTGTGGGATTTAGCAGACGTAACAGGAGGGATAGTTAGCCCCCAACGTCAACCTTGGTGGCCAACTACCCCTTTTATTACCTCCAGTAAATCCCACACAGCAGAATTGCTTACTTGTTATATCAGGCCCAACCCCCTCCCTGCAGCACTCTGCAAACGCGCCTGCTGGTGCGTTCTACGTTGGGGGATTAAGTCCCCTCCAATCCTGAGGGTCCCTGGGGGCCAACTACCCCACCATGTACCTTCAATTTGCGACACAGAGCTGCGTTGCAGAGAGGTGGTCTGAGGCCACACCCCTTTTTACACTTGACCTTGCCAAGTCAAGTGCCAGGTAGGTCGCTCCCCCGCCACACAGCTCCGCCTGTGTTGTCCTGCCCGCTGCTGCTGCTGGTAAGCTCGCCCCTCTGCTTGTTGCCTCGGTGCCCATTTTGCCTCTGTTTCCCCTCGTTGCCCCCATTTTCTGTGTCCTTTTGCCTCTGTTTCCCCTCGTTGCCCCCATTTTCTGTGCCCAATTTTGCCTTCTGTTTCCCCTCGTTGCCCCCATTTTCTGTGCCCAATTTTGTCTTCTGTTTCCCCTCGTTGCCCCCATTTTCTGTGTCCTTTTGCCTTCTGTTTCCCCTCGTTGCCCCCATTTTCTGTGCCCAATTTTGCCTTCTGTTTCCCCTCGTTGCCCCCATTTTCTGTGCCCAATTTCGCCTTCTGTTTCCCCTCGTTGCCCCGATTTTCTGTGTCCTTTTGCCTTCTGTTTCCCCTCGTTGCCCCGATTTTCTGTGCCCAATTTTGCCTTCTGTTTCCCCTCGTTGCCCCCATTTTCTGTGCCCAGTTTTGCCTTCTGTTTCCCCTCGTTGCCCCCATTTTCTGTGCCCAATTTTGCCTTCTGTTTCCCCTCGTTGCCCCCATTTTCTGTGTCCTTTTGCCTTCTGTTTCCCCTCGTTGCCCCCATTTTCTGTGCCCAATTTCGCCTTCTGTTTCCCCTTGTTGCCCCCATTTTCTGTGCCCAATTTTGCCTTCTGTTTCCCCTCGTTGCCCCCATTTTCTGTGCCCAATTTTGTCTTCTGTTTCCCCTCATTGCCCCCATTTTCTGTGCCCAATTTTGCCTTCTGTTTCCCCTCGTTGCCCCCATTTTCTGTGCCCAATTTCGCCTTCTGTTTCCCCTCGTTGCCCCGATTTTCTGTGTCCTTTTGCCTTCTGTTTCCCCTCGTTGCCCCCATTTTCTGTGCCCAATTTTGCCTTCTGTTTCCCCTCGTTGCCCCCATTTTCTGTGCCCAGTTTTGCCTTCTGTTTCCCCTCGTTGCCCCCATTTTCTGTGCCCAATTTTGCCTTCTGTTTCCCCTCGTTGCCCCCATTTTCTGTGTCCTTTTGCCTTCTGTTTCCCCTCGTTGCCCCCATTTCTGTGCCCAATTTTGCCTTCTGTACCCCTCGTTGCCTCTCTCCACTCCCGCTGCTGCGTCCCCTGCGGCCCCGCCCCCTGACTGCCCATTCGCTGCCTTTGCCTCCTGCCTCCCAGCTGCTCCTCCCTCCCACCTCCCCATATATGGCGGCCGCTGCGCGGTGAGGAGAGCGACCCTTGACCTTGCCACGTAGGTCGCTCCCCCGCCACACAGCTCCACCTGTGTTGTCCTGCCCGCTGCTGCTGCTGGTAAGCTCGCCCCTCTGCTTGTTGCCTCGGTGCCCGTTTTGCCTCTGTTTCCCCTCGTTGCCCGCATTTTCTGTGTCCTTTTACCTTCTGTTTCCCCTCGTTGCCCCCACTTTCTGTGCCCAGTTTTGCCTTCTGTTTCCCCTCGTTGCCCCCATTTTCTGTGCCCAGTTTTGCCTTCTGTTTCCCATCGTTGCCCCCATTTTCTGTGCCCAATTTTGCCTTCTGTTTCCCCTCGTTGCCCCCATTTTCTGTGCCCAATTTTGCCTTCTGTTTCCCCTTGTTGCCCCCATTTTCTGTGTCCTTTTGCCTTCTGTTTCCCCTCGTTGCCCCCATTTTCTGTGCCCAATTTTGCCTTCTGTTTCCCCTCGTTGCCCCCATTTTCTGTGCCCAATTTTGCCTTCTGTTTCCCCTCGTTGCCCCCATTTTCTGTGTCCTTTTGCCTCCCTCGTTGCCCCCATTTCTGTGCCCAATTTTGCCTTCTGTACCCCTCGTTGCCTCTCTCCACTCCCGCCGCTGCGTTCCCTGCGGCCCCGCCCCCCTGACTGCCCATTCGCTGCCCCTGCCTCCCGCCTCCCAGCTGCTCCTCCCTCCCACCTCCCCATATATGGCGGCTGCTGTGCGGCCGCGCAGCGGATGCCCGCAGCGGGCGCGCCGCTGGCGCACCGAAGGCGCGCCTAAGGCAAGCCCGTCTGCGCCCGTCCGCGCCTGGACCGCGCCCAGTGCCAGAACCCCTGGGCCGTGCGCCCCCCGCTCCAGCCTCGAGGACCGACGCCGATACGATGCCACCACACTTCACGCTCTCAACCCCGGACGGACACACAACTGCTTCAAGGCCGCCCCGAAACGCACTCATGGTCCCTTCACCTGCCGGAACTGCAGCTACACCAGCCTCATAGCCACCAAAGCGCCCGCCAAGAAGGACCTCAACCACCTCCGATGCATCCTACTGAACACCCGCTCCGCACGCAAACACGTCGTCGAGCTCTGGGACCTGCTCGACACATCATCACCAGACGTCGCCTTCCTGACAGAGACCTGGATGAACGACTCCTCCGCACCCGACATCGCCATAGCCATCCCAGACGGCTATAAGATCACCCGCAGAGACCGCATCAACGGAGTAGGAGGAGGAATCGCCATCGTCCACAAGAACTCCATCAGGGTCTCGACCAGCACCGGCGACTTTCTCTGCACCGTCGAACACATGCACTTCCAGATCCACACGGACCCCAACACCACCCTTAGAGGCACCCTTGTCTACAGACCCCCTGGGCCCCGACCCCAGTTCAGCGACTCCATCGCCGACTTCATCAGCACGCATGCCCTGACCTCTACCGACTACATCCTCCTCGGAGACCTGAACTTTCACCTGGAGAACAACAACGACAGCAACTCCACCACCCTGATCGACAACCTCGCCAACCTCGGACTGAGACAGCTCGTCACAACACCGACTCATTCCGCCGGCCACACGCTCGACCTCGTCTTCTCCTCAAGCTCCCACGTCTCCTTCAGCCACACCACGGAACTCCTCTGGACCGACCACCGCTGCATCCACTTCACCTTCCAGAAACCCATCACACACCACCGCACCCAACAGATCCCACGCCGCTGCTGGAGCAAAGTCACCGAAGCCCAACTACGGGCAAACCTCGCTCTCAGCCCTCCCTCCGACCCATCCAACACCGACGACGCTGCCTGCAACCTCAGACGATGGATGGACGACTGTGCCAACACCCTCGCCCCGCTGAAAAAACTCACCTACAGTGACACCACCAAAAGAGCCAGCTGGTTCACCCCGGAACTCCTAGCTTCCAAGCGTACCTGCCGGAAACTAGAGAAGAAATGGCACAGTGATAAGACACCGGACAGCCACGCAGCCCACAAAGACGCCATCCGTAACCACCACCACCTCATCAGGTCTGCCAAGAGAATCTCCTTCAAAGACCGCCTCGACAACAACGCACACAACAGCAAGGAGCTCTTCAACATTGTGAAGGAACTCTCCAACCCCAGCTCCAACACCAACGACATCCCGCCGTCACAAGCCCTGTGCGAATCCCTCGCCACCTTCTTCCACCGCAAGATCGCCGACATCCACGACAGCTTCAACACCCAGATAGCCCTAACTAAGATAGATGCACCAGACCCGCCGCACACCATCGACTATGACCCCTTGCCAGCCTGGGCCAGCGTGAACATCGATGACACCATCAAGACCATGAGCACAATATACTCCGGCTCCCCGTCAGACCCTTTCCCGCACCACATCTTCAACAAAGCCAGCAGCTCCATCGCACCCCACCTGTGCAACGTTATCAATCTCTCCTTCGAGACCGCGACCTTCCCAGAGAGCTGGAAACACGCAGAGATCAACGCCCTACTCAAAAAACCCAAGGCTGACCCGAGAGACCTCAAGAACTTCCGGCCCATCTCCCTGCATCCGTTCCCAGCCAAGGTCATCGAGAAGATCGTCAACAAAAAGCTAACCCGATACCTCGAAGAAAACAGCATCCTGGACCCATCCCAATCAGGGTTCCGCAGCAACCACAGCACTGAGACTACCCTCAAAGCTGCCACCGACGACATCAGGACCCTGCTGGACAACGGTGAGACCGCAGCCCTCATCCTGCTTCACCTCTCCACCGCCTTCGACACTGTCTGCCACCGCACTCTACGCGCACGCCTCCACGATGCAGGGATCCGAGACAAGGCCCTGGAATGGGCCACCTCCTTCCTCGACGGCAGAACCCAGAGAGTCCGCCTCCCACCTTTCCGATCCGAAGCCTCCGAGATCATCTGCGGCGTACCCCAGGGATCTTCCCTCAGCCCAACACTGTTCAACATCTACATGGCCCCGCTCGCACGCATCGCCAGACAGCACGACCTCAACATAATCTCCTACGCCGATGACACTCAACTGATCCTCTCCCTCACCAAGGACCCCCTCGCCACCAAATCCAACCTCCATGAAGGAATGAAGGCCGTCGCCAATTGGATGAAGATCAGCCGACTAAAGCTGAACACGGACAAGACAGAGGTCCTCATCCTCGGCTCCAACCCCTCAGCCTGGGACGACTCCTGGTGGCCAACGACCCTGGGTGCAGCCCCGACACCCACCGACCACGCACGCAACCTGGGAGTCATCCTCGACTCAACGCTCTCCATGGCCAAGCAAGTCAACGCAGTCTCCTCCTCCTGCTTCAACACCCTCCGCATGCTTCGCAAGATCTACAGGTGGATCCCGACAGATACAAGAAGAACAGTCACCCAGGCCCTCGTCAGTAGCAGACTTGACTATGGGAACGCCCTCTACGCAGGATCCCCGGCCAAGCTCATCAAGCGACTGCAACGCATACAAAACGCCTCCGCACGCCTGATCCTCGACATACCACGCCACAGCCACATCACCCCCCACCTGAGGAACCTGCACTGGCTCCCCGTCGACAGGAGAATCTCCTTCAAACTCCTCATCCACGCACACAAGGCACTCCACAAGACTGGCCCAGCCTACCTCAACAGACGACTCTTCTTCTACGTCCCCAACCGCCAGCTCCGCTCCGCCGACCTCTCCTCGCCACCGTCCCTCGCATTCGAAGAACAACCACCGGCGGCAGATCCTTCTCACACCTCGCCGCCAAGACCTGGAACACCCTTCCACTAAGCCTACGACAGACCCAAGACCTGCTGACCTTCAGGAGGCTACTCAAGACCTGGCTGTTCGACCAGTAGAAGCACCCCCCCTTTTTTTCTCCCCAGCGCCTTGAGACCCTCGCGGGTAAGTAGTGCGCTCTACAAATTCTGTGATTGATTGATTGATTGTGGCGCAAACTGAAGGTACCTGGTGGGCTAGTTGGCCCCCAGGGACCCTCAGGATTGAAGGGGACTTAATCCCCCAAGTTACTACGTGCCAGGGGCTCATTTGCACACTTGCCATATCAGGCCCCGCCCCCTCCCTGCACCACTGTGCAAACGCGCCACCTGGTGCGTTGTAAGTTGGGAATTAATTCCCCTTCAATCCTGAGGGTCCCTGGGGGCCAACTAGCCCACCATGTACCTTCAATTTGCGCCACAGAGCTGCGTTGCAGAGAGGTGGTCTGAGGCTACACCCCTTTTAACACCTCTCTGCAACGCAGCTCTGTGGCGCAAACCGAAGGTACCTGGTGGGCTAGTTGGCCCCCAGGGACCCTCAGTATTCCAGGGGACTTATTCCCCCAAGTTACAACGCGCCAGGGGGCCCATTTGCACACTTGCCATATCAGGCCCCGCCCCCTCCCTTCACCACTGTGCAAACGCACCCCGTGGCACGTTTTAAGTTGGGGGATTAAGTCCCCTTGAATCCTGAGGGTCCCTGGGGTCCAACTAGCCCACCAGGTACCTCGGACCACCTCTCTGCAAGGCAGCCCTGTGGTGCATACTGGAGGTACCTGGTGGGCTAGTTGGCCCCCAGGGACCCCCAGTATTGAAGGGGAATTAATTCCCCAACTTAAAACGTGCCACAGGGCGCATTTTCAGAGTGTTGCTGGGAGGGGGCGGGGCCTCGGCACAATGACAGTCTTTTTTTTAATTTCTTTTTTTTTAGAAGGGGGGCTGTGTGGCCCCCCTTCTTTTTCCTTTTTTTGGGCCCTAGGGACCCCATCCCCCAGGGCCTGACCCCTTTTTTTTAAAATTTGAACGGGAAGAGGGCCGCGTGGGCCTCCCTCCCGTGGCCAATTCCGGCCCTGGGGACCCCATCCCCAGGGGCATTGCCATATTTATTTATTTTTTTAAGGAGGGGGCTGCGTGGCCCCCCTCCTGAGGCCTCTATTGGCCCCGGGGACCCCATCCCCCGGAGCCGGCATTTATTTATATAATTTTTTATTTTTGGGGGGGAGGGGGGCCGCATGGTTCCCCTCCCGGGCCTCTTCTAGCCCCGGGGACCCCATCCCCTGGGGCAGGCCCTATCTGTTGGGGACCGTGGGGGGAGCCCCAATGCCCCCACGGTCCCGCCGGCTCCCTGCCTCCTGCGGGAGCTGGCATTGCTTTTCCACACGGGGAGCTGCTGACTAGTTTGAATTTTGGAAGCAAGAGCAGGTTTCCCTGCTCTCGCTTCCAAAATCTAAACTAGTGTTTGCTATGGCAGGACGGGAGCCGCATGGCTCCCGTCCTGCCATAGCAAACAGCAGTGTCCTGGGGGTGGGCACCCCGGGACACTGCAGGAGCCGGCCCTGGTGGGTGGCGGTCCCCAGGGCCATCACGGGATCCAGGAGGGGGGCCGCGCGTCCCCCTCCCTATGTGATTAAAGCCCCGGGGAGGTGGTGGTCCCCGGGACTGCGGGGGCCCCCGCATATATTTTTTGCAAATGCCCCCAGGACCTGGCCAACCCGGGGGCCTCAATTAAGCTCCCGCACTTCATTTTTTTTTTAAATGTCGGCGGGATTCGCGGGCCCAGCGCGAATTTCGCCGAAAAAAATAAAATAAAATGCCCCCTGAGCAGGCCTAGGGGGTCAGGGTGTTTCTACCCTGCCCCCTTTTCTTTTTTTTCACCTTTGTTTTTCTGTTTTCTTGTGACTCGGTTCTACCGAGTCACAAGATGGCTGCCAACACTTCCTGGTTTGGAGTGTTGACAGCCAATTAGAATAAAGCTCGTGGTCGGGAGGGTTCGCGGATCCACCGCGCCTCTAGATATCGATATTTTTATTTTTTCAATTTCTGAGCAACTACTGAATGGATTTACACCATTTTTAAAAAGTTCGCTTTCTGAGCCAAGCAGTACCTTTTTGCCAAATTTGGTGTAATTCCGTTCAGCAGTTCGGGCTGTAGCCTTGGCTAAAGTTTCCTATGGGAAATTGATTTTTTGACTCTTATTTTTTGAATTTCTCAGCAACTACTGAACGGATTTACACCATTTAAAAAAAAAGGTCGCTTTCTGAACCAAGCGCTACCTTTTTCAAAATTTGGCATAATTCCGTTCAGCAGTTCAGGCTGTAGCCCTGGCTAAAATTTCCTATGGAAATTAACATGGAGAAAACACTTTTTGGGACCCCCCTTTTTCTCAGCCCCCACTTGACAAATCACCTCCAAACTTTCAGGATAGGAGCTGACCTGGATGAAACATTTTTTTTGAGAATTTTGCGAAGATTCGTCAAACGGTGCCAAAGTTATTAGCAAAACAAAAAACACATTTCCTACGGAAACAAGGTTCTAACTATAACTACCTACTGGCGACCGCCAGTAGGTAATATATATATATATATATATATATATACATATATACATATATACGTATATATGACTTTGATGATGGCCGCGAGGCTGAAACGCGTCAGTCATTATTAAATTTCATTTTCTGGAAAAGCTATCCTGAGTGCGACTTTTGCCTTGTAGATAACTATAAGGAACTTGTCAATATATATATATATATATATATATATATATATATATATAATATATATATATATATATATATATATATATATATATATATATATATATATATATATATATATATATATATCTACTGGCGGTCGCCAGTAGATAGTTATAGTTACAACCTATTATCCATAGGAAATCCGCAACATTCTATTTGAAATAACTCTCTTGCCGGTTGACGTATCTTCGCAAAATTTTCAAACTTTGTGGCCCGCTCCGGTCCGCTCCTACCCTGAAAGTCTCGGGGGATTCGTCAGCGGGGGCCGAGAAAAAGGGGGTCCCAAACGCGTTTTCCCCATGCAATTTTCCATAGGAAACTTTAGACACGGCTACAGCCCGAACTGCTGAACGGAATTACACCAAATTTGGCAAAGAGGTAGTTCTTGGTTCAGAAAGAACCCTTTTTGTTAAATGGTGTAAATCCGTTCAGTAGTTGCTGAGAAAATCAAAAGAAAAAAGATAGGTATATCTAGGGCCACGGATCCTCCCGAGCACGAGCTTTATGTTAATTGGCTGTCAACACTCCAAATCAGGAAGTGTTGGCAGTCATTTTGTCCCTCGGTAGAACCGAGGGACAGAAACAAGTGCGCAAAGCGCACAAAGGGGGCAGGGTAGAAACACCCTGACCCCTAGGTCTGCTCAGGGGTCCCACAAGGACCCCCTGGGCAAAATTTTTTTTTTTTTTTTTAAATCGGCAGGATGCGCTCAGGGAGCGCGAACCCTGCCAAAAAAAAAAGAAGAAGCGCGGTCTCCCGCGCTCGATGCTAATTGGCCCCCGGGTGGGCCAAGTCCCGGGGGCATGCTGGGGGGTTAATTTTATGTGTGGGGGCCTCTAAGGGCCCCCAAGCCCGGGGACCACCACCCCCGGGGCTTTATGGATAATGGTGCGGGAGGGCTCTGAGCCCTCCCGCAGCCCCGAGGACCACCACCTCCCGGGGCTTCTTTTTTATATTTGAAAAACCTGTGTGGGGGCTCCAGCCCCCACACGCCCCGGGACCACCACCTCCCGGGGCACTAAGAAAAATGAAAATGGGGGTCCGTTTTGGACCCCCAAGCCCCGGGGACCACCACCTCCCGGGGCTTTTCGATGTAGGGAGGGGGCCGCGCGGCCCCTCCTGGAGCCTGTGGTGGCCCTGGGGACCGCCACCCCCAGGGCCAGCTCCTGCAGTGTCCCGGGGTGCCTACCCCCGGGACACTGCTGTTTGCATTGACAGGACGGGAGCCTCGCGGCTCCCGTCCTGTCATTGCAAACTTGCTTTGGATATTGGAAGAGAGAGCAGGAAACCTGCTCTCTCTTCCAATATCCAAAGCCGATTGCTTTCCACATGGGGAGCAGCATGTTAGCTGCTCCCCATGTGTAAGCAATGCCGGCTCCCGTAGGACACGGGGAGCCGGCGGGACTGTGGGGGGCTTGGGGACCCCCCACAGTCCCCAACGAGAGGCCAGGCCCCGGGGGATGGGGTCCCCGGGGCCATAAGAGGCCACGGAGGGGGGCCACGCAGCCCCCCTCCGCAAAGTAACAAAAATGGGAAAAAAAAAAAAAAGTGCAAGGCCGGCCCCGGGGGATGGGGTCCCCAGGGCCTTAAATGGCCTGAGGAGGGGGGCCACGCAGCCCCCCTCCAAATAAAAATAAAGAGGCCATGCCCGGGGAATGGGGTACCCGGGGCCAATACAGGCCCAGGGAAGGGGGGCCACGGGGCACTCTTCCCGTTTTTTTTAAATTTTAATTTAAAAAAGGGGTAAGGCCCTGGGGATGGGGTCCCCAGGGCCTAAAAATAGGAAAAGGAAGGGGGCCACACGGCTCCCCTTCAGGGGAAATTTTTTTTTTTTTTTTTAAACGATCGGGCCCGCAGGCCCCGCCCCTTCCTTCACCACTCTGCAAACGCGCCCCTGGCGCGTTTGCAGAGAGGAACGAATTCCCCTTGAATACTGGGGGTCCCTGAGGGCCAACTAGCCCACCAGGAACCTCCAGTATGCGCCAGGAGCTGCCTTGCAGAGAGGTGTACAGAGGCCACGCCCTTTTACACCTCTCTGCAACGCAGCTCTGTGGCGCGTTTTGGAGGAACATGGTGGGCTAGTTGGACTCCAGGGACCCTCAGGATTCAAGGGAGTTAATCCCCCGACTTAAAACGCGCCACGGGCGCGTTTGCACAGTGGTGAAGGGAGGGGCGGGGCTTCAGGTGACATGTGTGCAAACAGGCCCCGTGGCGCGTTTTAAGATGGGGAATTAAATCCTCTTCAATCCTGAGGGTCCCTGGGGGCCAACTAGCCCAACAGGTACGTCCAGAAAGCGCCACAGAGCTGCGTTGCAGAGAGGTGTAAAAGGGGTGTGGCCTCTGTACATGTCTCTGCAACGCAGCCCCCTGGCGCATACTGGAGGTTCCTGGTGGGCTAGTTGGCCCGTAGGGACCCTCATGATTCAAGGGGACTTAATCCCCCAACTTAAAACGCGCCACGGGGCGCGTTTGCACAGATGTCACCTCAGGCCCCGCCCCCTCCCTTCACCATTGTGCAAATATTCCTCTAAAATCAGCCGAAATACGAATTCCGATTTACTCACCTGTTATCAGGAGAGACCTCAGTGCTGCATCTTTCAGCCCAGTACTGATCCTCAAAAGTAATTTTAACCGTACTTACCGGTAACTTGAATTTCCTTCATAGGCTAACATTGACTGGTTTCACTTGGAAATTCTTCTAAGTGTGGAGTTTTGGAACTTTAAAATATTCCTCTAAAATCAGCCGAAATACGAATTCCGATTTACTCACCTGTTATCAGGAGAGACCTCAGTGCTGCATCTTTCAGCCCAGTACTGGTCCTGAAAAGTAATTTTAACCGTACTTACCAGTAACTTGAATTTCCTTCCATAGGCTAACATTGACTGGTTTCACTTGGAAATTCTTCTAAGTGTGGAGTTTTGGAACTTTAAAATATTCCTCTAAAATCAGCCGAAATACGAATTCCGATTTACTCACCTGTTATCAGGAGAGACCTCAGTGCTGCATCTTTCAGCCCAGTACTGATCCTCAAAAGTAATTTTAACCGTACTTACCAGTAACTTGAATTTCCTTCCATAGGATATCATTGCCTGCTTTTTGCTGAAAAAGTTTCTAAGTGTTGATTTTTGAAACATACAAATATTCCTCTAAAATCAGCCGAAATCCGAATTCTGATTTACTCACCTGTTATCAGGAGAGACCTCAGTGCTGCATCTTTCAGCCCAGTACTGGTCCTGAAAAGTAATTTTAACCGTACTTACCGGTAACTTGAATTTCCTTCATAGGCTAACATTGACTAGTTTCACTTGGAAATTCTTCTAAGTGTGGAGTTTTGGAACTTTAAAATATTCCTCTAAAATCAGCCGAAATACGAATTCCGATTTACTCACCTGTTATCAGGAGAGACCTCAGTGCTGCATCTTTCAGCCCAGTACTGATCCTCAAAAGTAATTTTAACCATACTTACCGGTAACTTGAATTTCCTTCATTTCCTTCACTCGACCAGACCACAGACAACAGGACCGCCCTCAAGCACGCCACCCGCAAACACCACCAGCTGATCCGTGCCACCAAGAAGTCGGCACTCAAAGAACGACTGGACAACAACGCCCACGACAGCAAGGAACTTTTCAGCATCGTCAAAGAGTTCTCCAACCCAAGCGCCGGAAACAACGACATCACCCCCTCGCAAGACCTCTGCAACTCACTCGCCGCGTTCTTCCACCGCAAGATCACCGACATACATAACAGCTTCGACGCACAGACTACGCACCCTACCGCCGAACCAACGCCCGCCACCACCACCCTCTGCAACTGGACCCCGATCAGCACCGAAGACACCACCCGCACGATGAACTCCATCCACTCCGGATCACCAACCGACCCCTGCCCACACCACGTCTTCAACAAAGCCGACGCCACCATCGCACCCCATCTCCGGGACATCATCAACTCCTCCTTCCACACCGCCACCTTCCCGGAGAGCTGGAAGCACGCCGAGCTTACCGCCCTCCTGAAGAAACCAACGGCGGACCCCACCGACCTCAAGAACTACCGTCCCATCTCGCTCCTTCCGTTTCCGGCCAAAGTCATCGAGAAGACCGTCAACAGACAGCTTGCCGCCTTCCTCGAGACGAATGGATCCTCGACCCCTCGCAGTTCGGGTTTCGGGCCAACCACAGCACCGAGACCGCCCTTATCGCAGCCACCGACGACATCAGAACCCTAACCGACAACGGGGAAACAGCAGCCCTCATCCTCTTGGACCTCTCCGCGGCGTTCGACACCGTCTGCCACCGCACCCTAGTGAAGCGCCTCAGCAACATCGGAATCCGAGAGAAAGCACTGGAATGGATCATCTCGTTCCTCGCCGGAAGAACCCAGAGAGTCCGCCTCCCCCGTTCAGATCCGAGGCCACCGAAGTCATCTGCGGCGTTCCACAAGGATCTTCACTCAGTCCAACCCTCTTCAACGTCTACATGAGCCCCTCGCAGCCATCGCACGCCAACACAACCTCAACATCATCTCCTACGCCGACGACACCCAGCTGATCCTCTCCCTCACCAACGACCCCACCACCGCCAGAGCCAACCTACACGACGGGATGAGAGACGTCGCCGACTGGATGAGGAACAGCCACCTTAAACTGAACTAAGACAAGACGGAAGTCCTCATCCTGGGCTCATCACCCTCCGCCTGGGACGACTCTTGGTGGCCCCCGGCCCTGGGCACCGCGCCCAAACCAACGGACCACGCACGCAATCTGGGCTTCATCCTGGACTCCTCCCTGTCGATGACCAGACAAGTCAACGCCGTCTCATCTTCGTGCTTCAACACCCTGCTCATGCTCCGCAAGATCTTCAGATGGATCCCCACTGAAACCAGGAAGACCGTCACCCAGGCACTCGTCACCAGCCGACTGGACTATGGGAACACCCTCTACGCCGGAACCACAGCCAAACTTCAAAAAAGACTCCAGCACATCCAGAACGCCTCCGCACGACTCATCCTGGACATCCCCCGACACAGCCACATCACCGGACACCTGAAAGACCTGCACTGGCTCCCCGTCAGCAAGAGAATCACGTTCAGACTCCTCACCCACGCACACAAGGCCCTCCACGACCTGGGCCCCAAGTACCTCAACGACCGCATGACCTTCTACACGCCCACCCGCCAGCTACGATCAACCAGCCACGCCCTCGCCACCGTACCACGCATCCGCAGAGCCACCGCCGGAGGAAGATCCTTCTCCTACCTGGCAGCCAAGACCTGGAACTCCCTCCCCACTCACCTTCGGCGAACCCAGGACCATCTCTCCTTCAGGAAGCAGCTCAAGACCTGGCTGTTCGAGCAGTAACTTACCCCCTCCCCCAGCGCCTTGAGACCCTCCCGGGTGAGTAGCGCGCTCTATAAATGCCGTGATTGATTGATTGATTGATTGCTTCATAGGCTAACATTGACTGGTTTCACTTGGAAATTCTTCTAAGTGTGGAGTTTTGGAACTTTAAAATATTCCTCTAAAATCAGCCGAACTACGAATTCTGATTTACTCACCTGTTATCAGGAGAGACCTCAGTGCTGCATCTTTCAGCCCAGTACTGATCCTCAAAAGTAATTTTAACCGTACTTACCAGTAACTTGAATTTCCTTCCATAGGATATCATTGCCTGCTTTTTGCTGAAAAAGTTTCCAAGTGTTGATTTTTGAAACATACAAATATTCCTCTAAAATCAGCCGAAATCCGAATTCTGATTTACTCACCTGTTATCAGGAGAGACCTCAGTGCTGCATCTTTCAGCCCAGTACTGGTCCTGAAAAGTAATTTTAACCGTACTTACCGGTAACTTGAATTTCCTTCATAGGCTAACATTGACTGGTTTCACTTGGAAATTCTTCTAAGTGTGGAGTTTTGGAACTTTAAAATATTCCTCTAAAATCAGCCGAAATACGAATTCCGATTTACTCACCTGTTATCAGGAGAGACCTCAGTGCTGCATCTTTCAGCCCAGTACTGATCCTCAAAAGTAATTTTAACCGTACTTACCAGTAACTTGAATTTCCTTCCATAGGATATCATTGCCTGCTTTTTGCTGAAAAAGTTTCTAAGTGTTGATTTTTGAAACATACAAATATTCCTCTAAAATCAGCCGAAATACGAATTCTGATTTACTCACCTGTTATCAGGAGAGACCTCAGTGCTGCATCTTTCAGCCCAGTACTGGTCCTGAAAAGTAATTTTAACCGTACTTACCAGTAACTTGAATTTCCTTCCATAGGCTAACATTGACTGGTTTCACTTGGAAATTCTTCTGTGTGTGGAGTTTTGGAACTTTAAAATAGTCCTCTAAAATCAGCCGAAATACGAATTCCGATTTACTCACCTGTTATCAGGAGAGACCTCAGTGCTGCATCTTTCAGCCCAGTACTGATCCTCAAAAGTAATTTTAACCGTACTTACCAGTAACTTGAATTTCCTTCCATAGGAATCCATTGTCTGGTTTTCAGCAGAAAAGTTTCAAAGTGTCGATTTTCACAAACTACAAATATTCCTAAAAAATCGCCTGTATGACTTAAACGCATTCTTTCAACTGTTTACAGGAGATGCACCAGTGCTGGATCCAGGATCCAACACTGAGTAAGAAAAAGTAACGATAACAGTTTTTAACTTCTAAGTGAATTTCCTTCCATAGGATAACATTGGTGATTCTATGAGAAAAAGTTTCCAAGTGTGAACTTTTAAAGTACAATAATATTCCTTAAAAATCACGACTGTAACCAAAACGCTTTTACTCAACTGTTTACAGGAGATGTCCCAGGACTGAATCTAGGATCCAGTAATGTGGTTAGAAAAGTAATCCATAAAGTAACTAATTGCATTTAACTAGAAATTCACATTGAGCTGAATGTTGCATTGTGTTTGAAAATGTGTTGCCCATTGCAACAACTGTAACTACTGTACTTAAAAGTCTATTGCCTATGTGCAAAGTAATTAAACTAAAGTAATTCATTCTGAGAAAGTATTTTTTGTAATGTAATGTATAATGTAATTACAATGTAATTTAAAAAATAAAATATGTAAAAAAAAATTGTTTCTAAAAAATTTGGAAATCAGTATGAAAAAAATTTATATAACAATTAATACATTTAAAAATTGTCATTTACAAAACCTTTGAAATTCACTGAAAAAACTGTAGGTTTCAGACATGTTATAGTTACAAATTAGCATTTAAAAAACCTTTGAAATTCACTGAAAAAACCATAGGTTTTAGGGACAGTTATAGTTAGTTGGACATTGCACTCGTACAAAACCCGTGAAATTCCCCGTTATAGTTAGTCCAGCTAACTATAACTCGCGCCTCGCAATGCACTGCTGATGACGTCACATATTACATCACTCATGACATGGTCAGTGACATCACTGATGACATCACTGATGACATCTCAAATGACATCACTGATGACATCATCCACGTGATAATCTGATGCACCTCCTCACACTCTAATATAACCTTTGATACACCCACTCTAAATTACAGACTGCCATTCGCAAAACCATAGACACTCCAACACCAATAACTACATACCCACTCACTGATTCTTAGGTCTACGCACACATCCACTCACTCACCCGTACAGTCACTCATACTTACGGTCACTCAGTACAGGACTATCATATGCACTCATACTCCTATATAGACACTCAAACACCGCCACTCATCCATAGAGGTACTCACACACCTAGTCAGTCATGCAAATAATTAAACACACTACCATTTACTCACCTATACAGTTATACACACACCAGCTCACTTACTCATACAAATAGTAGCACATTCTTACGCTCTTATACAATCACTGATACAAGCACACACTCATCCATACAGCCACTATCACAATCACTCACTCTCGCTTATAGCTATTTATATACTCCAACACACATATATACTGCCTTTCACATATGTAGTTACTCACACATGTACCACTGGGACATACATTCACTCACTAACACACTCTTACACACACTTACCCACCCATACAGTCTATCACAGTTGCACTCTTGAAACCATCCACCCAGTGAATCACCCACTCACACATCTATGCACAGAGTTGCACACACCCCTCCCACACAAACACTCAGGCACCCATACAGATACTCAGACAAGCATTCAATAACTCATATAGACACTCATGTAGCTATTCACAAACACATGCAGCCACTTACACAGCAACAGACAGACGGATACAGACATTCACCCAGTTTAGTCACTAACCCATGCATTCAGTAAGATATGTTAAATCACTCACTTATAGAGTCAGTCACGCACCTACTAAATCATCCATACAGACACTTACACACCCACTCATTCTTCAATACGTCTTTTCCTATATATATTAAAAATATTTAAACTTTACAGAAACACACAGTCACTGGATGATGTCATCAGTGATGTCATCAGTGATGTCATTTGAGATGTCATCAGTGATGTCATCAGTGATGTCACTGACCATGTCATGAGTGATGTAATATGTGACGTCATCAGCAGTGCATTGCGGGCGCGAGTTATAGTTAGCTGGACTAACTATAACGGGGGAATTTCACGGGTTTTGTACGAGTGCAATGTCCAACTAACTATAACTGTCCCTAAAACCTATGGTTTTTTCAGTGAATTTCAAAGGTTTTTTAAATGCTAATTTGTAACTATAACGTCCCTGAAACCTATAGTTTTTTCAGTGAATATATATATATATATATATATATTGCCTACTGGCAGTCGCCAGTAGGTAGTTATAGTTAGGACCTCGTTTCTATTCAAAAAGCGTTTTTTCTTTTCCCAATAACTTTGGCGCCGGTTGACGAAATTTTCAAAACTAGTGGGGCGCTCCGGTCAGCTGCTGTCTTGAAAGTTTCGGGGTGATTCGTCAAGTGGGGCCGAGAAAAAAGGGGGGTCCCAAAATGCATTTTCAAGCGGGGCCGAGAAAAAAGGGGGGTCCCAAAATGCATTTTCCCCATGTAATTTTCCATAGGAAACTTTAGACAAAGCTACAGCCCGAACTGCTGAACGGAATCACACCAAATTTGGTAAAAAGGTAGGTCTTGGTTCAGAAAGATCCCTTTTTGTTAAATGGTGTAAATCCGTTCAGTAGTTCCTGAAAAATTAGAAAAAGAAAAAATATCGATATCTGTGGGCACGGTGGGTTCGCGAACCCTCCCGAACACGAGCTTCATTCTCATTTGCTGCCAACACTCCAAATCAGGAAGTGTTGGCAGCCATCTTGTGACTCGGTAGAACCATATATATATCGGCCACACTGGCAACAGATTAGATTGCCCAGTGCCCACCCATGCTCAGTAGTATTCGCTATTCTCTTTTTTTTCCAGAGGTACATAATTATTAACCCATTATTAATTATTAATTGCAGACATCGATTTATCGTCCTTCCAGCACTAAAGGCTACGCTTGTCCACTTCATAGGTCGAGTCAACTTCAGTTTGTTGTAACTTGTACTAGGCTATCCCTGCCACCATTATGTTTTATTTTACTTTAGCTTTGCTTATCATTCATCATCTGGTTTCTTGATTGGCAGTCTTCTTCTTGTGTACTTACTACTACTCGTTCCCTAGTCTCCCTCAGGTGACTAACTGTCTCATTTTCTTTTTTTGAAAATGCAACTGTCTACTACTGCTACCACCACCCACCATGGCACCTTAGGAAACCAAACCATCACCATGCAGCCATTGCTTCCCCTAAACATCAATCACAGGTAAGAGAAAAAGTATGGGGGAGTCAATAATGTATATACTATGGAAATTAATTAATTCACACACCCACATCCTTCTGAGTACATACTACAAAGGGGTTTTAGTTGCAGAATGCATAGACTAGGAGGAGAGACTGACAGCAGTAGGACAAGTGAGGGTACTGCATCTATCTGTCAGTGTGTTACACTATTGGCAGATTTAAAAAACTGACTGCGGCCCTGCAGCAAAAGGAGGAAACAAACAAGGTGACGTAAAAGAGTAACCCCCCAGAAAAGATTTGCATCATATGTATTGTAAAACTATAAATAATTTATTACCCTAACAAATATAAACTAGAAGAAAAACCCATAACACCTGACCCACCCCTCTCCCTAACCCCAACCAACGTCCAGTAAGTTAAATAAATGTCCGTCGAAGTTGAAGAAAAAAAAGTAAACCCCAAGTTTCCCCAACTCCCAACATCCCACCCACCAAAAGAAAGAATAAAAAAGGGGGCAAGGGTCGAAGACTGAGGTCTAGCAGCGGGGTTGCCGCCAGTTCACTCCAGGACCTCCTCCAGCTTGGCCTCTAGGCGCGCCATCCGGAGGAGCATGTGGCGCCGAAAGTTCCTGCAGGAACAACAGGGGTGGGCAGCAGTAGATGATGATGAAGTTGATGGGCGGTGGGCGGCTGCCAGAACACGACGCCGTACCACTGGAGGCACGGTGGGCTCGCTGGGCCCCGGGGCATTGGACGAAGAAGCTGCAGCTGCCGCCTCCTCCTCCTCCTCTGCCAGGGCAACCAGCCGGCGATATTCATCCCGGATGGCCTCCAGCTTCCTTTGCTGGGCCCTGGCTGCTAACTCCTGCCTGGTGGGTTGGGAAGGAGTAGCTATATCAAGAAAGAAAAAAAAGACAATTGTAACCAATGCTCTTAGCAAAACAGTAACACAAAATTAGACACATAAACATTATAGTGGCACAGTAGCACTAGCAGTTGTGGTATCCTCCTCACTTCCTCTGCCCCTAAGATTTGGATGTGATGATTAGGCTTTCAGGCACTATGGAGAAGAGTAGAAGTATTCTTCTTCTCTCTCTTGTTTAGCACAATTGATCTTGTAGGCATGCCAGCTAAGTCAGCTTGTGCCCCAAACAGACATACTTGTGTCACAGACTCATGTTAATTTACTACTGTCTGCATGTGGGGCAGCTGTACTACACAATTATATATTTTTCCATTACGGCCATACTCTGTTAAATCAATGGCAAATGCTCAGACAATTTCACTTTCACCCTGACTACTGCAATAAGGAGCATGATAATGATGACATGCTTATGAATGATGATATATGGCAGCACAACATCATGTCACTCATGTGATGATGATGATGACATACTGAGTAATTTGTAAGTACTAGTTACCATGCAGCTGATAGGCCACCCATGGCTGACACAGTCAAAAATGACATGGGTAGGGACTGGAGCAGAAGTGGGCCTCGGGGTCGGAGGGAGGCGATTAATGATGGGTGGGTAGGGTACATAATAGTCATGCACAATATATATGTTGTGCTTGCAAACTACTGTGAGTCAAGGGAGTATTCCATTCTGAAATACAACCTAAAGCCTTTGAATCCAAAAACAGTCCTTGTTCTTCCCAGTGCTTTTTTCATTTATCAGTGCATTGCTCTTCTAGCATTATTATTTTATTCTTCACCCTTGGCTTTGGTACTCTGGCACGGTTTAATTTTCTTTTGCATTCTCTTCATCCAGTCTAACTCTGTTTTCACCTACTATCTATGATACCATCCAGGCATCCATCCATCCAAACATGGCTATCATAAACCGGCTTTCACCGACAACATACAGTTGCCATAGATATAACCAACCACCACCCATGCGTCCTTGCTTGCCTTAGAATTTGACCCCTCAAACCCCCTGAAGGATTCCTTTCACCCATACAGTTTCACCCACCCAGGCAGGCATCCTTTCTGCTTTCTCTTTCACCTTTCACCCATCCTTCAACTACCCATGCATCCTATCATCTTCATCCTCTACCTATATGCATCCCGGGGCCCCTTCCTTCACCCACGCATCCTTCTCTGCCAGTCATACATGTCGTCTGACTCTTTGTCTTCATCATAAAACTGTCTCTGCTGAGTTGAAGATAGAATAGAATAGGCCATTAGTTACTCAACCCCCGCCGCTAATGCTAATGTTAAGTAAAGGGTGTCTTCTTCAACTGTTCAGCTTCCTGCTGCTCCTGGGAGGCCCCTCCAGCTCCTGCACCCGCCACACTGCCAGCAGACCCAGTCTTCTTCTTGCCCCTGGATGCTGATCATGTAAGACATAATTAATGAGACAAAAAATGATTTGTATTAAATAAATAAATATAATTGCTCTAAAAATATTTTTAGAGCGGAAAGCAGCTAATTGCAATAACATTGACCTATCCTAAATCAGATCAACTTATTTGACTAGTAGTAGCCGACTAGTATGTATCAGAGTCGAGTACCACCGATCATTATTATTCCACAGTTCAATTTTGATTCCTGAATCCTAAACATACCTAGCCCACCTATTCCAGACTTTGGAATGAATTGCAAAAAAATTATATTTGCTTCTACTAAGTTCCGATCTCATTCCCAATCATCTCTCAGTCTCCAACTCAAACCCCCTTTGACGGGCCAATTACTAAGTCTGCAATTTTATTCTTCTTAATGCATAGATGGACGCATGCATATTGCATACACCAAATTGGTTGGTTGCTATTCTATTCACTCACTATACGAACAAACTACAAAAGGTTCTACTAGGACTGAAGTCATGTGAGAGGACGTGTCATGCAGGCCGCTAAATTACCAAATAATACTAACTAACTACTACCACTACCTTAGTGACAGGAGACGGGACAGCCTGACAGGACAAAGGAAAGGACTGGAGTCTTTCCTATATGCATTACCTAACTTAAATTCTCTAACCTCTCTTACATACAGCCCAAGAGAGTGCAAAGTTGCAAACAAATACGGTTAGTTATTAGCGCCGAGCATGAGCACCTGTCTGGAAGTAACAATCACATAATAATAAGATTTTTAAACAACAGTTACCTGCATGTAAGCAGCAGCAGCATGTTAGCTATTTGCGAAAAAAATAATATTTGCAATAACACAGAATAGAAGAACACAATAGTAATATAATTAGCTACTCACCAAGCCCCGGGACCTCAACACCTGCTCCCGGTCCAGGATGTCGGACCACCGGTGCGTCAATTGGTTAAGGGTGCGCCGGACCCCATAGCAGCGAAACACTGCCCGGCGTACTCTCTCCTACCGCTGGTGACGCTCCCGGAGCCCATACCTGGACCCAGGCCTGCCGCCTGCTGCCAGGGTTAAGGGGAGGTGGCGCTGGACAAAAAAAACCAGTGCGGCCACCTCCGCCTCACTGAATAAGGCCCGTGGCTGCACCCCTTGTGGGCGCCGCCTTCCACAAGGAAGGTGGTCGTGGCTCTCACTCCTCGGCCTCTTCCCCTGGCCCTTAGTTTTTTTAAAGGCTCTTCGCCATGTTTCTGGGTAGGCGGGGGGCGGAAAAGAAAAGGTAGGAAGTAAGAAAGAAAGTAAAAGAAATGAAAAAAGCAAGTAATAGATAAAGAGTGAAAAACGCACTAAACAACGCACAAAAAATGCAAAATATACAATCAGGAATAGAGAGGGATAGATAATAAATGAAAAAGATCAAAAAAAGGTTCTAGAAACAAAGGATTGAAAAGATAAAGGGAGGATAGAAAAACAGGCCCAGAACCATAGCAAAAAGTGAAAAAACAAGATGGCCGCGTCCATTGGCGACCGTGTCGTGAAGTTCGCTCAATATTTCCCCCCGAGCACACAATAAGCATCCCCGAACATGCAAAACAGGTTCCCGAACAGGAAAAATGCATCGCAAACGGGCAGAACATCCAACTCCGCGTGCTTGCAGAACTCCGCAGAGTTTTTTTGCAACTTCGTGGAATTTCGCGCAGTGCGACTACGAGAACTCCGCCCAGCGTTAACCAGAATCCACTATTCTACCACTTTTAAAAGTGGCAGGAGTCTTCGTTAGCTGTACAGACCAGATAGCCCACCGTAGAGTTGTGGTTAGCCATTTGTGGGTGTACACCTCCTGAATCCCTACTTTCCCCACCTGTCCAGGTACAAATCTGCCTGGGGTGGGGAAGGGATGTTTCCTTCTTTGGGAGGCAGCCTGGTTGCATATAATAGGTGGTGCCTTGAAGTGCCATTTCACTGGCCATTTTGTTATGGCGGGAGGTGTGACTTCCATCCTGTCCATACCATTATTTCTGACTCCTGGGAGACTTCACACCTCCTGGCAGGGGATCAGATTCCTGTCTTGGTGGCAATTAGCGTGGGCTGGCAGCCAGAGCACAGGAAAGGCTGGGGCAACCAGTTGGGCAACCTCTAAGGTACCCACCTGGGTGCATGCTACATAGTCCTCGACAAGAGATTCATGTGAGGGGTGAAGAGGCATGTTGTTTGATACCAAAATCAACATATTTAGTCAGTACCATAATGAAGCTCAATATAATGCACCCTACCTCCTGGGCTCAGGAGGCCTGACTTAGGGATGGGTGGTAGATATTAAAAATAGTGCATTGACTTTGCCACACATGGTGAGGGCAAAGTCGACTTCGAGCAGTTTGCACTACTTCTGCAGTCTGCAATGGCAGGCCTGCTGTCAGTAGTATGCCTGGGTCACTCAGGGTGGCTAAACCAGTGCTTCAGTCCCTGGTGACCCCCTTAACTCCCATGCCCTGGGTACCACTGGTGCTATATGCTAGGGACTTATAAGGGGGATAAAGTTATTTGCCAATTGGGGTTACCAAATCACACATATCAGTTTTGAGGAAAGGGCACTGGCACTGGGGCCTGATTAGCAGGCTTCAGTGCACTGTCAGAGTCTAAAACCAGCATCTAGTAGTTCAAATGGTGAAAAAATTGCGGGGCATCTACACAAAGGCCTGGTTTCTTATAAAGACAAGCTGCCAGTTTTCACATCTAAATGATAAATTCTGTTCTTTACATGATTGCTTAATCTTACAGAATATTCACTCCCCATTCCACTCTCTAAATAATGAAGTAATGAACATTCTAAAGGAGTTTAATATTTAGTCAAAGGCTATTTGGCCTTTCATTAAATGCACATTCTGCAGTGAAAAGTGCCCAGTCCATTGAGGATCATATCACTGATTACAATCTGGATTTTATTGACATTACAGAGCCCTTGTTCTCTGATTATACACTTAAAGTTTCTAATAAAATTAAATCCAAACTATACTTCAATAGAAGCTCATCTCCCTTGCAAGAGAGGTGGTCGTCCATGTTTATAACACAGAATATCTTTAAGTGTACAAAGTTTGTCTATTTATAATACAGCACTAGAAACCTTGTCCATAAAATGTAAAGATCACAGTGAGTCGTCTTGGTCAGTGGTTGTAATCTATTGACTCCCTTGAGTGGACAGTGAGGCATTTGGCTTTTTTAACTTCAGTCGTGATTCAAGTGACTAGTGCCTTCTTTTTGATGTGAAGTTCAATATGTCTCTCCCCACTGACTAGTCTTTATAGGCTGCGATTCCTCCTACTGTCAGCCTTGCTACCCATTCCAAAATCTTGGTCAAGCCATTTTTGTCTCCCTTTTGCCTGTCAATTTAGCAGAACTTCTAAAGCTAAAGCAGGTACTACCCTGAGATTGAATATAGAAGCTGGAATTCAATTTCTGCTGATTCCCTAGTTAACGGCATCCTAAAGAAAGGGACTGAGACAGATTCTACTACTGACCCCCAGACTCATATGTACAAATCTTATGAGTTGTTGAACTTTGTGACTGACCACTTAGCCCCCCTTAATCAGAAATGTGAGTAAATAGATTTGTCCATCCTATAGAATGTTTTCCCTAGATTTAGTGGCACTAAAGTGTTCCTGCCATGCTGCTGAACACTATTGGTTGCATGACTATGGTCTATCTGCTAAATGGACTATGGTCCATCTGAGTTGCAAAGATTAAGTATATTTATGCCAAAATCTGTGAACCTTGGGGTAAGGGTAATGCACAACATGTCCACCTTTAGGCACCATTAATTTGGAATGCTATATTAGTGCAGGAGATTGATGAGGCCAGATAACAGAAAGGGTTTTTTGGGAAGGGAACAGAGGGGAAGGAGACCTAAAAGGAAAAAGAAACATTGTTTACTCCTTTCTTCAGAACTCCCTTAGCTCACACCCATCATTTTATAAAGGGCAAATTATCACCAGTGAATAAACGATAATATGATCCTTCATAAGCACTGCATCTCTCCACTGTGGGATTAGGGATAATAATTATAGTACAAGTGTGAACACAGAAAATTATGATACCCTTTAGTTTGGAGAGACTAATTAACAACAGGTTTACATAATATGGTACTCATCAATGAACATGTTCAGTGAGTATAACATTCACCTTTCATTGGCATCCACTTCCTTTCAGTGCTTCACAAATAGCAGTTGATTATTCCAGGGATCGTTTAAATATTCTGCCCAACATATCTTTTCACAACAGAGTTTGGTCTCAAGGTTTGAAGAGTTACTTCCACGCCTTGACCTATAGTCTCTCTCAAGAAATAATTCCCAACTAAACTTTCCATAAGTTGCCAAAACAGTTGAAACACTGAAAGTCATGCAGGTAACTTCTAATGCCAAAAGGTATCTGTTTGACCTGAAATCCTTGCCGTAATATTCCTCAAACGTTTTTCCTTTACTCCTCCTGGTTTGGTGAGTTGGTATTCGTTGGCATTAGGACACTGTGCACATTTTCTCTGCTTACCAATGCAAAAGTACTTTGCCCTCTCCTTCAAACATGGTACAATTGGACTACACATAATTGGCACATTTAATTTACTTGTAAGTCCCTAGTAAGCCTGCAGCACTCATGGTGTCACCCAATAAAGAGGCATTTTAAAGCATGTTTCAGGCCTGCAACTGTAGCCTGTGGTGCAGGTTTAAACTACCATTTGGACCTGACAAAATAAACCTTTTGTCAGTCCTAAACTTTTTTCTCTGATACATTTAAGTCACCCCAAATGTAGGCCTTCAAGGATCATATGGCATGGTGCATTGTATTGTGTACTTAAGTTTTACATGTCCTGGCAGTGAAAAACCCCTAATGTCATTTTTCTCTGCTTTAAGGCCTATCTTTGCAAATGACCAACACTGGGTTACCTCATTACAATAAAATAAGTGTTACCGTTAAATTGGGAGCAGGTAGAGATGTGCAGGCACATGCATCAAAGTAGGCTTTTGCGAGTCCTTAATTGTGATAATTAAGGACTCGCAATAAAGCACTCGCAAAAGCCTATGCATGTAGGAATCGCTATTAAATTAGCGATTCCTACATATTCCTTATTTGCGACTCACAAATTGCGAGTCGCAAATAAGGAATGGCGTCCCATTCATTCCTATGGGCCTACAGGCCCATAGGGATGAATGGGAAGTGCATGTGCAATTTGCGAGTACCAATAGGTTCTCGCAAATTAGCATGGAATTTCAAGGGTGCAAGGGTGTCAAAAGGACACCCTGTTGCACCCTGAAATAGTGATGTGCACCCATGTTGCGCACACACATGCCACAAGGGCATGTGTGTGCGCAACATGAAACTTTGAAAAATGCACTTTAGTGCATTTTTCAAAGTTTTTGCAAATTACCGAACAGTTTAATTGCTCGGTAATTTGCGGACCCAAATAGCGAAATCGCTATTTTAAAGTGGTTCTTGCATTGCATTTAAGGAATCGCAAATTGCGATTCCTTAAATGCAGTCTCAATTTAAGAAATCGCAATAAATTGCAAATTCTTAACTTGTGAGTGCCTTGAACCTTGATGCATCGCAAAAGCCCTTTTTGCGGGCGCAAACGGCCGATTTTTGAAAATCGCACCGTTTGCGCTCGCAAAAAAGGTTGATGTACGTGCCTGGTGGTGTTTACACTCAAATGAACTGTCATTTAAAGTCTTCTTTAATGCTAAAGTGAGGTTTGAAGTCACAATTGTGAAAATGCCACTTTTAAAACCTTAGCATTTTCTTGTCCCAAACATTTGTGGCTTTTGCCAGTGTTCTGGGTCACAAGACTGTGAATGGTTCAGCTGTTGGGTTTTGTGTATTGCTTCCAGACAGTTATACAAAAGATGCTTAGGTATGGACAGGATTGGCCATCTTGGCAGGATGGCTGGGGAAGGAGCTGTACCCAGCCAACCTTGCATTTACACTTTGACTCCTACACACAAAAAGAATCCTGACCCGATGCCTGCCCGGCCTTTTGTCACCCGAGACAGTTTGGAGCTTTGACAGGGGAAGGGCAAGAACTTTCAATAACCAGATTTGGGGGTAGGACAGGGAGTCCCCAGTGCAAAGGCTGGCACCAGGTATACATTTTGGGACCTCTAGAGTCACTTTCCAGGAACTACGGAAGTTATAGAAGAAGTACTTCCCTGCTGCCAGAGAACTGCCCGGATACTTGAAGGACTGCCTTGCTGTCTGAGAAGGAAGAGTGAGCCTGCCTTCCTTCATCCCAGACCAGTGCTGCGGCAAAAAATGATGGGCAGAATGTTGAATGAATCAAATATTCACCCCCAGTCAAGATGTCTGGGTTAAATCCATTGTTCTTTGCTCACTACACCACCACAGTTTGGGAACAGTCCAGCCCAACCTGCCAAGCCGGGTCCTCCCTGGACTGGAAACAAGCATCCTGGGACCGGTTTCAGGGTAACACCCCTCATCAGCCAGGGTAGCTTTAGTCCAGTGGTACAGCGAGCAAGGGACCCACGTCTGGGAATACCCATCCCACTTACGGTGAAAAGTGGTGCGGCAACAAATGATAGACGGAATGCTGAATGAATCAAACATTCACAGAGTCAAGAGATCTGGGTTAAATCCATCGTTCTTTTGCTCACCACGCCACAGGGGTGGCCTGCATGGATCGGGGGCGGGGAGTGTGAGGAGGAGAGGGGTATACACAAGGGAAAAAAACTTACCTCCTCACCACGTCTCTCCTCCGTCGTCGCCGCATCTATCCTCTGTCTTCTTGCTGCGTCTCTCCCAGCCAGTTGCAGGTTGCACCCAGGCTCCCCTGATCAATCACAATTCTGCAATGCTGCATTGTGATTGTTCTGAGTGCCATGGTTGGTCGCTCAAACAGGGAATGGGAGCCGGGCCATGTTCTCAACCCAGGGTGGAGAAGATGAAAGTACTGGCCAGCCTCAGACGGCCAGCCAAACAGTCATGTGCACCTACAAAGTGCCCACCACTCCTCTCCCTGCTCCTCTGTGAGCAGAGCAGCCTTGCCCTGCAAGACTGCCGGAGCAAGTACAAATAAAATGTACTATCATTTTATTTTTATTTTAATTCACTGCTGCAAAGCAGTGGGGCAACTCTCCCCTGCAATAGCAGAGGAGCCGCCACTGGTTTGGACTCAGTCATATGTAAATCAGTCTTGACCCTGTTCCTCCTTGGAACAGTCCAGCCCGAACTGCCAAGCTGGGTCCTCCTTGATCAGAAACAAGCATCCTGGGACATGTTTTGGGGTAACACCCCTTATCTGCCAGGCTAACTTGACGCCTATGGGACAGCGAGCTAAGAACCCACGTCTGGGCATACCCATCCCACTTAGGGTAAAAAGTGCTGCAGCAAGAAATGATGGACAGAATGCTGAAGGAATAAAACATTCATCCCCAGTCAAGAGATGTGGGTTAAATCCATTGTTCTTTTGCTCACTACGTGGGATGGGTATGCCCAGATGTGGGTCCCATGAACTCTGTGCCACTGGAGTCAAGCTAACCTGGCTGATGAAGGGTGATACCCCGAAACCAGACCTAGGATGCATGTTTCGGGTGCAGGGAGGACCTGGCCTGGCAGGACTGTTCCCATGGGGAGCAGGGTCAAGACAGATTTCCATATGGCTGGGTTTAATAGTGGAATGGCATGGGGAGCAAAAAACAATGGATTTAGGCCCAGATCTGTTGACATCTGAAAGAAAAACAAGAATTATGTGAATACAGCCGCAATTAAAAAATATGGTCAGTGCACTGAACCTAACAAAGACTATGGACAATTGTGTTGATAATTTTCAAGAGTTTCTTGCTTATCGCAAGAACTCAAAAGCCATTAAGGGCCCGATTACGATGTTGGTCGTAAAGCCTCCGACCTTAGGTCGGAGGCTTCACGAACCGACATTGTCGGTTTCCCTTCCAACCGGAATTCAACCCTGACGGTCATTCCAGCTGACTTCCGATGATCTCAAGGAGCCCGTCGGCCAGTCGAAACCAGCCCGTAATCCATATGGATGGCGGTTTACGACTTCAGAATTACGATGCACGGTTTTCAGCAGGGTTCCCATGCCGGCCTTTCCGACATGGAAACCCTGTCGGAAAGCATGTTTGGGGGCCCTTAGCAGGGCCCCCTTTCCCTTGCAGCCTCCAGTTGGGGGCAGAGGGGGGACCATGTTAATCCCTGCACCTTGTGGCAGGCACCTAAAGATGCCTGCCACAAGGTGCAGGAATTAACACAATCTCCCATTTCTCCATGGGAGCTTGTGTTATGGCCGGTTTACGGCCGTAACACAAGCTCCCATAGAGAAATGGAGAATGTGGTTGCATCATAATTAGGAGGTCAGGGCCGCCGACCGGAGGTCGGTCGGTCCCGTTTCCGCCATGGTGTCCGTCAGAGGAAACTCCGACTGACATCGTAATAGGTCCCAATGTGTCATCACACAAACTGTACCTTAAAGAATTACTTAGAATCTCTCTGAAGCAATAGAGAGAGCAAGACATGAAGTAAAAATATCACAAACTTGTATTTTCAGTGAGTGTAGCTGAAAGTAGCAGGTGGCAAATTAGTAATCAAGGGCAAGATTGTTATGTAATGTACTTTGAATAATTTGAAAAGCGTCTTCTGATTATTTTCTTCCCTGTTCCCAAATTAGATATCAGAACAGTGAAAATCCAGTGTTGTGGATTCCAGCCCCCCTCAAGCTGAAAAAGAGGCCTCAGATAGCTACCATAGGATGAGGAAGTGCCTACATTTCTCCTGTCCTTATCAACCCTGTTTCTCCCGAGAGTCAGTCGCCAGCACTGATTGCTCTCAGTGTTTTGAGGAACAATTCTCCTGGTTCTAAGCAGACTCTCTTTGCTGCTGCAAATTCTTGGAAATCAGGTGAGAGTTTCTTGACGGGAAGCTAAATCTGCCTAAGCGAAGATGGATCCTGATATCCATTCTAATACCCATGGCTTTGCTGATTTAGCACAGAATCGCCCAGATCTTAGACAAACCCCTACTCTAGAAGATATAGCACAGACACTGGCAACTGTTCAGGCAAAACTCCAAATGTTGCATCTCGAGAACCAATCCCTTAGAGCAGAACTAATGAAATATGAACCATGTACAGTCATGTGGATCAGAGGCCCTGGAGCAACCTCAAAGTTAAAGTCATGTAAAACCAAAGGCCACAAAAAAGACAGTTGGTTCCACCAAAATTCTGGAAACTGAAGTGGAAACTAGTTGGCTTGGAAAGGGAAGAGATTGACTTTTTGAGTGATTCTGCATGTATGATTTCACAGTAAATGTGGAATACCTTAAAACACATCCCGAAACACTTCACTAGTACAGTTATCCTAGTATTCTCCAATCAGTCACAGAAACGTCTTCCCATGCTCTTGGATTCAGGTGCCGGCGGTAATTTCTTAGACATCTCTGTGGAAAAAAGTTCAGGAATACATTTCGCATAAAAAGACATACCGGATCCTGTGTGATCCGTAGATGGCTTGGAACTATCTCCTGGCTTAATTACCGATCAGTCAGAGCCTTGACTTTAATCTATGACAATGGATACTCTGAAAAACTCCAGTTTGACCTGACTGATACTCCAATTTTTAGAGCCATTGTGGGAGTGCCATGGCTCCAATTAAATAGTCCTAGGATTAACTTGTCTACTGGAACCATTGGCCTTAGCTTCACGTCATTGTTTGTGATCATGTTATCAGGAAGCCACTGATTGGTCCACTCCCTTATTGTGTGCTACTATGCAAGCCCACAAAATGTAGACCTTACCAAACCCCTACCTAGAGTTTGCAGATGTGTTTGATAAAGTAAAGGCCACCATTCTGTCCCCATGTAGTGACTTTGATTGTAGAATTGACCTAGTGCCTGGGGCAAGTCTGCCTTGCAGCTGCATCGATGCCTTGTCAGAACCAGAGAATCAACACCACCGAGAATCCATGGATAAGTTGCTAGCACCAGTGGGTTCATTCATGATTCTACCTTAACCGTTTCTTCTCCATAGATTTTTTGGGTGATTACGACCCTGCATAGATTATAGGGCTCTAACTGAATAAACAATAAAAAACCAATACCAATTTGCCTCTGATTCCAGTTCTCTTAGATTAAGTGATAAAGCATCTATCTACACCAAGCTGGACCTGCGAGGAGCTTACCATTTGATGCGTGTTCAGGAGGGAGACAAATGGAAAACCAACTTAAAACTAAGTTTGGTTTGTTCAAATATTGGGTTAATGTCATTCATTCTCCGTAACTCTCCTGCAGTGTTCCAGTTTTTCATCAAGGAAGTTCTTTGCGAATTTTTGGATATTTTCTCAATTGTCTGCTTTGACGACATTTTAATCTTTACACAAAATGAACAAGAACACAGCTCTCATGTGAAAGTTGTCATACAAAAATTGAGGGCTAACCAGTTATTTGCAAAACTGGAAAAATGTGTGTTACACACAAAGCAAGTATCTATCAATCAATCACAGAATTTGTAGAGCGCACTACTTACCCGCGAGGGTCTCAAGGCGCTGGGGAGAAAAAAGGGGGGGGGGTGCTGCTACTGGTCGAACAGCCAGGTCTTGAGTAGCCTCCTGAAGGTCAGCAGGTCTTGGGTCTGTCGTAGGCTTAGTGGAAGGGTGTTCCAGGTCTTGGCGGCAAGGTGTGAGAAGGATCTGCCGCCGGTGGTTGTTCTTCGAATGCGAGGGACGGTGGCGAGGGAGAGGTCGGCGGAGCGGAGCTGGCGGTTGGGGACGTAGAAGAAGAGTCGTCTGTTGAGGTAGGCTGGGCCAGTCTTGTGGAGTGCCTTGTGTGCGTGGATGAGGAGTTTGAAGGAGATTCTCCTGTCGACGGGGAGCCAGTGCAGGTTCCTCAGGTGGGAGGTGATGTGGCTGTGGCGTGGTATGTCGAGGATCAAGCGTGCGGAGGCGTTTTGTATGCGTTGCAGTCGCTTGATGAGCTTGTCCGGGGCTCCCGCGTAGAGGGCGTTCCCATAGTCAAGTCTGCTATTGACGAGGGCCTGGGTGACTGTTCTTCTTGTATCTGTCGGGATCCACCTGTAGATCTTGCGAAGCATGCAGAGGGTGTTGAAGCAGGAGGAGGAGACTGCGTTGACTTGCTTGGCCATGGAGAGCGTTGAGTCGAGGATGACTCCCAGGTTGCGTGCGTGGTCGGTGGGTGTCGGGGCTGCTCCCAGTGTCGTTGGCCACCAGGAGTCATCCCAGGCTGAGGGGTTGGAGCCGAGGATGAGGACCTCTGTCTTGTCCGTGTTCAGCTTTAGTCGGCTGATCTTCATCCAATCGGCGACGGCCTTCATTCCTTCATGGAGGTTGGATTTGGCGGCGTGGGGGTCCTTGGTGAGGATATCTATCTCCAATGTCTTCTTACAAAGTTTTTCCTTATGCCATCACTTTCACCTGTCTGTCTTCTGCGTTCCATTAACAACCTAAATTGTAAATAGCCTCATCTAACCCTCGCCAAAGTCTTGGCCTAAAGTCAACCTTACCTAACAAAGTAACACTAATTTAGTCCCTAAAACAGGAGCGATATTTAATATATTCATAACGAACAGAGAGCAGGGTGCGGCCTAGGTTGGCAGTCAGATAAAGGAAGAAAAGGGCGACAGAACTTATTATTATTTGCCAACAGTAGCCAAAAATATATGTGGTTCGTTTAGGTCAATTAACTATGTTGCAAAAATAAGCCAATAAATTAAGCTTCCTAAATTACTGCTCCAAATTTCTCCATGTGTTACAGCAAACAAATGATGGACGGAATGCTGACAATGCAAACATTCTCCCCACTCAAAAGATCTGGGTTAAATCCATCATTCTTTTGCCCACTACGCCACCCCAGTTTCGACCCAGCCATATGCAAATCAGTCTTGACCCTGTGCCCCATGGGAACAGTCCAGACCGAACTGCCAGGCCAGGTCCTCCCTGAACCGGAAACAAGCATCCTGGGACTGGTTTCAGGGTATGTCACCCTTCTTCAGCCAGGCTAGCTTGAATCCAGTGGCACAGTGAGCAAGGGACCCACGTCTGGGCATACCCATCCCACTTAGGGCGAAAAGTGTTACAGCAAACAAATGATGGACGGAATGCTGACAATGCAAACATTCTCCCTCACTCAAAAGATCTGGGTCCCGTGCTCTCCATGCCACTGGAGTCAAGCTATCCTGGCTGAAGAGGGGTGAAACCCCGAAACCGGTCCTAGGATGCTTAGGGTGCGGCCTAGGTTGGCAATCAGATAAAGGAAGAAAAGGGCGACAGAACTTATTATTATTTGCCAACAGTAGCCAAAAATATATGTGGTTCGTTTAGGTCAATTAACTATGTTGCAAAAATAAGCCAATAAATTAAGCTTCCTAAATTACTGCTCCAAATTTCTCCATGTGTTACAGCAAACAAATGATGGACGGAATGCTGACAATGCAAACATTCTCCCCCACTCAAAAGATCTGGGTTAAATCCACCCGCAAATTAGAGCTCTTGCCGATCCAGCCGCTCGTTATATCCTCAGTATGCCCGCGCATTAGAGCGGCCCTTATAAATGCTAGATCACTGAAGAAGCATCATGCTGACGTTTTTGACCTGGTCTTGGATAATTCTCTGGATCTGCTGTTTGTTACGGAGACCTGGCTTGATGTAGCTTCTAACCCTATCATTGCGCTGGCTACCCCTGCTGGCTTTAAGCTCTGTCGGCTGGACCGCCTGGTTGGTAGAGGGGGTGGTTTAGCCATCTTGTATAGGGATAACTGGGCTTTCCATAGCGACACTTCAAGAATATGGGATGAGTGTGAGGTCTTGGATTTTAGTATCCACCTCTCCGATCATTTTACGCTGGGCGGTTCCCTCATCTACCGCCCCCCTGGGCTGGCTACTGCCTTCCTCAAATCTTGTGGGGAGGCTATAGCTGAGCGTGCATTGCGCTTCTCCCATTATATGGTATTGGGTGATGTGAATCTCCACCTTGATCAGCAGGATGCTAAAGACTCCGTGGTTTTTCGTGACTCCCTCCACTTAGCTCATCTCTCTCTATGGGTCTCTCAGCCCACTCATCAGGGTGGCCATATTTTAGATCTCATCTGTTGTAATTTTCCTGTTCAGGTGGCTGAGCCCTCCCCAATTTCTTGGTCGGATCATTTTCTCATCTGCTTCTCTTGGGAGATTGCTCACCCGGCTCGGCCCATGCGCTGTCTCCGCCCTCCGCTGTTCAGTAAAATTGATCCTATTCAATTCATGAGCTCCTTGGCCGCCTCTAGGCCTACCCGTCAGCAAGATCTCGAAGGGAGCGTGACCGGGTTTACTAAATGGATAGCTGATTCAGTGTTTTCATTATCTTCACTGCGCCCGCCTAAGTTAGTGAGGAAATCTCCTTCCAAACCCTGGTATCTACCGGAGCTTAAAACTCTGAAACATGAGTGTAAAGTTCTGGAGAGGGCCTGGCGTGCCAGCAGCTACTGCCCGTCGGCTAAACTCACCCTTAGAGCTAAACAAAAATGCTATTATGCCGCTATTGCCGCTGCTAAGGGTCAATATTTTGCGTCACGTATTGACCAGGCCAATAATAATGCAAAAGAAATTTTTTCAATTGTGCAAAGCTTTATGTCTCCAACGGCCCTGGCTTGCTCCTCGCCTGTCTCGGAGTCCTGGTGCAATACTCTCAGCAAGTTCTTCCTGGACAAAATTTATGCCATCCAGGCCACGTTTTCATCTTGTGCCTCTATGCTTACACCCTGTCCTTCTGTCCGGCCTTCAGTTGATCCACTGCATAATTTCTCATCTTTTTTGCCAGTAGATTTACCTACTACCCTTAAGATCCTGAGGGCCCTGAAATCAGGCTCTCCTACTGACCCCTGCGCAGCCAGATTTCTGGCTTCCGTCGCAGATTGTATTAATCCTGAGGTCAATCTGATTACCAATATGTCATTACGGGATGCCTTTGTTCCATTATCTTGGAAGCAGGCAAAAATTCTCCCCCTCCTTAAAAAGCCGTCCCTTGATCCTTCGATTCCCGGTAATTATCGTCCCATCTCGCTTCTGCCCAGCTTGGCCAAGATTTGTGAAAAGGTGGTCACAAACCAACTCACTGAGTTTGTTGAAACCTATGGCCTGCTCCATCCGGCCCAATCGGGTTTCCGGGCTGCATATAGCACTGAGTCAGCATTATTAGAGGTGTCTGAGGCGATTCGTGAGTGCCTGGATGCTGGCGGGAGGGCAGCTTTGGTTATGCTGGACCTCTCGGCGGCATTCGATACAGTGCCTCATGCCTTGCTCCTTGATCGCCTCCAGGAGATCGGCGTTTCCGGGTCCGTGTGGGGCTGGATAAGGTCCTTCCTGGAGGGTCGATCGCAGCAGGTCTGGCTTCCACCATGTGCCTCAGTCCCTCAACCAGTGGCTACGGGTGTTCCACAGGGGTCATCCCTTAGCCCTCTTCTCTTTAACATCTATGTTACCCCGCTGGTTTACTTTGCGGAGGCTTTAGGGGCTAAGGTGATGGCCTATGCTGATGACAGCAAACATGGTCCTGGAGCACACCCTCTTTTTCTACTCATCATTCCTTTTGACTTTTTATCTAGTTTAGCGTGCATACACTCGTGTGTGTGCCGTTCCATTTCACACAAGTACTTTAAATTCATGAAGGGTGATGGCCCGCACCTTGCAGGTCATCGCGAGTTGCACAGCTGTATGAACTATAGTATTCCAAATACTTCACTTTCACCAAAATTATTCCAAGTTTTATCCATTTTATTTCCATGTTTTATCCAAGTCTCATTGTCACGCCAAAGCCACGAAATTCATTTTAAACTGATGCATGTAATTACTTCATGATTGCCTATCCAGGCCTAAACATAAGCATTTGTTTGAATTTCGAGTCCTCCAAATTATGCCAGAGTTCCATCACACCCAATGCATTTCGGTAACAACCTTCGTCAGGGGTATCTATGATGTGAAAATATACATGTATCAGTCACTTTAAATTAACACGCAGTGTAATTCACAAATACTTTAAATAATATACCCACTTCAAATTCGAGTGACAGCTAATTTATAATCCCACACACACCCCGTGTTCATTGATTCTACCCCAGCATCATAACAACAATACCTATTAAAACTGAATAAAACCACCCTGTAATCATGTGTCATCAAACAAATCTTTTAAATAACTTAAACCTAAGCATAAATCCAAACCTCCCCCAAATCGTACTCTACCCAATCTTGTAACTTTAATAACTCCCAATATTCCCCTCTACTGCACTTGAAACATCCTTTACACAAGCCCTCTGGCTCCTCATGCGGTAACGGATCATTGTTTAATCCTATCCAACTATAGTTCGTACCTGATGTAAACCTGCCATGTACCGACCTCCATATCCGACATCCGTTTCACCCGTACGCCTGAAACCCGCTCTATTTAAAGTTACGTAACCCACCCACCTGTAACGTGTTTATGCAATCAATCACGTGTCTGCATCACCCCTCCCCATTAGCGTCCCATTCCCAACAGTATCTGAAGCACAAAAAAAACCTTCAATATGTCAAAAAAACAACCCATACGCAATAAACATTCCTCCTCCCATATCAAGTTGGAACATTTAAAATCATGATTTAGTGTCCCGCAGTTGTGTGAAACAAGCGACTTGTACGTGATCCAACAGTCCTCTGTATCTGTAACTTGGTGAATAGTCCTTGGCGTGACCTTCGTGCAATTTATTATTAATCTCAATTTTTCTGCGGGGTGCTGAACAGGTTGGAACGGTGTGGTACAATTCAGCAAACATGGTCCTGGAGCACACCCTCTTTTTCTACTCATCATTCCTTTTGACTTTTTATCTAGTTTAGCGTGCATACACTCGTGTGTGTGCCGTTCCATTTCACTCAAGTACTTTAAATTCATGAAGGGTGATGGCCCGCACCTTGCAGGTCATCGCGAGTTGCACAGCTGTATGAACTATAGTATTCCAAATACTTCACTTTCACCAAAATTATTCCAAGTTTTATCCGTTTTATTTCCATGTTTTATCCAAGTCTCATTCTCACGCCAAAGCCACGAAATTCATTTTAAACTGATGCATGTAATTACTTCATGATTGCCTATCCAGGCCTAAACATAAGCATTTGTTTGAATTTCGAGTCCTCCAAATTATGCCAGAGTTCCATCACACCCAATGCATTTCGGTAACAACCTTCGTCAGGGGTATCTATGATGTGAAAATATACATGTATCAGTCACTTTAAATTAACACGCAGTGTAATTCACAAATACTTTAAATAATATACCCACTTCAAATTCGAGTGACAGCTAATATATAATCCCACACACACCCGTGTTCATTGATTCTACCCCAGCATCATAACAACAATACCTATTAAAACTGAATAAAACCACCCTGTAATCATGTGTCATCAAACAAATCTTTTAAATAACTTAAACCTAAGCATAAATCCAAACCTCCCCCAAATCGTACTCTACCCAATCTTGTAACTTTAATAACTCCCAATATTCCCCTCTACTGCACTTGAAACATCCTTTACACAATCCCTCTGGCTCCTCATGCGGTAACGGATCATTATTTAATCCTATCCAACTATAGTTCGTACCTGATGTAAACCTGCCATGTACCGACCTCCATATCCGACAATAATAAATTGCACGAAGGTCACGCCAAGGACTATTCACCAAGTTACAGATACAGAGGACTGTTGGATCACGTACAAGTCGCTTGTTTCACACAACTGCGGGACACTAAATCATGATTTTAAATGTTCCAACTTGATATGGGAGGAGGAATGTTTATTGCGTATGGGTTGTTTTTTGACATATTGAAGGTTTTTTTTGTGCTTCAGATACTGTTGGGAATGGGACGCTAATGGGGAGGGGTGATGCAGACACGTGATTGATTGCATAAACACGTTACAGGTGGGTGGGTTACGTAACTTTAAATAGAGCGGGTTTCAGGCGTACGGGTGAAACGGATGTCGGATATGGAGGTCGGTACATGGCAGGTTTACATCAGGTACGAACTATAGTTGGATAGGATTAAATAATGATCCGTTACCACATGAGGAGCCAGAGGGCTTGTGTAAAGGATGTTTCAAGTGCAGTAGAGGGAATATTGGGAGTTATTAAAGTTACAAGATTGGGTAGAGTACGATTTGGGGGAGGTTTGGATTTATGCTTAGGTTTAAGTTATTTAAAAGATTTGTTTGATGACACATGATTACAGGGTGGTTTTATTCAGTTTTAATAGGTATTGTTGTTATGATGCTGGGGTAGAATCAATGAACACGGGGTGTGTGTGGATTATAAATTAGCTGTCACTCGAATTTGAAGTGGGTATATTATTTAAAGTATTTGTGAATTACACTGCGTGTTAATTTAAAGTGACTGATACATGTATATTTTCACATCATAGATACCCCTGACGAAGGTTGTTACCGAAATGCATTGGGTGTGATGGAACTCTGGCATAATTTGGAGGACTCGAAATTCAAACAAATGCTTATGTTTAGGCCTGGATAGGCAATCATGAAGTAATTACATGCATCAGTTTAAAATGAATTTCGTGGCTTTGGCGTGACAATGAGACTTGGATAAAACATGGAAATAAAACGGATAAAACTTGGAATAATTTTGGTGAAAGTGAAGTATTTGGAATACTATAGTTCATACAGCTGTGCAACTCGCGATGACCTGCAAACTATGCTGATGACACCCAGCTGCTGTTCTCTTGGGGTCAGGATGAGCACGCAGTTGCCCCGGCTCAACATTGCTTAGCTTCAGTTTTTCACTGGCTTGCTCAGGCACAGGTTAAGTGCAATGAGGAAAAATCAGAGATCCTTTTGTATGGCAAATTCCCTGTCGACTTCAGAGAGAAGCTATGGCCCTCCGGTTTCTCCCTTCCGAGTTTTAAGGGAGACTCGGTCAAGAATCTGGGGGTCTGGTTTAATGAGAACTTGCTTTTCTCTTCGCAGGTTAAGAAGTTGGCCAGCACTTGCTTTGGCATTTTGAAGATCTTGAAGAAGTTTCTTCCTCTTCTGCCTAATTCTGCTAAGGAAACTGTTGTCCGTGCTCTAATTCTTTCCCGCTTGGATTACGGTAATGCACTGTATGCGGGCATTCCGGGTTACCTTTTGAATAAGCTACAGGTGATTCAAAACTCAGCCGCTAGACTTCTGTTGGGGCTTTCCAGCAGGTGCAGAGTGCGTTCTCACTTGCGCTCTCTGCATTGGCTCCCGGTGGAGGTGCGAATAAAATTTAAAATCTTATCCATTGCCCACAAAGCCCTCCACGGTCTGGGACCCATCTATTTGCAGAAGAGGATTGCCTTCTATTCTCCGTTGAGACAGCTGCGCTCTTCCTCCCAACTTTTGGCACAGACCCCGCGGTTTAATCGCCAGAGGCTTGGAGGGCGCTCCTTTACCCGGATAGCTGCACTGGCATGGAATGCTCTGCCACTGGCCTTACGGGGCGTCAAAGATCCGATGATTTTTAAGAAAAAACTGAAAACTCTTCTTTTTTAACTTCTGTCTTCTGACTCTGACTCCGACCCTTTTCAAGCTCGCGCCGGGACACTCCCTGGAGTATCTGTGCGCGTTAGAAATTTATATAACATAACATAACATGCTTGTTTCCAGTCCAGGGAGGACCTGACCTGGCAGTACGGGCTGGACTGTTCCCATTGGGCACAGGGTCAAGACTGATTTGCATATGGCTGGGTTCAAACTGGAATTGCATGGTGAGCAAAAAAACGATGGATTTAGGCCCAGATCTCTGTACTGGGGTGAATGTATGACATTGTTCTGCATTCTGTCCATCAATTGTTGTTTTTGTGTTTTTCCAAATTTCTCCATGGCAGTAAAACTTTCCAGTTTAGTCACTTTTTTTTAACACATGTTGATGGTGCCCAATAAAAGTGGCACCTCTGAAATTCAATTTTATTTAATTGGTTTTCATCTATTTAACCAAACAAAACGTTTTTTATTTTAAAGGTGGTAATGGATTAATAATGGCAAGTAACACAAATAGTAAATATGAGTAAAGGTTGACAGACCCTGAAGTCACATTCGGTAATATAAATGTGTACAGGAATGGCAGAAATCGAGAACGATAAAGTTAGCAGCCAACTGAGGTGGTGTTCAAAGGCAGCAATCCCATCCAATATCTTGACCCATTGTTCACCTATTTTGGAGTCACCAGAGCCTGAATGTTGGTGTCTATTGTTCCGTGCAATTTCCATTGGTGCGCTGTGCTTCCATGTCACCTGACGTGGCGGCTAACGTGTGTTGTCATCGGGCGTCAATGTCATGATGTAAAGTCTCTGCCAATCTGTAGAAAGATGATGTATCTTGTGCTGTGCCATTACAGTCACTTGTCATGTTTGGACCAAATGAGTGAGGATTCCACAATCAACCTTGTACAATGGGCAAATGTCAGTTGTTTGCGATGAGTAATGACTCGAGTAATTACTTTTTTTCATAATTACAAATACCCCATCAGTATACCCAGACCATTCTTCAGTCCAATAGACAGTCAGTCAAAAATTGGTGGAGGTGTGGCTGCTATTATTCTTAAAACATTTAACTCTGCCACACCTTATAGTCATTGTAGCACTGAAACCGATCTTTTAGTTATAAACTTTGAGTTGTGTAATCAATCACTTGTTTAAATACTTACATATTGACCTCAAAATTATATTCCTACTTTCCCCCAGCAGTTTTATGAGTAAATGTCTCATTTTCTTGTTGATCATGCAAGACTAAACATCATAGGAAATTTCACCTATTGGGCTAATGATGGAAATAAGTGTCAGAATTCCAGGGATTTTACAGATCTTCTAAATAGTCTTATTTTAGTACAACACGTGTTTACACCTACACATACCAAGGGCCATACTCTTGACCAAGTCTGGAAGGTGAATCTCTTACTAACGAGATTAAAAGATCTACCTTGCATTTGATCTGACCATTTTATCATTAAATGTAACTTGGATGGCCTACAACAATGTAACACCAACCCTAAAATGAATAACAATTTTCAGAATTCGTTTTGTGTGGACATGGATAGTTTTTGTGTGACTCTCCTTAATTCCATGCCTTATCCTTGCCAACATGTCCATTTAATGGAAAAGGAGGTTACGTCTTGGTTACTTAAAACTAGTGATAAACATGACCCTATCTACAAACCTAAAACCGTCAAATGGACAAAGCCCCCTCAATGGTCATTAAAGCTTGTTAAATTGAAGCTCCACCAGTTTACACACATAAATGACATAGAGACTATGCTCCTGACACCAACAATATTTTTAAAAAGAGTTTAAAGGATTATAAAGCTTTACTACTACAAATTAAGGCTCTATTTCTTCTGATAAAATACTGTAGTGTGCAAATCCAAAACTATGTCTGAACTTTCTAAGCTGGATAGACTGTCCCTGTTGATAACTCCATCCCAGGAATTCTGCAATGTGTTAAACACATACTTTATTGAAAAAATCAAATCAATCAAGGACAGTATTCCTCCAGCCAATAGGAAGTTACTGATATCTGCATCAGACAGGAACTCTATCACTGTCTCTTATTTTGCTGCCCTTAATGAAGAATGCCTATTCGTGCTAATGTCAAAAGTGAAGTCTGGTTTACGGAATGATCCTTGCCCTCCTAAAACTCGCAAATCCTTTTTCTCTGAAGTTTTGGGACCGTTTTTATCCTAATTAAATACTTCCTTGCCACAAGGAATTTTACCAGTGCCCTTCAAAGAGGCAGTAGTAATTCCCTTACAGAAAAAATAAGGCAAAGATCCCTTACTTCTGAAAAACTACTGACAAACTTTCCTATTGTTTTTCCCTGCAAAACCTTCAGAAGTTCATGTGGCACAGATTCTTTGCTCACATCTTGAAAATTCTCGATTCCTGAATTTGAGTCAAGCTGGGTTTGGCCCAGCCAACTGCACTAAGAGTAAGTAAAGCTGTCAGTAGTGGATGGCATGCAAAATAATTGTGATGAAGGCCTGACTTCTGCTTTAGTTCTTTTGGATCTCTAAGCAGTCTTTGACATGGCTAACCACAATTTGTTGGTGGACTGTATGGAGGCTACTGGGCTTTGAAGTCCAGCTCTTGATTGGATGAAATTGTTTTTTTGAGAATCATACTCCGTCTGCCACCCTGGGTCCCTTCAGGACCACAGCGGCCAATTGGAGTGTGGGGTCCCTCAGTGCTCTTTTTTATCACTGCACCTTATAATACTTATGTTCCACCCCTCATTTTGGCACTAAGTGACATGAATTGTGTAAATTATACAATCATGCTAACAACTCCCAGGTACTTTTCAAACTGGATAGTTCCCTTGCTTCTCAGAGAAACTATCAATCTATCATGCACTTCATCTGGGATTGGATGGGCAGTCATTTCTTAAAACTCAATGATGATAAGATTGAAATTGTTATTTTGAATAATAAAATTGACATATGGAATCCCTTCGCTTCGTTTTCTGAAATGGGGGAAACACCCCACCCCCAAATCATCAGCAAAAAGCTTGTGTGTCATCATAGACAGTAAGCTTTTTTGAAACCTCAGATTGGAACTGTGATCTCAACCAGGACTGCCAGAGTTTGCGGAGTTCTGCTACGTGGAACTATGCAAAGTGCTGAAAAAACTCTGCCTCACTCTGTGGAATTCTGCAAGTGGCTGAGTGTGGTAAATCATGCTTTTTGTGCATATTTTTAGTGCCAGAAGTTTATATCTTGCTCTAAAATTAGTGTGAATGGAACCACACACAGCGCAAGAGGGTGCTGCTTCTTTCTACCATTTGAGTAGATCTTCTACTTGAGTGGCAGCTTTCTCAACATGAGCATCAGGTTTCTCAACCCGAGTGGTAGGGACCTGCAGTGACCACCTGCATTGAGAAATCTTGCCAGGAGGTGGTCTAGTGTATGATTTACCTCACTTGCTAGAGAGGAAAAACTCCACGATGCTTTTTGGAACTCTGCGAACTCCGCTGGTGAAGTGTAATTTGTCGCCCACGCCTAATCTCAACTTTTTTCCTGATTATCAGGAAAATTAAGAAATGTCTGGGTTCCTTACTCATGATGCCCTAATGGTGGTGTTTATGGTATTAATAACCTTCCGGCTTGATTACGCCAGTTCTCTATACATTGGCCTTCCTAAAATCAATTACACAGACTGCAGATTGTCCAAAATTAGGGAGCCAGACTTATCTTCAGGGCTGCCTTTAAAATAACAGCAGGCAACAAAACAGTGCACTCATAAGTGCACTGGATAAGAACTTATTAGATTCTTCTTCTTGCAGTTTCAGGCACGATTCTGAGTTGCTGGGCAGCTCTCCCATATTTATCCATTGTTTTTGGATGACAAGCAGGGGGGGTCACTCCTAACCAATGGGGTATAGGGTGCTACCCTCAGGTATGACAACTTCCTCCAAAATTGTGGCATATTCTTGTCCCAGAAGCACTATTCCTTTAAAATCCAAAGTTTCCCTACCACTCCCCTTCCAGCTCCTCTGCTAATTCAATTACTGGGGCTCCTGTATGACTGGGGGCGCAGGATGTGGGGGTGAGCCTGTGTCCTGTCCTAACTGTCATTCCCTCTTTGAAGACCATTTTGGACACTACACCCCAATGCTGCCTTTTTCTCTGCAGCTGCATCTCTGCTCCCACCAGATGTCCAGTGTCTCTATGCAGGCCACTTCACACCTCATCAAAGCAGTTTGGCTCAGCCTGTCAAAGGCTGGCCAATCAGGAGAGGCTGCTGGAATGCTGGTTAATCAGAAAAGCAAGTTGTTAGATTTATTCTATCATTTTAAGTTCTTGAGTTATATTTTAGCTCACTCCTATCAGTAGTTATACTTTATTAAAGTATTCCCTTATTAGCCTATGGAGCCATTGTGCTACAATGGGGAAAAACGAAATTGGCAGTTTTTTGCTCACCAGGGTATATAAAACATCTTTCAAAATGTCCCTGCTTATAGTTCCAGGGCACCTTACCCCTGAGGCACTCAGGGGAGACCACCTTAGGGGTGACCTATTTTTAAAAATACCTTTGATTCCAAAGTTGAATTTGCATATAATTTGATTTTTAAAGCAGACTGCAAAGCAGGGCTGCCTTTAAAATAACAGCAGGCAACACAGCAGTGCACACCTAAGAGCATTAAATCTGCTGGGCTCCTAAACCTACATTCCCTACTACATAATAGAGGCTTACAGGTAGGTTTCATACCAATTGAAATTACATCTAATTACCACATACCTTTTACACAGAGCACTGGCCCTGAGTCTGGTTAGCAGAGCCGAGGGCAGAGTCAGAGTCAGTTACCACAAGTATCAGTAAAAAAATGGGGGTGATCAGGGCAAAATGGAAAACTTTCTCACACACACACACACACACACACACATATATATATGTAAACTCATTGAATTTAACTTTCACACACTCTAAGAGTCATACTAGTATTGAGTATCTCGATGTATCTGTGGAGGTTACGAACAACAAGGTACAGACTAAACTCTTCAGAAAAGCGATGGCTGGCAACAGCCTGCTGCATGCCTTTAGTGGCCACCCAGAAACCCTTAAATAGAGTATCCCCTATGGGGAATTACTCCGTGCCAGAAGAAAATGTAGCTCCGATGAATCATTCTCGAAAGAGGAAAAGATCATGTTGGAACGTTTCCGTGAAAGAGGTTATTGAATAAGGTACAGAGAAATCAGCTCCTGTTTAATAACACCGCTAAAGTCAGTGATGAATCCACCACTATACTTATACTTACCTTCACCAACAGCTCTAGGAAAGTTAAACGCATCTTATCCAAGCACTGGCCGATTCTTACCAATGACTCCACTATAGGGAAAAAGATGGGTAATTTCTCTTGTGTCACCTACCGCAGGGCCAAATCATTCTGGGACATCTTAGTAAAAAGTGACATTACCTCCACCAACAGCGTACATGAACATCACCTCAAGGGTTTCTTCTCTTGTGCTCGCTGCAAAGCCTGCAAGGGTAGTAAAGCAGTTGAAAGGTATATAACCCACAACGGCAATACACGACCTATACACCAGTTTCTAACATGCAGCACCATTAAAGTGATATATGTAACCCTGGGCAAAGCACTACGCTACGCTCGCGTAGTTTGCGAAGTTTGCGCTACTTCGCACAACGCGAATTGCACGTAGCACAGTGCAAACACGCGTAGCGTAGCGTAGTGCAGCGGTCATTTTTGCTTGCTCGCGGTCCTCAACGTCAAGTTGGCGACCGCGAGCAAGCAAAATGACTATCCCGGCGAGACTTTTTCCTCGTTCGCAATCAGCAACATCAAGTTGCCGTTCGCGAGCGTGGAAAATAAACCTCCCGGCGAGATTCTCAACGCGGGAGGTCAGGTTTCTCATTGCGAGTGGTCGCGTATGCTCGCGACCGTTCGCGATGAGAAACTACCAGTCCGCGTTGAGAAGCTGCCGCTCGAGTAAAAATCTACTCGAGCGGCAGTAAAAGACAGCTCGCACTGTGCAAGATGCCGTTTTCAATGATTGCACAGTGCGGACAAGCATCCGGCACTGTGCAATCATTGCGAACAGTGCACTATGCAGTTCGCGTTGTGCTATGCGTAGCTCGCGTAGTGCGAACTGCACTTTGCGTAGCTTCGCGTAGCGCTACTTCGCGAACTACGCCCAGGCTTAGATATATGCTCTAGTATGCCCTTGTGGCCTGAGATATATCGGCAGTACCATCTTTGCAGCTAAGAAAAGGGTATTAGAACATCTGAGAGCCATTGAACAGAGAGATCCTAAATACCCTGTGGCAAGACATTTCTTCAGTACACACTATGGTGACAAAAGGAGAGGAGTTGGCCTAACGGCTACGGTGGTCGACCTCGAATCTGGGGAACTGGGTTCGAGCCTCGGCAATGACGCTGAACATCCTGTGATTCTGGGCAAATCACTTAATCTCCCCGTGCCTAGCAAAAAATGAATGTGTCCTCATGTAATGCAACTGGTGCTATGTAAAGCGCTCTGATACCCGATTCGGGTCAAGTTTGCGCTATATAAAACTCTGTAAAAAAAATCTTTTTTTTAAAAAGCCTCTTAACATACGACATTATTGAACAGATTCATGTATCCCATAGAGGTGGAGACCGTGTGCTCAAAATGAGAAAGAGAGAATCACAATTGATTATTGAACTAAACACTTCACACCCTAATGGGTTAAATCAGGATGAAGAAATGAATATTCACCTCCATCCCGAGTAGTAATATGATTATTATTCTCTTTCTCCCAGGTTTTAAAGTGTAATCTGTTTCTCATTTTTAACATGTAGATATTGCTTTTTACTGCGACACAGTGTGAAATTCTGTACTAATAGTGTGACGTTATGTGTGTTTTTACAGGAGGAAAGGAAGGGGTACTACAAGAGACAGCAACTTCGCCTTTGAGCACGAGACCCCTACCGTTTTCATTAACTAGTTGCGCGGGGCAGGTGGCTATTTCAGATATGTCTTGTTATACTGTCAGTATGATGATTGTTGATTTTCTCTCCTTACATTATTTATTTTTTCTGTTTTTCACTCTGGCCAGGTGCAATGAGTAATTATGTTGATTTTTAATGTTGGCTTTGGACAGGCGTACATGTTAATTGACAACTTTGGTTCCATTGGTTCCATTGATCTATGCCCACTGGGGCGCAATCACTGACCCATACATACATTTCCTCTTTGCCATAAAATTTCCTTTGTCACTTATATGATTAAATTACATTTACGTTGAAGCCAGTCTCACTTCGTGGTATTTGCATTTGGTTTAGGGTAGTATGTTTTTTCTTGTTCCAATATACTTGACCCTTCTGCTATTTATGAAAAATCATGCTGTATGCACAATTTAGATGGTATTCAGATGCTGATCTATTCCGATGGGAAGTAGAACTACGTTACCCAACATGTGCAGCAATTGTTATATTATGCTACCGCGTAAAAATGCCCATGTCGCTAGGATTCTATTTACGATGCATTGGATCGTGCATAGGAGTCAGGTAGATCAAAACACTAGTCCACTGTCTGCATGTACAATGTAATGACGAATAGTGATTTCCTAATCCTTTCCTTTCAGATACTGCTTTATTTATATTCTGAGTACAATCTTGCAGTTTTTTGTACGTCTTCGAATTAGTATATCATTTTTACCAGTAGGGTGGACACGAATTTGGAACATGTATTGAGTTTCACGCAAAGTCTGTTTTCCATTATTTTGTATTTAAGCACCGTGATTTGTCAATTGTGTACATGTGATCAAGGCGTCAGAAGTAAATCTTTTTTGCATCAACACGTATCTGACTGGGCGTTGTTCCTTCGGTGTTTGGGACCTTCTTCGCTTTATGCATGCATGTATATATATATATATATATGTATATATATATATATACATATATATATATATATATATATTACCTACTGGTGGTTGTCAGTAAGTAGTTATAGTTAGGACCTAGTTTCCATAGGAAAAGCGTTTTTTGATTTGCCAATATCTTTGGCGCCGTTTGACGAATGTTCACAAAATTTTCAAAACTAATGGCCCGCTCCTGTCAGCTCCTGTCTTGAAGGTTTCGGGGTGATTCATCAAGCGGGGGCCTGAAAAAAGGGGATCCCAAAATGCATTTTCTCCATGTTAATTTCCATAGGAAACTTTAGACAAAGCTATAGCCCGAACTGCTGAACGGAATTACACCAAATTTGTCAAAAAGGTAGCTCTTGGTTCAGAAAGCGTGCTTTTTTTAAATGGTGTACATCCGTTCAGTAGTTCTTGAAATATTTATTTTAAAAAAAATTATATATCTGATGACCGAGAAGGATTCGCAAACCCTTCCGAGCACGAGCTTGATTCTGATTGGCTGCCAACACTTCAAACCAAGAAATGTTGGCAGCCATCTTGTAGATTGCTTTTGGACAACGGAAGCTGCATGTCAGCAGCTCCCCTTGTCCAAAACCAATGCCGGCTCCCGCAGGAGGTGGGGAGCCGGCAGGGACCGCAGGAGCATTGGGGCTCCCCCGCGGTCCCCAACGTTGAGGCCAGACCCCGGGGGATGGGGTCCCCGGGGCCAGAAGTGGCCTGAGGAGGGGGGCCACACGGCCCCCCTCTAAAATTCAAAATAAAGGCTGGCCAGGCCCCGGGACATGGGGTCCCCAGGGCCAGAAGTGGCCCAGGGAAGGGGGGCCCTGCGGCCCCCCTCCTGTAATTAAAAAAAAAAGCAAGCCAGGCCCGGGGATGGGGTCCCCATGGCCAATAGTGGCACAGGGAAGGGGGGCCACGGGGCCCCCCTCCCGTATTAATAATAAATAAAAATAAAAATAAACGAGGCCATGCCCCGGGGGATGGGGTCTCCGGGGCCATAATTGGCCTGAGGAGGGGGGCCACGTGGCCCCCCTCTAAAATTCAAAATAAAGGCTGGCCAGGCCCTGGGGTTGGGGTCTCCGGGGCCAGAAATGGCCCAGGGAAGGCGAGTGCGCGGCCCCCTTCCCGTTTTTTTTTTTAAATGGGTCAGGGCCTGGGGTTGGGGTCCCCAGGGCCTACAAAATATTAAGAGAATGGGGGCCACACAGCCCCCCTTCTAACAAAAAAAGAAAAGCCGGCATCTCGCACCCCCCTGCAACACTCTGCAAACGCGCCTCCTGGTTCGTTCTAAGTTGGGGGATTAAGTCCCCTTGAATCCTGAGAGTCCCTGGGGGCCAACTAGCACACCAGGTACTTCCAGTAAGCCCCACACAGTGGGATTGCTGAGAGGTGGTGTAAGGCCACGCCCCTTTTTACACTACTCTGCAAACGCGCCTCTTGGCGCATTGCTGGTGGGTTGAAGAGGTCCTCTTGTGTTCTGAGGACCTCAGGACTAAAGTGGACTTCATCCCCTGGAGGTACCTGGTGGGCTAGTTGGCCCCCAGGGACACTCAGGATTCAAGGGGACTTAATCCCCCAACCCAGAACGCGCCAGGAGGCACTTTTGCAGAGTGGTGGAGAAAGGGGGTGTGGTCTGTGTCCATCTGTCAGCTATCCCACTATCTGGGGCATACTGGAGGTATCAGGTAGGCTAGTTGGCCCCTAAGGATCCCCAGCAGCGAAGGGGACTTTAATCCGCATCCAAGAGCATGCCAGGAAGTGCATTTGCAGAGTGGTGGGGAAAGGGGACTTGGCATTCTATGAGAACTTAGCAATCCTGCTGTGTGGGACTTACTGGAGGTAATAAGAGGGGTAGTTGGTCCCCAAGGTTGACCTTGGGGGCCAATTACCCCTCCTGTTACCTCCAGTAAGTCCCACACAGTGGGATTGCTAAGAGGTCTTCGGAGGTCACGCTCACCTTTCTCCACCACTCTGCAAACGTGCCTACTGGCACAGTACTGGTTGGGGGATGAAGTACACTTTACTCCTGAGGGACTTTGGCGGCCAAGTAGCCCTCCTGGTACCTCCTGTAAGTCCTACACAGCGGAATTCCTGAGTGCTGGTCAGAGGCCCAGGCCCCTTTCTTCACCAATCTGCAAACGCGACTACTGCCTTATTGTTAGAAATTAGCATTTAAAAAACCTTTGAAATTCATTGAAAAAACCATTGGTTTCAGGGACGTTATAGTTAGTAATTAGCATTTAAAAAACCTTAGAAATGGACTAAAAAAACAGGTTTCAGGGACGTTATTGTTAGAAATTAGCATTTAAAAAACCTTGGAAATTCACTGAAAAAAACACAGGTTTCAGGGATGTTATAGTAAGTTGGACTTTTCACTTGTACAAAACCAGAGAAAATCAGCCGTTATAGTTAGTTGAGCTAATTATAGCTTGTGCCCCCGCAATGCACTGCTGATGTCGTCACATATTACATTACTCATGACATGGTCAGTGACATCATTGATGATCCACTTAATATCTGATGCACCTCATCACACCCTAATATAACCTTTCATACACCTTTTCTAAAATACAGACTACCATTCTCAAAACCATAGACACACCAATACCGGTTAGTACATACCCACTGACTGATTCATATGTCTACACACACATCCACTCACCCATACAGTCACTCATACATGCAGTCACTCATCAATACAGCCACTGATATATGCACTCATACACCTATACAAATACTCACACACCGCCACTCACCCATAGAGTTACTCACACACCTAGTCAGTCACCCAAAGAATCAATCACACTGCGATTTACTCATTATACAGTTATACACACACCACCTCACTTATTCATACAGATACTAGCACATACTTACTCTCTTCTACAATCACTGACACAAGCACACACTCATCCATACAGCCACTCTCACAATCACTCATTCTCACATATAGTCACTTATATACTCCAACACTCACATATACTGCAATTCACATATGTAGTTACTCACACATGTACCACTGAGACATCCATTCACTCACCAACACAGCCATACACACACTCACCCACCCATACGACCCCTCACAGATGCACTCATGAACTCATACACCCAGTGAATCACCCACTCACACAACCATGCAGGGAGTCACATACCCCACACTCACCCACACAGAGATGCAGGCACCCATACAGGTACTCTGACAACCAATCATTAACCCATAAAGACAGTCATGTAGGTACTCACCAACCCATGCAGCTACTTACACACCAACTGAAAGACTGATACAGCCATTCACACAGATTAGTCCTTAACCCATGCATTCACTAAGACACGCTTAATCACTCACTTATACAGTCAGTTACGCACCTACTAAATCATCCATTCAGAAACTCATACACCCACTCATTCTTCAATACACCTTGGCGTATATATATATAAACATACTTAAACTTTTCAGAAAAACACGGTCACTGGATGATGTCATCAGTGATGTCATTTGAGATGTCATCAGTGATGTCATCAGTGATGTCACTGACCATGTCATGAGTGATGTAATATGTGACGTCATCAGCAGTGCATTGCGGGGGCGTGAGTTATAGTTAGCTCAACTAACTATAATGCCTTTATTTCTCTGGTTTTGTACGAGTAAAATATCCAACTAACTATATCGTCCCTCAAAACTGTGATTTTTTCAGTGAGTATATATATATATTTATATATATACACATTTTTGAGGTTGTTCTTACATTTTCTAGATGTTCATTGATAACTCACCTGAAATCGTCAGCTGTGAGGTGCATCATTATGTAACGGCTTGTCATCTTCATCGTGTTGCGTTGACATTGTACATTGCTGTGATGTTTGCAGATGTGAGTCTTTTATCTTTCTGCATGTACTGCCTATATATCTTTGACCAAATGGACACATAATCATATATAATATGTTGTGTTGCATTTTATATGTTTCTTTAAGACCCAAGGTTTTTTGTAGATCCAATGTTTTAGTCAGAGTAGTTAAGTAGCACACGCTGCCATCCCCACACGGGTAGTGATCTATTACTCTAGGCAACACTGATAGATGGAGTAGTGGGAAGGAATCTCTGGGTTAGATTAGATTGGACGTAAGCAATATGAGCAAGGTGAAAAAGCCAGTAGATTATTAGCTCTAAAACTCAAACAGCAAGAGTCCACTTGCTGAATTCAGGCCATCATATCAAAGGCAGGCATTCTAATCTCTGTAATTAAGTACGTATTCATAATATGTGTAATAAGGGAAAGTGTACCCCACCAAACCTGACTGGAAAGAACGCTGTTTCTATCTAGTGTATCTCTATGGTGTTCTGGTCCGTCGCCTTGTTGGTTCACACTCTATATCAAAAAGAGACATACAAAGTGGACAGCACAGAACTTCTATCACATCTTACACCACATGGTGGTCATTGTAACATAACCTCTCACCTATACCAAAATGTATATTTAGTTCAGAAAAGCCAGTTCATCTCACAAATTCCAGAAGGAATATTTATTGTCTGAGTTATAATAATTCTGACAATAAATATTCCCTACTTACGTACATAAATAATTACAGTGATTATATTGGATCTTACACGGGAATTGGTTAGGCTACAACTACATCCTGAGACCTGATGAAGTCAGAGTCATAGACACCATAATGACGAAACAAGTGTTGACTTGTGACTTGTGGAGCCTAATGAACACTGAGGGGCATATTCTCAAGGACCTATCGCCGAGTTAGCGGCACTTTATCACAGCCAAAGTGGCGATAGATTTATCGCACCATTCACAAGCTGGTGCTAACAGCCGATATCGCCAGTTTTCCTGCGATAGCAGCCGCAAAAAACATCGCCACGGATGACACCGGCAACTAACGGTAATGAAATGCAGAGTAGGCGTTCCTGTGCAAAAAGCCGCGAAAACACCACTTCGTAATATTCTCTACAACCAGCCAGATCGGCGATAAGATCACAAAACAGGCGATAAGGTGCGTTAGCAGCAGGGATTTAACATCTGCTCCTACCTGGTGTTAAGTCGGACGACAACCTGCACCACAAAAGGGAGCCCAGACCAGAGCCACACCTGAAGAACAACAGATGCCATGGAGCTACTGATCATGCAGCTCGGAGCCCCAAGAGGGCCACAACACCCACCGCCACCACACTTAGGCCCGCCACCCCCCCGGACCCCCCTGCCTCCCCCACCGGACTACCACAGAGGCAGCGCAATCACAGACAGCGGACCTTCAGAAAATGCACCAGCCTCACAGACTTAACACCAGAGGATGTCATTGCCCACTAAAGGCTCAAAAGGACAACCATCCTCCGCATCCTCACCATCATTGCCCACAGGCTGACGGTACCAATATAGCGGACAAAAAACATCCCTCTGCAGACAAAGCTGCTGGCTGTGCTGCACCTGTTGGCCTCTGGTACCTTCCAACCAACAACTGCCAGAGTCGGAGGAGTCTCACAGCCAGCCCTATCCAAGTTCCTCACACCTGTCTTGGATGCCATCATCAGCTTGGTATCCCAGCACCTTCACTTCCCACACACTGCGCAGGAACAGCTGGAGACCAAGCAAGGCTTCTACGCCATAGCTGGCTTCCCGCACATGTTGGGGGCAATCGACTGCACATATGTACTCCTCGTGCCCCCTGCCGCCACTGCACACAATTACCGCAACAGGAAGCACACGCATTCCATCAATGTGCAGGCAATAGTGGACCACCTGGGACTCTTCACCAATGTCGTCACCAACTACCCAGGCAGTGTGCATGATTCCTTTATCTTCCAACAGTCCATCATCAACCAGCGCTTTCAGGATGGCACCTATGGGAATGCATTGCTCGTTGGTAAGTACCAAATGAACACACCACACACCTCAACTCCACAGTCATGCAACTCACGACTCTGGGAATGCACATGTTACAAACTCACATACAACATGCCAAACAACATGCCCACCTACCAGACACGACAGCACAACTTACTGTGGTAACCTGGGATAGCCATGTACACAAGCCATCAACAGCATGGCACCTCAGCCACACAATAGCAGAATGTGGGGAGAGGTGGGAACCAGGCATGTGCGAAGGAGGCAAGTGACCCATGAATGAGAATGTACACAATGCCAAGTGTGGCGTGGATGTGCTGGCCAGACTGCAGTATGCAGACCACAGACATGCCCATGTCGACATATACTGCTGGTGTTTGGAGTGTAATGGACAGTGGACGCAACCATGTCACCCCAGGCAGTGGGGAAGATCGTGGAAATGTAGCTTGTTACGTCCCCCCTGTAAGCGTGAGCGGAGTGGGCTGGCCCGGCATATGCCAGGCCAGCGTAGGGGTGTGAATAAAAAGCCTGTTGCTCTGGGCGTGGTTCTCTTCCGGAATGTCCAACGTGTCTGCCAGGGCGGCGCCTCTCAGCCCGCCACGAGGCCGACCCCTTGAGCGGCGGTGCCTGTGATCCTGTGCGCCTGCTGCACCCCAGGCCGCTGGTCCCCTGACCCATCTTGGCCCCCCCTGCGCAACCAGGCCTCACTGCTCACCTCCCGACACCGGCGTGTGTCAAAGAGGGCCCACCACGTGCCGGTGCAAGCTCCAAGCCAGAGGCCCGCGACCTTGGCAGCCTCCTCAGACCATCACGGCCTCTGCTACACAGGCCCCCAGCACTCCTTTCTCGTTGACGTACTCCACTGCTGCCTCCGGCCTACACTGCGGTCCAGTAGGTCACACATTTGGAACTGAGTCTTGATTTTTCAATGGCCGAGTTCATATCATTGCACACAAGGAGAGGAGTAAGAGGAAGACGCGGTTCAGTCTGGAGGAAAAAAGGATAATCGTTATTGAGGGGATCAAACACTTCCAACAACTGCTCTGGTGCCACTAACTCTGTGCATCGCAAGCCAACGACACGTGTCTGTGGGCCCCTGCTGACCGCTGCCTCCGGCCTACACTGCGGTCAAGTAGGTCACACATTTGGAACTGAGTCTTGCTTTTTTCATGGCAGAGTTCATACCATTGTACAGGCCTCATCGCAGACTGCATCCCCTTTCAGCTCTGGTGCCACTAACTCTGAGCCCTGAAATTCAGGGACACTCTCTGTTTGAACTTTGGTGGCGTCTGAGTCTATGGCCTGGGGGTTGTCTTCATCATCATGTAGCTGATACTGACTTGGTGTTAAAAATGAGTCTGTAGCATTCATCTCCTCCATATTGCCTGTTCATGCTTGGTTCTGCCCTCTGCATCATGCTCATGTCTCCCGAAACACTCTGCGACATTCAATTTGGACATAGACGAGGACCCGCTCAGCTTCCGTGGCCCTACCTCAGTGCACCGCAAGTCACCGTCCCGTGGCGGTGTGCCTGTGCCGGCCGCAGTGCATCCGGGGCCACTAACTCTGTGCAGCTCAAGTCGTGGACCCTTGCTGTTTGGACTTTCAACTACTGATTGTCTGATCACTGTTGTAGTTGTTGCCAGCACCGACCACTCCCTGAGGGCTGGCTTACACTCACCCCACACCCATCCAGCACAGGCGTCACTGGACATGTGACCCTGGCAATAAAAGGGGCCGGGCGCACGTGCCCGTAGCCAGTTCCACAAACTATCTAAGTGTGTCCGTGTGGTTATTGTGTATGCATGAGGGCCCCGGGCCCTACCACATTACATTGTGCTGTGTACAGCGGACGCAACCATGTCACCTCAGGCAGTGGGGAAGACCTGGGACATGTAGCTGTGTCGTACCCCCCTGTAAGTGTAAGCGGAGTGGGCTGGCGTACGACAGTCCAGCGCAGGGGTGTGGCTGATCAGCCCGGGGCTCTGGGCGTTGCTATGTGTTGGCCTTGCCAAGGAAGTAACTAATGCGTGTGTCTCTGTTGTAGTGTCAGCGCAACCCGTCCCGCAATGGACAATGTTGCGATGTAGCATGCCCCCGGAGTGCGGGCTCGGCCGAAGGGATAAATGAAGGAGCGCAAGCCCACTCGGGGTCCGGGATCATACATGCCAACTGTTGTGTGTGTCGCTATTACCGCAGCATAGGCCATAGGACTACCCTCAACCGCATCGCGAGTTCTGCCAGCCATGAACTCTACATCTGTGTCTGCCTTATCCTTAACGTAGGCCTACACACACGTGGCCGCCCACCGTCAGCGCACAACATCACAGTGTCGTTGTCAGGCTTGTGGACATGTGCAGACAGGCATGACAATGGTGTGACGTAGTAGTGCAAGTGATGCAACCGCGCTGCTCACACTAGTGAATAGGCTTGGGGGAGGGAGGAGCAGCAGTGAGGCTACGTAATACACATTGATGCTGCTCATTTGCTACAAGCAGTACCTGTCAAACAGGAATCACTGAGTCACACATATCACACACCAATGAACTAGTGAGCCTGCCAACACATCATGCAGAACCAACTTTTGACTCATGTCTCTCTGCACTGTCACAGGTGATCAAGGATATGCACTCTGTCCTTGGATGATGACACCCCTCCGATCCCCGAACACACAGGCCCAGAGGCAGTAAAATGCGGCCCACAAACGCACCAGGGGCATCGTGGAACGCACATTTGGCGTGTTGAAGTCACGTTTCAGGTGCCTGGACATCACAGGTGGAAGGCTCCTGTACAGCCCAGGCATTGTGTGCAAGATGATCGTTGCATGTTGTGTGTTACACAACATATGTGTACGCACAAATGCCCCATGACTACAAGTGCCAGATGCACCGCACGATGATGAGGAAGATGATGCAGGTGGACCACACCCCACTGCAGCAGCAGCAGGAATAGCCCGTAGGAACACCATCATTGACAATTTCTTCACATGAGCACGTCACATTGTCAAAGTCCTTAGCAATCATGGGACAGTAGAAAATGACCACAGAAACAGCATATGCAAATAAATTCATTACAACACACATTCCATGTGTGCATGTTACTACTCTGTACAAGCACATCACTCTGACAAGTGTAAGTGCAACATGTAGTGCTAACAATCTCATGAATTGGAAATAGATGGTGGGTGTGTCACCTCTGTACAGAGAGGTTGTTTAGGGTGTCACGTATTCGAAATGCCATTTCTGTGTGTCAAAGATAGTACGGAATCCCACTCATCAGCGTTTCACATGTGTCCCAAATCATTACATGTAGGCTGTCATTTGTGACCTACAATTGACAACAGGGCTTCTTTTGGGGTCAAATATGTACCACCATGATGCAGGGATGCACCCTGTGACTCAAGTCCCACAACATGAGCTACATAGATGAAAGGGGGAATCACTGCCCCTACATTCGTCCATGCTTTCATACTTGATTAATCAGGGACATGACACATCTGTGTGTATTAGAATGTGTTATTCACGTTCAGTGGGCTGTTGAAGCAGTCTTAGTACTGGGCCACGCAGACAAAACTTTACAATGTTGCCCTGTGGAGGGCCAGCCAGAGTCCTTTAGGGATTGACAAGTTACTCGGAAGGGGAAGAGTCCAGTCCGCAGGCTGATTGCTGTGTCATTGTTGCGCGTGCAAAATATGGCAGTCCATGTCGAGGTCCAAGGTTGGTGTGGCAGAGTGTGTCGGGGGACAGTAGAAGGTGTTGTTCCAGGTCATGATGCAGAGGGCAGACCCAAGCAGAAACATGCCATATGGCGGAGATGAATGCTACTGCTTCCTCCTTACCACTAAGGCAGATTCATCCTCATCTTCGTCCTCTGACGTTTCATGTGCCTCACATGTGGGTGGTGGTGTTTGGTTTGCAGCACTGTGTGACACTGACACATCAGGGGCCGGAGATGTGGATGTAGAAGTAGCAGCAGCATTCATCTGCGCAATGTCTTGTGGCATCACTCCCATGATGAGGATCTGCAGGGCATGGAAGATCCCATCTACAGCTTTCTCGTGTGCAGCCGTGGTAGCCATTCTTTGCGCCTGCATCCGCTCCATGTTCTCCATGACCCTCCTCATGTTTCCCAAATCAAGGATGAAGTTGCTGTAGCCACTCTGACTAGACAGTTGTTGTTGTCTCCGAGTCATGACTCCAGCGACGCCAGCCATGGATTGTTGGAGGGCATGGGGCGGACTGTGGGTGTCCGTTAGGGAGTGTAAGTGGTCCCTGATGGGACTTAGACACCCACGTATGGCATCCAGTTTGGCTGCCATGAGGTTGAAGCCCACCTGCACCAGTTCAGCCAGCTCCTTCTGGCAGTCTAACACACGGCGTTGGAATGCCATGTATTCTTCGGTGAGGTGCTGGGAGCCAGACGTGGTGGTGGGTGCTTCCTGCTGTGTGGTCTGTGCAGGGGGTGGGATCACCTCGATGGTGCTGGGCTGCCCTGCTACTGGAGGTGGGGTGCGGAGGTTGTCCATGAACCGTTGGAGTTCATCAAAGTCGATATCCTGGAAGTCGTCTCCATCATCGCTGACGTGATGTGGGGTCTGCTCTGCAGGAGGTGTTGATTGTCCCTCTGCAATGTAAAGGGGAGATGCAGTTTCACAGTGTGTTCCATGTATGTTGATGCATTGGCGGAGTTTACATACAGACTGCATGACAATGTACATTGTGACAGTTTGTGAGGAGATGCCTATTTGATGCGGGACAGTGGACATTTGTACTACATCACGGATGTGAGGTTGTACTCGTACATTGTCATCTCACAGTTTCCTGCTATGCCAGATGTGATTGGCCATTTTGTACACACATGCGGCAACAGTTGTGTCCTGTGTTCTGTTGTGAAGGTGTTGCAGTTTGTATCACATTGTTGTCAATGTTGAGGTGCTCTTATTCTTATGTGTGTGTGCTGCATTGTGGGTGAGTTGCCCCTGCAGCTCTGATTTGGCTGCCCCTTATCCCTTTCAGGCAGTGTGCCTTTGACTTCTGTGCTTCTACAGTGCTGAGATGTTGTGGAATTGGGTAAATTGGGCTCTTGGTCGAGTTGTGACGCTTGGGCATGGTTTGTCCGCAGAGGTGTTGTTGACGTCAGGGGTTCCCTGTGCACGTGGATGTGCCCGAGTGTGACCTGCTCCTTTCCGGATGTGGTCCACACTCAGTCACCTCAGTGTCGTGGCGTGCACCATGTCATGATAATTGGACTGCAGCCATGCTAATGGTCACGCAGTGTCACTTGCATTGTCAGTGTGGCACATGGACACGCAGCTTTGCTGGATTCAGCACATGTGTATGGGTTTGTTGTGAGATTAGTGATGTGTGGGGAGCGCCACCTCCGGGCACATTGTCGACGGGGGCCTACTTGCTGTTTCTATGTGTGCTGCAGTATGCCAAGGAGATCAGGGACATGATCCAGAGTCATTGTGGGTGTGCAGTGTGCTCTATTTAATTGTGCATGTGTGCCATTGTGCCCATCTCCCCCCATCCCCCCAGTCCCTGGTCGGTACTCACCCTGTTGATGTTGTGTCAGGTCATGTTGAGCAGTGTCCGGATCCACTACTCCTGGCACCGTATCCTGACTGATGAATGTGGCCACCATTTTCTCCATGTCATCCAGCTCCTGGTGTGCCGCTGGACCCCCACCTCCAATCTGCATTGCTGCTTTCATGTTGGCATCGAGTTTCTTCTTGGTTTTGCCCTTCACATCATTCCAGTGCCTCTTGCATTGTCCTCCTCAACTCTGCAACTGCATTCAAATGGTCCAAGATAGTCTGCCATGTTTGCGTCTTTGTTGCCAATGACACGTTGGAGGTGACGAACAGTTGTTGGTAGTGTTCTATCACCTCCGTAACGATGATCCTGTTTTCCTGCAGACTGAACCGCGTCTTCCTCTTCCTCTTCTCCTTGGCCTTCCCCGACCCCGAGGTTCCTTGCTGGTCATCTGTGGGGCTTGTGGGGTTCGCGTTGTCCTCTGCACTCGGTCCGGGTGCATCCATGGTGCTACGCAGTTTCACTTTTTTTTGTGTTTTTTTTTCTGCTTTTATGGTGCATTTTCCCGCATGACGCGTGGGAATTGCAGGCCTGTCGCTGGTTATCGCTGATTTTTGTATCGCGATTTGGGGCATCGCAACTTTTTTCATGTTCGTGTTTCGCATTTTTTCTGCGTCGCGTTGATTTTAACGCGGGCATTTTGCGCGTTATCGTGCGACTAGTGCATGGTGCCGCCGGGTTGAAAATACAACGTTAACACATTGTTATTTTCCCGGAATGGACTGCGATGTGCAAAGTTGCGTTAAGCTAATTTTGCGATAATTATCACACGTTCTTGTGAATATCCCCCTCAAAGTATAGGACATGAGATAACATTTCGACTTTATTTGTTGATTAATTTTGTTGTTACAATATGCACAAAAGTGCTTGATTTTGTGGAACTCTTTACTTCTTAAATGCTGCTTTGGTGGCTACCTTTCCTCTGAGAGCACCGAGTTCCAATGATATCACTTTTGATACTTGATATTGTGCATCTAGGTGTGTGCCAAAATGTTGCCCTGCCAGCTTGCAGTTTTTATGTAGATTTTGGTGTTTACCCCACCAAAGCCTGCATGGTACGGTAAATGCCATACACATTCCACCTTTAAAATTTCGACAGGTTTGACCTGACGCAATTTCACTAAGGTTGAGATATTTAACGCATTTAATAAGTATTGGGGGGCATATTAGCAAGAATGGCGTTAAAATTATCGCCGCTTTAGCGGCAGGAAACTGCAGCTAAAGCGGCGATAATGGGCTTGATAATATGCCCTTGAGAATTCCAATAGAAGCCCAGGATCACAGCAGAACATGGGCTTCTATTGGTATTCTCAAGGGCATATTATCAAGCCCATTATCGCCGCTTTAGCGGCAGTTTCCTGCCGCTAAAGCGGCGATAATTTTAACGCTGTTCTTGCTAATATGCCCCTGGATGTGGTAAATACAACTGATCTTATCATTTCGACCCCTGCTCAAACAGGAGGCACGGAGGGGTTAAACAAACCAACCCACTCGTAATCAGGCCCATAGTTGGAGAAAATGATTTACTGTTGCAGCATTACTTGCCCTTGTTAATAGAAAATAACACAAGGTATGGGAAGCTGCTATACCTTTTTACAGTTTGATTTATTTTTCTACTGATACCTGCATTAAACAAATTGTGTCCACAGATAAAGCTAATACAACTGAAATTAGTACTTGGCCCTTCAGTGTATATTTTATAAGAATTGCTGCACTAAGGACCCATTCCACCAAAGGTCTTGGGAAAGGACACTGAGGGCGAGATTTACAAAGACTAATGCAGCGCTGCATTGCGTAGCATTTCTTGAGAATGTGATGCGCTGCGTTAGGTTACATTTGTGCATCATTGCTGTATTTACTATACAGCACAATCTAAAACAAGCTCCCTTTTGAGTAACTAAACTTCTGTGTGTCCCCAATACAATAATCCCAAAATCCAATTAGAATGCACTAAACAATAATATACAGTGAACACTTCTCCTATCATAAAAACATTTACAACTATGGGGCCGATTCCGATCTCGGCCGGTAGGGCTCCGAATCGGATTTGGCATAACCGGATCCGATTCGGAGCCCTATTTCCCGACCGATTCGTACGCGCGTCCGGACGAGCGAGTACGATGCGAATTCGCCGACCGACTCGTTCGGGCGTCCCAACCGCTCCGACCGACTCGTTCCCGGGTCTAACCGCACCGACCGACTCGCGCGGACACGACTGGCACTGCGCAATGGAGACGTTCCCCGGCCGGGTAAGTACGATGCGCGCCGCGAGCAGTCCGACCGACACGCGCCGTCCGGCTCGAAAGAGCAGTCGGAGCCGTACTTCGGGGGTCCGTGTTGGATCCCCCTGTATGCGTAGCCGCACGAGTCGCACACAGGGGGGACCCATGGGTCCCCCCTACCTGTGCATGTATGGCGCGAGTCGCTTCGCCGCATACCCGCTGTAGGGGGCGCCCTTGTTTGCCTCGTATCCATTGAGGCAATGGGAGCCCGCATACGCGTTGTACGACCGGCTCCCATTGACTTCAATGGGAGTCCGACCGACTCGAGTACGATAGCATACGGACGCATCGTACTCGTTCGGTCGGGCTGCACGGGTCCGATTCGGTCGGAGAGATTTCCGGCCCGAATCAGAATCGGCCCCTATGTCTCCAATTTATAAAATTTCGATCATATATATTTTTATATGGAAATCTAATAAAATCTGCTGTTTACACATTCAATAATATATGCAAGCTAAGAACATTCAAAAATTAAAACATGAATATCTTACAATTCATCATGCTTAATTTCATTTATAAATACAAAGCATCAGTAGCACCTCACATCCTTATTCTCATTACAACAGTTCAAATGCTCCAAACAATTATTTAAAATAAGAAGGAAGAGAAAACAAGAGAATTCACTGCTTCTACTTGCAACAATGCAAACAATGTAAACTAATATAGAACAAAAGATTATTCTAAATGTTTTTTTTTTTAATTATCTCTCGACACGGCATTTCAGCGGTACTTGAAATGGTTCACACCGCCTTCTTCAGGAAATAATACTTTTATACATATCAAAATATAATTCTTGTTTTTCAGTCTTTAACCTCCCTTAATTGGGCGTCCTGGCGGTGTTGTAAAATTTACTTCAAGACAATAATACGTTTAGACATATCACATAATTCTTCTTTTTCAGCCTATAACCTCCCCAAATTTGGCGGCCAGGGGGTGTTGTAAAATTTCCTCCAAGGACCTTTATTTCTATATAAAATCAGCAGGTGTCTCTAGGGTGGTCCATTTCAGTTCCCACATTGGTTTCTTGCGTGGAAATCTCCCGTTTCCTAATTAGGAGGCACACCTTCATGTCAAATGTTGTTATGAGCTCATCAAAGCAATAGGATGTTGGTTTTAGTTCTGCTATTCTTATTTCCTTTATTTTATGTTTACTGGTCCTTAGTGATCCAGCAGTTTACTTGTTACAGCTATCGTCCATCCTGCGATTATATAAATATCTGTATTTACTGTACAGCGTACCATGATGCAACGACAAGAGATGCGCCATGCAGTGAGATGCAAAGTAATAATAGTAATAATTCCAGATTTGTATAGCACGACTTATCACACCCAAACGTATCCATGCGCTGGGGACCATCGGGGGGATTAAGTGAGCTATTGCCCAGACTCACATGATGCTGAGGTAGCTGCCGCCGGTGAATGGGATCAAACCGTGAGCCCAGCGCTCCACAGATAGCCCCTCTGGCTGCTGCGCCACACCTCACACTTCAGTGACACGCGCTGTAACGCAACTCCTACCTGCATGACATGATGACATGAAGCTGTATTGTGTGCCGCAAGCCAGCTTTAAGTCCCGCAAGTTAGATTTGGGTCACACTGGAATCCAATGTGTGACGCCAAAATGCAAATAACCACACAGCAACAAACAATTTTTTGTTGAACCTCACCACCATTTTGGAGGCATGGAAGGGGCATCATCAAGCCATAAGGGGGCCAAGCCAGAAAATGGAGCTGCAGTGCAGTTCAATAGGAAGCACAAAGTTAATTTTACAGAAGAAAAAAGCAACATTTTGATCACGGAAATCACACAAAATTAGAGATTTTTGTTTGTGAGCTCAAAATTATTAGTAGCTGTGATGGATGCATTATGACAAGCAATAGTTGACAAGATAAACTGTGTGAACCCAGCCAGATGGAGTCTCGTTGAATGTAAGAAAATATGTCATGATCACAAACACAAGACTAAAGATAAACTGGCCAGGAACCTGAAGTCTGCAAGAAGGACTGGAGGAAGACCAGAAGTCCTGAAGCAGTTGAACCTACTAGAAGAGCATGTGGCATCACTAATCTCAACAGAGTTGTTTGCTAGAGTTTAGGGCATGAAGAGTGCTGAACTTGAGGAGCAACAAAATGTACAGGGTGAGGTATAACATAATACATGTAAACTATATCATTCCCTATTGGTGACAAGAGAAGGAGAATACATATTTAAAGGACCATAACATGTAAGCATACATAGAACAACAGTGTAAGTACTATATATAGTCAAATATGACAGGTACTGCAGAAGTTGTTGGCACTGACTACACAAACACTATAATGCATCTAGATGCATGTAATCATGTATGTGTAGAGTTATAGTGTAAAAACACTCAGATATCAAAAGCATCTACAATATGTGTATTATCATATCCTCATGAAACAGAAACAGGTGATTCACAAATATGTGGATGTTAGTCATCTGCACATCTTAGTGTAATAGCACAGATCTCTTTAAACATGCACCTGAAGTGTGGGCTCCATATATTATATTAATCTTCTATGCAATGCAATTGCTAGAGGTGAGCCCATTCCAGAATCTTGGAAAGGCGCGGAGATCGTCCCAATATATAAGAAGGGCTGTAGGGACGATCCCGCTAATTACAGACCTATCAGTCTGATAGATATATTGCAAAAGGTTTATGCCAAACAGATCTTAGAAAGGTTGAATGACTGGATGCTTGCTAATGATGTACTTTCCCCATGCCAGGCGGGTTTTAGAAGGAGGACAAGTACCATAGATCAGGTGTTCAGGCTGTTAATTATAGCGTGGAAATATACAAGGCTAAGATCCGGTCATTTATATGTGACCTTTATAGATTTAAAGGCCGCATTTGATTCAATCCCTAGAGACCTACTATGGCTAAATCTATTACAGCAGGGAGTGCCAAAAAAAAGTCCAGTTGGTTAGGCTTCATGAGAATTCCTTTGCAAAAGTACGTTGGGGTAAAGGGGGGGGACTCACAGAAGAGATACCCGTCAAGAGAGGTGTGCGCCAGGGCTGTGTCCTGGCGCCAACTTTATTCCTCTTATATGTTAATGACATGGTTGAGTTCCTCCAAAAATCCAATCATGATTCCCCGAAATTAGGAGGGAACCATATCTGCGCACTAACTTTTGCTGATGACACAATTTTATTGTCGCAAACGCCAAAGGGCTTGCAAAACCTTTTAAATACCCTCGACCAATATTGTAAACAAAAGGGGTTGGAAATAAACCCACTAAAAACTAAATACATGACTATTAGGCCCCACAAATGTTTTAAGAATAATATAAAGCTGAACGGAGCAATTTTGGAGCGAGTCTCTAATTTTGTTTATCTTGGGGTAAACATCGACTCTAAACTCTCATGGAACCCCCAGATAATGAAATCTAGAACAATTTTAATGCAATACGCAGCACCAGTTATAAAAAAACTCTTCGCCACCACGACAAAGGCTGTTACACCAGCCCTTGAAGTTTATAAATCCAGGGCACAAACTGCTGCCTTATATGGCTCAGAATTGTGGGGAGGGGAGCACTTCCATCTTTAACTACGGGGGAAAATAAGAACTTGAGGAGGTTTACTGCTCTACCCCAAAATACACCTGTGATCCCCCTAATGCTCGACTTGGGCATCAAGCGAATTGAGCAAAGGGCAGTTTGGATGACCCTATCATATTGGATAAGAATATGGACCACCGAGGAATTGCAAACCTATAGACAAGCATTGAGTGAATTATTGGCTCTTGACACTCATGTGACTTTTCCCTGGTAGATCCACATCCGTAAATGGCTTACGGACCTGGGTTTGAGTAGGTTCTGGGAACAACCGAATTTGTTGACTCCTGATTCAAAACGGGAAATTAAGACCATTTACTGGAATTTCATTAGGCACAATATTATTTCAAATAGTAGATCCGGTACACTCACAATCCAGTTTCTGACGTTTAAAATAACCCCCTGTTTCGAATCATTTTTAGATGAGATCGAACCTTTACTTGCTAAGGTATTGTGTCTGAAATTTAGGTATGGTACTCTTCAAATAAAGTCGTTTACATCCAGGTGGGGACAAAAGCAGCTAGTGGAAAATGATTGTAAGTGTACTCAGTGCCATTCAGGAAGCGAAGAGGATATTGCGCATGTTTTATTTTTCTGCCCTGCATATGAAAATCCTAGAAAGAAATGGATAAAACCTCTGGGCAGGAAATTGTGTATTAGGAAATACACTGAAATGCTGCGTGTCTTGAAAACTGATAGCTCCAAGCTAATTGTATTTGGTACTAGTAGATTTTTATTGGCTGCTAATTTTATTAGGATGAAGACTGGGCTTAAATTTTAAAATTTTTATTTCTTTTTTTAAGGAAACTATATGAAATTCAAATGTTGTTGTCGTACATAGCTAATGATATTTTAAAATTCATAGTGTGGTAACTCCTTCTTCTATTTATGTGATTATATAGTAATCATGATGAAATCGCACCTTGCACGTTGCACTTTATGGAATTAATCCCATTGTTCTGACTGTAAAAACTAGCTTCTATGTTTTATAGCGGAATGTATATGTTAATGCGCTATTGGTGGTTAACTTTCCAGTATTTTGCACTTTGCACTTTATGGAATTAATTGAATAGCTTTATGTATTGTACTGTAACCAATATGAGGCTATCTGACATTCTGCATTTTGCATTCTTCCCATACACGCTGTTAACTGTAAATTACATCCTATATACTGTATTGCAATTGAAATGAGGACTAATGAATTGTATATATTTTTCTATTGATGCTTTGATGATTCTAAGAATCGAATAAACATGCTTTAAGTAAGTAAAATATCTACATACCACCAAGGTCACATGTGAAACAAACAATTATACCTTTACACAAAAAACAGGGCATAGGCACAAAACTGTCATGTAACACAGGCTAACTTGTTGTGGTGTGTAGAATGAAAAGAATTGTTTAGTAATGTATTAAAAGTAATTTTAAAGGCTCAATATCCATATAACAGCTAGCTCTGGTGCACTGTGAACAGCCTAGTCCGTAGCTTCCACCCATACCCCATAGTGCAAGGGGGCCTGCATCACAGGCTTGTTTGTGTGTGTGCAGGGGTGTGTCATATCATCAAAAGTGCCTCATGTATTATACACACACACAGGGGTTATTATATCAATATTTAGGATATGTGCCTTCATAGGTGTCAGACTTCAACAATGGTGCAAGCATGCCAGTGCTACTGAGAACAAACATACAGGTTGGCAGGCCTAGGATTATAATGGTATACCATTTTCACAAATTAAATGGTGGAATCCTGGCCTCTCTATTTACCTCAAAGCTAAATACTTGAAGGTCTATACCTATGTATTGTTATGCACAATTAGTCTCTATGTTGGGTACAGTGTCCTATCTGATCATACCTTACAACACATTTTGAACATCAAGGGTATTTGCTGTGCTGCAGTGCAGGAAAGGGTGTGGTATTATATGTTTCACAATTTAATTGTATATTGTAACAGTCATCACTCATCATGATGGTTTACTCTGTTGTGAAGAATGGCAAAGGTAGGACATGGTTAAAGATCTGTGTGCGTAATGTTCAGAAATGTATGTGGCCTTTTAGAGTCAAGGGTTATTGTTAAATCATCGTTTTCCTTGGTGTCTGAGTGCTACACAATGTAATACTAAAGTTAATGCACAATATGCCAGAAATTCTCAACTAATGTCATTGTAGCTTCACACCTGGTGAACATGATTAGAGTATGGAGATTTAATTACTAGCCAATTAATTACTCTACAAGGTGCAAGGAATATACAGGTGTGAGTAGTAATGTCAAGAGGCAAGAACACTACTTGGATGCAAATATGTTTGTTGATACACTGGTTTATAGAATTATTGTTTTTAAATGCTTAACAACATGTCTGAAATGAGAACTATGTTGTGAAGTGTAAGCATAACTTATAATAGTGTGTGTGTCAACATGGTATGTTGTTGCACTTACATATACATAATGCCATATTACTAGATTTGGGTAGTAAACTACAGCTCCTCCACATAGTGATAACATTGAACTACCCTACAATCTGACCATAGTGTCATGTTGCTCATTATAGATAAAACTTTCCAGTGTATGAGGAAGTGAACAAAATGTATCTCACAATATATCTAAGAAGATCAATATCACACACAATACTCCAAAGTCTCCAATTGTACTACAACCACAAGCGGCTGCACAAATATCAGAGGATGAAGTGTTCCCCAGTTTCAGAACTAGAATTTCACAATGAACATTAGTGAGTGCCTTTTGGACAGGTAATCAGTTTGTCATGTGCTTGTCACCATGCTATCTCCTTTTCAATCAACTGCAGTACTCTGTTGGAGTCATGTAGTTTATCCTGTTCCTCTGTTCTTTTCATGAAGCATCCTGTTTTTGACAATGGTATTGTTTAATAGGTTACTCTATGTTGAGTATATCATAATTTGGCATTATTTCATTTCACATTTATATTTTTATTGATTGATTTCCGTCCTCAAAATGATTATTTTGTTAATGATTTATGATAATTTCTTAACCATTCATGTTTAGCAGTCCAAATAAGAAACGTTGCAGGAGGGGTAACCGTATCCAACATTTCCCTTCATAAGAAATTGTAAATAACAGGATATTTTAAGAGCACTAGTGTGCAATGTCACCTTCCATGAGTTCACCCTGTCAAGCCTTTGCAAAATGGAGACTCTTTACACTAGCATGGTACCAGTTATTCAGCCATATGAAAAAAGGCTTTGAAGAAATATGTCATGTTTAGGAGTCACAGCAACATCAGCTTCAGTATAATTAAGGATCATACTGCCAACAACGTACATAAGTAGTCATTACCAGTTCTTGTTAGACCTGTTAGCCTTACGGTGGTCTTTCCCCCTAACCTTTTGCTTTCATCCACCTATTTTGCTGAATCTGGTTTTGTTGGTCTTAGGACTCTGTGTACTTTACCCCTGATAACTGGTGCTAAAGTGCTTGTGCTCACTCCATAAAACATGGTAAACGTGGCTTACACCTAATTGCAATATTTAATTTACATATACATCCCTAGTAAAGTGGAATACTATAAGCACAGGGCCTATAAAATAAATGCTTCTAGTGGGCCTGCAGCCCTTATTGTGCCTCCCACTTAAGTAGCCCCTTAAAACAAGTCCCTTGTCTGCCATTGCAGCCTGATTGCAGTATTTAACTGTTAATTTGACTTGGCAAAATAAGCCCCTTGGCAAGCCTTAAACTCCCTTTTTATTACATATAAGTCATCGCTAAGGTAGGCACTGAAGGAAGTGGCCCGATTAGGGTCACCCGGGTCACTTACGACCACCTCTCAGCCTTCCATACCAAATGAAGAGTCGGTCAGACAGTAGAGAATACAAACTAATAATAGTTTATTCAGAGTACACTCAGAGCTGAGTCCTGCCTGCCCAGTCACTAGGAGTGCTGCAGAGGGACTGGCATCAGTAAGCATAACGAAACATTATGTACATTTCAGAAATGATGAAGGGACGCCAACAATGGATTTTTCCAGAGAGATGCAGCTGGACAGTAAATTACAAAGGAGTAAGTTTCGATTCTGAGGCCGGGCACACATTATCTACTAGTCAAGGTTAATCTGCCTGTGCCCAGCACTAGACTAGTGGGAGAAGGCCTGGGTGGTGATGTCACATAAAGCTGCTACGGTAGAGTTAGATAATATCTGCAATTTACATCCAAAATATTCTCTAGCTCTTTCACCCTTAGCCATTGCAGAACCACCAAATGTAATAATGAAATAAAGAATATACCCAAAGGTGATACCATTGCTATAATTATTGACTTCCAAATCTGTTACTCTGTCACAAAATTCCACAGTCAATGTTCTTTTTACCCATCTTACACTAGTCTTACTGTACTTACAAGGTACGCCTAGGGGAGCACCATTCCTAAAGCAACATCGTCTGTACTGTTATGAACATTCGAATAAGTGCCATTAGACAAAAAATAAAATCCTGGGTGTGCATAAAGTGGCCCTTGATAATCTACAGGAGCATATCTAGTATTCATTCCGATGGTACTCGGATCCTTCTTTTTCACTAGAGACATTATATTCTTAAACAGTATTACTCCAGAATAATTGACATACAGAAATGCATCAGTACTATTAATTATTGGGCAACATGCAGGGTAATAACCAGCTTTTTGAGTAACTGTTAAATCTTTGTAATGCAAGCCCAGTAAGGTGATGTTCTGTTCTCTCATGTACAAATTATCACAATACGTATTTTTGTCACACCCCAGGTGCCACTTTCCTTGTGGGTTTCTGTAATACAAACAAGGGCCAAGATACCCCATACCAAACTCACCCCTTACTTCTATGAAGTGGGCTGAGCGAGTATACGTGTAATTGACAAGTGACAATGGGTAAGCAGTCCATAAACTTGTAACAGATTCGGTGGGATAACAAGCTGTACCTGCTCCAAAAAGTATTTTATGAGTGTCTAGAAATACATTACTTGGAGCTGTCCGTTTTGCACGGATTCGGGAAACAACCTTGTTTTCAATATTTGACGGTGCATTCTGATCACGTTCAAGAACCCAAGACACCCCACCTAGAGTCAATAACAGTAAAATCACAAAGATAGTACATAATATTTTGTTCTTATTTGACCAAATTATACATGTATGAGCAAGGGGAATCACTGGCTGCTCTTCATCAGCAACCATTCTGCCAAAGGGATGCACAGCAAATGATGAAACAAAAGGGAAAAATACCAGCAAGAGGAATATACAAGTTCCCAGTGTCCGTCAGAGCCTCACAGGTACAGGCTCCTATTGTCCATCAAAACGTTGGCACTCTTGAGCACCGGCGGTGGAGCTTGCTCTGTCCTAAGCTCGGCTTCCCACGTCGACCAGGATAATGTACCCCCAAAAGGATACCAGCAAAATATCCTGTCCAATGTTCAAACAGTGCACAGGTCTTGCATCACCCTTGACTAGATCCGTTGGTACTATAACAAAGTACACCCTAACTTACACAGTCCATCCCTACCTAATCTGACTTCTCCTTTGGTGCACTGTTTCCCAGCCGAGGTCGCAAATTGTACCTAGTGACTCCAGGTACAAAAGGATCCACAAAGCGGGGCTCCTGGATTGCCCGTATTTCCGGTGGAACTGCTGCATTCAGCACTTCATCATTTTCCTCATCCGTTTTGGTCCAGGTCAGCCTGGCGTCACTGAAGGGGATAAATTGAGGTACCGTCTCACATTCGGAGTCCCCTATTCTAATTTTTGTCCACTGATCATAAGGCAGAGGGACCCTGCGACAATGAGTCGCATGGATCCAGTTCTTTCGGCCGGCAACCTTGACTGCGGTGCTTGTTGCTAAGAGGACCTGCTCCAGTCCCTTCCACTGCATCTCCAAACTCTTATTTCGCTGAAAATTATGAACAAGTACAAAGTCACCCTGCTAAATATCGTGTCTGGGTCCCTCTGGCATAGCTGGCAGGGCTTCCCGAACCTGTTGGTGAATAGAACGCAAATTTTCAGTTAACTGGCAAAGGTAATCGATCAACAATGGATGCTCAATATCATTTGCTGGACGTCCAAACACGACCTCGTACGGTGACAATCTTGTCCTAGAGTGTGCTGTTGTTCTTGTTGACAAAAGAGCTAATGGTAAAGCATCTGGCCACTGTAACCCTGTAGTCTCCTGAATTTTTGCCAGCTTCAGTTTGAGAGTACAATTGTACTTCTCAACCAAACCTGCTGACTGTGGATGATTGGCAGCATGAAACTTTTGCTTGATACTAAAGCCATCACAAATTAATTGGATTACCTTGGCATTGAAATGACTTCCGTTATCTCTCCAGATCAAACGGTGCAAGCCGAAACGAGGAAAGAACTCCTTCAGGAGTACCTTTGCAGTCGTAATGGCTGTATTGTCTTTAGGGGGATAAGCCTCAACCCATTTATTGAATGCACAAACAACTGCCAAGACATACTTCAGATTATTGCAACTGTCTAATTCTATATAATCCATCTGGAGGACCTCAAGAGGGAAAGTGGGTGGTGCAAAATTACCGGGTGGTGTAGGGGTATCCTTTCCAGGATTGTGCATCATGCACACCATGCAATACTTCACTAAATGTGCAGCTGTCTTTGAAATGTTATCATTCTGCCACACAGGGTCTAACAACTTGCAAATACCCTTAGCACTAATATGGGCTGGACCATGGGCCATCGTGACTACAGGAAGAACATATGCATCTGGCAACATCCATCTCTGCTTCCCTGACTTATCAATCCAAAACCCCTCATCATTCAATTGTGCTGTACTTTCTTGCCAAATTGCTAAATCCTCCATTGTGGCCTCTCTTTTTATTTCCTTTACATTCTCAAGTGTATCCTCAATTATGCTAACTTCAGGCACCCACCTATTGGGTCCTGCTACGAACATTCTGTTCATTTTAGTCCGGGCTGTTTCCTTAGCTGTCTGATCGGCAAAAGCATTTCCCCTACCTACATTGTCAGTGACTTTACGATGGGCACTACACTTTACTATAGCCAATTTCTTAGGAAGTGTCAAAGCAGACAAAAGACTCACTATGAGGTGCCCATGCTGAATCTTGGTGCCATGTGAAGTAAGAAACCCTCTCTCTGCCCAGAGTCGCCCAAAGTTATGTGTGACTCCAAAGGCGTACTGGCTGTCAGTATAGATATTGACAACCAGTCCCTCACTCAATTCACAAGCTCGTATTAAGGCAACAAGCTCAGCAACTTGGGCTGACTGATAAGGAACTCATGATGTCTCAACTACTGTATGCAGCATTGTAATTAACCCTGGGCAAAGCACTACGCTACGCTCGCGTAGTTTGCGAAGTTTGCGCTACTTCGCACAACGCGAATTGCACGTAGCACAGTGCAAACACGCGTAGCGTAGCGTAGTGCAGCGGTCATTTTTTGCTTGCTCGCGGTCCTCAACGTCAAGTTGGCGACCGCGAGCAAGCAAAATGACATCCCGGCGAGACTTTTTCCTCGTTCGCGATCAGCAACATCAAGTTGCCGATCGCGAGCGTGGAAAATAAACCTGCCGGCGAGATTCTCAACGCGGGGAGGTCAGGTTTCTCATTGCGAGTGGTCGCGTATGCTCGCGACCGCTCGCGATGAGAAACTACCAGTCCGCGTTGAGAAAGCTGCCGCTCGAGTAAAAATCTACTCGAGCGGCAGTAAAAGACAGCTCGCACTGTGCAAGATGCCCTTTTCAATGATTGCACAGTGCGGACAAGCATCCGGCACTGTGCAATCATCGCGAACAGCGCACTACGCAGTTCGCGTAGTGCTACGCGTAGCTCGCGTAGTGCAAACTGCACTTCACGTAGCTTCGCGTAGCGCTACTTCACAAACTACGCCCAGGCTTAATTGTAATAGCATATGCAGAAGTTGTAGTGCCATTTGGTAATTTAAAACAAGAGCCATCGACATATAGTTCCCCTTGTGGGTCAGATAAGGGAACATCAGTCAAGTCTACCCGTCCTTTTGTCTCTTCTTCCGTCCGGAAGATACAGTCATGTTTATCAATCTCATCACTCTCAGAAGGGAGAGGTGGGTAACGTGGCTGGATTCAGAGTGGCACACCTTTTAATCGTGATATGTTTGGCAAACAATGTTAATTCATAGCCAGTTAGACGTGCACTGGTTAGGTGCTGTGTCTTTGTTTTGTTCAAAAGTGTATCCACGGCATGGGGTGCCATAACTGTGAGGTCAGTATCAAGTACGAGTCCAGCCGATTGTCTGATGGAGACAGCCACAGCCATGACCACTCTTAGACAGCTCGGGAGGGCTCTTGCTACAGGGTCAAGAACAGCAGAGAAATAAGCACACAGCTGTTGTTTATCTCCAAATTTTTGTGTTAAAACAGTAAGCGGGCAACCAGCCATCTCATGGATGTACAACACAAACAACTTGTTATAATCAGGAGTGCCGAGTACCGGAGCCGAACAAAACGCAGTTTTCAATTGCTCAAAAGACTGCTGACAGTCAGGCATCCAGGGCAGGGGCTCATGCACATCTTTAATGGTTAGTGCAAGCAGGGTTTAATTAGTAAGTAGTAGTTAGGTATCCACTGCCGACTGTAGGAAGTGATACCTATGAAAGCGTGCACATCTTTCTGAGTCTGCGGGATGGGCATTTTAACAATGGTACTGATGCGCTCAGGGGTCAATCTCCTCCCCTCCTTCGACAGTAGGTGACCTAAGTAGGTGACCTCCTGTCGACAATACTGAAAGGGACACCTTATGTCTGTGTTGAGCTAAATGTAGCAATAGTTTAACTGTACTATCTCTACAACCCTGTTCCGTGTCAGAAGCTATAAGTAGATCATCAACATACTGCACCAATACATTACCTGAGGGAAGCGACAAGGAATCCAACTGACCTTTTAATGCTTGGCTATAAATACTAGGACTTTCTGTATAGCCCTGAGGAGCACAAAAGAATCTAAAGCTCGTACCAGCTAGGTTGAACCCAAACAGATATCTGCTCTCTGGATGAATAGGAATACTGAAGAGCGCATTTTTCAAGTCAATAACAGAAAATAATTTAGCAGAAGAAGAAATCATTGTCAAAAGGGTTGTAATGTCAGGGACCACTAGAAACTGGGGAACCACTATTTTAGTTACTTCGCGCAAATCAAACACAAAACGATAAACATCTTCATGTTCATCAGGGGAACCTGAGTGCGTCCGTTTAAGAATAGGAAGAATGGGGCTATTGCAAATGTTAGCAGTCATCTCCTCAGCCACTCCTTTCTTAATCAAATCCTGTATAATTTGTAATAAGGCTCGCTCTCCTGCCTGTGATATTTAAACTGAGGAATACGAGGCAAAGTAGCACCGACCTTAACCTGTATCGTAACTAGTGGTATCTGTAGCAGTCCCACGCCTGTATCACCCATCGCCCACAGAGTGGGTGGCACATCTTTAAATTCAACAGGAAGAGGTGCATCTTTGGACAAACACTATTTAGGGAGCATTACGTCCGGACCCATTGTCATATAGACACCTGCCGGAGAACAATAATTCGTAGCATGCAATTTCTTAAACAAATCCAAACCCATCAAATTTTCACCACAATTAGATGTCAGCAGGAATGGTAAATCCACAGTAAAAGGACCAATTGTCAATGCAAGAGGTCTTGAAATGGGTCTTACAACCGGTATACCAGAAAAACCTACCAAAACATTATTATGGGCAAACAGAGCCGCCCCAGGGACCATGTTTCGAGAAACAAAACTTTTCGTCGCACCTGTGTCCACCAAAAATTCCTTAGTTGAACCTTGTTATTCCGCTGTCACATAAGGACCACGCTGGTTCACAGGTATCGGAACTGGTCCCTGGCTGTCCTAGCTATAGGACATTCCTGTGGCTTCATCCATATCATTTTACACTACAATGGTCCCTAGGAAGGTAGGGATAAGCGTACAAAAATGAATACAGACCCAATCAGTACTGTATTGGTTAAACTTATCCAGCCGGACAGAGGTCTAATATTTAATTTTAACAATTCTTTGACATATATACAAACGAAGATACTGAGAGTGGGACACAAGCCTGCATCCTACTACAGAAACAAAAAACAGACAGTTAGAGAACATTTAAGGGAGGCTCAGGCAACGCTCACGGTTTGTTTTTAGAACAAATTCTCAATAGGGTAAACAAATCGCAAGGAACACCTCTACATAGTCAATAGTAACATAACGGTCATTGTATGAGGTATTTTTAGGGTGTCGACGGCATTTCGATCCATGTAAAAGGTGGGTGGATCATCATCAGGACATTAAATAAGCATGCCTGTATGTTAGTGCCTTAGATTACTATAATCAATCACATTTGGTGGAAGAAAGAGGGAAAAAACATAAATAAAGGGTTAAGAGGAGGTATGTCAAGGTTACGCAGCCTCAATGAGAATTTACAAGCTAGTCAGAACAAACAGTAAAAGCACCATAAATAAATGTATTGTTTAGTGCAGCGAAATTATTCAAATCGGCATAGTCGTAATAACAACTTAAAGCTCCATGACTTGGTGGTCAGTGAACAATTTTCGACGCAGTGACTAGGTGATCAAAAATAAAGTGGCATAACAGTTGGAGTGGCTTAGGACACAGTGTCTACATTTCCGAGAGATTAAAAGTTTAAGGAAAAGATCATGGTGCAAACAGGCGCGGTGACATGGGGGTAAGAGAGATTAAAAAGCCGTTGGAAGCAAGATAGGCATCGCTATTATCGAGCCGATTTCATGCAAAATAGCGTCGTGATCGGTGGTACTGAAGGTGAGAGCGCCGTAAGGACATATGGCGGGAGCCCTTATTAGATGAATCAGTTGGGGGGCCAAGTACGGGGGATACGATACAGGTTTAAGCAGGGCGGTGAAGGATCGGTGAGGAACTCGTGGTTCAGAGTCTGGGGGTGATCAGGAGAGGCAAGAAGGCTTACCAGCAGTTGCGGGGGTTGAGAAAATACTGTGGATGACACACTCGGGTGGTCACAGGATCGCTCCCGGTGGCGGGAATTACTTCAGTAGTGTTGGAGCCACCGACGTGAACTCCGATGGCGCAATGGCCTGAAAAAATTAATGAGGGTCATGTTGAGGAATTATACTACGGGATCATAATTGCCCCAGTGTGGGGCACCGATAAGTCACTCACCTACGAAAGGTAGAATCCTTTTGATGTATTGAGGTAAAGTTCAAGGTTGGGAGCCACAGGTGTGTGCTCAACCGGCGTAGTGGCCTGAAAGGGAAAGGGGGGGTCAAGGAGGGGGATAAGGGCTGTGGTTCAGTTGAGCTATGGATGTGTGCTGGCAGCGCGCTTATCTATTTCCTATGTCTATGCCGAGCTGCACAGGGGGTCAGCTTCCGATGATGCGGGTAAAGGAAAAGGGAAAGAGACTCTGTCTAATTACGGAGAGTCGGGCCGCGATTGGCCGGGGTGAACACGTGATGGGTAGTGGGTGCAGGAAAGAGAGAAATGCCTAGGAGGTAGCAGGGGCAGCCATATTGGAGTGGAGTGGAACTCACGAGGTGAATTGGGTGAAAGCCAAAGTGAGTGAGTTAAAAACATACTAGTGACAAGGAAATGTGTACTTATTTGGCAAAGTAAGTGATAGAGCTCCATAAAAACAATCAGAATTCCATCATTAATTGAATTTTAAGAAGGTTACATGAATAGAGTGGGTGAGAGCGCTCCATCATTACAATCAGAATTTCATCATTAATTGAATTTTAGGAGGGTTACATGAAGAGAAGGCACTTAGTACGGATATGGCTCTGTGCGGCAGTCTAGATAAGAGTTGTCCAATCTTCTAGGCGATTCAGCCCTGTATGTAGACTGTTAGTTTTCAAAATCCATTTAAGTTCTTCTTTGTTAAGCAGTTTGGAAATGTCGCCTCCTCTTGGTGGGAGTTTGGCCACACTTATGATAGTCCAACGACGAATGTCGTCCTCGGAATGTCCAGTCTCTGAGTAGTGTTCCACCAGAGGTGCATTTGGTGTTTTGCATCTTATTCTACTCCGGTGTTGACATATTCGGATGCGTATTTTTTGGGTAGTTTGTCCGATATATATTCTGTTGCAAGGGCACAAGATTGCATATATAACATTGCATGTGTTACAATTTGTGAAAGATTTTAGCTCAAATCGTATATTTTCAAAACAAAACTCTTTGCATTCAATCGTGAGATCACATACAATACAATTTCCACATTTAGCGTGGCCCGTAAGTGGTGGTAGCCCCCATTGATCGTTAAGGGTACTGGGTGGTTTTTTAGTGGGTAGGGCTGCACGCACAAGGTGATCTTTAATGTTTTTGTTCTTCTTCTTCAGGTCCCTGGCTGACTTTACTTGGGTCCCCTTGTTGTTTAAAAATAATTCATCCATATCATAGTCATCATGGTAGTACTGCCAATCACGGGGGTCATCAAAATAATTATTATCAGAAAGACCCTGTGAGGCTGCAGCATTCTGTGCCCTATCAGCCCCACCAGCTCCACGACCCCATCCACGAGAACCTTGACCTCTAGGGACCGCTATCTTCTTCAAAAGCAAAGGACACTCGCTATGCCAGTGACCCTCCTCCTTACAATACACACACTGATTCGGCCCCAGAGGCATCGTATTCGGCTGCTTACTAGTGCATCGAAGCTGTCGGGCAGGACCAGCACGTCCTCTACCACTCCCTTTAAAAGCCTGCTGCAACAACACCTTTGTCTTTAAATCCTTGTGCCTTTTCTCTGTCCTCTCTTTTTCCTCATTGTCCCTATGTTCATAATACTGTGTCATATTCAATATAACAGAGGGGGAGGAGGTGGACCAAGTACTTTCAGAGGCCTGCAGTCGAGTTGCTATTTCAGGAAGCAAGTTAGAAACAAATTTATTAACAAACAACCGGACACCTCCCTCAGTAGACAAATCCTGCCCACTATAATCCAAAAATGTACCTTCAAACCGAGTGAAAAAATCAGACACACTCTCGTCTTTCTTCTGTCGACAAACTGATAATTTATCCTAATCTATCATTCTCGGCGGAATAAGGGAATGCATTTAGGTAATAATGCAGCCTGGCAATGCCAACATTTCCGCTCGGGGCTTGTTACCTGGCTTTCTGTCCTGGTCCCATGCTTTCATTTGATCCCATGTACCTCCCAATTCCACAACATGATCTTGCTTGTGCACTTGCCTCCAAATATCAACCAGAACCAATAAACCAAAGAACATTTCAATATTAGCAAAAGTCATCACATTGGAAGAGGCAGCTTCAGTCAATTCTTTATAATATGCAGTTGGATTCTTCCTAGGGTCGGGCAAATGAGTCTTAAGAGACAAAACCTCACTTCTTTTCCACGGAGTATAAACCCATTGCTCCTGAAACCTGGCCGCCACCGCCGCTCGATTAACATTACCACGACCATATGTTAATTCTGATATCGCGGGTGATATATGGGCTGAACCTCTCTCATCGGAAACTGAGACACCGACCAGAGACTTTTCTCATGTAGTTTTCCTCTATAAGCTATTATCATCGTGACATTAGGAAAAACTTGTTCTGGCCCCAATTCACTAATGTACACTCGATCTCTTATGTCATATAGAATTTGGGGTGCTTCCGCTTCAAAACACTGTTGCCAAAAACCAATTGAAGTTGCACACATGTGTTTAAGAGCATGCTGCTGTATGAACGGCTCAAAATCTTTCATAGTCGTCCAAACATCCTCTATACTATAAATGGGATTACGGGCCCACTGGGCAGCCTGATTGTCTATTACCTGTTTCTCGTCATCTCCCACATCGGATCGCATTAACGGTCCCATACGCTCCTTAAATTTCGTCCAATCCCTATCCTCGAATCCACGTACTGGCATCCCCCTACTGGTTAATGTCGGAGGATGAAAAACAATAATGGGAGAAGCAACCGAAGTAACAGGCACTATCGTCGCTAATTGTTGTGTCGCAGGAGAAAGAGCCGGCGAGAGGGATGCTGAAACAATGAGTGTGGCAGGGTACTAACAGTCACAGTTGCCACAGACGGCAAAGAAACAGAAGGGAAAGGAGGAGGTGGAGGAGCCGAAGCCACAGTCGTCGAAATATCAGCGGTAGACACAGGGACAGAGACAGTGGAAGCAACTGTAATGGGCAGCTGGGAGGGCCCCGGAACAGTGGGATATATTCTTTGGGGGGCATATGAAGGCGGAGTCGAGTATCCAATAATTACTCCACGAAAGCATCATCTTCTTCCTGAGCCACATATGATTTATCAATCTGTAATCAAAACCTTCTATCTTCACATTCAACACCTTTTTCCTGTTTTTCCCTGTCATATGCTACAGCCTTCTGAGTCAATGTCTGCATTCTCCCTTTCCGGGCCTCTTTTTCTGCCTTCAACCGCTTCTGTCTAGCTGCTTTCTGCCATGTTTTGAGGGACTCAGACATAGACTGCCTACTTCGTCTCTTAAACAGCTGTTCTTGTAAATACTCAATCTTTGTTCATCAAAAGTGCCCGTCAATGGCCACTGCATCTCGGCATTGTCCCTCGTATATTTGTTCCATAATGTACTAAACATAATAGGGCCAAAACCATGCTTTACATACATATCAAAATTCGGAGTGCCTTCTGGAGTTGCTGGCTGACTTTCTTCCAATCGAGCATCAACAGAACAACAACGACAGCACCAGAAAAACATTTTTCTAACACTAGGCATTTTCAAACGAAAACGAGTTCACTATTTTATGCCTAACAAAACAATTGCAATTGCTTTTACCCCAAAGACGGTCCTTAGACCATACCAAATACAAACCAAAATGGTACCATATCCACAAAGAACCAAAACATACTCACCTGATATATGCAGGTCAAAAGAATTTATTCTCCACTGCCAATTCTTCAGACCAAAAAGTCAGAACCAAGGGTTTTGCCGTTCAGTACTCCAGTCTGGATGACCACTGGGCGAGGCACCGTCCGGCGGGACAGAAGGGGCAGCTGCGAGTACCAGGAACTCTTCGTGCAGGGATCCTTGATCTGTCCGTCCGACCTGACGATGGCCTTGACCTCCCCCCCCGTCCGTGGAAGGGGATAGGTCATTCACCCGAAGGAGTCTCTGTTCGGGCACCAACTGAAGGAAGTGGCCCGATTAGGGTCACCCGGGTCGCTCACGAACACCCCTCAGCCTTCCATACAAAATAAAGAGTCGGTCAGACAGTAGAGAATACAAGCCAATAATAGTTTATTCAGAGTACACTCAGAGCGGAGCCCTGTCTGCCCAGTCACTAGGAGTGCTGCAGAGGGACTGGCATCAGTAAGCATAACGATACATTATGTACAGTTCAGAAGTGGTGAAGGGACGCCCACAATGGAATTTTCCAGAAAGATGCAGCTGGACAATAAATTAAAAAGGAGTAAGTTTCGATTCTGAGGCCGGGCACACATTATTACTAGTCAAGGTCAATCTGCCTGTGCCCGCCACTAGACAAATGGGAGAAGGCTACATCTGAGGGAAAGGTATGCGCTAATAGGAACAGTGCATTCATTAGTGTGGCAGAACTCAGCTCTGAAGAAACATAACCTAGAGAAGGCCGTTTCTCGGAAATGGCAAAGGATTAGTTTCGATTATGATACAAAATGGCGCCCTTACACAAAATGGCGCAGTGAATGCTAACTTACATAAAACATGCGAAAACATAATTTTTATTCCAACAGCCCTAGCACACATACGGCAGGGTGCATTATAATTAAAATATTGAACATGTATTTTTAAGTTTTACATGTCCTGGTAGTGAAAAAATCCTAAATTCATTTTTTACTACTGTGAGGCCTACCTATCCCATAAGATAACATTGGGTTGCCTTTTTACATTTAATAAGTTCTAACGTTTGGTTGGGGAAAGTAAAGATTTCATGTTTCGTGACCGAGAAATTGTAATAAAAAAATCCTATTTAATGGAGAAGTCGGATTTTAAGTTGCAATTTTTCCTGCCCTAGATATTTGGTGCCTGCAGAATATTCCTGAGTCACATGACTGGATGTAGTTGGCAGTTGGACTTTGTCTATTCCTCCCAGAAAGCCACACAATAGAAGGATTAGATGTTCCTGGATGGGTCATCACAGCCAAGATACGGGGCGTACAGAGCTGGGCACAGCCCCACATGCAAGTCAATAGGCTGTGCTCCACCTTCAATTGTAGTTACCTTAGGGCACGAGTTATTGTTTCTTGAGCTAACTATAAATATATATAGAGTGTCCTCCACAGTTGCTGGCAAGGCAAGAGCATCCAAAAAGATGAGCTGAGATGACTTGATAGGGTAACATCACTTCGGAGGGTGAGAGTGGACAGTGTGAGTGCAGAAAATTGGGTTATTGGTTGTGCAGGATATGAGGCCTGCACAAGTAATAGGTCCACAATTTCCCCTTACTGGGAACCAAGCACCCCATTGTTCCAACTGCCTCTCTCAGAGTAGTGAAGCAGTGCAGTCCAAGGCTTACTCAGGAGACACCACAACAATTAGAAAAGGAGCGTCCAATATATTGTTTTGTTTCCGGCCCAAATTCAGGCAATCCAGTATTAACAAATATAACAATGATGAACAAGAAGTGAGATTCAATTGTCAGGAGTCTCAAGAATGCGTCCAGTATCCAACTTTTATTGATTTTTCAATACATTACATTTTTCAGTCAGCCCAGCCAACGTGTTTCATCCTCTATGGACTTCATCAGGAATGTGCTTTCCAAACTTGTGTGAATTTTTAGTAGCAAGAAGTATGGCCTCCTGTTTCAGTGTCTTCATGGGTAATAAATCCCTTTTCGGGTGGTGTAGTACCCCCTAAATCATCTTCCTCCTTCATGCGTCAGGGCTCGAGTTTCACGGAAAAATGCCTCTCAGGAGAGGTAGTGTGGCCTAGCAATCACCATTTGCTGGTATACAAGAATAACATTCAATAAATGATTGTCCAGTCAGTGCTTTTTCTTTAGAAAAGAAAAAATGCATGTATTGCACACACTACTAAATACCACTCATTAATTTACAAATATATACATCAGGCAGATTGTAAATACCTTAGATGACATTATGTAATCACATTTGTCCCCTATTCGGTCATGACCCTCAAAATCACAGTACCCTCTCCTCCTATACCAGATAGCAATTTACAATATAGGCGGTATCATTTTAAATAAAACAGGCGTATTGGCTTTGTCGAGTGTCATCACATTAAAAGACAAATAATCCATATGTTAAAATCACCATAATTTCATGTCATCAATAATAACCAGGTATCAATGCAGTGATCACTCTCATTAAAGCATTTCAAAATTGCTCAACAATCGCCGTCGGCATTAATTGCGAATAAAGCATTGCAAATAAGCATAAAGTGTGTCTGTGTCTTTTTATATACTTTCAGGCCACATAAAATGAAGCCATAACATAAGGTTCTAGAGAGCGCTGCACTCCCAGCTGAAGAGCAAACTCTCCCTGGGAGTGCTTTAAAATATTGATGAAAAGGCATGGGATCATTCTTTCCTTGACCCAACAAACATAGGGTCACTGTCTTTTTTAAGAAATCACTGTGGGGGCTGATGGGCCTACTGCAGCTCCTCACAACATCATTGGTGGTACTCCTGTCCATTTTGGGGGCATCACAAAGCACCAATTGAAAGCAAAACAATCCCTGCAGGGCATTATGGAGCGGTCCTTCAGGGCAAGATGACTATATTTTATTAGCAGCTCGGTCGCTTTCTTGTCTGCTGTCTGACTTCACGCAACTTCTTTCCTTTTTTTTTCAGGAGGGTGCCCGGTCCCACCCGGACATCCCTAGACTTCAATGTGTTTGGGTCGTGTGGGGAGCCCACTCTGGTGTGGGAACTGACAGTTTTATTTTCCCTGTCTGCTCCATGCAAGCAGGGTCCTATGTTGGGATGTGGCTGCCCTGCTTCCTCCAGACACGGGTACGGGGCAAGGCCACCACAATTTGGGATGGTGTGACAACACTCCCCTATCCTTTTCTGGGGTTGGACCCCAACCTGGGGCCCCATTTTGCTTCCTCAAGGGGGCACAGAGGCACTCCTCTTCACCTTTTGGCCCCGGGGGATTGTGCGGGCACCAGGGGGTAGGAATGAGCCTAGGAAAGAGGTCCCTCCACACTCTCTCCCTGGGTGAAAATTGCAAAATACTTCTTGCACCGAGGTGCGGCAGAGCACCATGTGATACGATCCTCGCTAGGGGACAAAGGTCACCAACCTTACAACTGCAATAACTCTGACCCTGTTGAGCAGATTTGGACGATCTTGTGCTCATTTTACTCCCGGTGACACTAGCCATCAGAAGCAGTTGAATCAGACCTCCTGGTCTCCCAGGCAGTGTTTTTTACAGGGCGCTGGTTCCACTGGTTCCCTGTGCCAGCTTTTCTGCTGACCTTTGTTCTCTGGTGCTCCTCTCCTCTTGCTTGGGTGCAGCAGTCCATATCTTTCCATTAGGAGCTTGAAGGGGCCAACCTCACTGGCATTTGGAGAGACTCAGTGGTCCTTGGGTGAACTGTGGGCAGAGTCCTTAGTCCCTTAGGTCATCTGGGAGTTTGTTCTTCCAGTTGTCACAGTCCCAATGTCTAGAGTCCAACAGCAAAGGGCACTTTTTCTCCATTGTGCAAGACATTTTAAGTGGAGTAGAAGATTCTAGGGTGCCACATCACCTCTCCACTCCTGTCCCAACCGTCCTGCACAGCATGCTGTGACAGTCCAAGATGACTTTCTCCAGAAGTCACTGGTCGCTCTCCTCTGGGAGCTTCACCTCTGTCCCTCACTTCCACCACTGCTGGGCTTTCCCACCAAAAATTAAAAGAGAAGCCCCCTCCTGGGTTGGCTTCAGTTGCCTGGGCTTACTCCGTTGTTAAGCGGGCTTGTGCTGCCCCAGCCCTTGTACAGTGTACCAACTAATTAACAGATGCGGGTTTTCCTTCCCACCCCTTCATGCTCAGAAGCTGAGGGAAACACTATTCATTATTTTTGTTGTGTGAGGAGGCCTTTGTTCCCTTTGCTAGGGAGCAGAATAATTAACTTGCCATACAGGGTGCCATACAGGGTGACAAAAGGGGCTCTGATTTATCCTGAGCTGAGCCAGGGAAATAAGAAAATTCTAGACAACGCATAAAGTGAACATGTATGATCATGGGACATGAGTATTTGAATTGGGTGCACCCTTTCCAGCCCAGTTTTATGCCTAATGGGACTTTGTAAGTCCAAAGGAAGCAAAACTGAACTCTAAGGCAGATTCCCCCTATGTGTATAATACAGTGTCACTAGAGAGAAAACAGTAATTTATACTGACTTTACCTATGAGTGCCCTCTAAAATAAGACCTACCTCAGGCCAATATCTAACCCTGATGAGTCCCCTAGCGTCAAGCTGTCTGTGAGCAGTTATTTGTCTCCACATGATGGTAGTCTCACACATGGAGCCCGCACACATGTGCACACATATAATCAGTCAAGTGTTCCTTACTTTAGCTGTGTCACAGCAGCCTTATCTTAAAAGGCCTACACTGTTGGTAAACATGCGTAGTCCTTTTACTGTGTGATTACCCTGGGCGAGACACAAGTAGTGAGACTGTCCCAGAGTAAAAAGTTCAAAAACGGGTACTCAAAACAAGAAAATAAATCTGGGCATAGTAAATGGGCAAAACTCATTTTGCAACAGTGAGCCTGGCAGCCTTATGCCTCGCAGGGATGGGTGATTGGGTAGTAAGGCATGGGTTCTGCTTGTTTTGCATCAGTGGGCTCAGTGGGTTGCTAGCCTCCCTCTGCTCAGCTGCTTCTTGCATGCATCAGAAATGTTTCTTGCTTCCCGGAAGGGAAGCTGCAGCAACCCATATCCCCATTTTATTTTAACTTCAAGGACAATTGACCAACATTTTTCATGTCTCTCAATTAAAAAAAAATAGACACACAATTGTGAGTACTTCAACTATGATATTTTTACCATCACCTTTTAAAAAATGGACATATAAACTCACTTTGGAGTATCTTGTTAAAATACATGTCACGAAATTTACCTACGTAGGTGTGCATTAGGTGAGGTGCAGGAACACCACATGGGTAATCCTGCCCCTGTAACCATGGACATCATATAGGGGGTCATCAGGGGATGCAGTTGTGACTGCTTGTTTTCCTCTTGCAAAACCTAGCACTTCCCTTGCGACACCCGACCTCACAGATGACAAAGGCGTTTGTGAGCCTTAGTCACTTTCTGTGGCTCAGTGAGAAAATTCAGGCATGCGTCTGTCAGCTTCAGCAGGGGAACACAGAATACAGTGTTGCCATCCTCTTGCATTTTGCTGTTTGCCACTGGCACCGCCTTGCCCAGGCCCACTACAGAAATTTTAAAACTTTCAAGAAAGCGTGCTGGGTATGCGATGGCCTCTTCTGGGAGTGGATGGGGCTCATTGGGAGTGTAAAGACATCATAATTGAAAGTCATGACCTGCTGAAAACAGTTTGAGGTGAAATTTTATTCACAGTGCTTAAAAACTTGTGTGCTCTTATGTAATGTGCTCTGTTTTGTTAGGTGTGTGACCTAAAAGGCTTTTAAATTCAAAGAGATGCTAACTTGGTCTGGCAATGATGATACATTGTCAAAGTTGAAAAGGGACTGCTTCAAATGGGTTTTAGGTTGTTTTTGTGTTTTTCTAAGATGTTATTATGGGTTCAAAGCAATACAATAGTGAAAAACAACATCCAAATGGATGGTGACATACGGTAATATGTGCATTTAAGGAACATTGCTTATAGCAAAGGGATCCTTCAAAGGAATAACAAGAGCATCATTACAAAAGGAAGCATAGGAGAGAAACAGTCAGTATGAAGGTCAGGCTGTTATCCTCTCCAGCACAGGATACCCAATGACAAAGTGCTCGCTTGCAAGCGCAGGTACCAACCATACTTGGAAAGGGATGTGGGAGAGAGACCCTAGGATGGGTGCCGGGGGCTCCCATGAACTAGAAGGACAAGGATGAAGGTGCTTGCTCAGTTGGGCATCAAAAGATCCAGGCTGCCCGTGAAAGTGGGAGACAAAGACCCCGCCTAGTGGGTGGGCAAGCCGGGGCCGAGAAATGGAGACCATATAGCATGGAATGTGTCCAGAGAATCTTGTTAAGTGTAGATGAGTCACTCATAAAAGCCCATCTTCTATATCTCAGCAAGCCATTCATCATGGACAGGTAAGTGCAGGGTCGCCAGTGTTGGAGTATGCATATTCTGGCTGTAGTAGCAGCCCTTGTCAGTAATCTATATGCATGGCTTTAGATGCCAGACAAGTCATCGGTATCATATAAGAAGATGCGTTTTATGGGTAGAGGAGATGGTAGGGCCATCTCTGATGTCAAGGTTTGTCAGACACTGGACCGAAATGAATGTATCTTGGAGCAGTCATATAGAATATGGATTTTATCACAGTATGTCCCAGAGCATCTCCAGCAGTTCAAGTGATGGTGTAGACCAGCATCAGCTAGCTTGTTTGGGGTCAAATACTAATCATGCAGAGTCTTAAAAGAACATCTTCATCCAGGCTTCACGCATTCCCTTGCACAGGGCCTGCAGTACCTCCCTCATTCCAGGTCCGTATAGGCTTTCTGCACCTGCTGTTGCCATTTACTCCACAGCTGGAAAGAAAGCGGTTCAAAGTGTATGTGGTGAACCAGTAGCCATAAAAGCCAGACATGACTAGGGGTGTGTGAAAAATTTGGCTTCGACGGCAGAGTTCGCAGAGTTTTGCCCACTCCGCATTCTGCTTGGAGCTCAAAGGTTTTGCAAAACTCTGCCTACTACCGCATGGTGAGGTTTTTTCACATGCGTGGCTCTCCAACATTAAGTTGGTGAGTGTGATTGAGAATTTGTATCCTCTAGCATGATTTTTGGGCACTAGAACGCCTCCCAGCGTGATTTCTCAACGCGTGCAGTTGCGGCAGGTTGCGACCATTCGAATTGAGAAAGCTTCCGCTCGAGTAGAAAATCTACTGGAGCAGCAGAAAGAAGCAGCACCCTCTGGCATGCCTTGTGGTGCCGTTCACACTGATTTTACAGCGAGGAACAAGATCCCGGTGCTAAAAATCAGTGCAACATGCCAAATTCAGCCCCCTTGTGGAACTCAGGTGAATCTCACAGAGGTTTCATGTAACTCTGTGGAGGGAAACTCCATGAGTTCTGCCCACCCCAGACATGACCCCTCTGTGGAGCCTCCAGTGTCACAGATATATCCCAGGATGGGCCCCCAAGGGGGCTGTATAGACAATGTTTCAACTGCAAGTAACACCACTCTTGCACTGCAGGCAATTGGAATTCCTCTGTGAGGGCAGGGAATGTTTTCAGAACCCCCACTGATAGAAGATGGGTAAGCATAGGGATCCCAGCTTTATTTCAAACCTCTCAGCATACCGTGTTACCGCCTATCCTTATAGCCCTTTGTCCCATAAGGGGGCACACACGCGTAATCTGGCATTGCAGCCTAGCAGTTTATGGGCAGATTTCCAGACATGGAGATTATTTTGTATAATAGGGTTCAAGGTAGACATAGTAGGAGATAAGAATTTGTAAAGAATCTGTAGCCCATTGCTGTAGTGCATCAGGGTCCGTTCCATGGTAACCCAGGTATGGGTATCGTGAGTCATAGGTCATATTTACGACAGTTGTGAGAGGTGTAATGAGATATAATAGTGTTCAATGCTTAGGAGGCTGAGGCCTCCACAGCGCTTATGGGCTATGAGCTTTAAAATTTTCAGTCTGGGCTTTAAAGTTACCCAAACAAAGGTGTTGAAGTCTTTTTCTGTGGAACGTAACACTGACTTTCTCACCAACAAGGGCAGCGGGGCAGGGATATATGTGGAACGGAGGGCCACTGCCATTCTGACCACTTGGACCCTACTCCAAATAGAGAAGTTGAGCTGACTCCACTTTGCATAATCCAGCCAAGCCTTGGCAATGTGGGGCTCCAGGTTTGCAGCTACCATTTTTTGTAGCCCCCAATTAGTTCCCCAGGTATTTGAGAGGGGCACTTTTCCACTAAAACTGGTAGTCCCCAACTGCCCCCTTGGTGGTAACATGCAACACAGGCATCACTTTGCTCTTGTCCCAGTTGATTTTGTAACCCGAGATTGTAGAGAAGGCTGTTATCAGAGACATGACTGCTAGGATGAACCTATCTAGGTCAGAAGTACATCATCTGCATAGAGTAGTATTTTAGTGCACCCGTTGGGGGTCGCTATGCCAGTGACCTGAAAGAATTGGTGGATGGCCACAGCTAGGGGCTCCATTGCCAATAAATAGAGCAACAGCGACAGTGGACAGCCCTGGCGAGTACCACTTTGGCGAGTACCACTGGGAAGGATCAGAGAGAAAGTCCCCACAGTTAACCTTCACCATAGGATCATGGTAGAGCCATTGTATTTTGGAGATAAACTAATTTCCCACACCCAACATCCTTAGGGTGTGAAACAGATAATCCCATTCGATGCAGTTGAGTGTTTTCTCAGCATTGAGGGTTAGGGCCAAGGAAGTCCCCACTGAATCTTTTCTCAACCAGAAGAGATGGAACAGCAATCCAAAGATGGTTGCGACACATTCTACCTAGTACAAATTCCACCTGTGAGCGATGAACTAAACTAAGGTTGACCTGCTTGATATGGGTAGCTAAGATACTGGCCATTATTCAGGAGTGAGATTGGTCAGTAACTGCAACATATTAGGGAGCTTCTTCCTGGTTTTGGGAGGGCTGTGATTGTACCCTTATTGGAGAGGAAAGAGGGGCTACCTGATCAATCAGCCTTCCTGAAGACCTCATACAGTTGATCAACAGCGACTATTTTGACCCACCTGTAGAACTGCCCTGGGAAGCAGACCTCCCCAGTGCTTTATTGTAAGGGAAAGTGGATATGGCCGTGACAATCTTCTCCTTAGTAATCTTACCCTTGCCATGCACATTGAGATGAGGTAAGCGCAGCTGGGGTAGAAAGGACTCTATCTGGTCCTCCTTAAAATCAGTCTCAGAGCTGTAAATTTAAGTATAGTAACTAACAATAGCATTCACAATACCTTGAGTGCCTCCCCGTCTTTTCTCCATGCTCATAATGATGAACATTGACTTTATAGAGCACATATTCAGCCTTGGATGTATACAAGTAACAGGTGGTGAAAACGCTGGACTACTAAGTAACAGAGAACAAAAATACAAAAACGGTGATTACTAAGTGAACTGGCTACTCTAGGAGTACAAGAAATGCAACAAAACCAGCATCATCAACACTCTTGGAAGTTATATGGCACTTATCTGTCCAGGCATCCACAGAAGTAACATGACCAAGAATTGACAGTTCAGGTAGCAAGGGGTGCCGAGGGCACAGGGTGCACTTTGATGGTGGACACAGGCTTTAGCGCGGACTAATTTGTCCTGTGGCATTGCCTGTATGATCTCCCCCTCTGACTTAATTGCCTCCTCTCTGTCAGATTGCTTTCGAAAGAGGTGCTCATTTCGCCTGCCATATCGGTCCCTACTAGTTAGCTGGAAATGTGGTGTCCATGACCGAAGAGGAAAGGCCAGCAAGGATATCTGTCAAGGCCAGCGGGTCCATAAAGTCCCTGGATTGTCTATCAATTATCATCCACATTGTGGAGGATTCCATGAGGCCATATTAGATTTCCCACTCTTCAAGCTATGGTCAGAGGGCTAGGAAGGCCTTATGTTTGGTATTGGTGTCCAGCAAGAAGTTCCCCACTACATACATCTTGCGCATGTCCATATCGTAGGGACCATGTAAACAGGCCTCCAGTAGTAGATGACAGGCCTGCACATGGTGAAGGAAGCAAGCAATAATGGGCCTTGGCTTGTTAGCATCTCTGAAGGCTGAGGAGCGAGACCTGACCTGGTGCGCAATTTGCAGTTCCAACGGTGGGGAGGAAGAGAGCCCTGTGAGTGTCAGAATGAGATGAAGCAGGAAGTCCTTAACATCTGAGTTTTCCATGTTTTCCAGAATTCCAAAGAAGCGGACGCTATCTCTAATTGAGTGATCATCCAGGTTCACCACCATATTTTCTCTAAGGTACCACACTTCTGGGGTAAGCACCTCCAGCTCGTCCAGTGAGCCCTCAGCTGTTGTTACACGATGGGCAAGATCCTCAATTTTTCTGCGGAATGCCCCCATGTTCGCTTTTATGGCTTTCGTGCCCTATATGATGTCAGCCATCTTCATGTCCATGGCACCAAGTCTGTAATTCATGACTGTAATTTCTTTCAGGGTAGCCACCAGCACTACTTCCTGTTCTGGCGGTGTTGATTTATATTGTTTGGTCCTCCCAACCACCTCAGTGAACAACAATTGTCATGATGACTTTCTGGAGGCATTTGTTGCTCCGGGGAGATGCGAGTGGCCCAGTGGTGGTTCTGGATGCAGAAGGGAAGATGCCAGAAAACCAAGGAGCACCCAGAAACTTCAGATGCACAAGGAATTGGTGGGAACAAGGGGTATGGGGAGGGGAGAGGTCCCCCTGAGCCTAGCCAGGAAACAGACCCGTACGATGATCAGGATGGGAAGCCCAAAATGGTTGAGGTTCGCCTAGAGGGATGGGGAAGGGGGTTGATGTCGATATCCAGCATGCTCCGTTGCCCACTCGGTACTAGCAGTCCAGAACAGGGAGGAGCAGATGGGTGGTGGCCCCCGTACAGGAATTGTCATGCAGACAAGATGTATTCTGTGCCCGGCGGAGTGGAGGCAGGAAGGTAAACTCATCAATGAGTCAATGCTTCTCCTCTGTGGTCATCCTGCTCCCTGAGAGACGGCACTGGGTCTCCACACTAAACCTCCAGAGTCCCCTTGTCAAAGCAGCTGGCCGGCTGTGGGATGTAGGGAAGGGCAGCAGGCTCTCAGGTTGCAGGGGCAGAAATGCAGCAGGTGGGAGACGAGACAAGCTGCGATTAAGGTATTAAATAAACAATTCACATGGGGATTGGTTTAGGCTCCTCAACCCCACAGTCCATGAGCCAGCAGGGTGGGCAAAGGTTCTAGGGCTCAGATTAAGGTGTCCGAGGGCAGTAAGGAAGATGCTGCCGGGCAGGCATCCAGGAGCTCACAGGTGCGCTGGGCCACCACCAGGAATCCCGCAGCATATCCCCATTCAGCAAGTGAGCACACTAGTATAAGTGCTGAGTAGACAGGGAAAGCTGCCCGGTGGGAATTAAGCGGCCTCTGCAATGACTATTATGGGTTGTGCATTCAGCAGAAAACAGACAGTTAGTCAATGGAAGAAAGGGAGGTAGTGGAGGGGCGCTCATCCTGTCCCTGATCAGTGCACTGAATTGCAAGCACTGCCAGTCATTGTCCCCAAAGTCATGAAGTCCCCCGAGCTCTCTGCATGCTCCTGGACCATCGACTGGGACGCTGTTCAAATTACATACAAGAAAGGAGTAAACAGCCAAGTAAACTTAGTTGTCGGATAGCGTTGAAAGAGAAACAACCATCTTGGGTCGTTATCCGACCCCTCCTCGCAAATGGGTTTTGGTTATGCTAGGTTTGGTCTTGATGCATCCAAGCAGGTTAGGGCATAAACATCAGGCTAGACATCTTGTTGCATGCTTTTAATCATGTTTTTTTAGATATTGTCTCATGTCTTATTTCTGTTTCTCAGCACTGTAAATGAGGGAGCGTATTTCCTCATTTTGCAAACTAAACACATTTAAGTAAATGTGCTAATTTAATGCTGGGTAACACGCAAAAAAAATGCTAACATTTGGATTAGGTAATCATATTTAGCCATTAAAAGCACACACATGAATTAATGTTACATATTGACTTAAGTTAGCTTAACCACTGATGCTGTGTTAGTGCTAAATATCGACTTTACACGTTTGGGACAAGAGGTCTGTTTTTGCATTTAAGCTATTCTTTTCCACAATATGTTTTTCTTTTCCCTACTGCAGACAGTGCAATTTTCCAGAAGCCTTCTGTTAGCTAGTGAATAGGCATTTGTTATGTAGTAGACAACAGATGGAGAGGTTTTCACCGGGAGGAGAGGAGATGGCAGGAGACGTGACTTGTGGGAAGAACTGCCTGAACCACAATATTTGATCAAATGTAATTACCCAAGGACATACTTCCATAGCGCAATGTGAAAATGTGATACACTAGAGAGTTTACCTGTTCCCAGAATTTGATGGAAACTGATTTGTTGATGGGAACGGGGAACTGCAAGATTTGTTGCTAATGATGTTTTGGTAGACTTATATTAGCATGTGTTCTTTAGATTAGTCAAGAGAGAACCCATCAGAGCCCTTCCCTTTCTCACTCAGAGACTAGGAATGGAGAACTTGCTGCAGAACTTAAGAAGCAGATCTTAAGATGGCTGCTGACTTATAGCTGAGAGTACTTCCCAGTTGGTTGAAAAATGGCACCCCAAACATTTTGCCTTCCTCTTACTCTTTTTGCTGAGTTCTTTTTTGTTTGCTTTAGGACTCGGAGCACTTTACCACTGCTGACCAGTGCTAAAGTACATGTGCTTCTCCTCTAAACATGGTAACATTGGTGTACACACAATTGGCATATTTATTTTACATGTAAGTCCTTGTATTATATGTAGGCCTCTAAATTAAATGCTGTGAGGGGGCCTGTAACACTGATGGTGCCGCCCACACAAGTAGCCCTTTGAACATGTCTCAGAACTGCCACTGCAGAGCCTGTGTGTGCAGTTTTACTGCCCCTTCGTGTTGGCATTTTAAACCCTTTGCAAAAACATCTAAAAAAAATTCACTACTGTGAGCCCAATTCCTCTTATAGGTTAACATTGGGTAATTCCTTAATTTTAAGCTGTAATTCCTGTTTAGAAAGAAGTAGTTGTCTCATGTTGTATATCTTTTGGAATGGTAATGAAAAATCCTCTTTACTGGTAAAGTTGGGTTTCACATTACTATTTTAGAAATACCACTTTTAGAAAATTGACATTTATCTGCTCTTACAGCCCTGTGTGTCTGCAGCCTGTCTCCAATACACGTCTGGCGTGGGTGATAGCTACACTTTGTGCATTCACTCTAGGCAGTCACAAACACAGCACGGTTAAGTGTATCTGAGTAGTCATCTGCATTCTGATGGCTCTTCCTGGGCAAGAAGGGAGGGAGGAGCTGACACTTATACCTGAATAGGCATTGTCCTGTCCCCACAGAAAGGGCTGATTACCCGCCACATCTAGTCTTGAGCTAGGGTTGGGAATAAAGGGCTTCTGTGCACTTCAAAACCCTTCTTTGAAGTCACCTACTTCAAAGGCACAATTGGGTATAAATACTGGGGCTCTGACCCCCCAAATCAGACACTTCTGGACCTGTAACTGAACTCTGTCAATAGAACTACTATGCTGCATCAAAGATTGACACTCTGCTGAACTGGAAGACCTGCTTTTTTGCTGTGCTGCTGTTATGTTTCATACAGGTGCCCAATATAGGCTCAGGTAGCAACCCGACCTTTCACCTATATTTCCCCTGCCATTACACTACATAACGGTTCCTGGTACTGATCTTTTGCCTAGTTAAGGTAATGCCTAAATGACATGGGGTTTTCTCTGAAAACTAGCCTCATTCATTATGCATGAGGATTCTTGGAATCACAGCAGGACTACCTACTCCTGCATAATAACTATGTATAAGGGCCATTCCTTCCGTCATCCTAGTCCGACATGGCACAGCAAGGTATATCCCCTGGGGGTACCACATTGAGTATATAAACACCATATCTTTGCTGAGGCAGGAGAGGAGAAAATGACTTCCATGCTGACACACTGACCCGAGACGCTGAGGTTCCTGCACGCAGACACTCCAGCTTGCAGTGGTCTGATATCCCTTGCGGGGTGTCTACCTTGAGACCAAGACGGGGTCTAACACTCTCTTACTTCTGGTAATGGGGTTGACTTTATTGTAGAGGGATTCTTGGCTTTTACACCTGGATACATGCTAGGTACACTTAGGTGCATCGAGTTAGGGTCACATCATAGGAGTGCACATTTTACTGTCATGTTTTTTATACTTGCCTGTATTCATTGTTTTAGCACTATGGAAGAAATCTACCATCCTTTTACTCTGTTGGTGCTTACGATCATTTATATCTGCTTCTGTTTTAATGTTGTTTCAGCACACCTATTTTACATTAGAATAACGCTGGTTCAATAAATGCTTATTGAAAAACGTCCCCACCGTTTATTCTGTGTATCTCTCTGAGACAAAGTGAGCACGAGTGACTGAGCGAAAAGTATCACACTGTTTCCACGATCCTGAGTAATCAGGGTTGTCATGTTCGATAGTTGCCAAGAACTATTCTCTCCTTGGTAAGAGGGGTTTCTAGTGGCACTGTGAGCTAGCTGGTATACAGGCTAACATACCCCCTGGGGGTAGAATCAGTCCGGACTCCAGTCCTACAGTGTATGTTGTCTAAACACACAGATCCTATATAGGTTTATAGGAACTACACAACACTGCCCTACTGCCTACTGCTCTCTGACCCTGCTGAGGGTGAGCTAGACTCTGCCTTGTAACCAAAGTTATCTCCAAGGACTTGTTGGCTTGCCTCCTGTTGCTTGAGACTCAGGGCTATCAAAGTCTCTAAAGCTTCTCCTGTGCCTGAATCAAAGGAAGTGGACCCAGATACTTCCACCAGAGAAATCGACGCATCTCAAGTCTGCGTGTAGCAGAACGGGCGCATAGACCTTGTTTCCGGAGTAGAATTGGTACATTGTTCTCAGAATTAATGCATTGCCATGAGAGCCTGACACATCGGAACTGTGCATCGCCGCTGCAGAAGTATGGAGCGATCAATGCATCCCCCGACTGCACAGAAAAAAACACAATGCATCTCAGCTCGGCACTTCCTCTATGGAACTCATGCATCCCCACCATTGCATGGAGAAAATCGGCTTATCACATTGACTGCGGGCTCGACATCGACGAATGGCTCGTCTACACCCCGCATCTCGCTGTTGTGACCAGGATCAAGGTACTCTGTTCGCCGGGCCTGCATGGCTCCTGTCCCCGGCCTGCACTCAATTGCAGTCAGCCTGAACGGTTGACTTTGCCTCAGTCCAGTGTGATCAGATAACCCCATTGGCACTTTTTGCTTCTAAGTTCTAGAAACACTTTATTCTTTAAAAATTCACATCTCAAATTCTATGTATTGGATTTTTGTCATTTTGGTCTTGATTTGTTTATAAAATTACTGTCTATTCTTCTAAACCAGTGTGGAGTCTTTTGTGGTGTTTTCATTGTGTTGCAGTGTACTGCATTGCACAAATACTTTACACATTGCCTCTTTAGATAATCCTGAGTGCTCTGTGCCAAGCTACCAGAGGGTGAGCACAGGTTATCTTTTAGTGTGTATCTTGGAACTTGAATTTGAAATATCTTGAAAAAACAAGACAAGAGGCATTTAGGGAATTAGTAACAGTTTGTTTATTTAAATATAGCGGGTAGGAGAACAGTTATAATCGCTGGGTCTGAGGACTGTCTCAATTTACATTCAGTTGGCCTCCTTCTTAAATACGATACCAAAGGGGATGATGGACGGAGCGTTAGAGCAAATCAAACACTCACCCCCAGTCAACTGATCTGGGTTTAATCCATCATCATTCTTTAGCTCACTCCACCACCCCAGTTCAGACATGGCCATATGCAAATCAGTCTGACCCTGTGCCTCATGGGAACAGTCCAGCCCGAACTGCCAAGCCATGTCTTCCCTGGACCGGAAACAAGCATCCTGGGACCGGTTTCGGGTTCATAACCCTCTTCAGCCAGGCTATCTTGAATCCAGTGGCAAAGTGAGCAAGGGACCCACGTCTGGGCATACCCTGCCAACTTAGGGCGAACAAAGCGATACCAAAGGGGATGATGGACGGAGCGTTAGAGCAAATCAAACACTCACCCCAGTCAACTGATCTGGGTTTAATCCATCATCATTCTTTAGCTCACTCCACCACCCCAGTTCAGACATGGTCATATGCAAATCAGTCTGACCCTGTGCCTCATGGGAACAGTCCAGCCCGAACTGCCAAGCCATGTCTTCCCTGGACCGGAAACAAGCATCCTGGGACCGGTTTCGGGTTCATAACCCTCTTCAGCCAGGATATCTTGAATCCAGTGGCAAAGTGAGCAAGGGACCCACGTCTGGGCATACCCTGCCAACTTAGGGCGAACAAAGCGATACCAAAGGGGATGATGGACGGAGCGTTAGAGCAAATCAAACACTCACCCCCAGTCAACTGATCTGGGTTAAATCCATCATCATTCTTTAGCTCACTCCACCACCCCAGTTCAGACATGGCCATATGCAAATCAGTCTGACCCTGTGCCTCATGGGAACAGTCCAGCCCGAACTGCCAAGCCATGTCTTCCCTGGACCGGAAAAAGCATCCTGGGACCGGTTTCGGGTTCATAACCCTCTTCAGCCAGGCTATCTTGAATCCAGTGGCAAAGTGAGCAAGGGACCCACGTCTGGGCATACCCTGCCAACTTAGAGCGAACAAAGCGATACCAAAGGGGATGATGGACGGAGCGTTAGAGCAAATCAAACACTCACCCCCAGTCAACTGATCTGGGTTTAATCCATCATCATTCTTTAGCTCACTCCACCACCCCAGTTCAGACATGGCAATATGCAAATCAGTCTGACCCTGTGCCTCATGGGAACAGTCCAGCCCGAACTGCCAAGCCATGTCTTCCCTGGACCGGAAACAAGCATCCTGGGACCGGTTTCGGGTTCATAACCCTCTTCAGCCAGGCTATCTTGAATCCAGTGGCAAAGTGAGCAAGGGACCCACGTCTGGGCATACCCTGCCAACTTAGGGCGAACAAAGCGATACCAAAGGGGATGATGGACGGAGCGTTAGAGCAAATCAAACACTCACCCCCAGTCAACTGATCTGGGTTTAATCCATCATCATTCTTTAGCTCACTCCACCACCCCAGTTCAGACATGGCCATATGCAAATCAGTCTGACCCTGTGCCTCATGGGAACAGTCCAGCCCAAACTGCCAAGCCATGTCTTCCCTGGACCGGAAACAAGCATCCTGGGACCGGTTTCGGGTTCATAACCCTCTTCAGCCAGGCTATCTTGAATCCAGTGGCAAAGTGAGCAAGGGACCCACGTCTGGGCATACCCTGCCAACTTAGGGCGAACAAAGCGATACCAAAGGGGATGATGGACGGAGCGTTAGAACAAATCAAACACTCACCCCCAGTCAACTGATCTGGGTTTAATCCATCATCATTCTTTAGCTCACTCCACCACCCCAGTTCAGACATGGCCATATGCAAATCAGTCTGACCCTGTGCCTCATGGGAACAGTCTAGCCCGAACTGCCAAGCCATGTCTTCCCTGGACCGGAAACAAGCATCCTGGGACCGGTTTCGGGTTCATAACCCTCTTCAGCCAGGCTATCTTGAATCCAGTGGCAAAGTGAGCAAGGGACCCACGTCTGGGCATACCCTGCCAACTTAGGGCGAATAAAGCGATACCAAAGGGGATGATGGACGGAGCGTTAGAGCAAATCAAACACTCACCCCCAGTCAACTGATCTGGGTTTAATCCATCATCATTCTTTAGCTCACTCCACCACCCCAGTTCAGACATGGCCATATGCAAATCAGTCTGACCCTGTGCCTCATGGGAACAGTCAAGCCCGAACTGCCAAGCCATGTCTTCCCTGGACCGGAAACAAGCATCCTGGGACCGGTTTCGGGTTTATAACCCTCTTCAGCCAGGCTATCTTGAATCCAGTGGCAAAGTGAGCAAGGGACCCACGTCTGGGCATACCCTGCCAACTTAGGGCGAACAAAGCGATACCAAAGGGGATGATGGACGGAGCGTTAGAGCAAATCAAACACTCACCCCCAGTCAACTGATCTGGGTTTAATCCATCATCATTCTTTAGCTCACTCCACCACCCCAGTTCAGACATGGCCATATGCAAATCAGTCTGACCCTGTGCCTCATGGGAACAGTCCAGCCCGAACTGCCAAGCCATGTCTTCCCTGGACCGGAAACAAGCATCCTGGGACCGGTTTCGGGTTCATAACCCTCTTCAGCCAGGCTATCTTGAATCCAGTGGCAAAGTGAGCAAGGGACCCACGTCTGGGCATACCCTGCCAACTTAGGGCGAACAAAGCGATACCAAAGGGGATGATGGACGGAGCGTTAGAGCAAATCAAACACTCACCCCCAGTCAACTGATCTGGGTTTAATCCATCATCATTCTTTAGCTCACTCCACCACCCCAGTTCAGACATGGCCATATGCAAATCAGTCTGACCCTGTGCCTCATGGGAACAGTCCAGCCCGAACTGCCAAGCCATGTCTTCCCTGGACCGGAAACAAGCATCCTGGGACCAGTTTCGGGTTCATAACCCTCTTCAGCCAGGCTATCTTGAATCCAGTGGCAAAGTGAGCAAGGGACCCACGTCTGGGCATACCCTGCCAACTTAGGGCGAACAAAGCGATACCTAAGGGGATGATGGACGGAGCGTTAGAGCAAATCAAACACTCACCCCCAGTCAACTGATCTGGGTTTAATCCATCATCATTCTTTAGCTCACTCCACCACCCCAGTTCAGACATGGCCATATGCAAATCAGTCTGACCCTGTGCCTCATGGGAACAGTCCAGCCCGAACTGCCAAGCCATGTCTTCCCTGGACCGGAAACAAGCATCCTGGGACCGGTTTCTGGTTCATAACCCTCTTCAGCCAGTCTATCTTGAATCCAGTGGCAAAGTGAGCAAGGGACCCACGTCTGGGCATACCCTGCCAACTTAGGGCGAACAAAGCGATACCAAAGGGGATGATGGACGGAGCGTTAGAGCAAATCAAACACTCACCCCCAGTCAACTGATCTGGGTTTAATCCATCATCATTCTTTAGCTCACTCCACCACCCCAGTTCAGACATGGCCATATGCAAATCAGTCTGACCCTGTGCCTCATGGGAACAGTCCAGCCCGAACTGCCAAGCCATGTCTTCCCTGGACCGGAAACAAGCATCCTGGGACCGGTTTCGGGTTCATAACCCTCTTCAGCCAGGCTATCTTGAATCCAGTGGCAAAGTGAGCAAGGGACCCACGTCTGGGCATACCCTGCCAACTTAGGGTGAACAAAGCGATACCAAAGGGGATGATGGACGGAGTGTTAGAGCAAATCAAACACTCACCCCCAGTCAACTGATCTGGGTTTAATCCATCATCATTCTTTAGCTCACTCCACCACCCCAGTTCAGACATGGCAATATGCAAATCAGTCTGACCCTGTGCCTCATGGGAACAGTCCAGCCCGAACTGCCAAGCCATGTCTTCCCTGGACCGGAAACAAGCATCCTGGGACCGGTTTCGGGTTCATAACCCTCTTCAGCCAGGCTATCTTGAATCCAGTGGCAAAGTGAGCAAGGGACCCACGTCTGGGCATACCCTGCCAACTTAGGGCGAACAAAGCGATACCAAAGGGGATGATGGACGGAGCGTTAGAGCAAATCAAACACTCACCCCCAGTCAACTGATCTGGGTTTAATCCATCATCATTCTTTAGCTCACTCCACCACCCCAGTTCAGACATGGCCATATGCAAATCAGTCTGACCCTGTGCCTCATGGGAACAGTCCAGCCCAAACTGCCAAGCCATGTCTTCCCTGGACCGGAAACAAGCATCCTGGGACCGGTTTCGGGTTCATAACCCTCTTCAGCCAGGCTATCTTGAATCCAGTGGCAAAGTGAGCAAGGGACCCACGTCTGGGCATACCCTGCCAACTTAGGGCGAACAAAGCGATACCAAAGGGGATGATGGACGGAGCGTTAGAACAAATCAAACACTCACCCCCAGTCAACTGATCTGGGTTTAATCCATCATCATTCTTTAGCTCACTCCACCACCCCAGTTCAGACATGGCCATATGCAAATCAGTCTGACCCTGTGCCTCATGGGAACAGTCTAGCCCGAACTGCCAAGCCATGTCTTCCCTGGACCGGAAACAAGCATCCTGGGACCGGTTTCGGGTTCATAACCCTCTTCAGCCAGGCTATCTTGAATCCAGTGGCAAAGTGAGCAAGGGACCCACGACTGGGCATAGCCTGCCAACTTAGGGCGAACAAAGCGATACCAAAGGGGATGATGGACGGAGCGTTAGAGCAAATCAAACACTCACCCCCAGTCAACTGATCTGGGTTTAATCCATCATCATTCTTTAGCTCACTCCACCACCCCAGTTCAGACATGGCCATATGCAAATCAGTCTGACCCTGTGCCTCATGGGAACAGTCCAGCCCGAACTGCCAAGCCATGTCTTCCCTGGACCGGAAACAAGCATCCTGGGACCGGTTTCGGGTTCATAACCCTCTTCAGCCAGGCTATCTTGAATCCAGTGGCAAAGTGAGCAAGGGACCCTCGTCTGGGCATACCCTGCCAACTTAGGGCGAATAAAGCGATACCAAAGGGGATGATGGACGGAGCGTTAGAGCAAATCAAACACTCACCCCCAGTCAACTGATCTGGGTTTAATCCATCATCATTCTTTAGCTCACTCCACCACCCCAGTTCAGACATGGCCATATGCAAATCAGTCTGACCCTGTGCCTCATGGGAACAGTCAAGCCCGAACTGCCAAGCCATGTCTTCCCTGGACCGGAAACAAGCATCCTGGGACCGGTTTCGGGTTCATAACCCTCTTCAGCCAGGCTATCTTGAATCCAGTGGCAAAGTGAGCAAGGGACCCACGTCTGGGCATACCCTGCCAACTTAGGGCGAACAAAGCGATACCAAAGGGGATGATGGACGGAGCGTTAGAGCAAATCAAACACTCACCCCCAGTCAACTGATCTGGGTTTAATCCATCATCATTCTTTAGCTCACTCCACCACCCCAGTTCAGACATGGCCATATGCAAATCAGTCTGACCCTGTGCCTCATGGGAACAGTCCAGCCCGAACTGCCAAGCCATGTCTTCCCTGGACCGGAAACAAGCATCCTGGGACCGGTTTCGGGTTCATAACCCTCTTCAGCCAGGCTATCTTGAATCCAGTGGCAAAGTGAGCAAGGGACCCACGTCTGGGCATACCCTGCCAACTTAGGGCGAACAAAGCGATACCAAAGGGGATGATGGACGGAGCGTTAGAGCAAATCAAACACTCACCCCCAGTCAACTGATCTGGGTTTAATCCATCATCATTCTTTAGCTCACTCCACCACCCCAGTTCAGACATGGCCATATGCAAATCAGTCTGACCCTGTGCCTCATGGGAACAGTCCAGCCTGAACTGCCAAGCCATGTCTTCCCTGGACCGGAAACAAGCATCCTGGGACCAGTTTCGGGTTCATAACCCTCTTCAGCCAGGCTATCTTGAATCCAGTGGCAAAGTGAGCAAGGGACCCACGTCTGGGCATACCCTGCCAACTTAGGGCGAACAAAGCGATACCAAAGGGGATGATGGACGGAGCGTTAGAGCAAATCAAACACTCACCCCCAGTCAACTGATCTGGGTTTAATCCATCATCATTCTTTAGCTCACTCCACCACCCCAGTTCAGACATGGCCATATGCAAATCAGTCTGACCCTGTGCCTCATGGGAACAGTCCAGCCCGAACTGCCAAGCCATGTCTTCCCTGGACCGGAAACAAGCATCCTGGGACCGGTTTCTGGTTCATAACCCTCTTCAGCCAGTCTATCTTGAATCCAGTGGCAAAGTGAGCAAGGGACCCACGTCTGGGCATACCCTGCCAACTTAGGGCGAACAAAGCGATACCAAAGGGGATGATGGACGGAGCGTTAGAGCAAATCAAACACTCACCCCCAGTCAACTGATCTGGGTTTAATCCATCATCATTCTTTAGCTCACTCCACCACCCCAGTTCAGACATGGCCATATGCAAATCAGTCTGACCCTGTGCCTCATGGGAACAGTCCAGCCCGAACTGCCAAGCCATGTCTTCCCTGGACCGGAAACAAGCATCCTGGGACCGGTTTCGGGTTCATAACCCTCTTCAGCCAGGCTATCTTGAATCCAGTGGCAAAGTGAGCAAGGGACCCACGTCTGGGCATACCCTGCCAACTTAGGGTGAACAAAGCGATACCAAAGGGGATGATGGACGGAGCGTTAGAGCAAATCAAACACTCACCCCCAGTCAACTGATCTGGGTTTAATCCATCATCATTCTTTAGCTCACTCCACCACCCCAGTTCAGACATGGCCATATGCAAATCAGTCTGACCCTGTGCCTCATGGGAACAGTCCAGCCCGAACTGCCAAGCCATGTCTTCCCTGGACCGGAAACAAGCATCCTGGGACCGGTTTCGGGTTCATAACCCTCTTCAACCAGGCTATCTTGAATCCAGTGGCAAAGTGAGCAAGGGACCCACGTCTGGGCATACCCTGCTAACTTAGGGCGAACAAAGCGATACCAAAGGGGATGATGGACGGAGCGTTAGAGCAAATCAAACACTCACCCCTAGTCAACTGATCTGGGTTTAATCCATCATCATTCTTTAGCTCACTCCACCACCCCAGTTCAGACATGGCCATATGCAAATCAGTCTGACCCTGTGCCTCATGGGAACAGTCCAGCCCGAACTGCCAAGCCATGTCTTCCCTGGACCGGAAACAAGCATCCTGGGACCGGTTTCTGGCTATTCAGCCATCATCAGCCTGGCTAGCTTGAATCGAGTGGCAAAGTGAGCAAGGGACCCATGTCTGGGCATACCCTGCCAACTTAGGGCGAACAAAGCGATACCAAAGGGGATGATGGACGGAGCGCTTGAGCAAATCAAACACTCACCCCCAGTCAACTGATCTGGGTTTAATCCAGCATCATTCTTTAGATCACTCCACCACCCCAGTTCAGACATGGCCATATGCAAATCAGTCTGACCCTGTGCCTCATGGGAACAGTCCAGCCCGAACTGCCAAGCCATGTCTTCCCTGGACCGGAAACAAGCATCCTGGGACCGGTTTCTGGCTATTCAGCCGTCATCAGCCAGGCTAGCTTGAATCTAGTGGCAAAGTGAGCAAGGGACCCACGTCTGGGAATACCCTGCCAACTTAGGGCGAACAAAGCGATACCAAAGGGGATGATGGACGGAGCGCTAGAGCAAATCAAACACTCACCCCCAGTCAACTGATCTGGGTTTAATCCATCATCATTCTTTAGCTCACTCCACCACCCCAGTTCAGACATGGCCATATGCAAATCAGTCTGACCCTGTGCCTCATGGGAACAGTCCAGCCCGAACTGCCAAGCCATGTCTTCCCTGGACCGGAAACAAGCATCCTGGGACCGGTTTCTGGCTCATTCAGCCGTCATCAGCCAGGCTAGCTTGAATCGAGTGGCAAAGTGAGCAAGGGACCCACGTCTGGGCATACCCTGCCAACTTAGGGCGAACAAAGCGATACCAAAGGGGATGATGGACGGAGCGTTAGAGCAAATCAAACACTCACCCCCAGTCAACTGATCTGGGTTTAATCCATCATCATTCTTTAGCTCACTCCACCACCCCAGTTCAGACATGGCCATATGCAAATCAGTCTGACCCTGTGCCTCATGGGAACAGTCCAGCCCGAACTGCTAAGCCATGTCTTCCCTGGACCGGAAACAAGCATCCTGGGACCGGTTTCGGGTTCATAACCCTCATCAGCCAGGCTATCTTGAATCCAGTGGCAAAGTGAGCAAGGGACCCACGTCTGGGCATACCCTGCCAACTTAGGGCGAACAAAGCGATACCAAAGGGGATGATGGACGGAGCGTTAGAGCAAATCAAACACTCACCCCCAGTCAACTGATCTGGGTTTAATCCATCATCATTCTTTAGTTCACTCCACCACCCCAGTTCAGACATGGCCATATGCAAATCAGTCTGACCCTGTGCCTCATGGGAACTGTCCAGCCCGAACTGCCAAGCCATGTCTTCCCTGGACCGGAAACAAGCATCCTGAGACCGGTTTCGGGTTCATAACCCTCTTCAGCCAGGCTATCTTGAATCCAGTGGCAAAGTGAGCAAGGGACCCAAGTCTGGGCATACCCTGCCAACTTAGGGCGAACAAAGCGATACCAAAGGGGATGATGGATGGAGCGTTAGAGCAAATCAAACACTCACCCCCAGTCAACTGATCTGGGTTTAATCCATCATCATTCTTTAGCTCACTCCACCACCCCAGTTCAGACATGGCCATATGCAAATCAGTCTGACCCTGTGCCTCATGGGAACAGTCCAGCCCAAACTGCCAAGCCATGTCTTCCCTGGACCGGAAACAAGCATCCTGGGACCGGTTTCGGGTTCATAACCCTCATCAGCCAGGCTATCTTGAATCCAGTGGCAAAGTGAGCAAGGGACCCACGTCTGGGCATACCCTGCCAACTTAGGGCGAACAAAGCGATACTCAAAGGGGATGATGGACGGAGCGTTAGAGCAAATCAAACACTCACCCCCAGTCAACTGATCTGGGTTTAATCCATCATCATTCTTTAGCTCACTCCACCACCCCAGTTCAGACATGGCCATATGCAAATCAGTCTGACCCTGTGCCTCATGGGAACAGTCCAGCCCGAACTGCCAAGCCATGTCTTCCCTGGACCGGAAACAAGCATCCTGGGACCGGTTTCGGGTTCATAACCCTCATCAGCCAGGCTATCTTGAATCCAGTGGCAAAGTGAGCAAGGGACCCACGTCTGGGCATACCCTGCCAACTTAGGGCGAATAAAGCGATACCAAAGGGGATGATGGACGGAGCGTTAGAGCAAATCAAACACTCACCCCCAGTCAACTGATCTGGGTTTAATCCATCATCATTCTTTAGCTCACTCCACCACCCCAGTTCAGACATGGCCATATGCAAATCAGTCTGACCCTGTGCCTCATGGGAACAGTCCAGCCCGAACTGCCAAGCCATGTCTTCCCTGGACCGGAAACAAGCATCCTGGGACCGGTTTCGGGTTCATAACCCTCATCAGCCAGGCTATCTTGAATCCAGTGGCAAAGTGAGCAAGGGACCCACGTCTGGGCATACCCTGCCAACTTAGGGCGAACAAAGCGATACCAAAGGGGATGATGGACGGAGCGTTAGAGCAAATCAAACACTCACCCCCAGTCAACTGATCTGGGTTTAATCCATCATCATTCTTTAGCTCACTCCACCACCCCAGTTCAGACATGGCCATATGCAAATCAGTCTGACCCTGTGCCTCATGGGAACAGTCCAGCCCGAACTGCCAAGCCATGTCTTCCCTGGACCGGAAACAAGCATCCTGGGACCGGTTTCGGGTTCATAACCCTCATCAGCCAGGCTATCTTGAATCCAGTGGCAAAGTGAGCAAGGGACCCACGTCTGGGCATACCCTGCCAACTTAGGGCGAACAAAGCGATACCAAAGGGGATGATGGACGGAGCGTTAGAGCAAATCAAACACTCACCCCCAGTCAACTGATCTGGGTTTAATCCATCATCATTCTTTAGCTCACTCCACCACCCCAGTTCAGACATGGCCATATGCAAATCAGTCTGACCCTGTGCCTCATGGGAACAGTCCAGCCCGAACTGCCAAGCCATGTCTTCCCTGGACCGGAAACAAGCATCCTGGGACCAGTTTCGGGTTCATAACCCTCATCAGCCAGGCTATCTTGAATCCAGTGGCAAAGTGAGCAAGGGACCCACGTCTGGGCATACCCTGCCAACTTAGGGCGAACAAAGCGATACCAAAGGGGATGATGGACGGAGCGTTAGAGCAAATCAAACACTCACCCCCAGTCAACTGATCTGGGTTTAATCCATCATCATTCTTTAGCTCACTCCACCACCCCAGTTCAGACATGGCCATATGCAAATCAGTCTGACCCTGTGCCTCATGGGAACAGTCCAGCCCGAACTGCCAAGCCATGTCTTCCCTGGACCGGAAACAAGCATCCTGGGACCGGTTTCGGGTTCATAACCCTCATCAGCCAGGCTATCTTGAATCCAGTGGCAAAGTGAGCAAGGGACCCACGTCTGGGCATACCCTGCCAACTTAGGGCGAACAAAGCGATACCAAAGGGGATGATGGACGGAGCGTTAGAGCAAATCAAACACTCACCCCCAGTCAACTGATCTGGGTTTAATCCATCATCATTCTTTAGCTCACTCCACCACCCCAGTTCAGACATGGCCATATGCAAATCAGTCTGACCCTGTGCCTCATGGGAACAGTCCAGCCCGAACTGCCAAGCCATGTCTTCCCTGGACCGGAAACAAGCATCCTGGGACCGGTTTCGGGTTCATAACCCTCATCAGCCAGGCTATCTTGAATCCAGTGGCAAAGTGAGCAAGGGACCCACGTCTGGGCATACCCTGCCAACTTAGGGCGAACAAAGCGATACCAAAGGGGATGATGGACGGAGCGTTAGAGCAAATCAAACACTCACCCCCAGTCAACTGATCTGGGTTTAATCCATCATCATTCTTTAGCTCACTCCACCACCCCAGTTCAGACATGGCCATATGCAAATCAGTCTGACCCTGTGCCTCATGGGAACAGTCCAGCCCGAACTGCCAAGCCATGTCTTCCCTGGACCGGAAACAAGCATCCTGGGACCGGTTTCGGGTTCATAACCCTCATCAGCCAGGCTATCTTGAATCCAGTGGCAAAGTGAGCAAGGGACCCACGTCTGGGCATACCCTGCCAACTTAGGGCGAACAAAGCGATACCAAAGGGGATGATGGACGGAGCGTTAGAGCAAATCAAACACTCACCCCTAGTCAACTGATCTGGGTTTAATCCATCATCATTCTTTAGCTCACTCCACCACCCCAGTTCAGACATGGCCATATGCAAATCAGTCTGACCCTGTGCCTCATGGGAACAGTCCAGCCCGAACTGCCAAGCCATGTCTTCCTGGACCGGAAACAAGCATCCTGGGACCGGTTTCGGGTTCATAACCCTCATCAGCCAGGCTATCTTGAATCCAGTGGCAAAGTGAGCAAGGGACCCACGTCTGGGCATACCCTGCCAACTTAGGGCGAACAAAGCGATACCAAAGGGGATGATGGACGGAGCGTTAGAGCAAATCAAACACTCACCCCCAGTCAACTGATCTGGGTTTAATCCATCATCATTCTTTAGCTCACTCCACCACCCCAGTTCAGACATGGCCATATGCAAATCAGTCTGACCCTGTGCCTCATGGGAACAGTCCAGCCCGAACTGCCAAGCCATGTCTTCCCTGGACCGGAAACAAGCATCCTGGGACCGGTTTCGGGTTCATAACCCTCATCAGCCAGGCTATCTTGAATCCAGTGGCAAAGTGAGCAAGGGACCCACGTCTGGGCATACCCTGCCAACTTAGGGCGAACAAAGCGATACCAAAGGGGATGATGGACGGAGCGTTAGAGCAAATCAAACACTCACCCCCAGTCAACTGATCTGGGTTTAATCCATCATCATTCTTTAGCTCACTCCACCACCCCAGTTCAGACATGGCCATATGCAAATCAGTCTGACCCTGTGCCTCATGGGAACAGTCCAGCCCGAACTGCCAAGCCATGTCTTCCTGGACCGGAAACAAGCATCCTGGGACCGGTTTCGGGTTCATAACCCTCATCAGCCAGGCTATCTTGAATCCAGTGGCAAAGTGAGCAAGGGACCCACGTCTGGGCATACCCTGCCAACTTAGGGCGAACAAAGCGATACCAAAGGGGATGATGGACGGAGCGTTAGAGCAAATCAAACACTCACCCCCAGTCAACTGATCTGGGTTTAATCCATCATCATTCTTTAGCTCACTCCACCACCCCAGTTCAGACATGGCCATATGCAAATCAGTCTGACCCTGTGCCTCATGGGAACAGTCCAGCCCGAACTGCCAAGCCATGTCTTCCCTGGACCGGAAACAAGCATCCTGGGACCGGTTTCGGGTTCATAACCCTCATCAGCCAGGCTATCTTGAATCCAGTGGCAAAGTGAGCAAGGGACCCACGTCTGGGCATACCCTGCCAACTTAGGGCGAACAAAGCGATACCAAAGGGGATGATGGACGGAGCGTTAGAGCAAATCAAACACTCACCCCCAGTCAACTGATCTGGGTTTAATCCATCATCATTCTTTAGCTCACTCCACCACCCCAGTTCAGACATGGCCATATGCAAATCAGTCTGACCCTGTGCCTCATGGGAACAGTCCAGCCCGAACTGCCAAGCCATGTCTTCCCTGGACCGGAAACAAGCATCCTGGGACCGGTTTCGGGTTCATAACCCTCATCAGCCAGGCTATCTTGAATCCAGTGGCAAAGTGAGCAAGGGACCCACGTCTGGGCATACCCTGCCAACTTAGGGCGAACAAAGCGATACCAAAGGGGATGATGGACGGAGCGTTAGAGCAAATCAAACACTCACCCCCAGTCAACTGATCTGGGTTTAATCCATCATCATTCTTTAGCTCACTCCACCACCCCAGTTCAGACATGGCCATATGCAAATCAGTCTGACCCTGTGCCTCATGGGAACAGTCCAGCCCGAACTGCCAAGCCATGTCTTCCCTGGACCGGAAACAAGCATCCTGGGACCGGTTTCGGGTTCATAACCCTCATCAGCCAGGCTATCTTGAATCCAGTGGCAAAGTGAGCAAGGGACCCACGTCTGGGCATACCCTGCCAACTTAGGGCGAACAAAGCGATACCAAAGGGGATGATGGACGGAGCGTTAGAGCAAATCAAACACTCACCCCCAGTCAACTGATCTGGGTTTAATCCATCATCATTCTTTAGCTCACTCCACCACCCCAGTTCAGACATGGCCATATGCAAATCAGTCTGACCCTGTGCCTCATGGGAACAGTCCAGCCCGAACTGCCAAGCCATGTCTTCCCTGGACCGGAAACAAGCATCCTGGGACCGGCTTCGGGTTCATAACCCTCATCAGCCAGGCTATCTTGAATCCAGTGGCAAAGTGAGCAAGGGACCCACGTCTGGGCATACCCTGCCAACTTAGGGCGAACAAAGCGATACCAAAGGGGATGATGGACGGAGCGTTAGAGCAAATCAAACACTCACCCCCAGTCAACTGATCTGGGTTTAATCCATCATCATTCTTTAGCTCACTCCACCACCCCAGTTCAGACATGGCCATATGCAAATCAGTCTGACCCTGTGCCTCATGGGAACAGTCCAGCCCGAACTGCCAAGCCATGTCTTCCCTGGACCGGAAACAAGCATCCTGGGACCGGTTTCGGGTTCATAACCCTCATCAGCCAGGCTATCTTGAATCCAGTGGCAAAGTGAGCAAGGGACCCACGTCTGGGCATACCCTGCCAACTTAGGGCGAACAAAGCGATACCAAAGGGGATGATGGACGGAGCGTTAGAGCAAATCAAACACTCACCCCCAGTCAACTGATCTGGGTTTAATCCATCATCATTCTTTAGCTCACTCCACCACCCCAGTTCAGACATGGCCATATGCAAATCAGTCTGACCCTGTGCCTCATGGGAACAGTCCAGCCCGAACTGCCAAGCCATGTCTTCCCTGGACCGGAAACAAGCATCCTGGGACCGGTTTCGGGTTCATAACCCTCATCAGCCAGGCTATCTTGAATCCAGTGGCAAAGTGAGCAAGGGACCCACGTCTGGGCATACCCTGCCAACTTAGGGCGAACAAAGCGATACCAAAGGGGATGATGGACGGAGCGTTAGAGCAAATCAAACACTCACCCCCAGTCAACTGATCTGGGTTTAATCCATCATCATTCTTTAGCTCACTCCACCACCCCAGTTCAGACATGGCCATATGCAAATCAGTCTGACCCTGTGCCTCATGGGAACAGTCCAGCCCGAACTGCCAAGCCATGTCTTCCCTGGACCGGAAACAAGCATCCTGGGACCGGTTTCGGGTTCATAACCCTCATCAGCCAGGCTATCTTGAATCCAGTGGCAAAGTGAGCAAGGGACCCACGTCTGGGCATACCCTGCCAACTTAGGGCGAACAAAGCGATACCAAAGGGGATGATGGACGGAGCGTTAGAGCAAATCAAACACTCACCCCCAGTCAACTGATCTGGGTTTAATCCATCATCATTCTTTAGCTCACTCCACCACCCCAGTTCAGACATGGCCATATGCAAATCAGTCTGACCCTGTGCCTCATGGGAACAGTCCAGCCCGAACTGCCAAGCCATGTCTTCCTGGACCGGAAACAAGCATCCTGGGACCGGTTTCGGGTTCATAACCCTCTTCAGCCAGGTATCGCTTGTTCGCCGCTAAGTTGGCAAGGGTATGCCCAGACGTGGGTCCCTTGCTCACTTTGCCACTCGATTCAAGCTAGCCTGGCTGATGACGGCTGAATAGCCAGAAACCGGTCCCAGGATGCTTGTTTCCAGTCCAGGAAGACATGGCTTGGCAGTTCAGGCTGGACTGTTCCCATGAGGCACAGGGTCAGACTGATTTGCATATGGCCATGTCTGAACTGGGGTGGTGGAGTGAGCTAAAGAATGATGATGGATTAAACCCAGATCAGTTGACTGGGGTGAGTGTTTGATTTGCTCAAGCGCTCCGTCCATCATCCCCTTTGATATCGCTTTGTTCGCCCTAAGTTGGCAGGGTATGCCCAGACGTGGATCCCTTGCTCACTTTGCCACTGCGATTCAAGCTAGCCTGGCTGATGATGGCTGAATAGCCAGAAACCGGTCCCAGGATGCTTGTTTCCGGTCCAGGGAAGACATGGCTTGGCAGTTCGGGCTGGACTGTTCCCATGAGGCACAGGGTCAGACTGATTTGCATATGGCCATGTCTGAACTGGGGTGGTGGAGTGAGCTAAAGAATGATGATGGATTAAACCCAGATCAGTTGACTGGGAGTGAGTGTTTGATTTGCTCAAGCGCTCCGTCCATCATCCCCTTGGTATCGCTTGTTCGCCCTAAGTTGGCAGGGTATGCCCAGACGTGGGTCCCTTGCTCACTTTGCCACTCGATTCAAGCTAGCCTGGCTGATGACGGCTGAATAGCCAGAAACCGGTCCCAGGATGCTTGTTTCCGGTCCAGGGAAGACATGGCTTGGCAGTTCGGGCTGGACTGTTCCCATGAGGCACAGGGTCAGACTGATTTGCATATGGCCATGTCTGAACTGGGGTGGTGGAGTGAGCTAAAGAATGATGATGGATTAAACCCAGATCAGTTGACTGGGGTGAGTGTTTGATTTGCTCAAGCGCTCCGTCCATCATCCCCTTTGGTATCAGCTTGTTCGCCCTAAGTTGGCAGGGTATGCCCAGACGTGGGTCCCTTGCTCACTTTGCCACTCGATTCAAGCTAGCCTGGCTGATGATGGCTGAATAGCCAGAAACCGGTCCCAGGATGCTTGTTTCCGGTCCAGGCAAGACATGGCTTGGCAGTACGGGCTGGACTGTTCCCATGAGGCACAGGGTCAGACTGATTTGCATATGGCCATGTCTGAACTGGGGTGTTGGAGTGAGCTAAAGAATGATGATGGATTAAACCCAGATCAGTTGACTGGGGTGAGTGTTTGATTTGCTCAAGCGCTCCGTCCATCATCCCCTTTGGTATCGCTTTGTTCGCCCTAAGTTGGCAGGGTATGCCCAGACGTGGGTCCCTTGCTCACTTTGCCACTCGATTCAAGCTAGCCTGGCTGATGACGGCTGAATAGCCAGAAACCGGTCCCAGGATGCTTGTTTCCGGTCCAGGCAAGACATGGCTTGGCAGTTCGGGCTGGACTGTTCCCATGAGGCACAGGGTCAGACTGATTTGCATATGGCCATGTCTGAACTGGGGTGGTGGAGTGAGCTAAAGAATGATGATGGATTAAACCCAGATCAGTTGACTGGGGGTGAGTGTTTGATTTGCTCAAGCGCTCCGTCCATCATCCCCTTTGGTATCGCTTTGTTCGCCCTAAGTTGGCAGGGTATGCCCAGACGTGGGTCCCTTGCTCACTTTGCCACTCGATTCAAGCTAGCCTGGCTGATGATGGCTGAATAGCCAGAAACCGGTCCCAGGATGCTTGTTTCCGGTCCAGGGAAGACATGGCTTGGCAGTTCGGGCTGGACTGTTCCCATGAGGCACAGGGTCAGACTGATTTGCATATGGCCATGTCTGAACTGGGGTGGTGGAGTGAGCTAAAGAATGATGATGGATTAAACCCAGATCAGTTGACTGGGGGTGAGTGTTTGATTTGCTCAAGCGCTCCGTCCATCATCCCCTTTGGTATCGCTTTGTTCGCCCTAAGTTGGCAGGGTATGCCCAGACGTGGGTCCCTTGCTCACTTTGCCACTCGATTCAAGCTAGCCTGGCTGATGACGGCTGAATAGCCAGAAACCGGTCCCAGGATGCTTGTTTCCGGTCCAGGGAAGACATGGCTTGGCAGTTCGGGCTGGACTGTTCCCATGAGGCACAGGGTCAGACTGATTTGCATATGGCCATGTCTGAACTGGGGTGGTGGAGTGAGCTAAAGAATGATGATGGATTAAACCCAGATCAGTTGACTGGGGGTGAGTGTTTGATTTGCTCAAGCGCTCCGTCCATCATCCCCTTTGGTATCGCTTTGTTCGCCCTAAGTTGGCAGGGTATGCCCAGACGTGGGTCCCTTGCTCACTTTGCCACTCGATTCAAGCTAGCCTGGCTGATGACGGCTGAATAGCCAGAAACCGGTCCCAGGATGCTTGTTTCCGGTCCAGGGAAGACATGGCTTGGCAGTTCGGGCTGGACTGTTCCCATGAGGCACAGGGTCAGACTGATTTGCATATGGCCATGTCTGAACTGGGGTGGTGGAGTGAGCTAAAGAATGATGATGGATTAAACCCAGATCAGTTGACTGGGGGTGAGTGTTTGATTTGCTCAAGCGCTCCGTCCATCATCCCCTTTGGTATCGCTTTGTTCGCCCTAAGTTGGCAGGGTATGCCCAGACGTGGGTCCCTTGCTCACTTTGCCACTGGATTCAAGCTAGCCTGGCTGATGACGGCTGAATAGCCAGAAACCGGTCCCAGGATGCTTGTTTCCGGTCCAGGGAAGACATGGCTTGGCAGTTCGGGCTGGACTGTTCCCATGAGGCACAGGGTCAGACTGATTTGCATATGGCCATGTCTGAACTGGGGTGGTGGAGTGAGCTAAAGAATGATGATGGATTAAACCCAGATCAGTTGACTGGGGGTGAGTGTTTGATTTGCTCAAGCGCTCCGTCCATCATCCCCTTTGGTATCGCTTTGTTCGCCCTAAGTTGGCAGGGTATGCCCAGACATGGGTCCCTTGCTCACTTTGCCACTCGATTCAAGCTAGCCTGGCTGATGATGGCTGAATAGCCAGAAACCGGTCCCAGGATGCTTGTTTCCGGTCCAGGGAAGACATGGCTTGGCAGTTCGGGCTGGACTGTTCCCATGAGGCACAGGGTCAGACTGATTTGCATATGGCCATGTCTGAACTGGGGTGGTGGAGTGAGCTAAAGAATGATGATGGATTAAACCCAGATCAGTTGACTGGGGGTGAGTGTTTGATTTGCTCAAGCGCTCCGTCCATCATCCCCTTTGGTATCGCTTTGTTCGCCCTAAGTTGGCAGGGTATGCCCAGACGTGGGTCCCTTGCTCACTTTGCCACTGGATTCAAGCTAGCCTGGCTGATGACGGCTGAATAGCCAGAAACCGGTCCCAGGATGCTTGTTTCCGGTCCAGGGAAGACATGGCTTGGCAGTTCGGGCTGGACTGTTCCCATGAGGCACAGGGTCAGACTGATTTGCATATGGCCATGTCTGAACTGGGGTGGTGGAGTGAGCTAAAGAATGATGATGGATTAAACCCAGATCAGTTGACTGGGGGTGAGTGTTTGATTTGCTCAAGCGCTCCGTCCATCATCCCCTTTGGTATCGCTTTGTTCGCCCTAAGTTGGCAGGGTATGCCCAGACGTGGGTCCCTTGCTCACTTTGCCACTGGATTCAAGCTAGCCTGGCTGATGACGGCTGAATAGCCAGAAACCGGTCCCAGGATGCTTGTTTCCGGTCCAGGGAAGACATGGCTTGGCAGTTCGGGCTGGACTGTTCCCATGAGGCACAGGGTCAGACTGATTTGCATATGGCCATGTCTGAACTGGGGTGGTGGAGTGAGCTAAAGAATGATGATGGATTAAACCCAGATCAGTTGACTGGGGGTGAGTGTTTGATTTGCTCAAGCGCTCCGTCCATCATCCCCTTTGGTATCGCTTTGTTCGCCCTAAGTTGGCAGGGTATGCCCAGACGTGGGTCCCTTGCTCACTTTGCCACTCGATTCAAGCTAGCCTGGCTGATGATGGCTGAATAGCCAGAAACCGGTCCCAGGATGCTTGTTTCCGGTCCAGGGAAGACATGGCTTGGCAGTTCGGGCTGGACTGTTCCCATGAGGCACAGGGTCAGACTGATTTGCATATGGCCATGTCTGAACTGGGGTGGTGGAGTGAGCTAAAGAATGATGATGGATTAAACCCAGATCAGTTGACTGGGGGTGAGTGTTTGATTTGCTCAAGCGCTCCGTCCATCATCCCCTTTGGTATCGCTTTGTTCGCCCTAAGTTGGCAGGGTATGCCCAGACGTGGGTCCCTTGCTCACTTTGCCACTGGATTCAAGCTAGCCTGGCTGATGATGGCTGAATAGCCAGAAACCGGTCCCAGGATGCTTGTTTCCGGTCCAGGGAAGACATGGCTTGGCAGTTCGGGCTGGACTGTTCCCATGAGGCACAGGGTCAGACTGATTTGCATATGGCCATGTCTGAACTGGGGTGGTGGAGTGAGCTAAAGAATGATGATGGATTAAACCCAGATCAGTTGACTGGGGGTGAGTGTTTGATTTGCTCAAGCGCTCCGTCCATCATCCCCTTTGGTATCGCTTTGTTCGCCCTAAGTTGGCAGGGTATGCCCAGACGTGGGTCCCTTGCTCACTTTGCCACTGGATTCAAGCTAGCCTGGCTGATGACGGCTGAATAGCCAGAAACCGGTCCCAGGATGCTTGTTTCCGGTCCAGGGAAGACATGGCTTGGCAGTTCGGGCTGGACTGTTCCCATGAGGCACAGGGTCAGACTGATTTGCATATGGCCATGTCTGAACTGGGGTGGTGGAGTGAGCTAAAGAATGATGATGGATTAAACCCAGATCAGTTGACTGGGGGTGAGTGTTTGATTTGCTCCAGCGCTCCGTCCATCATCCCCTTTGGTATCGCTTTGTTCGCCCTAAGTTGGCAGGGTATGCCCAGACGTGGGTCCCTTGCTCACTTTGCCACTGGATTCAAGCTAGCCTGGCTGATGACGGCTGAATAGCCAGAAACCGGTCCCAGGATGCTTGTTTCCGGTCCAGGGAAGACATGGCTTGGCAGTTCGGGCTGGACTGTTCCCATGAGGCACAGGGTCAGACTGATTTGCATATGGCCATGTCTGAACTGGGGTGGTGGAGTGAGCTAAAGAATGATGATGGATTAAACCCAGATCAGTTGACTGGGGGTGAGTGTTTGATTTGCTCAAGCGCTCCGTCCATCATCCCCTTTGGTATCGCTTTGTTCGCCCTAAGTTGGCAGGGTATGCCCAGACGTGGGTCCCTTGCTCACTTTGCCACTGGATTCAAGCTAGCCTGGCTGATGACGGCTGAATAGCCAGAAACCGGTCCCAGGATGCTTGTTTCCGGTCCAGGGAAGACATGGCTTGGCAGTTCGGGCTGGACTGTTCCCATGAGGCACAGGGTCAGACTGATTTGCATATGGCCATGTCTGAACTGGGGTGGTGGAGTGAGCTAAAGAATGATGATGGATTAAACCCAGATCAGTTGACTGGGGGTGAGTGTTTGATTTGCTCAGCGCTCCGTCCATCATCCCCTTTGGTATCGCTTTGTTCGCCCTAAGTTGGCAGGGTATGCCCAGACATGGGTCCCTTGCTCACTTTGCCACTGGATTCAAGCTAGCCAGGCTGATGATGGCTGAATAGCCAGAAACCGGTCCCAGGATGCTTGTTTCCGGTCCAGGGAAGACATGGCTTGGCAGTTCGGGCTGGACTGTTCCCATGAGGCACAGGGTCAGACTGATTTGCATATGGCCATGTCTGAACTGGGGTGGTGGAGTGAGCTAAAGAATGATGATGGATTAAACCCAGATCAGTTGACTGGGGGTGAGTGTTTGATTTGCTCAAGCGCTCCGTCCTCATCCCCTTTGGTATCGCTATGTTCGCCCTAAGTTGGCAGGGTATGCCCAGACGTGGGTCCCTTGCTCACTTTGCCACTCGGATTCAAGCTAGCCTGGCTGATGATGGCTGAATAGCCAGAAACCGGTCCCAGGATGCTTGTTTCCGGTCCAGGGAAGACATGGCTTGGCAGTTCGGGCTGGACTGTTCCCATGAGGCACAGGGTCAGACTGATTTGCATATGGCCATGTCTGAACTGGGGTGGTGGAGTGAGCTAAAGAATGATGATGGATTAAACCCAGATCAGTTGACTGGGGGTGAGTGTTTGATTTGCTCAAGCGCTCCGTCCATCATCCCCTTTGGTATCGCTTTGTTCACCCTAAGTTGGCAGGGTATGCCCAGACGTGGGTCCCTTGCTCACTTTGCCACTCGATTCAAGCTAGCCTGGCTGATGACGGCTGAATAGCCAGAAACCGGTCCCAGGATGCTTGTTTCCGGTCCAGGGAAGACATGGCTTGGCAGTTCGGGCTGGACTGTTCCCATGAGGCACAGGGTCAGACTGATTTGCATATGGCCATGTCTGAACTGGGGTGGTGGAGTGAGCTAAAGAATGATGATGGATTAAACCCAGATCAGTTGACTGGGGGTGAGTGTTTGATTTGCTCAAGCGCTCCGTCCATCATCCCCTTTGGTATCGCTTTGTTCGCCCTAAGTTGGCAGGGTATGCCCAGACGTGGGTCCCTTGCTCACTTTGCCACTCGATTCAAGCTAGCCTGGCTGATGATGGCTGAATAGCCAGAAACCGGTCCCAGGATGCTTGTTTCCGGTCCAGGGAAGACATGGCTTGGCAGTTCGGGCTGGACTGTTCCCATGAGGCACAGGGTCAGACTGATTTGCATATGGCCATGTCTGAACTGGGGTGGTGGAGTGAGCTAAAGAATGATGATGGATTAAACCCAGATCAGTTGACTGGGGGTGAGTGTTTGATTTGCTCAAGCGCTCCGTCCATCATCCCCTTTGGTATCGCTTTGTTCGCCCTAAGTTGGCAGGGTATGCCCAGACGTGGGTCCCTTGCTCACTTTGCCACTCGATTCAAGCTAGCCTGGCTGATGACGGCTGAATAGCCAGAAACCGGTCCCAGGATGCTTGTTTCCGGTCCAGGGAAGACATGGCTTGGCAGTTCGGGCTGGACTGTTCCCATGAGGCACAGGGTCAGACTGATTTGCATATGGCCATGTCTGAACTGGGGTGGTGGAGTGAGCTAAAGAATGATGATGGATTAAACCCAGATCAGTTGACTGGGGGTGAGTGTTTGATTTGCTCCAGCGCTCCGTCCATCATCCCCTTTGGTATCGCTTTGTTCACCCTAAGTTGGCAGGGTATGCCCAGACGTGGGTCCCTTGCTCACTTTGCCACTCGATTCAAGCTAGCCTGGCTGATGACGGCTGAATAGCCAGAAACTGGTCCCAGGATGCTTGTTTCCGGTCCAGGGAAGCCATGGCTTGGCAGTTCGGGCTGGACTGTTCCCATGAGGCACAGGGTCAGACTGATTTGCATATGGCCATGTCTGAACTGGGGTGGTGGAAGTGAGCTAAAGAATGATGATGGATTAAACCCAGATCAGTTGACTGGGGGTGAGTGTTTGATTTGCTCAAGCGCTCCGTCCATCATCCCCTTTGGTATTGCTTTGTTCGCCCTAAGTTGGCAGGGTATGCCCAGACGTGGGTCCCTTGCTCACTTTGCCACTCGATTCAAGCTAGCCTGGCTGATGACGGCTGAATAGCCAGAAACCGGTCCCAGGATGCTTGTTTCCGGTCCAGGGAAGACGTGGCTTGGCAGTTCGGGCTGGACTGTTCCCATGAGGCACAGGGTCAGACTGATTTGCATATGGCCATGTCTGAACTGGGGTGGTGGAGTGAGCTAAAGAATGATGATGGATTAAACCCAGATCAGTTGACTGGGGGTGAGTGTTTGATTTGTTCAAGCGCTCCGTCCATCATCCCCTTTGGTATCGCTTTGTTCGCACTAAGTTGGCAGGGTATGCCCAGACGTGGGTCCCTTGCTCACTTTGCCACTCGATTCAAGCTAGCCTGGCTGATGACGGCTGAATAGCCAGAAACCGGTCCCAGGATGCTTGTTTCCAGTCCAGGGAAGACATGGCTTGGCAGTTCGGGCTGGACTGTTCCCATGAGGCACAGGGTCAGACTGATTTGCATATGGCCATGTCTGAACTGGGGTGGTGGAGTGAGCTAAAGAATGATGATGGATTAAACCCAGATCAGTTGACTGGGGGTGAGTGTTTGATTTGCTCAAGCGCTCCGTCCATCATCCCCTTTGGTATCGCTTTGTTCGCCCTAAGTTGGCAGGGTATGCCCAGACGTGGGTCCCTTGCTCACTTTGCCACTCGATTCAAGCTAGCCTGGCTGATGACGGCTGAATAGCCAGAAACCGGTCCCAGGATGCTTGTTTCCGGTCCAGGGAAGACATGGCTTGGCAGTTCGGGCTGGACTGTTCCCATGAGGCACAGGGTCAGACTGATTTGCATATGGCCATGTCTGAACTGGGGTGGTGGAGTGAGCTAAAGAATGATGATGGATTAAACCCAGATCAGTTGACTGGGGGTGAGTGTTTGATTTGCTCAAGCGCTCCGTCCATCATCCCCTTTGGTATCGCTTTGTTCGCCCTAAGTTGGCAGGGTATGCCCAGACGTGGGTCCCTTGCTCACTTTGCCACTCGATTCAAGCTAGCCTGGCTGATGACGGCTGAATAGCCAGAAACCGGTCCCAGGATGCTTGTTTCCGGTCCAGGGAAGACATGGCTTGGCAGTTCGGGCTGGACTGTTCCCATGAGGCACAGGGTCAGACTGATTTGCATATGGCCATGTCTGAACTGGGGTGGTGGAGTGAGCTAAAGAATGATGATGGATTAAACCCAGATCAGTTGACTGGGGGTGAGTGTTTGATTTGCTCAAGCGCTCCGTCCATCATCCCCTTTGGTATCGCTTTGTTCGCCCTAAGTTGGCAGGGTATGCCCAGACGTGGGTCCCTTGCTCACTTTGCCACTCGATTCAAGCTAGCCTGGCTGATGACGGCTGAATAGCCAGAAACCGGTCCCAGGATGCTTGTTTCCGGTCCAGGGAAGACATGGCTTGGCAGTTCGGGCTGGACTGTTCCCATGAGGCACAGGGTCAGACTGATTTGCATATGGCCATGTCTGAACTGGGGTGGTGGAGTGAGCTAAAGAATGATGATGGATTAAACCCAGATCAGTTGACTGGGGGTGAGTGTTTGATTTGCTCAAGCGCTCCGTCCATCATCCCCTTTGTGTATCGCTTTGTTCGCCCTAAGTTGGCAGGGTATGCCCAGACGTGGGTCCCTTGCTCACTTTGCCACTCGATTCAAGCTAGCCTGGCTGATGACGGCTGAATAGCCAGAAACCGGTCCCAGGATGCTTGTTTCCGGTCCAGGAAGACATGGCTTGGCAGTTCGGGCTGGACTGTTCCCATGAGGCACAGGGTCAGACTGATTTGCATATGGCCATGTCTGAACTGGGGTGGTGGAGTGAGCTAAAGAATGATGATGGATTAAACCCAGATCAGTTGACTGGGGGTGAGTGTTTGATTTGCTCAAGCGCTCCGTCCATCATCCCCTTTGGTATCGCTTTGTTCACCCTAAGTTGGCAGGGTATGCCCAGACGTGGGTCCCTTGCTCACTTTGCCACTCGATTCAAGCTAGCCTGGCTGATGAAGGCTGAATAGCCAGAAACTGGTCCCAGGATGCTTGTTTCCGGTCCAGGGAAGCCATGGCTTGGCAGTTCGGGCTGGACTGTTCCCATGAGGCACAGGGTCAGACTGATTTGCATATGGCCATGTCTGAACTGGGGTGGTGGAGTGAGCTAAAGAATGATGATGGATTAAACCCAGATCAGTTGACTGGGGGTGAGTGTTTGATTTGCTCAAGCGCTCCGTCCATCATCCCCTTTGGTATTGCTTTGTTCGCCCTAAGTTGGCAGGGTATGCCCAGACGTGGGTCCCTTGCTCACTTTGCCACTCGATTCAAGCTAGCCTGGCTGATGACGGCTGAATAGCCAGAAACCGGTCCCAGGATGCTTGTTTCCGGTCCAGGGAAGACGTGGCTTGGCAGTTCGGGCTGGACTGTTCCCATGAGGCACAGGGTCAGACTGATTTGCATATGGCCATGTCTGAACTGGGGTGGTGGAGTGAGCTAAAGAATGATGATGGATTAAACCCAGATCAGTTGACTGGGGGTGAGTGTTTGATTTGTTCAAGCGCTCCGTCCATCATCCCCTTGGTATCGCTTTGTTCGCACTAAGTTGGCAGGGTATGCCCAGACGTGGGTCCCTTGCTCACTTTGCCACTCGATTCAAGCTAGCCTGGCTGATGACGGCTGAATAGCCAGAAACCGGTCCCAGGATGCTTGTTTCCAGTCCAGGAAGACATGGCTTGGCAGTTCGGGCTGGACTGTTCCCATGAGGCACAGGGTCAGACTGATTTGCATATGGCCATGTCTGAACTGGGGTGGTGGAGTGAGCTAAAGAATGATGATGGATTAAACCCAGATCAGTTGACTGGGGGTGAGTGTTTGATTTGCTCAAGCGCTCCGTCCATCATCCCCTTTGGTATCGCTTTGTTCGCCCTAAGTTGGCAGGGTATGCCCAGACATGGGTCCCTTGCTCACTTTGCCACTCGATTCAAGCTAGCCTGGCTGATGACGGCTGAATAGCCAGAAACCGGTCCCAGGATGCTTGTTTCCGGTCCAGGGAAGACATGGCTTGGCAGTTCGGGCTGGACTGTTCCCATGAGGCACAGGGTCAGACTGATTTGCATATGGCCATGTCTGAACTGGGGTGGTGAAGTGAGCTAAAGAATGATGATGGATTAAACCCAGATCAGTTGACTGGGGGTGAGTGTTTGATTTGCTCAAGCGCTCCGTCCATCATCCCCTTTGGTATCGCTTTGTTCGCCCTAAGTTGGCAGGGTATGCCCAGACGTGGGTCCCTTGCTCACTTTGCCACTCGATTCAAGCTAGCCTGGCTGATGACGGCTGAATAGCCAGAAACCGGTCCCAGGATGCTTGTTTCCGGTCCAGGAAGACATGGCTTGGCAGTTCGGGCTGGACTGTTCCCATGAGGCACAGGGTCAGACTGATTTGCATATGGCCATGTCTGAACTGGGGTGGTGGAGTGAGCTAAAGAATGATGATGGATTAAACCCAGATCAGTTGACTGGGGGTGAGTGTTTGATTTGCTCAAGCGCTCCGTCCATCATCCCCTTTGAGTATCGCTTTGTTCGCCCTAAGTTGGCAGGGTATGCCCAGGCGTGGGTCCCTTGCTCACTTTGCCACTCGATTCAAGCTAGCCTGGCTGATGACGGCTGAATAGCCAGAAACCGGTCCCAGGATGCTTGTTTCCGGTCCAGGGAAGACATGGCTTGGCAGTTCGGGCTGGACTGTTCCCATGAGGCACAGGGTCAGACTGATTTGCATATGGCCATGTCTGAACTGGGGTGGTGGAGTGAGCTAAAGAATGATGATGGATTAAACCCAGATCAGTTGACTGGGGGTGAGTGTTTGATTTGCTCAAGCGCTCCGTCCATCATCCCCTTTGGTATCGCTTTGTTCGCCCTAAGTTGGCAGGGTATGCCCAGACGTGGGTCCCTTGCTCACTTTGCCACTCGATTCAAGCTAGCCTGGCTGATGACGGCTGAATAGCCAGAAACCGGTCCCAGGATGCTTGTTTCCGGTCCAGGGAAGACATGGCTTGGCAGTTCGGGCTGGACTGTTCCCATGAGGCACAGGGTCAGACTGATTTGCATATGGCCATGTCTGAACTGGGGTGGTGGAGTGAGCTAAAGAATGATGATGGATTAAACCCAGATCAGTTGACTGGGGGTGAGTGTTTGATTTGCTCAAGCGCTCCGTCCATCATCCCCTTTGTGTATCGCTTTGTTCACCCTAAGTTGGCAGGGTATGCCCAGGCGTGGGTCCCTTGCTCACTTTGCCACTCGATTCAAGCTAGCCTGGCTGATGACGGCTGAATAGCCAGAAACTGGTCCCAGGATGCTTGTTTCCGGTCCAGGAAGCCATGGCTTGGCAGTTCGGGCTGGACTGTTCCCATGAGGCACAGGGTCAGACTGATTTGCATATGGCCATGTCTGAACTGGGGTGGTGGAGTGAGCTAAAGAATGATGATGGATTAAACCCAGATCAGTTGACTGGGGGTGAGTGTTTGATTTGCTCAAGCGCTCCGTCCATCATCCCCTTTGGTATCGCTTTGTTCGCCCTAAGTTGGCAGGGTATGCCCAGACGTGGGTCCCTTGCTCACTTTGCCACTCGATTCAAGCTAGCCTGGCTGATGACGGCTGAATAGCCAGAAACCGGTCCCAGGATGCTTGTTTCCGGTCCAGGAAGACATGGCTTGGCAGTTCGGGCTGGACTGTTCCCATGAGGCACAGGGTCAGACTGATTTGCATATGGCCATGTCTGAACTGGGGTGGTGGAGTGAGCTAAAGAATGATGATGGATTAAACCCAGATCAGTTGACTGGGGGTGAGTGTTTGATTTGCTCAAGCGCTCCATCCATCATCCCCTTTGGTATCGCTTTGTTCGCCCTAAGTTGGCAGGGTATGCCCAGACGTGGGTCCCTTGCTCACTTTGCCACTCGATTCAAGCTAGCCTGGCTGATGACGGCTGAATAGCCAGAAACCGGTCCCAGGATGCTTGTTTCCGGTCCAGGGAAGACATGGCTTGGCAGTTCGGGCTGGACTGTTCCCATGAGGCACAGGGTCAGACTGATTTGCATATGGCCATGTCTGAACTGGGGTGGTGGAGTGAGCTAAAGAATGATGATGGATTAAACCCAGATCAGTTGACTGGGGTGAGTGTTTGATTTGCTCAAGCGCTCCGTCCATCATCCCCTTTAGTATCGCTTTGTTCGCCCTAAGTTGGCAGGGTATGCCCAGACATGGGTCCCTTGCTCACTTTGCCACTCGATTCAAGCTAGCCTGGCTGATGACGGCTGAATAGCCAGAAACCGGTCCCAGGATGCTTGTTTCCGGTCCAGGGAAGACATGGCTTGGCAGTTCGGGCTGGACTGTTCCCATGAGGCACAGGGTCAGACTGATTTGCATATGGCCATGTCTGAACTGGGGTGGTGGAGTGAGCTAAAGAATGATGATGGATTAAACCCAGATCAGTTGACTGGGGGTGAGTGTTTGATTTGCTCAAGCGCTCCGTCCATCATCCCCTTTGGTATCGCTTTGTTCGCCCTAAGTTGGCAGGGTATGCCCAGACGTGGGTCCCTTGCTCACTTTGCCACTCGATTCAAGCTAGCCTGGCTGATGACGGCTGAATAGCCAGAAACCGGTCCCAGGATGCTTGTTTCCGGTCCAGGGAAGACATGGCTTGGCAGTTCGGGCTGGACTGTTCCCATGAGGCACAGGGTCAGACTGATTTGCATATGGCCATGTCTGAACTGGGGTGGTGGAGTGAGCTAAAGAATGATGATGGATTAAACCCAGATCAGTTGACTGGGGGTGAGTGTTTGATTTGCTCAAGCGCTCCGTCCATCATCCCCTTTGGTATCGCTTTGTTCGCCCTAAGTTGGCAGGGTATGCCCAGACGTGGGTCCCTTGCTCACTTTGCCACTCGATTCAAGCTAGCCTGGCTGATGACGGCTGAATAGCCAGAAACCGGTCCCAGGATGCTTGTTTCCGGTCCAGGGAAGACATGGCTTGGCAGTTCGGGCTGGACTGTTCCCATGAGGCACAGGGTCAGACTGATTTGCATATGGCCATGTCTGAACTGGGGTGGTGGAGTGAGCTAAAGAATGATGATGGATTAAACCCAGATCAGTTGACTGGGGGTGAGTGTTTGATTTGCTCAAGCGCTCCGTCCATCATCCCCTTTGGTATCGCTTTGTTCACCCTAAGTTGGCAGGGTATGCCCAGACGTGGGTCCCTTGCTCACTTTGCCACTCGATTCAAGCTAGCTTGGCTGATGACGGCTGAATAGCCAGAAACCAGTCCCAGGATGCTTGTTTCCGGTCCAGGAAGACGTGGCTTGGCAGTTCGGGCTGGACTGTTCCCATGAGGCACAGGGTCAGACTGATTTGCATATGGCCATGTCTGAACTGGGGTGGTGGAGTGAGCTAAAGAATGATGATGGATTAAACCCAGATCAGTTGACTGGGGGTGAGTGTTTGATTTGCTCAAGCGCTCCGTCCATCATCCCCTTTGGTATCGCTTTGTTCGCCCTAAGTTGGCAGGGTATGCCCAGACGTGGGTCCCTTGCTCACTTTGCCACTCGATTCAAGCTAGCCTGGCTGATGACGGCTGAATAGCCAGAAACCGGTCCCAGGATGCTTGTTTCCGGTCCAGGGAAGACATGGCTTGGCAGTTCGGGCTGGACTGTTCCCATGAGGCACAGGGTCAGACTGATTTGCATATGGCCATGTCTGAACTGGGGTGGTGGAGTGAGCTAAAGAATGATGATGGATTAAACCCAGATCAGTTGACTGGGGGTGAGTGTTTGATTTGCTCAAGCGCTCCGTCCATCATCCCCTTTGGTACTCCTTCTTAAATACAGCTTCCATAAGGTTGTGAAGTTCTCCGATGAGTCATATATGGTGAGGAATGTTGGTTGCTGCCTTAGAGTCCTAAATTAATGGTCAAATGGTTACTACAGATAGGTCTCGACCTTGTGTGGACAAAATGTGGTCAATGTGTAACGTGTCCAGATGTCTGGAATGGGGAGCTTGTGATTGCTGCGTGTGCTATGTTCTGATTGGCTATGTGCTCCTAACTCCTGTTGCATCTGACTTTAAGGTGGTTTAGGAACCTGCATACCCCCTCCGGCCATGTGTGCTTTATAAGTGCCATTTTCCCTTGACCATTCAAATGTAGTTGCGCCTATCTGTGGGATTGATCTAGGGTTTCCTGTTCATGCAATTATCTGCTAGCTACATGCCCTCTCACCTGTGACCTATAAATCAGTAATCACAGACCTGGGTCTCAGAACATGCCTGACTATGTATTTGCGACACAGGGTTGATGGGGTCGATTTTATTAATACGGACATGATTTCATTTTCCTAAGGGAATGCATTGTTTCCTATATTCACACTATCATTTTCTGTATTAACATTCTGACTTACCCTGACTAGTATTGTGGTTCCTGCTTGGACAGGGTGCATATCTCTCTCACACAGAAACGCAATTTCTGCCACACAGATTTTTAAATTTCCTCTGCTCAAGTGATAAGGCTTCATACGATTATCTGCTAGATACGTGCTCTCCCACCTGTGACCCATAAATCAGTATCCCCAGGCCTGGGTCTCAGAATTTGCCTGACTATGCATTTGTGAGTTGGGTTGCAGTGGAGTTTACTACTGGTGATTTTGTTAATAGGGACGTGATTTTGTACTGTTTCCCATATTCACACTCATTTTCTATTTTAACATTCCTCCCTCTAGTTGATTCTTCAACTACACTACCTAACATATGCATTTGTACTATTACTTTATTAGGCTCCTGCTTGGGCCTTACTGTCCTTCTTTTGGTGGGAGGCTCGTCGGCTTCTATTATTTTTGGATTTGAATAACCTAATGTGGGGGGAGCTGGCGTGAGCACCTCCTTTCCTGCAGATGGTGGGGAAGGCACTGACACCTTGCTCGCTAACTGCATCGTAGGGCTATTGCTCTCGGCCTCTTCAAAGACGGCCCAAAATTCTAATAATGTATCTCTCTTGTCTCTCTTTTGACCTATATATTTAGTTTTTATATATTTTTTAGTATGCTCAATTATGTTGGTGTCAAATGTTCCCTCCTTAGGCTAGGGAAATGTGTGTGCCTTTGTGTGTGCATGTCATTCTTGGCAAAACTTATTATGTTTCTTTACTTGTGTGGGAAACCTGGCTTCCATGTGCTTTAATTGGGAATCCATGACAATTTTTAGTAGTTTTGTGGACAAATACAACTCAAATCTTTTGGGCGTTTTGTTTGTTCTAATCGTGGGGTAAAACGTACATGGTGTTCACCCACAATTTTACATACTATGAGCTCAGCACAGGCAATTTCTTACATAAAACCATTCAAACGAGCAGGTACATGAAAAACAAGTTAAGACTGCATATGTAGTATTGTAACATAGGGACACAAAACAGTTCGAACAAGCATTTACATGAAAGCAGGATAAGGCTGCATACTTAGTATTTTAACACAGGGTGACTATACAGTGGGTTAGCACAAAATCTGCATCAGTTATCTTGCAATTCAGTTTTCAATGACAATGAATGCTATGACATTGTACACAATAATATATTGGATCAATTATCGACAGAAAAAAGATTGCTTTGGCAAAAAAAAATGGATATGTTTCAAAACATTTTATCCTCTAGCAAGAGAAGACTAGCATGGAACACGTTCCTAAGTGAACTGGATAATCTGACACTATCCGCTCTTAGACAAAGGTGGAAGTAATAGATATGGAAAAAGGAATAACTCGGGACCACATTCCCCTCTTGGCCACACACAAGTCATGCCTAGGTTGAAGGAAGGACTCGGGTCACTCACGACCACCTTCTCTGCCTTCCTACAAATGAAGAGTCGGTCAGACAGTAGAGAATACAAACCAGATTATTTATTGATATTACACTGCAGCGGAGCCCAGTCTGACCAGCCTCCTGAGATGGCTGTCGAGGGACTGGACTCTGTAAGTAAAAAATTACATTATGTACGTTCCGGAGTCCACAAAGACCCGCCTACTATGGAAAAACACTAGTAGGTGTCGTAATACAATGGGGGTACAGAACATAAGTTTCAGTTCTGCAGCCGGGTACAGGCTATCTACTGCCCAAGGTCGTCTGGCCTATCCTCCCCACCAGACAGGTGGGAGAAGGCCTCTATCTAATGGGAAAGTCATGCGCTAATGAGGCCACTTGTAATTGCAAAAAGAAAAGCTCGACCTTGGGAAACGAAACTTACAAAAGACCATTTCACGAAAATAACCAAGCAGCAGTTTTGATTATAATGCAAAATGGCATCCAGATTGCAAGATGGTTTTGCGAATGCTAAGATATACAGAGAGAAGGGCCTTTCAGTATTAACAAACCCTCCTCTTAGCATGAGCTAACCATCTACAATTGGAAACCAAAGCAAAACATAAATGAATAAAAGCACATAGCTATTTTTATACACATTTCATATCGTCAACAGTAGGAATGTGCTCTATGAGAAGAGAAGATGTTTCGAAGATACCCTCATCTATGATCATCATTTCGTCTATTTCTTTCTGTAACATTATTGCAGCATTGGTATCATGAATCGTTATCTTCCCCTTTGGAGTCAGTACAGAAATACAATATGTGCAGCACATTGGAAGACATTGAATAAGGACACAGCAAAGTATTAATATAACAACAAGATAGATTGCTTTTTCTATTTGCAAACCCCATGTTCCAAAAAGGGACCAACTCCAATTACCTGGTTCCATGCCTTTGACATTCTCAATAATGTCCAAGAAATGCTTAGTAATATTCTTTTCCATATTGGTTATTCCCACTACGCACTGATCACCAATAACTTCGCATGCACCACCATTTTTTGCTAAAATAAAATCAACTGCTTATCTAGTTTGTTCAGAATAGATCCTCATACTCTCTAATTCAATGGTGATGTCACGTAATGCTACCACTGTAGTATTGGACAATATCTGCAATTTACAGCCAAAGTATTCCCGGGCCTTTTAGTCCTACTCATAGCCATTCCCCCAACGTAAAGATAGCAGACAGATTATAACCAAAAGTAATACCATTACTGTAACTGATGATCTCAATATCTGTTACTCCTTCGCAAAATTCCTTTGTAAGTGTTCTCTTCACCCATTTTACCTGTCTATGGGCATATTTATAAGGGACCCCCAGGGGCAGCACCATCCCAAGAGCTACATCATTGGTGCCATTATGAACATTTGAGTACGTTCCATTAGTTAAAAAGAAGAACCCGGGATGGGCATATATCGGTCTGTCATAGTTCACAGCTGAATAGCGAGAATTACCTGTAATGGTGCTAGAACCGCTCTAACCTTTCAAAGGGAATGTCTCTTTGGATATGATCACCCCTGAGCAATTGATATACAATATGGTATCAGTACTATTTATGATGGGGCAACAGGCAGGGTAATATCCAGCTTTTTGAGGAACTGTCACTTCTTTATAACGCCAACCTACCAACGTCATATTTTGCTCTTCTAAGTAGAAGTTATCACAATACGTATTATTGTCACAGCCGGGGTAACCTGTTCCCATAGGCTTATGATGATACAAGCATGGCCCTGGGTAGCCAAATCTAAACTCCCCTTTTACCTCAACAAAATGTATCGGCTTAGAATACGTATAATTTATCAAGGATAAGCAGTCCACAGGCTAGTCACAGATTCAGTAGGATAACAAGCTACACCATTACCAAAAAACCTCTTATGAGTGTCCAAAAATACATTATCAGAAAGCATTCTCTTCCGTCGTGGTGTGAAAAAGATATCATAGTCAGGAGTAGGCGAGTTACATGCATACTCTAACGCCCAGAGAACCCCACAAAAGATAATCATCAGCAGAATAGCAAGAAAGGGAAATATTACTCTCCGCTGTTTGATTCATAATGATCGTGGCAAAACAACAAGACCCAATGGCTGTTCTTCATTAATCATTGGCCTGCCAAAGGGATGCATGATAGCAGAACGAAAAGGTACAATTAATATAACCTCAATGAAACCAAATAAACAATCTTCTTTCCAGCGTCCTTTTTTTTTTTCTCCTTTGAGCCTCGCTGGCAGACTCCTATTGTTGATCTACGGTGGTGCTATTGAGCACTTCTCGTTGGAGCTGCGCGATTGCAGCCCTTCATGAGGAAAATCCACTTCACTCAGGATATGGTACCCCTCCCTCCTGGGAGGACACCCCCAACTTATCCTGTCCAGTGTTTCGGACAATACACCAATCTCCCTGTCCCTACTCTATCGTCCCTATGCTTCATCCTTGAAGTCCATCCCTACTAATCTGACTTTTCCTTTGGTGCACTGGCCCTCCGCTGGGAACGCAAATTGTACCTAACAACTCCAGGAACAGAGGGATCAAGAAACAAAGTCTCACTTTCAGCGGGACCGACTGACTCAGGCTCAGACACAGACGGGCCAGCCGACTGAAGCTCTTGGCTAGCCTTAATCTCAGGTGGCACTGCCTCATTCAAAACTGCATCACTCTCCTCCTCAGAATGTGCCCATGTTACTCTGGCATCGGAGAAAGGAATGAAATGGGGAACCTTCTCAGTCTCGGAATCCCCAATGCCGTCGAGCCTCCATTGGACATAGGGCAGAGGAAGTGGACCTCTCTTGCAGTGCGTTGAATGAATCCAATTTTTCCGACCGTCCACCTTCACCACTGTACGGGTAGCAAGGAGGATCTGGAAAGGCCCCATCCACTGAGGCTCCAGACTGCTTTTGCGCTGAAAGTGGCGAACCAACATGAAATCCCCAGGCCGGAGGTCGTGGCCTGGTCCCTCTGGAGCAGATGGCAAGGCCTCTTGAATCTGCTGATGAATAGAACGCAATTTTTTTGTCAACTCACATAAATAATCTATCAACAATGGGTGATCTATCTCGGAAAAGTGTAGGGTCTCGGAACGCCCCAGACATTAGCGGGCCTACCAAAAACAACCTCATAAGGGGACAACCCTGTTTTAGTATGGGCTGTAACTCTTGTCGACAGCAAAGCCAATGGTAAAGCATCTGGCCACTTCAATCCTGTACTCTCCTGAATTTTGGCCATCTTTAGTTTGAGTGTACTGTAGTGTAGTTCCTATTTCCCTAATAGGCTCTGCGCATTGGATTAATATAACCTCTAGGTTTGACATAGGACTAAGGTCGGTATGTCCCTATCGATTATAATAAACTTAATTACTTGTGCCAGCTAGCTCAGAGGCCACTAGAAACTCCTTGAGAACAAGAAGGGAGTAGTTTCTGGCAACCGAACAACATGACAACTTTTGTTTCCCTTTAGAATCGGAACACGTCTCAGAATCGTGGAAACAATAGATAACAGTTTCACTCATTCAATCGTGCATGCTTAGTTTCTACAGATTTATACAGAAAGGAAAGACGGGCGTTTCAATAAAAAGGGTTTTATTGAACAATCTTGTTTCTCGTGTAAGAGATATGTGCTGTTATAATCACAAGACAGTATGCAAGATAAATAATGTACAGCGTAAGCAGTAGAAATAAATAATACTGCGCTAGCATTATCTTTTAGCATATATTCACGTACATAAATAACATGAGCTAAAAATGCGGGTACTCATATGATGCGTCTCTAAGCTAGTTCTACCCCAATGTACCTAACCTAGTCTATGTGTAGGGAAAAGTAGAAGTAGGTGGAGTATTCTCTAGTATGGTATACTAAGAGTATGTTAAGTCTAGTATGCCAAGAGTCCCTCTAGGTTCTAGTCAGCTCCATACCTTGAGAATGAGAGAGGTGGGAATCTCTTGCCGGATCTGGAACTCTAACACCCCGCGAAGGGAGTCAGAACACTGGAAGCTGGATTCGTCTGCGTGCAGGAATGACAGCGTCTTCTCAGTGCGTCAGGCCGGGACACGGGCTCCTCTGAAGTCGAGGTCTCCTCTAACTTGCTTGGGCAAGGGAAGGTATATTTATACCTGGTAGGTGTCATGGAATGTTAGCATTGACGTGAAGTCGGACAGAGGAAGACGTCAGGAATGAACCCTTAAGGTATAATGGTTCATACATAATAGATGAGTTCTTGGAGAAATCAATAGTCCTGTGCTAGGGGAACTCCCGAAGCTTAAGGGTCTGGTTTCTAAGAACTCGTTGTGACGTTAGGGTGGACGGATGTCGGTGACCATGCCTGTATTTGGAGTGCACGATTAATGCCTAAATAAGGACAGGGATTCTATGCCTATATAAGGGCAAGGCGAATTGTGCCTATATAAGGACATGATTCAGGAAAACCTATATACGGACCCCTAAAGCGGAATACAATACCCACTCCATCTTCGATTGAACGATAATACTAAACATTTTAAATGCTAAACATAAAATTGAGTACCACATATTGCTAAAAACATTTCTAAAAGCATTTTAAAAGAAGCTCAAAACTGTTGAAATGCATTAGGTACTGTACATTTAAAGCATCGTTTTCATTCTAAGCATATAACGGAAGTAGAATGCAACGTGAACGAAACAGTAATATATACATTTGATGAAATGGTCGATAAGTTCTTAAAATCCAAGCCATTGCATATCATGGAAGTAAATGAAATGTTAGACAAGTAAGGTGACAATGTGTCCCTGGAAGTATTCAAAGAAGTCCGTTTTATAAGACTAGTTCTACTGTAAGCAGATTGTTCATTTGCCATGTCATTTCAAAAAATGTAAAAAGAAAAAAGTTCAATTCTGGGAAAATTTCCAAGTTTGAAAAATATGAAGGCCAAATTTCATTCTTGCCCTGGTACACTGTGAGCCGAATCAAAGTCAGTGTATGGGTCTGGCGTAAACATTAGATCATCTATTTCCGTAGCCAAAATATCGTCCACCGAAGTTGGCAACATTTGGAACACCTCGTTCAGAAGGTTAATTGCACAGAGATGAGAAACATCGCCTTCAGCAGAAGATGCAATGTTCGCATCTGTTGTTACCTGTGTGCCCGTTGATCCATCTCGTACCTCAGCAGCAGCCGGAAGCGTCTGTGAGATCTCAATGAATGCCGTCATCAGGATTGGAAGCCTCTGGGGACAACACACAGCATGGGCCATTATCGGATCCAGCAGAGTATCGATATCCGTTGGCATGACTGATGGGAGTTTTAGACAGGTGTCTAGCAAGCATTCTTCACCGCAAAACAGGCAGCGTAGAACAGGTAAGATGCTATCTTGCCAGATTGGTCTGAATGACAGGAACCACGTTGTATTAAGTTCTCGTAGATTAGGCATGCCCAAAAGCTGTAGTATTCGCTCACGGCATTTCCGTTCAAGGAGGGCTCTCTCCACATCGCTCGGAGTGATGTTGGCGAAGAGGCTTGCCATAGCGTAGTAGGAGGAATAGAAACAGAATTCCTGCAACAAGTGCTAGAATTAATGGCACACCACCAAACACCGAATGTGCGAAGTTTGGGATAATTCCGAGTACAGCCTGGAAAGGTGCTAGTAGTCCGGAACAGATGGTCTTAAATACATGTACAATTCCGCTTGTATCTGACATGTTAAAGATACGTCCTATCATTTCTATGAAATGTATAGGGCAGTTTGTACGAAGTAAAGCTTGTATCTCAGCCGAAGTCCTTGCTACTTGTAGATCATAGGTTTCTTTGGCCGAGGTCAAAGGCACTGATTGTTGTATAAGCATGGCTTTCATTCTGCTTAAAGTATCAAATCGTATAAAAGAGACATTCAACGAAGGCCATAGAGGCGACTCCCTGACTGTGTCTATTGGGGCAAACAATACTTGCATACAGCAAGTGACCCTGGAGTTGACCGTTACTAGATATGGGATGCCTGGCAACATGCCACAGCAACTCTGATCATTCAACATGAGGTAACTCCCATTAGAAAGTTGTCCAAACGTTGGATTAATCACAGCAGCTGGTGTACCCTGCTGGTGGCAGGACAAGTTTGCCACAGAACCATTACAAGCCCCGTGTAAAGAAATGTCCTGACAAATCAGTGAACCGCTTAGTGCACTTTCACAGTGTGTACCGCTTAGAAACACTTCACGATCCCCACTCCAACATCTGTAGGTGTAAGGTAAATTCCAGGATGTCTTAATGTATTCTTTACCCAACCTTTCATATTTGCCTGCTTGCATCTGTTTAAGGCAATACTGAAACTGGAAAGTAGTCACAGGTAGACTAATTTTGCCATGAATAAGCCATTCTGTAGCTGGTTTTTCTGCCACTGTGAATGGTAATTTTTCAAGTTTTTCAATGCTCAGTACTGTATACTTTGCTCCCCTTTGTGCCAGTTCGATCTGTTTATCAGTTAGATTGTATTCTGCAAACAGAGCCGTCGTGTTGATAAAACGCCAAGGCACATAGCCTGCACGCAGCGTCCAGCTTAATAACATAATAGAACACAACTGAGACTGGCCTTGTTGTAACATGGCTAAATCCTGTTCCAGTATGTTGATAGCAGAGGATACAATACTGTTCAATGAATAAATTCTGGAGGACAAAGTTGTTAACCCATTGTCGACCACAGAGAGAGTTTTCTCTAAATTAATACGATCAAGTTCACGTATTCGTTCTGCGGCCTCCATCTGTGACACCTTCCATGCTTCATTATAAGCAGCATAAATGCCGGCATATATGAAACGTTTTTGACGCGGTTTTCTTGGTCCAAGCAAGAATTCCCTAAGGTCTGAGTCTTCTTTAAGTAAAGATAAGAGTTGTTTCACCTCCTTAAGTGTAGATTTTTGCAGCCAATGGAGGCATAGTTTTCCTACACTGTATGTTGTTACTACCCCCGGATGTTGTCTTTGGACGTATCGTGGGTCTGGCCTATGAATAGTAAACCCCTGTGTTTTATTCAGGAATCTCTCTTGACAGTTGTTTGTGTCTGTGGGCCAGATCAACCATTTTCTCCAATCAGGATTTGTTCTGTTGAGTTGTAATATTGTGTCAACTGTAACCGCTGCCTGTGTATTGTTATCACTTGCAGGTGTTGGTACAGAAGGTGCTTTCATGTCTTTTATCTTGGCTAACCCAAGGCAAGACGTTTGTTGGACCGTGTCATTCAAAAACATTATTTGCTGAGGGACGATACAGGCTCTAAATAAAGCTTCTATCCCCTGCACTGGCCAGATTTTGTGTCTATTGTGTCTTTCCATAAGTCGAAACCCTGTCTAGACAATTGGGCAATAAAATCTGCAGAGTAAATCTGTTTTGTATTCGTTAACATAATTTTCAGTCCTGTTTTGTTTACATTTCTATAGTAAAATGTTTCTGGATCAAATGTATTGTGTCCTGAAAAATATGGAAACTTTTAGCAAATGTTTTTGAACTACCTTTTGGTGGTGTAGGACAATGCTCCCATTGGTTAAACATAAACACATTTCTAGGTGTTGCAGATTTATGCAAAAAATGATGACCATAGTGGTTATAGCAATACAGCTGTTCATAGTCTGATGAACCCTCTAAATATTCATTATTAGAAAATGCAGCAGATTTTTCTAGGTCAAACATCATGTCATTTACAGTTTCAAAGTCCCAATCATCAGAATAGGTACTGGATGAAACAAAATCACTTAGTGAAATCTTAAATAAATGTGGAATGTTCAAATGTTCCGTAGGACCGAAAATATCTAAATCAGTTTTGTCCCACACTATACCATCCTGTATAGGAACGGCTGTGATGTTCACTGCAGACAAGTCTCTTGTTTCACGATGGGATGATTTGTGAGGTTTCAAAAGTAAGTTCACTTCTTTTCTTTCAATGTCCAAATGGATGTATCTCCCATTTATAAGCACGCTCATAGTCTTAACCAAAGCTAGCCAAAGCAGGAAGAAAAATATTCCAGAAATAACCCAAAGTTCAATCCATGGTGAAACTAGATAAGTCTTTTTCAAAAAATGTAAAAAGTTTTGTACTTGCTGTTTAAACGTTTTTGATGCTGGCGACGTCTCGGGCTCACTCGGATCCTCAGGAAATGTATCAAAGTCAATGAAGTAGCCAGAAGCAGTTCTGTCAATTGTTGGAATTGCATCAGGATTTGTATAAATCGCTGGGACCAGTTGATCACTTGTTACATTGGTGTAGACAGGTGTATTTGGATGAACGGTTACTTGTGTTTCAAGAGGGATGAGTTCCATAGCATTGTTGCTCAGTCCTTCATCTGTTACTGCTGAATTCTCGATGGTTATCAGTCTTTCAGTCTGAACCTCTTGGATAGTAGCGAGAGGAGTGTGTCTGCTACTAGGTCGGAGTCTACGAGGCCTACTATTTAGTATTGGCCACATACTGTGGTTTGATGAGGTCGATGGACACAAATCTTTTCTCCTTTTTTCCAGCAAGGGGCGGCAGTAGTACTGTTCTTGTTCCATGTTTGACTAGGACAGGTACTGGTTGTCTGTAAGAAGGTCCAAATTCCTTCTTGTCAGCAATCTTCTCTCTGACTAGATCCCCAACTTTTGGAATCCAGACATGCCTTGCTGGGACCGCCGGTTTTTCCCCAGTGGTGATTGACTGCAGGAATACGTTGCTTTGTTTCGATCTTAGTTCATTTAGGTCTGCAAAACAGCCAAACGATCTTTGATATCAAAGGGTTTATTTTCCACCACTGTGCCTCTACATTCCAGATCGGGCACCCACATTCTTGTCCCAAATAGGACCTCATATGGAGTGACCCCCCCCTAGAGAACTTCTTGGCAAATTGTTTAATGAGCGTTGGACCCCATAAAGATGTTTGACCCACCCATCACCCGAACCTAATACCCTAGCTGTTATAGACTGCTTTATGTCCCGGTTTTTCCTTTCCACAACAGAATTTCCCTCAGGATGAAACGGAGAGGAGTACCGCAATGCAACGCCCAGACTGGCCATGGCGTCTTTGTAAGCCCAAGAGCTAAACGCAGGGCCCTGGTCAGAATGTAGCATGCCTATTGCGTATGTGCCGATAAAGACTCGCAAATCTTTTATAACAGTTCGAGCGTCAGCCGAGCGCTGAGGCCATATCCATAGGAACCTTGACTTAGTATTTGTGGTATTGCAGTTGTCCATGAGGACGCCTGTGCATAGATAGTCTAATGCTGTCTAACAATGGTGTCTGTACTGGTCAGCTACATTCGTAGCATGGTGTCTGGTGGCTTTCTCGCTGTAATTTACAGTCTATGCAGTTATTGATGAATATGTGTATTTCTGTATTCATCCCAGGCCACCAGTACATCTCTTTTAATGTCAATATTGTTTTAGAGATCCCTTGATGTGACAGACCCTCCCCCAGAAGTGTTTCATAAATCAAAGCTGCTCTACGTTCCATGTTTGGAATTACCCTATCCCCCACTCCAGGGATTCGAGCAAAAGGAACGTTTTTTGCATCAATTACATAAGAGTACTTGAGTGGAAACTTTTTTGGTAACGCTGCACCACTGCCTTTGCTCGTAGCATTGACAGCCAACATTATCTCACTGTCTATTTTCGTTATTGAACGAGTGATCGCAGCTACGGAAGCCATCTGAACAGCCCCCTTTGCGGCTTCGTCAGCCAATGAATTCCCTGCAACGTGAACGCCATCACGTTGATGACTCAGTGTGTGTATCACGTGAGCCTTTGGTAGTTCTCTTTTTAACTGAACTACTTGTTCCCAAAGCGTTTTATGCTTTATTGTGCCACCTTTTGCATCTTTGAAACCGTTTTCAAGCCAAGTTTGTATATATTCATTATACGACTGCACACAGTAGAAAGAATCGCACACTATGATTGTGGGGAATTCTCGATCTGTACTTTCAAGTGCCAGTTTGAATGCTTGTAGTTCAGCTCGCTGAGCTGTGCAATCTCCTAGAGACTGGGTTTTTGTGACCATAGGTCTGAAGTTGCCATCGCGCATGCGACCTTTAATTATTGCGCACGCTGCACTGTAAGCTTGCTTACTCCCTGTTGCGGGTTGTGCGGATCTGTCAGTGTAAATTATGAATTCGTACTGATCGAGAGGTGGGCAGAGGACATTCATGTTCATATTGCAGGAACACTTGTGTTTTTAGATCGGGATCAAAAACATATTCAACATCTGTTGCAGCAAGAGAATTAACCCATTGTATCCATCTAGGATGTAATGCTTTAGCATTTGGAATGCTCGCTTTAGTTACCGCTTCTAGAGCCGGTACTGGGGTTACGACAATAATGCGTTTCCCTTGGGCTAGAGCTCTTTCTTTTGCTACAGCGGTTTGAACTGCTGTCAGAATTTTTTCTGTTGAAGTGAAGCGTATTTCTGCTTGTGTATACAAATGTGATTTGTATGCAATTGGTACTTTTTCACCCTCATTAAATGTTAAGTAGGTGAATCCGCATTGACCCGAAATTATTCGGATCACTAAGTTGCGTTGACTTACGCGTGTTTGTAAGTGATTTGTTGCTAACATGTTAGCTTGGAGTGAACGCAAGATTTCTGTGTGTTCTTGTGTCCAATTTTTGATTGAAAAATCAGGTTTGATTAATACGTAGAGAGGTTTAACCCTTTCTGCGTAATTTAGAATGTAAGTTCTTCCAAAATTTAGGAAACCCAGGATGAATTGTAAATTTTTCAGCGTCTTTGGAGGTTGGAGCAGCGCACACCTTTCTAAAAAGTTGGCTGCCAAGCTCTTGCCTTCACTTGAAAGCTCATATCCTAGAAACAGGACATTGAGATGGGCAATTCTGGACTTTTTGAAGTTGAATTTGTAGCCCTGAGAGGCGAAGCCCAGTATAATGGTGCTCACCCTGTTCAAGTGTTTGTCCAGGTCATCGTCTGTCAGATAGATGTCATCGACATATGACAATGCCTCATTATCATAAATTTGTAGTAACTCCGTTACTCTCGCTGAGAATAACCCCAGGCTGTTCTTGAACCCTTGTGGGAGTCGACAAAATTGACGCTGGGTCCCCATTATTGAGAAAGCTGTTAAGTACCTGCTTTCAGGTGCTATATTTTGACAAAGGAAACCATTTGAGATATCCAATGTGGTTTTATATTTTTTACGCACAATGTTATTCATTAATGCTGTACTATGTGCATTTTGCACTGCAAATGTTTTTGAACAAGTGTTTAAGTGTCTGTAATCCAAAACTAGACGATAGGTATTGTCTGGTTTGGAGGCAGGAAACAAAGGATTGTTCATTGAAGAGGTGCATGTTTCAATCACCCCCTGGTATTCAAGTTGATCTAAGATCTCCCTGACCTGTTTTTTAGCTTCTTGCTTTATTGGGTACTGCCTTTGTGCAGTAAGTTCATTTTTCAGATGTATTTTATGGTGAGGTGAAACCTCATCCCATCCTACATGATTTTTGTATAATGCTGGGGCCTGGGCAACTGCCCATTTCCTGGCATAAGTATATTTTAGGTGAATTGGAATATGGTTGGAGAAGGCAGGCATAATAATGTCCTCGCCATGTGGTCACTCCTTGACAAATTGTGGTGGCCAGTCTTTTTCTGCTAGAAATATGTCATAGCCCCTTGAAAGTTTTTCCCAAAAAAGTGCTTTCACCTGTCTAGGTATGTCTCCCTCCATCCGGAGTGTTATTTCATATAACTTTTGTGGAGTACTAACCCTGGTGTCTACAGTCTCAACTGTAATATACTCATTCAAGTCCACTGTCTCCAGAAGTTCCTTCAGGTTCTGGCGAGCTATTGTGACTTCTGCTGCACTGTCCAGCATTGTCTGAGCCCATTCTCCGTTCTTGAGTTGTGTTCTCAGTATCCTCGGCATGTCTGATCTTCAGACCTGCTACCTTCTTTTTGAGAATTGAGGTTTTGATTTGTTTTTCGGAACGTGTTTGTCGTCTTTTGATTTCACGCGTTCTTCTCTATGTTCTGACCGTCCTCTTCTTTTCGATGTCTGTGACGAGATCTGAAAGGTACGAGAGGAACATGTATCAGTATCTTGATACCTGTCAGGTTTTTTCAAATTATCCCTATTCCTGAGGTTATACCTCTTTTCAGAGGGCTCCATTTGAGGAGACCTACCTCGGGATTGAGAACGTTTCTCTGAATTATGTTTATTAGTTTCCCACTTCTTTTTAGAAGATGTAGGAGTTTGTTTAACAGAGTCCTTCTCAGGACTTTCAGATAGTTTTGGCTTCAATGGTCTTCCACCCAAACTATCTCTGCCTAATTCTGCATATGATTGTTCTATTATTCTGGGTAGCTCAGTTTGATGTTCTGTAACATCGAATTCCCTTAATCGTTGGCGGATCGCCACTGCTGCTGCCTCCCCTTTAATATTAGATAATATTATTGTTGAGACCTGGTCGAAATTTTTCAGTAATTTCATACCTAAATTCAGAGCAGGCTCTGCCCCGTATTCGTTTTGAATTTGTTTCAGGACATCTGGTATTACTGCAATTGATGGAATACCATGTGTTTTAGTATAGATGGCAGCAAAGACCGAGCCCCAAGTGGTACAGTCTTCCAGTTATGGTGTGATCCCCATCGGTAAACAGATTGTTAGGATTCTGTGTTTCTCATATGGGCTAGTATTTGGAAATACTGCTTCGATTTGAGTAATTTTTTGAGCTATCCAGAATGGAATTTGCTCACGTTTTGTGGGCATTTTTCCCATGACTGCGTATGGAGTCTGTGGTGTAATTTTTAGTGTATTCCCCGGTTGAGGAGTTTGATTTGGAATGGTTAATGGTGGTTGGACTGTGAAAGTCCGCATGACATATTGGACTAATTGTCTGTAGATTTTTATTAACTCTGTAAGTTGAGTAAGTAGCTCCTCATCTGACATTATTTCGAGGTCAGGATGAGGAGTGTAGCCGGCTAGAATCGGCCATGTTGCTCCTGGTCTACCTAGTGGACTGAGCCTGGTAATGTTTTTGTGATGTTTTAGGGCGCCTTTAAACCAGAGCTGATGCTCCTGGTATGTTAGTGGAATTTCAATATCCTCGAAAGGAATATATTCCTCTGGTGGTTCATCTTCTTTGTAGAAGTGAAACAGTCTTGTTACTGAATTTGATTCAGGAAATATTACCCATGAATAGAATACCTCTGTCTGAAAGAATTTGTGTGCCTCTATCACGAAAACTGCTCTACCTTCTCTTGATGGTAGTCCGTGTTTTATAAGTTTTAGAGTGATGGCTCTTCTTAAGTTTGGATTGATGTCTATGACACCCTCCTCGGTTCCGTCTGAACCTGTGATGTTACAAGCTGTTAAAGCTGGGTGACCCGCAACTTCATCGTTGTCGGAGTCAGGCATTTTGTTTTTTGAAAAATGTAGAACAAGTTTCAAGGAAACAAAAAAGATAAGGTGCACAATATTTTGGAACACTGTATCCTTCAACGTTGAACAAACCAAACAACTAATTTATAGGGTGCTTCCCTATTTAGTTATGGCGGATATTTAACCCTACCCACTCCAGACGTCTTATGGAGTATGTGAGTAGGGGTCTCTGAGAAAAGCACGAATGAGTTACTCACTATCTAGCATTAAATTACTGCCTTACCAAACCGTTGGGCGCCATGTAGTGTAGTTCCTATTTCCCTAATAGGCTCTGCGCATTGGAATAATATAACCTATAGGTTTGACATAGGACTAAGGTCGGTATGTCCCTATCGATTATATTAAACTTAATTACTTGTGCCAGCTAGCTCAGAGGCCACTAGAAACACCTTGAGAACAAGAAGGGAGTAGTTTCTGGCAACCGAACAACATGACAACTTTTGTTTCCCTTTAGAATCGGAACACGTCTCAGAATCGTGGAAACAATAGATAATAGTTTCACCCATTCAATCGTGCATGCTTAGTTTCTACAGAGTTACACAGAAAGGAAAGACGGGCGTTTCAATAAAAAGGGTTTTATTGAACAGTCTTGTTTCTCGTGTAAGAGATATGTGCTGCTATGATCACAAGACAGTATGCAAGATAAATAATGTACAGCGTAAGCAGTAGAAATAAATAATACTGCGCTAGCATTATCTTTTAGCATATATTCACGTACATAAATAACATGAGCTAAAAATGCGGGTACTCATACTATGCGTCTCTAAGCTAGTTCTACCCCAATGTACCTAACCTAGTCTAGGTGTAGGGAAAGGTAGAAGTAGGTGGAGTATTCTCTAGTATGGTATACTAAGAGTATGTTAAGTCTAGTATGCCAAGAGTCCCTCTAGGTTCTAGTCAGCTCCATACCTTGAGAATGAGAGAGGTGGGAATCTCTTGCCGGATCTGGAACTCTAACACCCCGCAAAGGTAGTCAGAACACTGGAAGCTGGATTTGTCTGCGTGCAGGAATGACAGCGTCTTCTCAGTGCGTCAGGCCGGGATACGGGATACGGGCTCCTCTGAAGTCGAGGTCTCCTCTAACTTGCTTGGGCAAGGGAAGGTATATTTATACCTGGTAGGTGTCGTGGAATTTTAGCATTGACGTGAAGTTGGACAGAGGAAGACGTCAGGAATGACCCCTTATGGTAAAACGGTTCATACATAATAGATGAGTTCTTGGAGAAATCAATAGTCCTGTGCTAGGGGAACTCCCGAAGCTTAAGGGTCTGGTTTCTAAGAACTCGTTGTGACGTTAGGGTGGATGGATGTCGGTGACCATGCCTGTATTTGGAGTGCATGGTTAATGCCTAAATAAGGTCAGGGATTCTATGCCTATATAAGGGCAAGGAGAATTGTGCCTATATAAGGACATGATTCAGGAAAACCTATATACGGACCCCTAAAGCGGAATACAACAGTACCATTGTACTTCTCAACTAAACTTGCTGACTGAGGGTGGTTTGCAGCATGAAACTTTTGCTTAATGTGCAGGCCATTGCACACCAACTGGATGACTTTCGAATTCAAGTGGCTGCCGTTATCACTCCAAATCAAACGGGGCAACCCAAAATGAGGGAAGAACTCTTTTAAAAGAGCCTTCGCCGTCACCAAAGCTGTATTCTCCTTAGTAGGAAAAGCCTCAACCCATTTACTGAATGCACATACCAGCACTAGCACATAGTTCAGATTATTCACCCGTTCCATCTCAATGAAGTCCATCTGAAGTACTTCAAAAGGGAAAGAAGGGGGTGCAAAATTACCGGGAGGTGTGGGAGTACCCTTTCCAGGATTGTACATCATGCACACCTTGCAATGTTTTACTAAATGGGCAGCCGTCTTTGGGATATTATCATTCTGCCATCCAGGGTCTAGCAACTTGCAGATACCCCTAGCACTAATGTGAGCTGGTCCATGAGACATAGTGACTACAGGAAGAACATATGCATCTGGCAGCATCCATCTCTGCTTCCCCGACTTATCTATCCGGCACCCATCATCATCCAATTGTGCTGTGCTTTCCTGCCATATTGCTAATTCCTCACATTCTCGCGCTGCATCGCCAAATGTGATGCAGCACGAGAAACGAAATTTGTTTTATTTATTTATATGTGTACTTACCTGTAATCGCCCATAATCCGTAGTTTACTACCCCCCACCCTGCCCCTCCCCCGCCCCACAACAGCGCCCGGCGGCACTCCCACCACCGACCGCTACTGGCAGGGCCGGACTGGCCATAGCGGGCATCGGGCATTTCCCCGGGGGGCCGCCAGGGTGGGGGCCGTTTTTGTAACAGGGCCGTTTTTGCAGCATAACTGCAATATCGGCCCCTGTAACAAAATCGGCCGAAACCGGCCCTGGCAAATATCTCATCCGCACCCCCAACCCCCTGGGGGGCCGGCCGAGCACTTTGCCAGGGCCGGTTTTGGTTCCCAGTCCGGCCCTGGCTACTGGTCAGGAACCACGGGAAACTGAGAAACCACAATTTTATTAACTTTGCGCAGATCAATCACAAAACGATAAACATCAGCAACAAAATCAGAGGAACCCGGAGGTGGCCTCTTAAGAACAGGAAGGATGGGACTATTACACACATTTGCCGCTGTCTCCTCTACAACTCCTGACTGAATCAAATCTTGTATTATGCGCAACAACGCCTGTTCTCCTGCGTGCAAAATTTTATACTGAGGGATACGAGGCAATATGGCATTTTATTTAACCTGAATAGAAACTGGAGGTATCTGCAAAAGTCCTACATCCGTGTCGCTTGTGGCCCACAACGTAGATGGGACATCCTTAAACTCAACTGAGAGGGGAGCATCTTTAGACAAACATTGCGTAGTACTAACCACACTTGGACCCATTGTCATATGGACACCATCCGGAGAACAGTAAATAGTAGCATGTAACTTCTTCAACAGATTCTCTCCACAATTTGATGTTAATAAAATCCGCGAATCAACGGTGAAGGGGCCTATAGTCAAAGCAAGGGGTTTGGAGATGGGGCTTACTACTGGCACACCAGAAAAACTAACTGAAACATTGTTATGGCCAGACAGGGCTGCCCCGGGGACCAGTGACCTCGAAACAGAACTATTCATTGCTCCTGTGTCCACTCAAAATTTCTTTTCCAAGCCCTGCAAATCCACACTAATATAAGGTCTATGCTGATCTACAGGTACCGGAACTGGTCCTTTACCCTATCCCTGGCTGTCCTAGCTGTAAGACATCCCCATCACCTCATCCAAATCATAATCATCATGATAATACTGTCGTCCCCAAACGTCATCAAAGTAATTTTGATCGGAACAGCCCAGTGATGTCCCAGTAGCCTGATCTCCACCCTGATCACATGCCCCCCGGCCTCGCCCTCTCGACCCCCATCCTCTAGGGGCTGCAACCTTTTGCAGCAAAACTGGGCACTCGCTGCGCCAGTGCCCTTCCTCCTTGCAATATGCACATTGATTTGGGCCCACAGGCACAACATTTCGGCTCGTACGAGAAAGCTGCCTGGCCGGTCCAATACCTCGACCCCGTCCCTGCCCCCTGGATGCCTGCTGCATCAATACCTTCGTCTTCAGCTCCTTCGTCTTTTTCTACCTTCTCTTTCTCCTCGTTCTCTCTATGCTCATAATACTGACCATACTCAATATCACCGAAGGGGTAGAAGTAGTCCAGTACTCTCAGCAGCCTGCAACCGGGAGAAAATTTGTGACAAACCTGTTGACAAACAATCGGATACCCTCTTCCAAAGACAAATCCTGGCCACTAAGATCCAAGAACACACCTTCAAACCGGGTAAAGAAATCAGACACACTTTCATCTTTCATCTGATGACATGCAGCCAGCTTATCCCAGTCCACCTTCCGAAGTGGGATAAGAGAGTGCATATAGGTAATAATCCGGTCTGGCAAAGCCAAGATCTCAACCTTGAGCTTTTCACCAGGCTTCCTCTCCCTATCCCAGGTCTTATTCTCGTCCCAAGTACCACCCAATTCTAGGGCATGGTCCTGAGTATGCACCTGTTGCCAGATATCCACTGGCACCAATAAGCCAAAAAACATTTCAATATCTGCCAACGTCATTACCGTCAATGCAGCAGCCTCTGTCAATTCTTTATAATACGCAGTTGTGTTTTTTTCTGGGGTCGGGTAACTGAGCCTTAATCGAGAGGACTTCACTCCTCTTCCATGGAGTATAAACCCATTGTTCTTGAAAACGGGCCTCTACTCGTTGCTTAGTCACCTGATTGTGCTGATCACGTAGCTCCGGTATCTCCGGGTGGAAAATGGGGTGAACTTCCCTCATCGGAAACTGGGATATTGTCGTCGGAGATTTCTGATGCAATCTACCACAATATCCAATCAATGTGGTATCACAAGCGAAAACCTCATTTTGAGTCATGCCCGTGGCATACACTTTGTCCCTAATATCATAAACGGCCTGAGGTGCGACACCTTTAAAAATACTGTTCCCATAGTCCAATCAAAGTAGCCGACATGTGCTTAAGGGCATGCTGCTGGACAAACAGCTCATAGTCCTTTAACACACTCCATACATCTTCAACACCATAAATAGGATTACGGGCCCACTGGGCAGCCTGATTGGCCACCATCTTTTTCTCCATATCCCCCACATCAGATCGAATCAACACCTGTCCCAATTGCTCCTTTGCAACTGCCCCATCCCCGTCGTCCTGGCCACGCACCGGTGTCTCAGCACCTTACAAGGGGGCAGAACAGAGAAGAGGGGACAAAACAGTAATCGAGGGGGGAGGCATCAAGGTCAACATCGGCTGAGTAGTAAGTGTCTGTGAAGGAGAAAGTGACGCCGTAACAATAGGAGTGGCAGGAAGACTAGCAGCCCCGGCGTCTGCGGAGGACGGAGCCAAAGAAGAAGCTGGTGATGTCGGAACCAAAGCACTTTGATCAATACCAGAAACAGCAAGAACAGGGGGTGCAGAGGCAGAGGGCTAGGGCTGTGGGACGACAGGATATATTCTATGTGGGGCATAAGTGGGAGGCGGTCTGTCTTCCAGTAATTCTTCCACAAAAGTGTCTGCCTCCTCCCTAGCAACATAGGACTTATCACATTACAATTGAAACCTCCTATTGGCACACTCTATACCCTTCTCCACTTTCTCTTTATCATGCTCCACTGCTTTCTTAGTCAGTGTATGCGTTTTCTCCCTCCGCGCCTCCCTTTCCGCATTCATTCGTCTTTGTTTAGCTTCCTTTCGCCATACCTGAAGATAATCAAACATCGACTGCCTGTTACGTTTAGCAAACAATTTTTCCTCCAAATAATTCAATTTCTGCTCATCAAAGGTGCCAGTTGACGGCCACTGCAATTCAGCGTTGTCCCTCGTATATTTGTGCCATAGTGTACTAAATATAATGGGGCCAAGGCCGTATTTGACGTACATGTCATAATTCGGAGTGCCCTCCGCAGGTGCGGGCTGCTTTTCCTCCAATCGAGCATCAGCAGAACAACAACGACACCCCACAGAACACAACTTACTCCAGCAAGGCTTTCTGCTCACACAAAGAAACACATTCACCACACAATTACACTAAAATGCACTTGTGCTTTTAACAAAAGTCACTTCCCCTTCTGCGTTTTGCCTCAATCACAAATTAACAAAATGGTACCATATCTCAAAAGATATTCAAAATCAAATGCAAGCGCTTGTCTAAAACTGATTCCTAGACGAGCCAAAGTACCCACCAAACAAACGTCATGATGACAGAGAACCAAACAAGCTCACCTGGTGCACACAGGTCAAACAAATTTTTTCTCCACTGCCGACTCTTCGGACCAAACGGTCAGATCCAAGGGTTTCGCCATTCAGGACCCCAGTCGGGATGACCACTGGGCACCGCCCGATCAGACAGGCGGGGCAGCTGCAAGTGCAAAACTCTATCGTGCAGGGGTCCCCAGATCCGCCTATCCGACCCAACGCGGCCCTGTCCTCCTCACCCGTCCGCGGGCGAGGATGAGGTCCCCCGATGGAGTCCCTGTTCAGGCACCAACTGAAGGAAGTGACCCGAAAAGGGCCGCTCGGGTCACTCATGACCACCTTCTCTGCCTTCCTACAAATGAAGAATCGGTCAGACAGTAGAGAATAAAAACCAGATTATTTATTGATATTACACTGCAGCGGAGCCCAGTCTGACCAGCCTCCTGAGATGGCTGTCGAGGGACTGGACCCTGTAAGCATAAAATTACATTATGTACGTTGTGGAGTCCACAAAGACCCGCCTACTATGGAAAAACACTAGTAGGTGTCGTAATACAATGGGGATACAGAACATAAGTTATGATTCTGCAGCCGGGCACAGGCTATCTATTGCCCAAGGTCGTCTGGCCTATCCTCCCCACCAGACAGGTGGGAGAAGGTCTTCATCTAATGGGAAAGGCATGCACTAACGAGGACACTTGCAATTGCAGAAAGAAAAGCTCAACCTTGGGAAACGAAACGTACAAAAGACCATTTCACAAAAATAACCAAGCAGCAGTTTCGATTATAATGCAAAATGGCGTCCAGATTGCAAGATGGTTTCGCAAATGCTAAGATATACAGAGTGAAGGGCCTTTCAGTACTAACAAGGTTCCCAAGTCAAAATTTTCCCTAAAGTCAGAATCACACCCTGTGTCACACCCAGGGGTTAAGCTACCATCTGTGTCACGCCCAGTGGTCCAAGCGACCAACACCTCTCACTCCTTTTAGATACCAATGATGTTAAGAAACCAGTACCACTGAGAAATCCTTTTTGATTAAAACAGGATAGATGTATCACAAAAATAGCGCCCTGGGAGCCATAAAGGACTATATAAATAAATAAATATTCACCTTTCCTAGCGTGCTAACTATCGAAAAAGGTGACTTCCGTGGGATCGCCTCCAAGGCCGTCTTATGACTAATACAGTTGGGACATATAAAAATAGGTAATATGCCAGGACCTGCCAGTGGCAGGGTGCTCAGGTTATCTTTTTACTCTTCTCCCTAGTGTACAATACGCCAAATGCTTAAAAAAACACAACAACACACAATGTTTCAGGACCAGATGTGGGTACCTTCTCCCCCCACTCTGTGAGGGCTGCTTCAGGATGACCTCCTGTGCAATTGTGGCATGTGCATTTAACAGTGATTTTAAAAACAAATTTGTTGTCAGTAGCTGATACTTGGAGCAAATCAAGAGATTGCTAGAAGAAGTGTCAGAGGCAGAGCAGCAAGGATAGATCAGAGCAGAATTTGTAAAAAACACAAATGAAATTTAGGTTTCAGCTGATGGAAGACCAGTGTTGCCTGATAGCCTGTTATTCCTCATGACAAGACATTTTCATGGCCCTGCACACATTGGAAGGGATGCCATGGTGAGATTATTTAGGCAGAATTGGTTCAATCTCTGATTTAGAGCTCTAGCTGAGGAGTTGTGCCACAGATGTGTAACTTGTCAACAAATTATAGTAGGGAGAAGAATCCCTGTAACCATGAGCCACATAGGTAGATCAACAGGATGCAGTTGGATTTTATCTAAATGCATGTTTGCAAAGGGCTGAGATATATATCCTGGTCACAATGTGCATTTTCTCCTGATGAATGGAAGCCTACTCAACATGGAGAAATGACAGTCTCACTGTAGCCAAACCTATTATGGTAACTCATACCAAGGTTAATAATGAGATCCTTAGAATGCTGTGTGTGGTACTACAAGTGGAACAGAGACTGCATTGTAGTTACTGACTAGAAGCTTCAGGAATAGTCAAGCAGCTTAATGGCAAACTATTGGCATCCACTTCTCTGAAATGGCCATAAGCCTTGCCCTTAGTGTGGATGAGTCTCCGAAGCACTCTTGTCAGAAGAACAGGATTGTCATCACATGAAATACTCATGGGACGTGCCATGCGAATTTGTAAACAATACAGATTACATGATTCTTGACTACTGCAACGGGTTAGCTGATGTGATACATTCAGTCACTCACCAGGCAGGAGCTGCCACTGCCATCCCAAGTCAGGAGCAGTGCCACAATCATAGCCCTGGTGATTGGGTACTAATTAAAATGCATGTTCGAAAGTTCTGTTTGGAGCTATGGTGGACAGGGCCCTATCAGGTGATCTTGATTACCAACACTGCCTTTAAATGTGATGGGATACCTAATTGAATTCTCGCCTTACACACTCAGAGGGTGAGGTTCCCACTTGGTGAAGTGGTGACATTTGAGGCACATCTGCAACCTCCTATGTCCATACATCCTGAAGGACCAAAGGGGGTGAAGTCCATCAGAATTCCTCACTTGTCTAGGTTCCTGAAATCTCACAAATTGGAGCAGACATATTCCCTGAAGATGAAGATCTGAGAACTGAAAGAGGGGTCAGTGCAGAATTATCACTGGTGCAACTGAATGACCCTGGTAAAGGAACAAGTGAGAGGAGTGAAAGAATTCAAAGGAAAGAGAAATGGTTAAGGAGTAGGAGACTATTGAAATGTAGTGTGTCATTTGAACACATACCACAAACCATCATAGAGGAAACAGAATCTAGTGGTATAAGTGATACGGAAGAAGATCAACAGACAGCCAGGCTCTTGAAGAGAAAAAGAGTATCTTGTTGCAGGTATTCAGCACCTGAACGGACTTACTATAGAGACAGTGGGGCCGATTCCGATCTCGGTCGGAGGCGCACCCAATACCATTCGGTCGGGAAAAAAGCCATGCGAATGCCTGTTTCCCGACCGATCCGTACAGCATACCGAACGAGTAAGTACGATGGGCACAACAGCACAGAATCCGGCCGAGTCGTACTCACCCAATCCAGGTCCTGTTCTCCGACCGAGGCGAATCCGGAAACGCTGAATCGAGTCGCACGGAAGGGAAAATGCAGCTCCGTCCGGCCGAACAAGTACGATGCGCTTTCCGTACGCGCCGAACCCGTCGCTACGAAGGGCACGTCAAAGCATCCGGGAGAGGCGCACATAAGCTCCGATTCACGCCACAACACGATCCACGGCTACGAGGCGAACACGCCAGCGACAAGGACGACGCGAAGCGACGAGGACGACGTGAAGCAACGAGAATGACGAACGACACGAACCAACCATGAATCCATTCGTCCCGATCATACCAATATTCTACATTTACTACCGGAACAGGCACGGACGCGTACGGCGCAGAAGGTAAGTCAGACACCAACCACAAAACACATACAACACGTACACGACACATCACACACACACAGAGGGATGCAGAATTTACTTACACCAGCAACAGCAGCACCATAGGGGCGGGATGCCCATCACCAATGCCACATATGCACACAGGGGCCTGAATGCGCACCACCACCCCTACCCAGGGGGCCGGATGCCAACCACCACTACCACCCTTAGCCAGGGGGTGCCAGATGCCCACCACCACTACCACCCTTACCCAGGGGGCTGGATGCCTACCACTACTACCACCCTTAGCCAGGGGGTGCCAGATGCCTACCACTACTACCACCCTAAGCCAGGGGGCTGGATGCCAACCACCACTACCACCCTTAGCCAGGGGGTGCCAGATGCCCACCACCACTACCACCCTTAGCCATGGGGGTGCCAGATGCCTACCACTACTACCACCCTTAGCCAGGGGGCTGGATGCCTACCACTACTACCACCCTTACCCAGGGGGCTGGATGCCTACCACTACTACCACCCTTACCCAGGGGGTGCCAGATGCCTACCACCACTACCACCCTTACCCAGGGGGTGCCAGATGCCTACCACTACTACCACCCTTAGCCAGGGGGCTGGATGCCTACCACTACTACCACCCTTAGCCAGGGGGTGCCAGATGCTTACCACCACTACCACCCTTAGCCAGGGGGCTGGATGCCTACCACTACTACCACCCTTAGCCAGGGGGTGCCAGATGCCTACCACCACTACCACCCTTACCCAGGGGGCTGGATGCCTACCACTACTACCACCCTTACCCAGGGGGTGCCATATGCCTACCACCACTACCACCCTTACCCAGGGGTGCCAGATGCCTACCACTACTACCACCCTTACCCAGGGGGCTGGATGCCTACCACTACTACCACCCTTAGCCTGGGGGGCTGGATGCCTACCACTACTACCACCCTTACCCAGGGGGCTGGATGCCTACCACTACTACCACCCTTACCCAGGGGGCTGGATGCCTGTCACTACTACCACCTCTACCCATGGGGGCTGGATGCCTACCACCAACACCACCCCCACTCATAGGATGGACAATGCATGACACAACCAGCACACCACAACCTAGGGAATGCAAGAAAAAGACATCCCCCAACACCATGACAAGCGTGTGTAGACTGTGTCAAATGCCTACAACACTGAACATGACTTTGAACATACAATGTGACCCCCTATCACATGTGCCACACATATATGTGTGTGGCCCCCACAATGCAAGCAGGCCATGACCATTGTGGCAATGGGGTCCAAACCCCCATCATCACAGTGACCAAAAGGTAAGTGTGGGGTCCATAGCTGAAGCACATTTTGAACATTGTGGTAATGGGGTCTAACCCCCATCACCACAGTGACCAAAATGTAAGTGTGGGGTCCATAGCTGAAGCACATTTTGAACATTGTGGCAATGGGGTCCTAACGCCCCATCACCACAGTGACCAAAATGTAAGTGTGGGGTCCATAACTGAAGCACATTTTGAACATTGTGGCAATGGGGTCTAACGCCCCATCACCACAGTGACCAAAAGGTAAGTGTGGGGTCCATAGCTGAAGCACATTTTGAACATTGTGGCAATGGGGTCTAACGCCCCATCACCACAGTGACCAAAAGGTAAGTGTGGGGTCCATAGCTTAAGCACATTTTGAACATTGTGGCAATGGGGTCTAACGCCCCATCACCACAGTGACCAAAAGGTAAGTGTGGGGTCCATAGCTGAAGCACATTTTGAACAGTGTGGCAATGGGGTCCAAACCCCCATCATCACAGTGACCATAATGTAAGTGTGGGGTCCATAGCTGAAGCACATTTTGAACAGTGTGGCAATGGGGTCCAAACCCCCATCATCACAGTGACCATAATGTAAGTGTGGGGTCCATAGCTGAAGCACATTTTGAACATTGTGGCAATGGGGTCCAAAACCCATCATCACAGTGACCAAAATGTAAGTGTTGACAAAGAAAGAGCTGCAACTGCCAAACTGCATGGATGATTCCTGGTCACAGAACATAAAACACATCAGTGGCAAAGTAGTGCATGTGTCCCATTGCAACATAAATTGGGGAGCCAAATACTGCAGTGCAAATAAGACATACCTTTGGCCATGTGAAGACAAACAACACCCATGGGGGCTGACACTGTCAACATTCATCAATGACACAATGACAGAAGTGACCATCAGAATGCAGACCCACATATTTGCACCAATGGGCACACAAATGCAGATACCCTGTGGAGACTGTAGATGTGAGGTGAACAGATACCATACCATGGCAGCAATGGGACACACAAACCATGATCATTGTGCTTACCGATGACCTAGGAGTCCCAGGGACAGCAGGGGAAAGCCACCAAACTACATACAGCCAATGGCACACCCAAGATATGCCAATGCAGTGGTGCAGATGCACAAACACAAACAGGCAGACCCACACTGCACATCATACACAACAGGTGAGGGGGTGCCAGTGTCCCCAGGCAACCACACAACACATGAGGAGACCTGAATACCAATCATACAGATGTGCATACAGTGCCACACAAAGGTAACTCATGGATCCAAATCCCCTATGTGGGCAAGCAGGCATTGTCAGATGAGAGGGAGCACAAATCACACATGTCACACAGGCACGTAGGAACAGCAACTGACACAGCAAGACACAGACACACCACAGCACTACCCCCAGGGCCCCCACATTGTGGTGACCCTGGGCTGCATTACAATCCCACTGTGATGACAAAGCTAAATGTCGTTCACACTGTGAACCACAGTCATGTGTCCTGAGCAACAAACTACCATCACACCTACACAAGCACAAATCAATCAGCATGGCCAGTAAGCCAAGGCCAACATGGAGGCAGGGGCCTAGCCGGGCAACAACTCTCATCTGCACACACTCAACACCACACCCCTCGACCTCCAACAATGTGCAGCAGTGAAGCACACATGCACTGGTGACATTGCACATGCACCCATGACAATTCCAGGGTGGTGGGTGGGAACCAAGGTGCAGAAACACATCACACATGGCTACTCAACAAGACTCCTGAATGTCTGACACACTGCACACTACGCTGTACATGGACATGACGGCAATACCACACCAACCAATGGGATCCCAGCCACAGTCACACACCAATGAAGAAGCCAAGGTCACCCACAAAGAACACACATAGACAACAACCAACATTGCAGCCCGGACCCTGAGGAGTGCCAGCAGTCACACACACAACGTGTCACAATCACTGAAAGATAACACAAACTGGAAATCACATGACAGGGGCAAACAACAAGTGCCAAGGGGAAACCTGACTGTGACCCATCTGCGTCTGCACACAAACTCAGCCCTGACAGCAAACACACCTATGGGTGACACCCTGATGACCAGTAATGTGCCATGCACCCACATCACAGAGAACCCAGGGAGAAGACTTTGGGGGAACATAGGTCAACTCAGCAAGCATCACAAACAGGTACAACACTAGGGATCACAGCATGCACAGCTAAACGGAAGTGAACACACAGACATGCACATACAACACACACCTTGGGCGCAGGCAATGTCACAGGAGTACACACTGCCATGAGGGGACTCCACTCCTGTGTGAGGAAAGCTGTGCCATATGTTGCCTCAGTAGGGCCCCATCATGTCAGCTGAGCACTTGGTCACACAATCAACAATTAGCACCAAATGAGGGCTCCCGTCACATCAGCCTGGTCATGGAAGTGCCAACGAAATCATCAGCACAGATCCAACACACTTGTATAGCAATGTTGCACTGACAACACAGATGAGTCCTTCCCCATTGATGCCCAAACCTGCATGTCCAGTGGAGATGGCCACACGGTCAGGGAAGTAGACCAATTGAACAATGGCAGGCACAACAGATGTGCAGGGGTGGAAGCCACAGATGTGAAATAGCTAATGTAAGTAGGAAATCCCATTGCCAAATACTGAACACATGACACCCTCAGATGCTGCTATGGATGACATGGATACACCACAGGATAGGACACATTCCCCCTGGACCACATGGGTTCCTGCACAGTAACACTTCATTATCATGAGACCAAATATCACCATCACTGCAGCAAGGGCATGGTTAGCATCATCAACAACATGTACATCAGAAGCATAAGCATTAGAGAACAGAAATTTGCTTTATTCAGCATATGTGTGTAATGAAAACTGAAAGTCCAGAAAAAACACAAAGGCCAATGGCCAGTCCATTGTCAAAGTCCAAACAGGGTGACAGTGGCAGATGTCACCCTACGCATGCCTGCACAAAACCAGGGACAATCCACTAGGAGGGGCAACCGGGGGGCAGGCCAGGCACCGCAGGGACAGGATCAGGGCTCACCAGGAGGAAGCAGGGAAGGGGTGGTGGGTGCTGGAGAGCCACTGACAACTGCAGTGGAGGTGTCTGACATGGTGTGTGCCGGCACAACTGGGGGCATGACTCAGATGTTGTGGGTGCCGGCACGACTGCAGTGGACCCTGCAGATGGAGTGGACAGGTCCGCCACTGCAGTGCCCAAGTCAGACAGGGTGGTAGTGGACTCCACTGCAGTGCCTACCACCAGGGGAGGAGAATGGGGAACAGGCAAGGTGGGCTGGACAGAGGGGAGGACACCCTCACCACATCAGTGGCACAGACAAGCGCAGCGGGGGTGTGGTGCCGGGAGAGCAAGTGGCAGGGGAGAAGGCCGGATCCTCTTGGGGATGGTATATCTGTGGGTGGGGGAACCTGGGGCAGGGTGTGGTGGGGGCACCTGTGGAGTGGGGGCCTGAGGGATGGAGGAAGGAGACCTGGTGCCTGAGCTGCAGGGCGGCGGCGGGGTCTTGCTCTTACGACTCCGGGGGACTTGCGGGTGGGGGCCTCAGTCTGTCTGCACCTGGGGGAGGGTGTCCGGGGGCGAGGGGCACTCTGCTCCATGTGGGTGGGCTTCCTCTTCCCCCTGAATGCTGTATCAGCTGGATCGGAGGGGAAGAGGCCGAGGTCACTGATGAAGAGCCGCTGGGTCTTTGGGGTTGCAGGTGAGGCAAGGGAGGGTGCTTTGGAGGGAGAGGCAACTGAGGACTGCCCAGTGCTCATGGATGCGTGTGTGTGTTCCAGGGCCCCATCCCCTGTGAGTCTGGTTTCAGTCCCCTGACTGTGCGTGCGTGTGCGTTTTGTTTGTGACGTGTGTGTCTGTGTGCTGGATGTGTGTGTGCTGGTGTGTGCCTGTGCCGGTGTGTGTGTGCTTGGGACGGGTAAGGTGCTGGGGAGTGTGGATGGAGCAGAGGCAGGAGGGGTGAGGGACTGTCTGAGGAGGGACACTGCTGCCGTCAGGGAGGAGTCCATGGACCTATTGCCCCTCTGTAGGTCAGACATGCCCGATGAGATGCCCTCCATGATCGACACCAGCTGAGTCAACAGAGCGGTGTGCGCATGGAGGACACTCAGCATGGCTGTCTGCCCTACATGGAGCTGGCGAATGAGGTACACAGACTCCTCACTCAGGGCAGCAGGGGACACAGGGGCAGGGGGTGCGGTGCCTGGCCCAAAGGAGACACGCTCCCGAACATGGGAGCCTCCACGGACCTGGGGAATGGGAGCCGATGGGAGGGCGGTGGTGGTGCTGGTGGTGGCGGGGACAGCAACACTAGCTGGGGTGTGGTGGCTGCTGACACCCGCCTCCATAAGGGAGTCATCCTCCGAGTTGCTCTGGTCCTCAGCTGAGGTGGATGGTGCTGAGGACTCCTCGGTGTGGCTCCCCTCGCCCTCCGTGCCACTGGGTCCCTCCGACCACTCCTCGGCTGCTGACCCAGTCTGGCTCTCCGGCTCCTCCTGGTCCGTGGAGCTGTCCCCTTCCGTGGCCGTGGATGTATCTGCAAACAATGGGGAAACAGACAGACATCAGTCACCAGCACCAAACGCACACACCACTGTGAGCACAGCACATTACAGAGCAAGCCCTGGCATCATTAGTTGTACATTGCTAAAAGTGCCCTAACTGAACAGGAGAAGCCAATTGTCAGTCTGATGCCAACCATGGCACTCACATCCCACATGGCCTTGCACCCATCTGTCTGGTGTCTGTTGGATAGCAACACCCCAGTGTGGACACATGCACCAACTACACAGTAGTTGGACAGTGCAGAGGACACGGTGTAGCATGTGGACATGCACACATCACAACTCTTACCACTGAGTCAGTACAGGTTTCCGGATGAAAGGGACACCCAGAGTCAAATAGGAAATGCATGTGATGCATACCAGCGACAGACACCATGATGCACCCATGTCCTGATAGCCATCGCCACAATGGTGTGCATGTAGCACATGTCACTCCCCTGCAGGATCACCAATAGGTAGACACATGCCATGGCGGAGGCATGACTGCTAAGTCATACATCACTGTCTCAGTGATGTATGACTTGGCAGCCAGACAACAACACTCTGCACTGTGTCACAATAGTAGGTCATGGGGAATGCAAGTCCTGGAGCTGCACAAGTGCACATGTACATCCCCCACACAACACATCATCTTAACCCTCATCTGTCCAGGTCATACCGATTGGACATATGGGAGACCTGTGACACTACCCTCTGAACCTGAGCCCCTCACAATCTGCTGTGAATGGGGAACAGCTGCCTGAACTTCACATTCGCATACCCCAGTCTGCACGGGCAGCTGATCAAACACCTATGTGACACACAAGTATCGTCTCCTATGGTCACATCTCCAGTGGCATGCTGAGCCCCTACCGAGAAACACCCCAGCAGTCCTGGCAACAAATCCACAGCACACTGACACAGAGGCAGACACCTGAGGGGTCAAATCACTGCGCACAATGTGTCAGCTGATACACGGGAGTGGGAGTACAGAGTGCATTGCATGGCCTGGAGTAGGCATGACTGTCCTGCCCCACATGAATGAGGGATGAGCCCTGGACAGTGGATAGCTGGCTATGTATGTGTGACACACGTAATCTGCACACTCCTGGGGCCCAAACATTGTTCCCACCCGCTGCATGGGTGTGTGCCACATACCCCAGGCACATGTGGTGGCTCAGCTCAGCAAGTGGACCGCATATCAAAGCAACACGCAGATTACATGTCCGAACACAGGCGTTGTGTGAACAATGGACCCACCCATGATGCCCACAACAGAGTTAGGGAAACAGATGCTGTCCCCCACCTTTAGTGAAGCAAACTGCAAGGACACAGTCCCAAGTGACCCAATTCCCTGAATGTAAGGGCCACACCTGGGTATCAGATGAGGAGTGGGCAGTGCACAATAGAGGGACATGGCTCCTGGACAACATGACTGCTGTACTGTGGCAGTTTAACCAGGCCAGAGGAGGGCACATAGCATGTAATACAGAGTTCACAGTGCAGTCTTTGACTCACCCCCTCCTTGCTGCTGTCTGGCCTTCAGCTGCCCATCCAGGTCTGGAAACACCACCGCCAGGATCTGGAGCATGTGGGGGTCAGGGTCCGTGTTCCGCCCCTCCTGCGAGGAGGCGACAGCTTCAGCTGGACCCGTGCAATCCTCCGGGTCCAGCCCCGAAGGTCCTGCCACCTCTTCTGGCAGTTGCGGATCCGGCGCTTGTAGACCCCCACAGACCGGACAGCCCAGACGATGTCCTTCCAGATCTCCTGCTTCCGATGGGCATTAACCTGTCAGGATGACAAAGTGAAAAGGCCATTACTACACATGCAACATATCCGTGCATGACACAGTTGTATATACATGTCTCAATCACAGGGGCACATGATGTACACAGGCAGTGCAACGCTGCCCATGGACAGTTTGCCAGACGTCACTACATGGTATCATTGCATGGGAAGTAAAACCTTGTTCAAATGCACTGTCACTGCACCATACCTGTCCAGTGCATGTCACTACACACTATGGGGGTGACAACTACTCAGTGAGCCTGCTAGCCAGTGGCGTGCAGACTTTCAGCCTTGCTAGTCAGACAAAATGCACATTCAGAAAGGCAGTGCACAGAACACTCACCTGCTCCCCTGGTGTCCCATACAGCTTGCTGTACTGTGGAAGTAGGCTGTCCAGCAGGGCCTGGTTCTCCTCAAGGCTGAAGGCTGGGGCTCTCTCCACAGTACGTGCCATTGCAGGGTCCAGAGGGGCAGAGACAGCAGCAGTGCAGTGGCAGATGTCGTCCTGGAGCATGTAGTGCAGGCAAGTGAGCTCTCAGGGGAACAGCCAGCAATATATATGTGGTGGAGAGGCAGATACTGTCCCTTGTGTCCAAAGTGATAGGTCCAAGTCGTTTGCATCTTCTGAATCTGGACAATCCATGGAATAGCAGCACCAATACACGCCCACAGCATCCTTCAAATCTTCAACTTCATGACATACATGATTTTGCAACATTGTTGTGGGTGACCAACTGAATTTCCAGCAACCGACTCGTTCGAATTTCGAAAACGCGTCCGTTGCCAGGCTAGGCCATTGTCAATGGGTGCGCACCGATCGGTCCATTGCGGTACAACGCGTACAGGGGTACAACGCGTACCCGCACACATTGACTGCAATGGGCCGGCCGGGGGCACCGATCGGTCCATTGCTGATCAACGCGTACAGGGGTACAACGCGTACCCGCACACATTGAATGCAATGGGCTGGCCGGGGGCACCGATCGGTCCATTGCGGTACAATGCGTACAGGGGTACACCGCGTACCCGCACACATTGAATGCAATGGGCCGGCCGGGGGCACCGATCGGTCCATTGCGGTACAACGCATACAGGGGTACAACGCGTACCCGCACACATTGAATGCAATGGGCCGTCCGGGGGCACCGATCGGTCCATTGCTGATCAACGCGTACAGGGGTACAACGCGTACCCGCACACATTGAATGCAATGGGCCGGCCGGGGGCACCGATCGGTCCATTGCTGATCAACGCGTACAGGGGTACAACGCGTACCCGCACACATTAAATGCAATGGGCCGGCCAGGGGCACCGATCGGTCCATTGCGGTACAACGCGTACAGGGGTACAACGCGTACCCGCACACATTGAATGCAATGGGCCGGCCGGGGGCACCGATCGGTCCATTGCTGATCAACGCGTACAGGGGTACAACGCGTACCTGCACACATTGAATGCAATGGGCCGGCCGGGGGCACCGATCGGTCCATTGCTGTTCAACGCATCCCTGTACAAGTGACTGGCATAAGTCACCATGCCTGTCTCAGATGAACATATGCCAGCCACAGATAGCTCCCAGGGAGTGAGGGGCACACCTACAACACGACAGCCTGTCCAAACTGTATCAAAAGGCATGTAAGGCTGCATTTCCTATTGTGTGTATGTTGGTGTACATGTTGTCCTGTGGGTGTCACCTGGGGGCAGCCACCCCCAGGCTGTGCACGTGTTCATGGGGACAGGATCCTGGGTGTTACGTGTACATGACCACTGTGATGTGCAACTGTTCATATCTGTGCATGTGCCATGGTCACATTTCACGGTGGTGTATGTGTATGTCATGTCACATACCCCGTGAGTCCCATGTGGGACGGTATGTTTGAGCCAGGGTGTCCCAGTGGCACAATAGTGATGGTCCTCCACAGTCTGTGTGCATGTAGTGTTTACAATGTCTCTGATTTCATGTGCACAATGGGAGACAGTCTCCACATCCACGTTGTGTGTGCATGGACTTTGATGTTGTGCGTGTGTGTGTCACAGACGTCCATGTCTGTCCTGCAGTGGCAAGTGGGACCACTACCTGTGGGGGTCATAGTTGTTTTGCTGTGGTGTATACATGATACTCCATGTAATGCCAGTGTCCATGTGGCAATACAGGGTCCCTGGGAATGTACCTGTCGTTGAGCTGTGATGCCTGGGGCACATCTGTCCTCACATGTCACTGTGGGGGTGATTGTGACACGGCAGCAGGAGATGGGAACTGTGACACGGCCTCATGATATCCAATGGGCCAACCTGGGACTTATTGATGCCACTTGTTGAACCGTGATGACAGATGTTGGCCATGTATGTACCATACATGTCCTTACGGAACTGCACACTTCATGTAGTTGTGCCTCATAATGATGTATGTTGGGATATTGAGTGTGTTCAATGCCGCATATGTGGGCTGAGTGACAATCTTGCTTTCTTCTCCTCTGCACTGCAGGGCTCCTGCTGTCCATCGACCATTCCCAGACCTGGCAACGATGGTGGAACGGGACAGCATCCGACGGTACCGCTTCACCAGGCAGCTGATTGAGGATTTGGCAGTGCAGTTGGCCCCACATTTGCAGCCTGGCCGGCCGTATCCTACAGCGCTGACCCCCAAGGTGAAGGTGATGGCAGCCCTACACTTCTTTGCCACCGGTACCTTCCAACATACTGTGGCGACTGCTGGTGGGATGTCACAGACCATGTTGAGCCGTGTGCTCCGCGATGTTTTGGTGGCAATGTTGCTATTCCTGAACCGGTACATCTATTTCCCTAGACTGCAACGACTCACTGACGTGAAGAGTGACTTCTATGCATTGGGGAGGATGCCGCATGTCATTGGCTCCATTGATGGGACACATGTGGCTTTGGTACCACCACAGGCCCAGGAGCAGGCCTACAGGAACCGCAAGCACTACCACTCGGTCAATGCACTGGTGGTGTGTCTTGCAGATATGACCATCACACACGTGTGTGCCCGTTTCCCTGGTTCAGCACACGATGCCTTTGTGATGAGGAGTAGTCGCATCCCCAGGATGATGGCACAGATGCAGAACCAGCGTGCCTGGCTTGTCGGTGTGTACTGACTTTGTGCCATTGTGTGTGATCTGATCTGTAGTATTCCGCCCACTTTTCCAGGTCAGCTAATGTGCACTTGTCTGTCCGTAGGTGACTCGGGATACCCCAACCTGCCGTGGTTGCTGACACCCCTCAGGAACCCTGTGACACCAGCCCAGATGCGCTACAATGAGGCACATGGTCGGACCAGGAGAGTGATTGAGCGGACATTTGGTCTCCCGAAGAGCCGCTTCCGCTGTCTGGACAAGACCGGAGGGTCCCTCCCATATGCCCCTGCGAAAGTGTGCAAGATTATCATCGTCTGCTGCATGCTCCACAACCTGGCAGTGCGGAAGGAGTTGCCTCTCATCCAGGATGACAATGACCAACATCCGCCACCTGTGGAGGATCCTGGCCTGGACCACGATGCCAGTGATGATGATGATGATGAGGGTGATGTCCGCACACAGCTCATCACCAACTTCTTTAGCTGAATGTGAGTATCCTGAGGTGACATGTCAATGATGTGAGTTGGCATGATATGTGTAGGTGGTGCTCTGCTGCTGTTGGAGTGTGTCCATGGGCTACTTGACTGGATGTGTGTAGCGATGTGTGCTTACAGGTGGTCTGTACTCCCCAACAGTGTTGACATGCTAACTTGGTTCTGGGTGGGTATCTTGTAACATGTATTGTGCATGAGTTTTGCTGTTCTGTCCTGTTCTCCATTGCTTTTGACTGTGTGTCATTTCTGTCCTTCACAGGGTACTTTCAGATTCGTTTGGTCAACTGTGTCCACCGACGACGTGATTGTACTTCCAGGGTGGTAGCTGTTGTGTCCCTACAGGTGATGTGCGCCACACCCATGGACTTCCTTCCTTCTACAGTTGTTGACTGTGTGCCCGCTGCCAGGTGGGATTACCTTGCAACTGTAGTGGTTACGACATGTTGCAACTGTGTAATAAACCTGTGCTTCACTTTGTGATGTGCGTTGTCTGTGGTCACACATTTGACTGCCATTTGCTTACTGCACCTGTGGGCTACTTGACTACAACTGGGAATAGGTGTGGTGTCTGTGCATTGCACCGTCTTCCCTGGCAACATCAGTGTAGGCAATGAGTCAGATGGCCTAGGTGTGTATGTGTTGTGTAGCCCTGGTGGTGTGTCTCCCTCATATGTGTCACGTTGCCTTTACTCACATGCCTGTGTTGTACTTGCTGTTGCAGTTCGCATACACAGTGTAATTTTGCAGTTCATCATCCCCATAACAGCACCCACGTTGGAATCACAACAGAGGCAAGTATGGTGTATTAGTGTGTTTATTGTGATACATTTGTGTGAATAGTACATAGGATGGGTAGTGCTGTACATATATCTTGCAATCAGAAGTTCCTAGGTGAATTGAAAGTCCTGGTAGACAAAATCCCCAGTATCGGGGCCACAGTTGTCTGAGACATTGGTCCAACTTGTACTCCCCATGCAATGTGTGGGAGTTGTGTTGCCGTCAACAGGGTGAACAGTCTGTGCACAAAGGTGAACATCCAGAACAGGTTCAGGCTTCCTGGGAGTTGCGCTTGGCCATCGGCCTCTCACTTGCCCCTCCTCGGACGACCCCTCTTCTTTGGGGGGGCCCCTCAAGTACAGGCTGCTGCGGTGCAGGGGACTCTCTGCCAGAGTCATCCTCCCTCCCTGTGGCAGTTGCAGTTTGTTCAGCACCAGATGTTGTTGGCACACAGGGAGGTGTGGACTGGTTGCTGTTCATCTGGCGGAGGCATTGTAAAATGTCCCTGTGCACCGCCGTCATCTCTTGCAGTGCGTCCCACTTGGACTCCACGCGGGACATGTGTGAGTCCAAGCGGGCATGATGGGCAGCCTGCTGCTGTTTCATGTCTCTGAGGAGCCCCACTACCTGGCTGAGATCTCCGGTGCTGGACTGGTACGCATCGGCTATGCGTACCAGTTGTGGGTCATCATGCACACCAGCAACCTCTGCAAGCTGCGACCTCTGTCTCCCACCCCTCCCACCACCCCTGCCGACATGTGCAGTGCGTGCAGTGGCACGCACAGATGACCCTGGTCCACCTTGCGGGTTGGTGGTGGTGGTGGTGTCCATGGCCCCACGTTGGTCCAGGGTCCCTGTGCTGGTGTTGCTCCTTGTTCTGTCCATGTCGGCAGGGATGGTATTTGTGGTGACAGTCGTTGGAGGGGTGGGTGCAGGGGGTGCAGCTGGTGGTCCTGCTGGTGCTGCAGCTGGTGGTCCTGCTGGTGCTGCATGTAGACTTGCACCGGATGTGCCAGGTTGGTCTTCTTCGTCCGAGGAGGGCAGAGGCTGTACGACACCAGTGAGCTCCGCATCCTCTTGAGCCTGGGACTGGGACTCCTCAGCGTCTGCTGCTGTGTCCCCATCATCACCTGTTTTTGGGAGACACACACAATGTATGTTATGTTTCTGCAGGCATCAATGGTTGACACACCTGACAGTTGTGACTGTGCCTCTGGGTGTGGGCCTGTACATTGCATTGTCCTAAGTCGTCACAGTCAGGGGTTGATATTGGTGTGGCACATTGTCCTGCATTATTTGGGCATTTCTATGTATTTGTTGGGGTGTGAACATGGTCTGCATTGGTTGTATTTGGTTGACAGCCGGCCCTCCTTCCCACCCAGCCAGTCAGTTATCCCACCATGGACTGTGCTTGCTTTGCAGGGAGTGGATGTTGTCTCTCAGGATGTCAGTCAGTGGTGTTGTGCTGTTTGTTGGTGCACAGTTCCCAGCAGGGCCTTGTGCTCCCCACAGCAGTAGCCAGTGTCAGCCATCTTGTGAGTCCTTCTCCACTCCCTGTGATGTGAGCATGGTTCAGGGTGGTGTTGATGGGACAGTTGTGGGGGTGAGCTATGTCTGTGACTATGACTCCCATCATGCTATTGCCTCCACACCACTTCCCAGCATTCCCATACTAACTTGCTTTTGTGGGGAGTTCAGTGTGTGTGGGTGTGAGAGCAATGGCAAGATGGCTGACAGTGGTGTCCTGCTGTTGGTTGGTGTGCAGTTCCCAGCATGCCCTTGTGCTCCCCACAGCAGTAGCCAGTGTCAGCCATCTTGTGAGTCCTTATCCACTCCCTGTGATGTGAGCATGGTTCAGGGTGGTGTTGATGGGCCAGTTGTGAGGCTGAGCAATATCTGTGCCTACTACTCCCATCATGCTATTGCCTCCACCCCCTTCCCAGCATGCCCATGCTTCCTTCCTTTTGACTCTGCTTCCCTGTGGGGTGGACTGGCTGTGCTGACAGGATGGCTGGGAGTGTTGTCCTGGCAGTTGTTTGGCTAAAAGTCCCAAGAGTGTCCCTGTGCTTCACACAACATAACCCAGGGTGGTGGTTCTTTGTGGGATCTTGAGTTAGGATGTGAGGCATTGCATTCTCCCAGGTGGGTTCTGTGGAGTTTGTGTTGAGGGGGTGTGAGGGGAGGTGCTTGTGACTATGGTCAGTGCTGCAAGTCCTCCTTCCCACCCAGCCAGATATCCCACCATGGAACGTGCTTCCATTGCAGGGAGTGGAAGTTGTCTCTCAGGATGTCAGTCAGTGGTGTCCTGCTGTTTGTTGGTGCACAGTTCCCAGCAGGGCCTTGGGCTCCCCACAGCAGTAGCCAGTGTCAGCCATCTTGTGAGTCCTTCTCCACTCCCTGTGATGTGAGCATGGTTCAGGGTGGTGTTGATGGGACAGTTGTGGGGGTGAGCTATGTCTGTGACTATGACTCCCATCATGCTATTGCCTCCACCCCACTTCCCAGCATTCCCATACTTACTTGCTTTTGTGGGGAGTTCAGTGTGTGTGGGTGTGAGAGCAATGGCAAGATGGCTGACAGTGGTGTCCTGCTGTTGGTTGGTGTGCAGTTCCCAGCATGCCCTTGTGCTCCCCACAGCAGTAGCCAGTGTCAGCCATCTTGTGTGTCCTTATCCACTCCCTGTGATGTGAGCATGGTTCAGGGTGGTGTTGATGGGCCAGTTGTGAGGCTGAGCAATATCTGTGCCTACTACTCCCATCATGCTATTGCCTCCACCCCCTTCCCAGCATGCCCATGCTTCCTTCCTTTTGACTCTGCTTCCCTGTGGGGTGGGCTGGCTGTGCTGACAGGATGGCTGGGAGTGTTGTCCTGGCAGTTGTTTGGCTAAAAGTCCCAAGAGTGTCCCTGTGCTTCACACAACATAACCCAGGGTGGTGGTTCTTTGTGGGATCTTGAGTTAGGATGTGAGGCATTGCATTCTCCCAGGTGGGTTCTGTGGAGTTTGTGTTGAGGGGGTGTGAGGGGAGGTGCTTGTGACTATGGTCAGTGCTGCAAGTCCTCCTTCCCACCCAGCCAGATATCCCACCATGGAACGTGCTTCCATTGCAGGGAGTGGAAGTTGTCTCTCAGGATGTCAGTCAGTGGTGTCCTGCTGTTTGTTGGTGCACAGTTCCCAGCAGGGCCTTGTGCTCCCCACAGCAGTAGCCAGTGTCAGCCATCTTGTGAGTCCTTCTCCACTCCCTGTGATGTGAGCATGGTTCAGGGTGGTGTTGATGGGACAGTTGTGGGGGTGAGCTATGTCTGTGACTATGACTCCCATCATGCTATTGCCTCCACCCCACTTCCCAGCATTCCCATACTTACTTGCTTTTGTGGGGAGTTCAGTGTGTGTGGGTGTGAGAGCAATGGCAAGATGGCTGACAGTGGTGTCCTGCTGTTGGTTGGTGTGCAGTTCCCAGCATGCCCTTGTGCTCCCCACAGCAGTAGCCAGTGTCAGCCATCTTGTCAGTCGTTTTCCACTCCCTGTGATGTGAGCATGGTTCAGGGTGGTGGTGATGGGACAGTTGTGGGGGTGAGCTATGTCTGTGACTATGACTCCCATCATGCTATTGCCTCCACCCCACTTCCCAGCATTCCCATACTTACTTGCTTTTGTGGGGAGTTCAGTGTGTGTGGGTGTGAGAGCAATGGCAAGATGGCTGACAGTGGTGTCCTGCTGTTTGTTGGTGTGCAGTTCGCAGCATGCCCTTGTGATCCCCACGACACAGCAACAGTGTCAGACATCTTTGATGGGCCTTTCCACTCTCTGTGGGATGTGCATGCGTGAGTGTGAGCTTGCTGGGCCATGTGGTGGGGGATGTAGAGCTGTGACTACGACTCCCATCATGCTATTGCCTCCACCCCCCTTCCCAGCATGCCCATCCTTCCTTCCTTTTGACTCTGCTTCCCTGTGGGGTGGGCTGCCTGTGCTGACAGGATGGCTGGGAGTGTTGTCCTGGCAGTTGTTTGGCTGAAAGTCCCAAGAGTGTCCCTGTGCTTCACACTGCATGACCCAGGGTTGTGGTTCTTTGTGGGATATTTGATTGGTGTGTGAGGCAATGCTTTCTCCCAGGTGAGTTGTGTGTAGTTTGTGTTAGGGGTGTGTGTGGGTGGAGCTGCTGGTGACTATGGTCAGTGCTGTGAGTCCTCCTTCCCACCCAGCCAGATATCCCACCATGGAACGTGCTTCCATTGCAGGGAGTGGAAGTTGTCTCTCAGGATGTCAGTCAGTGGTGTCCTGCTGTTGGTTGTTGCACAGTTGCCAGCAGGGCCTTGTGCTCCCCACAGCAGTAGCCAGTGTCAGCCATCTTGTGAGTCCTTTTCCACTCCCTGTGATGTGCGCATGGTTCATGGTGGTGTTGATGGGACAGTTGTGGGGGGGCAATATGTGTGACTACGACTCCCATGATGCTATTGGCTACACTGACTTGCCCAGCATACACAGAATTCCTTTCTTTCAGTAGTCTTCACTGTGTGTTGGTGTTGTAGTGGTGGCTACATGTCTGGATGTGTTTGTTAGTTCTATTTGTGCCACTGCCTAGCTGTAGTTGTAGTTGTGTTTGTACATGTGATGACACGGTTAAATGTAACTTTGAGATGGCATGTGTTGTGTTTATCTGACTGACATACACATTTTGGGATGATTCTGTTCTGGTTGCTGTGTAATTGCTATGAGTGCATGGTTTGACTCTCCCCTTGACAGTGATGTGTGTGTGTATTGTGGTAGAATATTGTGTACATTTGTTGTGTACTCACCAGGCTCTGGGATGTTCTCTAGTCCATATACGCTCACTGGCGGAAGGATGGCCCGCACCTTCTCCTCCCAGGGCCTGAGGTATACTGGCTTGGCAGGAGGGCCACTGCCGGTGTATTGGCTCAGGAGGTAGTCTTTCTTGAGCAGGTCCCGTACCCTCCTGCGCACGTCATACCACCTGTTCTGGATGTCGGTCTTTGTGCGCAGACATGGTGATTGTGCGTTCACCCTGTTGATGATCCTCTCCCACATCTTGGTTTTCTGGGAGATGGGGGTCTGTTGGACCAGTGTGCCAAACAGCTGTGGCTCTACCCTGAGGATCTCGTCTACCATGACTTCCAATTCACAATCTAGGAACTTGTGATTCTTCTTGGGGGGCATGGTGATGGGTGGTGATGGTGAGTGATGTGTGTGTTGGTGTGCAGGTGAGGGTGTGTGAGTGTGTGTTTTGCTGGGTGTATGTGAGGTAGGTATTTGTTGGTGTGCTGATGGTGTGTGGCTTGTGTGAGGGATGAGCTGTGGGTGTGTGGTTGCTGTCTGTTGGGTGCTGGCAGTAGAATGGCATTTGCAAAGGATCATGGTTGGGATTTGTGTCCTTTATATGGGTGGAGTTGTGGGTGTGTCTTTGTTCTCTGTCCCCACCCCCCCCCCAGTATTTATTGGCTTAGTAATTGCTTGTTTGGCCTTTTTTTGTGTATTTTTCCTTTGTACTGTCTGTGCATGTTGGAAACGTTCTTGTGACCGAGTCGGACCCTGCATTTGTCTCGTACGGTCTTCTCCGTTTCGTTCACGCTGTGTTTGTGCAGTTTTCTATGCTGCGTACGCGTCGGTCGTGGTGTTTTGTGTTACTTCGGCTCGGTTTTGTATGCGTGTAGGTCGTACGGCTTGTCCTCCGTACGACTCGGTCGTGGTTTTCGCGCCTTGCATCGTACTTTGCGGTTTGGAGTTCGCGTGTACGTTTCGGTCGGATTTGTTCCGGGTGCGTGTCGGTCGGTTCGATTCGTGTGTTTTTCCGGCCGGATTGCTGTTTTCCGTGCGGCTCGGTCGTTCGGCTTGGGTTCGGTACGTGTCGGTCGGATTTTGCACGCCTTGCATCGTACTTGGCGTGTCGGGCGCCACAGGTACGTGTCGGTCGGAATAAATTCCGGCTCCGAGTCGGTCGTTGCTTTTTCCGGCCCGAATCGGAATCGACCCCAGTGTGTCTAATCCAATAGTTAGTGATCCACATGAACGGAGAGCAGAACCACTTCAACCCCCATGACATGCCACATTATCACAGCACATGATTCAAACTCTTGAAAGAAAATCATAATAAAGTTTAACTCAATAACATCTCATTGGTTAAAATCAACAATAACTGATTTTTTGAATAATGAACTGCGTCTGAACCAAAATATTGAATAGTCTGTGACAACCGCTAAATGAACGTAATGATTATTGCTTAAGAAAAATAAAACACATTTAAAAAAATGAATTAAGAAGAATTCCCTAAGGCCAAGGTTGCAGTAGAAGAGTTGGGTTAACAAACTTAGAAGAAGATGGAGTAGGACTATGGCTATCTCACAAAGACTGCTGAATATAAGTTGAATGAAACAACTACAAATTACCCATCCAGACGTTTGCTCATTTGCACAAGTAGAAACAAATGCAGAAAAATATGTCTGCTTGCTGCTACATTCTACTGAGGGTCTGACTGTAGACAACCATGTGTTCCCTTACCAATGTTGGATGTAAAATAGTGGTTGCTGTAACCCTAATAGTTATTGTAATAGTATTGATAGTTTTCTTAGTAGGTATGAGTATTACCCCTGAAATAGATACACTTAGATATACACCAGCACCTATGGCACCTGCACATACAGTAGACAAAAAAATTAAGGCTTCATTTATAGAAGCTTCAGAGGGTGGTTTCACATCAGATGTTTATTGTAGATTATTGCAAGAGTACACATGTGCTTTAGACTCTAAGGATTGTTTGTTTGTGCACATTTGCCTGCTTCAGCTAGGGTGGATGTGCCCTACATCATAATTCCACTTTCATATGCAGTTACATGTAGTATATTGCTTAGTTTATTGTATAGACAGAATCATTTTTAATATTATTTTTCCAATTATGACTTTATCCTTTCTAGAATACTTTTTCACAAAAGAATAAATCCTCACCCACAACCTAAGGAGCTGGAAAGAACTTGTTTTTTTAGGTCCCCTACAAAGATAGACACTGTTAAGGCATAATGAATGAAATTTGACATGCTCAATGAAACCATTAGAAAAGAAAATCATCCATGCTTTAGAGGAAAGGAGAGCTCACATGTTTCAAAAGGCAACAAAGCAAGAAGATGTTTTAAAGAATGTGTGGAAAAAAGAGGAAGAATGAGTATACAAAGAAAATGGTATATCCCAGATTGATATTAGACAGACGGCAAAAGGGAAAAGTATGATTTTACAAAAAAAGAAATCACATCAGAACCAGATACATGGGGATAAGTAGCGGTGAACATACAATTGCAGTTCTTGGAGGGCATGTTCAAATAATAACAGGGGAAGAACCAGTTATTCCAGGAGTATACTTTAAATGTGAGCAAGATGCATTTTCCCAATTGCCTGCTGATTGTGAAGGTGTTTGTTATTTAGCTTTATTATTTCCTAAAATGTATCATGTGAATGTATAATGTGAATGGCATAGAAGTTTAACAATGAATCCATCTCACAGACTTAGTGCAAATGATGGAAACCAAATTAGTGGAAGATATTTTTGGTGCAATTATTCCCCAGTAGGAGTAGTTCTAAATGACAAGAAGATCAGAAAGCTTTCTACTGTAGAGGATAAGCTAGTCACTAGTATCTCTTGTGCTTTGTTGAGTAACTCTCCATCTCTTACAATAGATGAGGTGGCTTAGATGACCAAATTGAATATATTTTGGGCCCCTATCGAGCCCTGTCCTGTGAACATTTTTTAAGACCTGGCCAGTACTTTAGCTTCTCAAATCAGAGTCCTACTAAATAATGTCACAGACACAGCCATTTTTCCATTTGAGTGGAAAAAAGTGCTGATTCTTCATTTATTAAAAAAAAAGTATTAAGATCCCACAGAAGAGAAGAATTACTACCCCATCTCAAGACTCCCAGTCCCATCACAAATATTTGAGAGACACCTGAATGTGGTTTTCCCTGACCTTATGGAACAGAATGAGATCCTAGACGGATCACAATTTGGTTTTAGGGAGCCACATAGTAGGGAATCCGCTCTGGTGGTGGATACAGAAGAGATTCCTGAAACGATGGACGTGGTTGGATAGGCTGCACTGGTCCTTTTGGACCTATCCGCAGTCTTTGACATCGTAAGTCACCTAGTTTTGAAGCACTGACTAATGGAGATTTGAATTGAGAAAAATGCCTTTAATCTCTTGGTTTCCTTCCATAGTAACAGAACTCAGTCTGTCTCATTTGGAGACTTTACTTCTGGTTTCTTTTCTCTGCTGTGTGGGGTCCCGCAGGGGTCCTCACTAAGCCCTACATTGTTCAACATCTATGTGGCTCCATTGGCCACTTTGATAAGATCTTTTGGGTTCAACACAATATCTTATGCGGATGACATGCATATTGTTGTCTCCATTCATACAAACATAGATGAGGTAGGTATGAGATTTACGAACTGTATGAAAGGTAAAGTCAATTGGATGGAAAGCCAATGCCTAAAATTGAACTCTGATAAGATGGAGGTCTTTCTTTTTGGGTAAAACCTGTCCTTCTGGAATTTTTCCAGGCGGCCTTCCACGCTTGGCCGTTTATCCACTCCAGTCACTAAAGTAAAAAATCTTGTGATTTTTGATTCCAAATGAACATTCAAAGACCAGACAAATCAGCTAATCTCTTCCTGTTGTTATCTTTAAAAATACAAAAAAAAAGTTCAACCATTCATTTGCACAGACCTACAGACAACTGTGGTCATCTCTCTTGTGCTTTCTTGGTTAGACTACTGCAATGCTATCTATCTGGGCATGCAACAAAGTCTGCTAAAAAAGATTCAGAGGCTGCAGTATGCAGCTGTCTGTCTCTTGAAAAACATTAGGAAACCGGCTGCTAAAGGGCTTACGGATCTTCACTGGTTGCCAATTAAAAGCAGAGTTGCATTTAAAGCATTCTGTATGGCACACAAAGCCCTGCATGGAATAGGCCCAGTCTACCTGAAGAAAGTTTTTTTATGGTATACTCCTAGAAGGTGTTTGCGATCTGCTTCTGCTAAGACCATGCAAATCCCTAAGATTTGCAAAGCCACCTGGAGTAGCAGACGTTTTGTGCCTGCCACAGCTCTCTTGCAGAACCAAATGCCACTGCATTTAAGGTCTCAATCCAACCTCATGAATTTTAGAAAATATTTACAAACTAGGCTTTTCTCCTCTTTTGGCTAAATTGTGACCTGATTATGCTTTTTTGTTGATTGTGGTAGTGCAGACACCAGTGCCAAGATGCCTTTTGGGCATTCATTGAGCTTTATAAATATAAATCAAATCATATCAAAAGCAGTAAATGCAGAAGTGATAGATATTAGATCAATGGTTTTGCAAGTTCGATTCGTTTTGGACATATAACTGGCAGAACAAGGGGGAGTCTGTGAGGTGTTGAAGGCACAACATTGCTGTCCATATATACCAGACAAGAGTAAGATGATAGAAGAATTTGCAAAAAACATTTATTACCTAAAACCTGAACTAGAAAACTTAGAAGCAACTAAGGTGTTAGGAACATTAGGCAAAGGTGCTTCTTCTAAAAAGTAGTTGACTAGGAAATATTGTAGTGGATTTTTAGCGGTTATAATAAAGCCCATATTGATTATTGGCATTTGCATAACATGCTTATTTGCTTTAGATAAGGGATTTAGGGCCATATGTAGGTAATTTTTATTTACCGATTCTTAAATACCGAATTTTACCGATTCGGTATTTAAGAATCGGTAAATAGAATGTAGGTAAAAATTCGGTAAATGTTACCGATTCGGTAATATTCGGTATTACCGATTCGGTATTTACCGAATCGGTAATAAGGAATACCTTCCCATTCATTCCTATGGGCCTGGAGGCCCATAGGAATGAATGGGAAGCCATTCACTATTACCGATTCGGTAAATACCGAATCGGTAATAGGGGGAGCATATTCAAGGGTGGCAGGGTGTCAAATTGACACCCTGTTGCACCCTGAATCGTGCATGTGTGCACATGTGGCGCACATACATGCCCTAAGGGCATGTTTGTCTGCCACATGGCACTTTTAAAAAAGCACAAAATTGCTTTTTAAAAGGTATTCAGTATTTACCACCAACTTGTAGTTGGTGGTAAATAACGAATACTGAAACCAAAAATGCACTCACTTGAGTGCTCCCTACATAGGATTTAAGGAATCGGTAATTTACCGATTCCTTAAAATAACGAATCGGTAAATTACCGATTCCTTAAATCCGGCCTCCTACATCTCGATTGCTTAAATACCGGTCGGTAACGGGAGATTTACCGAATTTCGGCCGTTACCGACCGGTATTTAGCTACCTACATATGGCCCTATGATGTTACCTAGCAAGAAAGAAAAATAAATAAATAAATAAAAGGTAAATGAGGGCAGAAATAGAATTAGAAGAAAGAAAGTGCAAGGTTTACCAGCAATTAAAGGAGATACAAAAATCAAAGAGAAAGATGGATGACTCAGCAAAGGAGAGAGTTGCACCATAAAAGATTAATTTGTGATAATATGTGAAGGAGCAAATTTCCTCATCTTGCAAACTAAACACATTTAACTAAAAAGTGTTAATGTAATGCAGAATAACACAAGTATAATAAATGCAAAAATGTGTAATAGGTAAAAATATTTAGCCATTAAAAGTGCACACATGAAGTAATATAATATATGGACTTAAGCTAGCATAACCAATAATGCTATGATAAGTATCGACCTTTCACATTTGGGACAAGAGGCCTGTCTTTGCATTAAAACTATTACTGTTTTGCACAAGATGTTTTTTTTTGCCTTACTGCAGACACTGTAAATTTCCAGAAGCCTTCTGTAAGCTAGTGAATAGGCATTTCTTATGTATTAGACAACTGATATTGATGAGGTTCTCATTGGGAGGATAGGAGACGGTAGGAAGTGTGACTCTTGGGAAGAACTGTCTGAACCACAAGATATGATCAAAAGTAACAAACCAAGGACATACTTCTATAGTACATTGTGAAGACGTGAGAAATAACATATTTTACCTAATTCCTGAGTTTGCTGGAAATGGATAGGTTGGTGGGAATGGGAAAATGCAAGATTTGTTGCTAATTATATTTTGGTAGAATTATATTAGTGTATGCTCCGTAGATTAGTGAGGAGAAAACCCATCGAAGCTTTTCCCGTTCAGAGACTCAGTACAGAAAGCTTGCTGCGGAACTTAGGAAGCAGATCTTAGAGATGCCTGCTGATTTATAAGTGAGAATACTTTCCAGCTTGTACTAATTCTGCTGATTAAGTGCTAAGGCTTAATGCCTATGCATTTTTATCCTCTCCTAAGAGGCCTTCATTTGGGTTTCTGAAAATGACGCCATCCCTTACTTATTGAAGAAATTGCCTTTTATGCCAAAAACCTTCTTAATTCTGAGTAGGGTTTCCTTTATAGAACACACTTGTTGTATTTTTTTTAATTTTATTTGTAATTCTTACTATTGTGGTATTTTATTCTGTCTTGAAAAATCGATTAATGGATTATTTGAATCTTTAACAATGATGACTAAATTTAATACGTACTAAATGAATAAATCAATTTGAAATAATTTGTTAATAAAACCCTTTACCTCACATCAACTCTTCTTATTTATTCTTGTGATGCTCCAATTGGACTTCACTGTTCATAGTGTTTGATGTAAATGGTTACGTCTTATCATCTCTCCTTGTGACTACAAAAGTCCATACGACCAATGGCAGGGGTCATGCACGACGATTCAGATACAAAAATCCATGCTCTGGCATGAGTAATGGTTGGGGCAGGAATCTCATTAACTAATGATGCTGTTGTAGGTGGTATATCCAGGAGAACAGAGGAAGCTCTACTAAAAGCTTGCTCACTAAAATCAATTGTGTAATTCTTGTTAAATTACATTACCTCCTGGCTATCCTTTACTTTCTTTATTTACAGTAACAAGAAATAATTAGAAAAGTGTTGAAACTAAATTACATTTATTTTGTGGTGGGCCATGGTGCTGCATAGGGCCATGGCTGACCTTTGGCTGTGCAGGACGTTGGTTGTAGTCCCTCTGGGCAAAGCTCTTAACTGACTGCTGTTTAATGCACTTTGACCATGGTTTCTAAAATAAAATATGATAGTGAGCTCCTAGTGATTGGAATGGTCCTGAGTGTTAGGAGAGGAGATGTAGTCTCGGTTTAAGTAACTGTTTATTGTAAAATAGGAAGCTGAAAGTTATCATCACAGCATGCTCCCTCAAAACAATTGTCTGATCGTGGACAAACTACTTTAAAAGTTTGAAAATTAAAAAAAGGCTGAGAAAATACATGTAATTCTGTTTGTACTTTGGTCTTAGCATTTTAATAGGCCAACACTGACCTTGCAAAAAGGAAAAGTAATTTTGATATTGGTGTCCACTGAGCACAGTATATACCTGGCTTCATACCTTTGATTGTTGTTTTGTGACCTGATGTAGAAGAGGACTGCTCACCTTTGCTCTTAGAGGAGAGGCTAGAGGCTGTGTACTTAACAGTTGTTGTGATTAATTAAAGAACTACACTCATCGTTGTTTTGCATTTCTCAGTGTTACGTCCTAAATGTGATGGGCCTGCCCAGACGTGGGTCCCATGCTCATGCTCATGCTCACTTTTTCTCTGGGGCCAAGCTGTTTGGCCCAATTAAGCCTCAACCAGTCTGGGGGCTGCTTGTGTTCTAGTTTGGAGATGACCAGGCTTGGGAGTTCAGGATGTACTGTTCCTATTGGAGCAGGACCAAGGCTGATTTGCATGTGGCTAGGTCATACCTGAGTGGCATAGCAAGCAAAATAAAAGATGGCCTGTGATGGGGCCCCAAGTAATTATCAGTGACTGGGATTAATTCAAGCCTTCTACCCATCACTAATTTGCATTCTTCAAGGCTGGGAAAGGCATGCTGGCCTCATGAGAAGTAGCCAGTGTGCAGAAGCCACACATCTTTACAATGGTACATGCCTTATGTACTGGTCTTCCAAGACTGCACAGTGGTTTTTGCAAACCCAAGCTTAAAGTTTCAGATAAGACCTAACTAATTAGGTATGCGGCCGCAGCATTCCATTAAGAATCCTGCTTACTCCTCCTATCTGTTAAGCAAGAGACCTAAAGGGAGCACTTAGAGGGAGAAAGATCTAAAGGGAGCACTTAGAGGGAGAAATATTTATGAAATGTAAACAGTGCTTGAGCTACTAGTCACAATTGAATATTCTTCATGATGCCTGTTCTAACAGTATGTTCTAAGAGTGTGTTCAAACTGTTTTCTGATTGGTGGCACTGTCTTGGATTCTCTGGTATTAATGTGGGGGATTAACAAAGGAAGTTAAACTGTACCCTGGCTTACAGTTTCTTTATGTAGACAGTTCATGGAAGACATATCAATGATGAACACGTACAGTGTGACTTTAAAAGAGAATATTGCCAACAGTATGTTTTCTGCTTCAATACTTAAAATTGTAACATTAATATTTAAAGATTTGTAACACAAGTGTATGTTTGAAATCTCCAAGTGCTACAAATGGCCAAATGTAAATAACTAGGGACAATGTGGCAGGTGTACTAAGCAATTTTGCAGACAAAAACCCTATGATTCGGAAAATCATATGGTACAAAAACGCAAAATGGCTTTGTCCTAGGTACCAATCCCAATTTGCAAAAGATTACCAAACTGGAAAATGGGGTTTATAAATGGATACTGAATTGCATCTTGGAAAAGGGCATGTTTGGGGCATCCCTTTTAAGTTGTGATTTAGGGCCTGATTAGGATCTTGGCGGATGGAATTCTCCATTACAAACATTACAGTTATCCTGTCTGCTGTATTACAAGTTCCATAGGATATAATGGAATTGTAATATGACGGACAGAATATCTGTCATGTTTGTGACGGAGTAACCCTTTCTGCCAAGTTCGTACTCAGGCCCTTTTTTGCAATTGTATCAATGGTTTGCAATCATAATTAGTCACAAACTATTGTAAAGTTACCAACCCCACAAAGGAGGTGGTAATCCATTTACAAAGTGGAAGGGGTCCCATTGAGACCCCTGTTTTTTTCCAGTTTTATTTAGAGCGAACTCGACCCGAAGGTATTGGAGCACTTTACATGAGCACCAGTTTCCTTACTGTACCTTTGTGAATGTTGAAAAACTTTCTGGAGGAGAGACACCAGAGGCTGAAATCAGACATATGGAGGTTGCACTGGACATTGGAAGCTGGGGATACCCCTGGGGATGTTATCACAGGGAGGTGGATTATGAGTGTGTGCATTCCAAGGATTTGCTACATGCAGCATTAGCTTTTTTAATTTCATTGGCCCTGAAATTGTGTTTAGCAGCTTGTGTTTTTTTATAAGGTCTCAGTAGTATTAGTTACATTCTTTATCACATGATTCATTACATAAAGTAATTCTAAACTTATCATATCCAGAAGACAGCATATTCACAATAAAATACAGCAGGATTTACATTTTAGAATATTTGTTATGAATTCCATGTATTATAAGCAAATACTGGTATGGGAGGAGAGCAATGCTGATGAATACGTCACCATAGAATAGCTATACCCTGCCATTTTAGGCTATACTTGCATATGATAGTATTTCCTTTGTAGGTGATGACTGGGCACCTGGCATATCTTGGCGGCATTCTGGTTAAAATATGGATGTGACTAAATATTTACCTGCCTCCATACCTGCTGTCTTATTATTGATCCTGCATAGTTCTAAACATCAATGATGCCACTCCCTTGATGTCACCAGTCACACAACATCAGTTCCTGGTGCATCATTAGGTGAATGGTAAAATGTTGTCATTTCCTGTGATGTCACTGGGGAGAAAGAGCATATGATGTCACTTACGCTGCCCTTGGCATGTTGGCAAATCGACATCCATGCCTATACCTACTGATCGGGTGTGATTTTGGTAAACCAAGGTTTTCTCCTGGCCCTGTTTTTGTTTACATTATATATTAATAGCTTTGAAAAGTCGTTGATTTCAATTGGCATGGACATGCCCAAAACTAGTTCTCGTCTGACACCTGTACTGCTTTACGCAGAAGATGCACTTCTTATTTCACAAACTGCCTTGGGTCTGGACATTATTGCTTAACCAATTCATCACATATATGGATAGTTTTGATTTGGACACCAATTTTACCAAGTCCCACATGATTAGTGATCGGCCCACGGTACACTAAGACTAGATCTTACTGTGTCAAAGGCAATCCCCTTAGTCGAGTTCCCAAATTCCCTCAACTGGGAGTTCTGTTTGAATCCTCATTTTCTTGGTCTCCCTTGATATCGGCCAGAGGACATATGTTCTCCAGGAGCATTGCTTCTGCGTTTGAATTCACTTCCAGGCTGGGTCATAAGTCTATTGAGGCCATGATTGATATTTACAGAGCGAAATATATTTCTATAGCTGCTTACATCAGCGACATTTGGGGGTACGCCAACGTGCCTTCACTGCAAGTTCTCAAAAATAAGTTTGTAAGAAAACTCCTTTCCCACCCCCAGAGTACATCCTCCATAATCATTCATGAGGAATTAGGGATTGATTATCTAGAGGATATATTGATGTTATGGCCGTTACTCCTCTGGATTTTTGGCATGGGTATGCCCTAATAAACATTTTAATTTCTTTATACTAAAAGACTGTTTCGCTCTTGATCGAGTGACCAGTATCCCGTGGATTAGCAATATTAACGCCTGTTTTACCAAAATGCGCCAACCAGAATTTTTCTACCACCAGAATCTTTAATTATAGAGGATTACTCTTGGACCAAGAGAGCTTTTGCAAGTTGGAGGGCAAATGAGAGAGCAATATTGGTCAAGGATAAATCGTCCGTAACAGCTTATTTACCACTTCAGAACACTCTTTTAATCGAACTGTATCTTACCATTAATATGGCTGATTACCATTGATTTCTTTTGATACATTTTATATTAAACTTAATACACCTTTTGTTAGCAGTTCCTCGAGGTAGTTCATTTGTTTCCACTCTCATTCCATGTGGCTTTAAGAATATTTCAGTCCAGGACATGTTGCACTTTATCATGTTTTGCACTTTTTACAAAAGATTAAGAAAGTCTTTCCTTGTTCAATTGTTAATTGATAAGTATTTTGCACAAGTTCATCCTGCACTGTTCTATTAAATGTTATTACTGGATGCGTTTACTTGTTTTTATCTGGCACATTTTTTATCTGGAGCTGTCCATTTGAGAAAGACTTTGGGGGATATTCTCAAGAACGTGCGATAATCATCGCCAAAATAGGCTAACGCAATTTCTCATATCGCCGTCTATCGCGGGAAAATAACGCTGTGTTAACGTCTCATTCTCAACACTGCAGTAGCATGCGATAGTTTCCCGATAATGCGTCAAATGTCCGCAATACAACTACCGTGACGGCGATAAAAAAGGAAACCCGAACGTGAAAAAAGTTGCGATGGGCCCAACCGCGATAGTAAAATCGGCGACAAGCAGCGCCAGGCCTGCAATTCCCACGTCAGGTGGGAAAAATCACCATAAAAGCTGATAAATAAACAATTTTTTAAAAACATAACAACTGCGAAGCACAATGGAGGTAGCCGGAGCAAGTGCAGAGGACAACCCGAACCCCACAAGCCCCACGGAGGACCAGCCTGGGACCTCGGGGTCAGGGAAGGTTAGGGAGAAGAAGAAGAGGAAGGCGCGGTTCAGTCCGCAGGAAAAAAGGATCCTGATAACGGAGGTAGTAGAACACCATCAACAACTGTTCGTCACCTCCACTGCGTCATTGGCAACTAAAAATACAATATAGCAGTCCATCATGGACAAGGTGAATGCAGTCGGAGTGCTGAGGAGGACAATGGCAGAGCTCAAGAGGCGCTGGAATGATGTGAAGTGCAAAACCAAGCTGAAACTCGCAAACAACCGCAAAGCAGCAATGCAGACTGGGGTTGGGAGTCCTGCGCCACAGGAGGAGTTGGATGAGATGGAGGAAATGGTGTCCACAGTCATCAGTGTGGAGACGGTGGCAGGAGTCGGGGGACCGGACACTGCTCAACATGACCTGACACAACAGCAACAGGGTGAGTAACCACCAGGGACTGGGGGGATGAGGGGAGATGGGCACAATGGCACACATGCACAATGAAGTATAGCACACTGCACAACCACAATGACTCTGGATCATGTCCGTGATCTCCTTGCCATACTGCAGCACACATAGAAACTGCAAGTAGTCCCCCGTCCACAATGTGCCCAGAGGGGGCCCTCCCCACACATCACCAATCTCACAACAAACCCATGCACATATGCTGAACCCAGCAAAGCTGCGCATCCATGAGCCCCACTGACAATGCAAGTGGCACTGCATGACGAAGAGCATGTCTGCAGGCCACTCATCATGACATGTTGCACCCCACGACACCGAGGTGGCTGAGTGTGGTCCACATCCGGAAAGGAGCAGGTCACACACTGACACATCCACGTGCACAAACAACCCCTGACGGCCACAAGACATCTGCGGACAAACCATGACCAAGAGTCCCAACTCCCACCAAGAGCCCAATTTACCCAAGTATGCAACATCTCAGCACTGTATAAGCACAGAAGTGAAAGGCACACCGCCTGAAAGGGAAAAGGGCCAGGAAAATCAGAGCTGAAGGGGCAACACACCCACAATGCAGCACACACACATAAGAATCAGAGCACCTCACCATTGACAACAATGTGGTACAAACTGCAACACTTACACAACAGAACAGAGGACACAACTGCCGCCGCTTGTGTGTAGAAAATGGCCATTCGCATTTGGCATAGCAGGAAACTGTGAGATGATAATGGACAAATACAACGTCACATCCATGATGGTGGCGAAATGTCAACTGTCCCGCATCACATAGGCATCTCCTCACAAACAGTCACAATGTACATTGTCATGCAGTCTGTAAGTAAACTTGTCCAATGCGTCAACATACATGTGAACACAATGTCAATCTGCATCTCCCCTTCACATTGCAGAGGGAGAATCAACACCTCATGCAGAGCAGACACAACAACTCAGCACTGATGATGAAGAGGACCTCCCCAACATAGACACCGACGCCCTCCAACAGCTCATGGACAGCGTCGGCACCCCACCTCCAGGAACAGTGCAGCCCAGATGCATCGAGGAGACCCCACCCCCTGCACAGACCACACAGCAGGAAGCACCCACCACCACGGCTGTCTCCCAGGACCCCCACGACCAACACATGGCATCCCAACGCTGTGTGTTAGGGTGCCAGTAGAAGATGGCTGATCAGCTGCGGGTGGGGTTCGACCTCATGGCAGCCAAACTAGATGCCATACGTGGGTGTCTACATCCCATCAGGGACCACTTACAGTCCCTAACTGACATGCTCTTCAACAATCCATAGCTGACATCGCTGGATTCATGACTCTGAGCCAAGAACAACTTTCTAGTCAGTCTGGCTCCAGCGATGACAGCCGGGAGTTGGGACACATGCGGAGGATCATGGAGAACATGGAGCGGATGCAGGCGGAAAGAATGTTTGCCACGGCTGTACACCAGCGAGATGTAGCTGTGAACTTCCATGCCCTGCAGATCCTCGTCATGGCATTGCCGCCACAAGGCCTGGCGCAGATGAATGCTGCTGCTACTACTCCATCCACATCTCCGCCCCCTGAAGTGTCAGTGCCACACAGTGCGGCAGATATTCCACCTCCGGCCCCTGATGTGTCAGTGCCACACAGTGATGCAGACTATACACCACCACCCACATGTGAGGCACCTGACACATCAGAGGACGAAGATGATGATGAATCTGGCCCTGTGGTAAGAATGAAGTGGTAGCATTCATCTCCGCCATATGGCCTGTTTCAGCTTGGTTCTGCCCTCTGCATCATGCCCTGGAATAACACCTTCCACTGTCCCCCTATACACTCAGCGACACTCACCTTGGACCTCGACATGGACTGCCATATTTTTATTGGTCACCAATGACACAGCAATCACACTGCGGACTGAAGTCTCCCTCTTCCGATGAACTTGTCAATCCCTAAAGGACTCTGGCTGGCCCTCCACGGGGCAACAATGTAAAGTGGGGTTCACATGGCCCTGTACTTCTCCAGCTTCAACACTCCACTGAATGCGAATAAAACATTCTAATTCACACAGATGTGTCGTGGCTATGAGCAATCAAGTATGAAAGTATGGATGAATGTAGGGACAGTGATTCCACAAAAAGGTACTCCCTGGGTAATGCTATCAAAGCGCATGTATGGCCGTGACCCAGATAGGCAGTGAGACACACATTGTCATTCAAATCAACACTCATCACAGTTGAATACAAGTGAAGGTGCGTAGACTTTATTAGCATATGCGTGTCAGTACGGGCAAGATAAGTGCCACAACATGCAGAACAATGCAGCAATATGTCAGGATGAGGAACGTTGCCAAGCGCCGCTGTCCACTCCAGGGGAGTGCCTCACCTTTCACAGGTGTGTGTTAACCCGCGTTGCTGTCCGCTCATGTATTCAGAGTCCAGGCGAATGCAGCCATGTCCACTGTTGTCGTGGGACATGTGACCAGATCTCCAAGATGCAACAAGGTGTTGGGACATGTGCAATGGGTTCCAATCTGTTGTGGCTGCAGGTACGAAGTTACTCGTCCATGAAAGCGATTGCAGCTTCGTAGGCTATCATTTCCAACATGAGCTCGTTGTCGACTTCATCAAACAGGACAGCGAGGCAATCCATTAGCAGGTCCAGACAGATGGGCTGCGTCCACCCCCTTTCACCAATTAGCACGACAGCCCAATAGGGGAGCGGTTCAATGTGGTCACTGCACACGAGGAGTTGTGCAATCTCCCAGGTCCAGCTGCCAGCATGTATGCCAAGTATCAAGGCATCCCATAAACTGGTATCACGGTGACACTCCTGGTCGCGGGCCAACAGGGGGCGCACACACATGCCAAAATCCAGTTCAGCCACCGTCCTGTTGGATAGGCAGACATCCATGGACCACTCGTATATGCACGATCGACAATGCAACACAGGCTGAACGCAGGTGATGTTGGCAAGGCGGAAGCTTAGCCGGTAACTGATCCGCAGCACTGCCAATGGCAGTGCCCCCAGTAAACGCAGCATACGTGCACAGTACAGTTCCACGTGACAGGGGTTGTGCATGTGTCCGGGATGTTCTGCCATTGTGTTAGTGGCTCTGGTTGAAGCGGCACTGTTCTGACCTGCGCCAGTTCTGTGGATGAAATGCCACAGCTCGGATCAATGAGTTGTTTTAGTGTGCAATGGTTGTACGCCTGGGATAGTGTGGGAGTAAGTGTGAAGGCCATTCCATGCAAGATAACTTTGAGCAAGGACTTCTGTGTGTGGGGTGTGTATACGTTTGTCTTTCGTCAGGCTGTGCGTGGTGTGGGAGTCGTCATCAGCTGCTATAGTATCTATCAGGGGGTGCCGGGCACATGCAATTCTGAGGTCGGAGGTGCAGATGTGCTTCCGCCTGATAGTTCAGACAAAGGAGCTTTCATCCCTAATGCTAGTTTCTCATCTGCTTGCATTCAGGAAATGTGAAGTGGCTTGTTGGGGGTGGGGTGGGATGTGTGCGACTTTGGGATTCATGTTTGATATGTCAGGCATGTGGCAAATGAGCGGCATCACTGTGTGTTACGTTGCCTCACAGCTGCTCCTCCCACCCCCGAGCCCATTTACGTGTGTGCGCTGCGCGGTTGCATCACTTGCACTCCTACGGCACAACATTGTCATGCCTGTCTGCGCATGTCCACAAGCCTGACAATGACACTGTGATGTTGGCCGTTGAAGGTGGGCGGCCATGTGAGTGTAGGCCTGTGGGAAGGACAGGGCGGACACAGATGTAGAGTTCATGCCTGGCTGAACTCGCGCTGCGAATAAGGCTAGGCATTTCGCTCCTGCTGCGGCAATACAGATACACACAACACTTGGCATGTATGAGCCAAGACCCCCAGCGCTCTTGCGCTCCTTCATTTCTCCATTCGTGCGAGCCCGCCCTCTGGGTGCATGCTACATTGCAACATTGTCGACTGCGGGCTGGGTGGCGCCGACACTACAACAGTGACACACTCATTAGTTACTTCCTTGTCCAGGCCAGAACTGAACCACGCCCAGAGGCCCGGGAAAATCCTTCACACCCCTACGCTGGCCTGGCGTACGCCGGCCCAGCCCACTCCGCTTACGCTTACAGGGGGGATGACAGAGCTACGTGTCCAAGGTCTTAGACACAGCCTGAGGTGACATGGTTGCGTCCGCAGTCCACAGCACAAGGTAAGGTGGTAGGGCCCTGGCCCATCATGCATACATAATGACCACAAGGACACACTTAGATAGATAGTGGAACTGGCTACGGGCACGTGCGCCCGGCCACTTTTTATTGCCAGGGTCACATGTCCAGTGACACCTGTGCTGGATGGGTGTGGGGTGAGTGTAAGCCAGCACTCAGGGAGTGGTTGGTGCTGGCAACAACTAGAACAGTGATCTTCGTATTACACACACAGATTCAATCATAAAGGGTCCATGACTTGGGGTGCACTGAGTTGGTGGCACCTGAAGCGCTCAGCGGTTGCGCAGCCTGCGATGATGCATCGTCCGGGCGGGCCGCACTGATAGCAATGTCTGTTGCCTACTGGACTGCGCCATTAATGAATCAAGTCTCAATTTGAATTGTGAGCCCTGCTGACTGCAGTGTAGGCCGGAGGCAGCAGTCAGAAAGGGCCCACAGCCACGTAATGATGACTTGTGGTGCACTGAGTTGGTGGCACCTGTAGCGCTCAGCAGGTGTGCAGCCAGAGATGATGGCGTGTCCTCGCAGGTCAGGATTGAATTTGATTTGTGAGCCCTGCTGACCACAGTGTAGGCCGGAGGCAGCGGTCAGAAAGGGCCCACAGCCACGTGATGATGACTTGTGGTGCACTGAGTTGGTGGCACCTGTAGCGCTCAGCGGGTGTGCAGCCAGAGATGATGGCGTGTCCTCGTAGGTCAGGATTGGATTTGATTTGTGAGCCATGCTGACCGCAGTGTAGGCCGGAGGCAGCGGTCAGAAAAGGCCCACAGCCATGTGATGATGACTTGTGGTGCACTGAGTTGGTGGCACCTGTAGCGCTCAGCGGGTGTGCAGCCAGAGATGATGGCGTGTCCTCGCAGGTCAGTATTGGATTTGATTTGACTGCCCTGCTGACCACAGTGTAGGCCGCAAACAGTAGTCAGCACACACATAACTCCGCGGTGCTGTGCCGCTGTGTGCGCTGGGGGCCTGTGTTGCGGACGCCAGCGATAGGCTGAGGAGGCTGGCGGTAATGGCGGTGGACTCGTGGCAGGGTGAGGGGCGCCTCCCTGGCAGACGCGTTGGCCATCCGGGGAGTGAACCACGTCCAGAGCCCCGGCCTATTTATTCGCACTCCTACGCTGGCCTGGTGTACGCCGGCCCAGCCCACTCCGCTTATGCTTACGGGGGGGACGACACGGATACATGACCCGGGTCTTCCCCACTGCCTGAGGTAACTTGGTTGCGTCCACTGTCCACAGCACTACAAACACCAGCAGTATATGTCCACATGGACAGGTCTGTGCTCTGCATACTGTAGTCTGTCCAGCACATCACTGCCACACTTGGCATTGTGTACATTCTTATTCATGGGTGACTTGCCTCCTTCACACATACTTGGTTCCCACCTCTCCCCACATTCTGCAATTGTGTGGCTGTGGGGCCATGCCGTTTTGGGAAGGTCAGCTGTCTTGTTCTGCGCTGCCTCGGTGGTAGTCCGGGGGGGCGGGCCTGGGCAGGGCCGGACTGGCTACTGGGCGGTTTGGTGTGCTGCCAAGCTGGGGGCTGATTTCACTGCGTTGGGGGCTGATTTTGTTGATGGGGACTTGCGTGTGCTTCTAAATAAACAAAGCAAAACTAATGGTTTTAAGCACACGCAGGTCCCCATCAACTAAATCAGCCCCCAGCTTGGCAGCACACCAAAACGCCCGGCAGCCAGTCCGGCCCTGGGCCTGGGGGTGGTGGCGGTGTGTTGTGGCCCTCTTGGGTCTCCGAGCTGCATGGTCAGTAGCTCCATAACATGTGTTGGTCTTCAGATGTGGCTCTGGGCTGGGCTCCCTTTCCTGCAGGTTGTCGCCCTGCTTCAATTGTGAGTCTTTTGCTTTCTCGCCCTAAGTGCGCCAGGTATGCCCAGACGTGGGTCCTGGGCTCACTGTGCCACTGGAATCAAGCTATCCTGGCTGAAGAGGGGTGAAACCCCGAAACCGGTCCTAGGATGCTTGTTTCCGGTCCAGGGAGGACCTGGCTTGGCAGTTCGGGCTGGACTGTTCCCATGAGGCACAGGGTCAAGACTGATTTGCATATGGCCAGGTCTAAACTGGGGTGGCATGGTGAGCAAAAGAATGATGGATTTAGGCCCAGATCTCTTGACTGGGGGTGAATGTTTTGATTTGTTCTGCATTCCATCCATCAATTGTGTGTCTTTTGCTTTCTCGCCCTAAGTGCGCCAGGTATGCCCAGACGTGGGTCCTGGGCTCACTGTGCCACTGGAATCAAGTTATCTTGGCTGAAGAGGGGTGAAACCCCGAAACCGGTCCTAGGATGCTTGTTTCCGGTCCAGGGAGGACCTGGCTTGGCAGTTCGGGCTGGACTGTTCCCATGAGGCACAGGGTCAAGACTGATTTGCATATGGCCAGGTCTAAACTGGGGTGGCATGGTGAGCAAAAGAATGATGGATTTAACCCAGATCTCTTGACTGGGGGTGAATGTTTTGATTTGTTGTGCATTCCGTCCATCAATTGTGTATCTTTTGCTTTCTCGTCCTAAGTGCGCCAGGTATGCCCAGACGTGGGTTCTGGGCTCACTGTGCCACTGGAATCAAGCTATCCTGGCTGAAGAGGGGTGAAACCCCGAAACCGGTCCTAGGATGCTTGTTTCCGGTCCAGGGAGGACCTGGCTTGGCAATTCAGGCTGGACTGTTCCCATGAGGCACAGGGTCAAGACTGATGTGCATATGGCCAGGTCTAAACTGGGGTGGCATGGTGAGCAAAAGAATGATGGATTTAACCCAGATCTCTTGACTGGGGGTGAATGTTTGGATTTGTTCTGCATTCCGTCCATCAATTGTGTGTCTTTTGTCATCCTGCTTTACACCAGTAAGAGGCAGGTGTTAAATCCCTGCTGCTAACGCGCCTTATCACCTGTTTTTGGGTCGCATTGCGGGTCGGGCAGGTCGTTGAGAATATCGCGAAGTGGTGTTTTCGTGTGTTTTTGCACGGGAACGCCTACTCTGCATGTCATTAGTGTTAGTTGTCGCTCTCATCCGTGGCGATGTTTTTTGCGCCAGCTAACGCTGGATAACTGGCGATATCGGCAGTTTGCACCAGCTTGAGAATAGGGCGATAAATCTATCGCCACTTTTGCGGCGCTAAAGTGCTGATAAATCGGCGATAAGTCCTTGAGAATATGCCCCCTTATTTACTACATGATGTGACATTAGAATTCTCATGGGCAGGTGTAGCTTCCATTTTAATTTGTATTTTTATCTTTGGCTGTTTTTATCTGTATTATATGTGTGTTCTTTTATGGTTTTCTTGAAAAAAACGAATAAAGACTGATGATGATAGAGTGATCTAAAAAATGAATACCTTTTTCTATTGTTCTACTCTCAATATTACGGTTCTGTTTATGGGGTACATATTGGACAAAACGGTTCTTCATATAGTCAGCCCAAAGAGTGTGTGCTAAGCATTGGACCCCTATCTGTCTATAGGTCAAAGTTCAAATAGTGACAATTTTCTCGAATTACTTGGCATCTTTTAATTGTATGCACATTTTTCCATAATCAATTTTAACTGCATTAAGTATAATTAGCTATATACTGTGGGGCAGATTTACAAGCCCCTTGCGCCACTCGTACGTCACTTTTCCCATGTTAAAAATGACGCAAAGGTGGCGCAAGGGGCTTGTAAATAAGCCCCTCTGCTTCTACATTGCCTCACTTTCCGATTCGTGTTTCTCGATTTATTGCACGTATTCCTTTCCGCTTCTTTTTATTTAATTGTCTCTTTTTCCCAGTAGTTGTTCCTAACTTCTCCTGTATTTCCACGCGCAACTTTTCTTTTTCATGTTTTCATAATATTTAGTTCTACGACAACTTTTCAGTAACAACTTTTTCTTCTCATTTTCCTCTCCTTTATGCGCCTTCTCTGTCCGTGATTCCCTTGTTTAATCATCCAAGACGTGCTCGCCCGATAGTTCCTGTGGGGAGAAAATATAACTTCTTGATTCTCAGAATGTTGCTTCTTAACTCATGAAACATTTAGTGGAATCATTGTCTTGTAGGAAATCCGAATCGATGTCTGAGGTTTGACGAGTCTTTATTTACATAATATAGCTCCGACGAAGCGCCATTTCACTTATCATGTACACTGATGTTCCCATAATGACAGTCTAACCAATTGAAAGGGGAATTACAAGTGAGTGGAACACACGCATCTTCAAGGCGTGCCGTGGTGCGGCTGTCACATCCGTGACAGCCGATGCACAGGGACACTGGCCGCTGCTACTTAAATGCAGAGCCTCCTCGGCCCGCAAATTGCCACTTCTCCGCGTGGCCCACTTTCCGAAAAGCACTCTCAAAATATAGCGTCGAGCGAAGGATGTGACGTACCTCTACGGCATCAGGGGCCGCACTCACAAGACTGAAGTGCCCTCTCGAAGGATTTGGGAAATAAAAAATGATGATCCCTCGGTAATACTTTGCATGAAACTTGGGACGTCCGTGCCTCTGGGTGTCAGGACTGTTTTGCAACCACAGCATGGATAAAACATTAATACATAAGATATATTACCTTATGAATCTTCGCTTAACACAACCCGTGGGATTGCACTTTTACAGGTGATCCGCATCATTTAAAAACAAACGTTCTCTGTACCGAAGAATGTGCACACAATGTAATGATTCACCTGTGTGTCTTTGGAACCTGCCACACTTTCAATAACACACTTTCAATGACACACTTTCATAATTTAAATGTCTATTCCTTTGCGGTCTGGGCCAAGGCTGTAGAATCGTACTATAAACACACGGAGAGGATACGTTTCAGTCATAAACTGAAGTAATGCAGATGAACTGGACACATATGTTGCACAATAGGCGATTTGGAGCAATATAGCACATGCTGGTTTATGATATGGAAAGCAATCAAATCTTATTTGCAAAAAATTCAGATCAATTGAATTTTAATGAGAAGCAGGTGCTGGAGTGTATCATCCACAAAGAATTCTGGGAATGTGTAAAATTAGTCCCATATTTGCTAGGAGACAGTTGGGTACATAAACTTTTTTATTTCTTGATTCATGGGTCTGTTCGGACTGTAGATTGCTCTGCCATTCTGAGTTCAGCAATTTGAATAAATTATGCTGAAAATCACTTGGTGGTTCATTTTGTGTGAAATTATATTTTCGCTGGAAAGGTTAATTTTGAAGGGAGCTTGAATGGCTGGAAATTGTGCAGCTGGGGAGTCTGCATGTTCAGAAGGCAGCAGTTATTAAAAGCAATTGCATTTCCTCCCAGATTTCTCCTGAGACCAGAATCAGTGGAGATGTTAAACCTTGCTTGACACCCCCGTTGCATAATTGTGGGTGTGGGAGCTAATCAGCAGAAGATGTCTCCTCATTTTAAATCTTGTCAGTTAGTCAAGATTAGGGCTTCCTGTACCGAGCACCATTAGCTTAGTTGCATGTCAATGTGCCGGTAAATACTGTCCAGGCAGCCCGAATGCCGCAGAGTGAGGGAAGGGAGTGGACACCCAGCCCGGTGAAATTAGTGACAGCATTTCACCGAATCAAACGTGCCACGGAGCATTAGACGGAGAGGCCCTCACTCTGGAGACGTACAAAGAGATTGCCCTTTTCAGCAGGAAATATATTTTTGAGGAGACTAAACTAAGTCAAGGTTTGAGTTCTTTGAGCGACATGAGTCTATATATCGTACTTTTCAAAGATCAGCGAGGCACTGAAGGCTTAGGAAAAGAAAACATACTTCTTTTGTTTTTTTTAAACGTAGCCCCACCGCATCATCTTCAGGTCGATAACAAAACAGGCACATTCATAACTACTCTAAAGGAACACTGCATTTCACTTTTTTTTTTTTTTTTTTAAATATCATCGTTTTGCAAATATTGCCGCGCCCTCCTATACGAGCGAAGTGGGAGGGGCAGGTGCCCTTACACATAGATGTTAAGTAAATATTTAATCTTGGGGTGGAGGCAAGCACGGAGGAATTTGTAACTTGACAGCACAAAAGGCCAATACTATATGACAGCATGATCTCATTAGAAAAAGGAATTTTAGCCTAGTGTGATCTGAGTGACTAGTTCCAAAATGTGCAGTGAATTTTATAGATCGTCTGGCTGGCGCTCGTCCACGCTCCTGCATTCCCCAGTGTAAATATGTGTAACAGATTTCACGCTGTAACACAAGGGCTTCATTCAAAAAGCAGGTCATGCTATGTTGAGAAAAAACCAAGGGCAGGGCAAATAAACAAGAAGTCATGCCAAGCCCACCACTCCCAAAGATCCCTGCGCCTGGCTGTGCACACACACTTCACTTGCTACTCATCAGCAATTCAGGGCCAGATGGCTCGAAGCGTGCCTTCAATAACATTGTAGAGGATGTTATGTTTTCCACTCGTTTTGTTAATTAACTTTCGGTCGTTTTATTTCCGCAAACATAACAGCTCGCTTTTTTTGTTATTAATGATACAGTATCGTTTTCTTTCCTGTCATTTTGTACTCTCACTTAACAGTAACACCAAACTTTTAAAAAAATTTTTTTTACTAAAATTCAAGCATTTCTAAATAACAAAGGCTGTTGCAAGAAAAGAGCCCCTAAAGTATCGTCGTTTACCAAGTCTTAGCAGCAAGTGCCAGGAGATCCTTATTGTGTTTCATGTTAAAAAAAATAAATGCATGAGTATATTAACGCTGAAGCTTTTTAGGGCAATCCATCCATCCAAACCGGTATTATGAAGACGATGCTTCAAATATATATGTAAAAAATGTGTGTTAACTTTAATATCCTCTGAAACACTGCTATGAATAATGTTGTGAATACAATGCCAACATACCCATCAAAATCTTACTCTTCCGCTCTCTCCACACACACGCATACACACACTCACGCACGCACACAAGCACAAACACACACATGGTGTGATATGAAAATAAACGTGGCCAAATATCCTATTTGCTCAAGTTTACTAATGAACGCATTTTTGCCATTTATTGCTACACTACAAAAGAAATATTGCTTGACTACGTGTAACTCTCTTGATACAGCTTTACATATTGTCTCATTGGTCTCATTCTAGAATAAGTTGACTGAAGGAAACCACTGACACCATATTTACAAGGGTTACTGAATAAAAACCCTTCTGTCTGCACAACACTTTGTGTTCTGTATCTGGTTATTTAACTTTGTTTAGAAGAACTGCAGATAAAAAACAGCATGGCGTAACCCACACATACAGAGCAGATAACTATTACATGCTATTTATTACCATTGTTGAAGGAGGGGAGGGATGTCATGGCCCATTCAAGGCTTTGCCCTTTCCCATATTCAACAAAAATAGCGTATTGCACTGTGAATACAAACAAACACACACACACACACACACACACACACACACACACTCATATATATGTGTGAAACAATTAAAAGAAGGAAATTAATTCTGTATAGGGTTTAGTGTGCATTTACATTCTTACATTCTTACTTGATATTACGAATTAAACCTTCAAGCGCTTACTTTTGCAACAACCACAAGAGATATATATGTTTTTAAGATCTCTGTGTATCCTGGAAACAGAAAAAATGAACCAAAGATTATGTGTTATTCATTTTTTAATAATAAAAAAACAGCCTACATATCTACTGTTTACTTTTCATTTCTACTCCCTGTTCAACAAAGAGCATAATGAATTAATTAGATTAAAAATGAATGAACCCTCACTTACATGAAGCTGTACTATCAGGAGTTAAACCATGTAATCTTTATTACTGCACGATAGCCAGATTCTTTTGCTGCTACTCGTTTCTGAGGGCATTATTCCGAATACAAAGCCCTTGGTACCAGATACAATGATTTAGTAACACGAATGAATTTTCATAGGAGAAAATATTTGAGGTATTGAAAGGATGGGAATTGTATTCACCTAACACCAGCTTCTCAGATGGGCTGAATGCTAATGCTAGGGATGCATTGTTTTCGTTCAAGTAACCATATGATTGCATCATAATGAAATGTGCAAGGTGTGAAGAGTTTCGTGAAGGCCTTAAATTGACAAGAAATAGAGCATACCATGGTGAAAGGGCGTAATATCATGCTTATCACCTGCACTTTTATGTCACTGGAAGTGCTACATGCCTGATAGCATGCCTGACCTGCTACGCTGTATATGCTTCCATATCTTGAAATAGGAGCATGCCCAGCACCATGAGGGAAGGTATCAAGGTGACTGCCATAGTAACATGTTTGGGAATGTGTCTATCAAGATACTTGCTCAAAATCCTTATTGATAAACCCTCTGCTTCCCATCTGCCACTGAGTGGGCTTCGCACTCACAACTGATTAAAAAGTTTGCAACTTTTCAGTAGGTCCATTTTTTGCAACTACTAAAGGTCCATCTCTTCAGACTTTCTTTAGCTCGGAGTCCCTAGACCAAATTGATTTCTACACCACTGCCCTCCCATGAAATCTCTGTACTCTATCTATGCTGCTCCCACAGTGAGTATAATGTGCTCTTGCATCTCTGCACTCACTTCATCTCATCTCTTGCCATTCTAGTATGGACCAGCGGTGCTACTCACATATTGCCTCTTGCATCCCCAAATGTCTTATTATCATATTCTTATTGGACTCTTCACTGCTGAGAGCCTGTGTATCTTGGCCCATTCTCAAGTGACTCTCCTTGCCTTGCAAACCTGTCAGGCATCGATCACATTGATCCTGGGTCTTCATCTTCCCTTTTATTCACTCTTTTAAATCCTTTGAGAAATTCATTTCCAGAACCTACCCTGACATTAACACTTCTGTTCGCCCTTTGTGACCCCTTTAAAGCTTCTGTTCATTCATGCAATATAGTTACTAGTGTCTAAATGCCTTATTCTGTTGGCTACATTTTCTGTTTTAAGATGTGATAATCAGTGTAATTGTTGGAATGTATTGCATCCACTTTCTTTATCGCATTTAATGTATACATTAATGGATTACGACTTTTGCCAGGGTCAATCCTGCCTTATAGATAGAAAAACTATGGTGGTTACTTCAAATTGACCCCGAAGCCTTTTTTGAGCACTGCTATGCCAGAGGTGGGAAAAGTATTACATTTCGGATGTGAAGTTGGGTAAAGATGGAAAATTAATTTTATTGTACAATCCGGTGAATATTCCATATGTTATCTAGCTTCGTATGAGGCAAAGTTTACCAGGCCAGTCCACTTCCGGTTTATTTGGTATATAGCTACAGAAGACAAATCGCTGCCCAAAGATGTCCCACCTAGGACAAGTAGGGTTTTCACTGTAGTAAATTATTCAATGTATTGCTATATTAAAGTACCTAGGTGGCAATGTATGCTGGATAGGGCTATGCATTCACTAAGTGAGGGCTGTCCTTAGTCCTGAGCAGCAGTAGGTAAACAGCAACTACAGGGCAGCAATGATCTTGCAATTTCCCCCACCTAGAAGCCCCACCCTTTAAAGGGACAGACATCTGAGGGAAGGAAATTATACTGAACAATTGCTGACCAGTAGTGGTTTTTGGGTAGGATCAGCAATGTGAACCACTTTCCTGCTGCTATGCAGGTGTGCTACAATAACCACATTTTTCTACATTTTCTTTACCATGATATTCACTAGCAATTTCAAAACTTAGAACGCTTTTACTTTAGTATATGGGATGCCTGCAGTCAAGTTAAGGTTAGGTGATAAGGAGCATATTACCAACATTTAAAATTCGAATATACATTATTGCCAAGAACATAGAAGAAAGCCCTAATTGTGCTACACTTTACAGAATGGTGTAGAGCACACGGTACACAAATGTCACTACTGCACTTCTGATTTTTCTAACAACTACCTATAAAATACGTCACTTTTACCAAATTTAAAGGTCCTAAATTTAGCGACCTTGGAAGGATGAAGTCCGATGGGGTCTCTCAGGACTGAGACAAAACACCTTCAAAATTCAAATAACAGCAACAAGTGCTTATGTTGATGATCTACCTTCACAACTAAGGCAACAATTCACGAAGCAATGCTGTCAAAAATCTGAAATCTATTTCAGTATGTATAGCTCATGACTTGCAATAGAATTATTACTTTTTGGAGGCTCACCAAAAAACTCAGGAGTGCTCCTTTATATATCCCACAATCTCCATGATTCAATATCAGTGAAATGGTCATTTGCATATCAATCTTTTTGTCTTCAAGGATAATGTTTTCCCTATGAAGAAACCATGTTTATCTCTTGCATTGCATAGGGCGAAGCTGTCCCTTTACCGTCATGGAAACTGGCTAACCCCAACCACTCACCCGAGCAGTTTAACACGTGGTTCAAGGTTGTGAAGCTATCTGCAACATTTTTATCAATAGCCTCAAACCTGAGATACTTGTGACATTCACTGCATTTTCTGGGCCAGTGCCTTCCCTTCATTACCACTTTCTGCCCAAACCTCACATTTATAACAGTGGACATCTGACAAGTGGTGAGGGGGTAAGGGCAATTCATAATCATAAAGTTCTATAAATCTTAGCTCTCTTAATCAGGTTGCTTAATTTAGTACAAAAAAACGCGTAGTTACACGTGTGTGCGCAAAAATGTTTGTGAGCCAGGCCCAGTATGATTTGCCAGCCTTGGGATGATGGTATATGTGTCTGGTGATGGGCGGAAACACGTGGCACAACCTGGTTAATGCGACCCTAAGAAATGCAAACTCACCTTTTTTAGTTCCTAAAAGGTGCCTTTCGGTCATGTGGCTCTGAGTCAGCATGCAGCGCAAAGCTTTCCATCACAACCCATTGTGTTCTCTGCAGGTGTGTCAGACACAAACTGTACACCCTGCCAGAGACTAAGCGTGAGAAGAAAGTACACAACTCCCTGGTGATCTTCTGCATTTCTTTTCATGCAACTTTTCTTTATTAACAGACCTAACAATTGGGAATTCTTGTCTGTAGCACCGACCGACAAACAGAAAGCAGGGGTGGGGGCAACAGTGGTAATTGTACTGACTAAAAAGCGGACTGAGGCAGATTTCTGCCGCTAAAACGGCGATAATTTTATCGCCGGTCTTGCTAATATGCCCCACAGTTTTCAATCTGCCACTTCATTTATTATTGCAAGGCCTGTTGTCGGATTGGGGCAGTATCCGTACAGTCAGGAAAGGGCTCCAACGCTTTAATATTGGGGCTTTGTCTCGGCTAAGATTCCAAGGTGCAAATTAATTTACTGTTGAAATATGGTTTCCTTTCCGGGACACTTTCACTCTTGTCCATGCCCAACCAAAGCGCACGTCTTTCTTTCTTCAGGAATTTAGGGTAGGCATTTACACTTTACATCATCACCGTAAACGTATCTACTTTGTTTAATTTTAATAAACTGGTCTGCACACAATCTATGCGGCGCGAACCTGCTTTCAGATCCGCAGCCCTTCATTAGGACCAGCCTGATCTGCAGAATTTATGACCTAACGGGTGACTTTTATAGGTCATTTCCTGGCTAGTTGAGTACATAAAAAATTATATGAAATCCCGTGATTAGCACCGAAAAACAGCTACAGAGAATACGGAATTCATTATGTGCGATACAGAACACGGCTGTGCTACGTACAGAAGTTTCACTTATTTTGTATCAGATCCACAGTAAAAAAATAAAATAAAAAAAGACGCTTTTTTTCTTTTGGGACTTGTGTTTTGTAAAAGAAATGTTTTGATGAAAAACACATTGCTCTCTTGGCCATTTTTTCGAATAAATGTTCAACCGTGCTTGCTAAACCTACACAATTCTGTCTAGTCTATTATATGTGTAGCAGCCTTTGCATGTTTTTTTAATTGCATTTCGGTTTAAAAACTTAATAATAACAATTAGGACGAGTAATGCAGGACCGTATATTGGGATGCTCACAATATGCCCTTAGCCATTCAGATCCAACACTTAGAGCCATATTTGCTAGTTGGTCAGGCAGCGCAGTGAAGCCGTCACAAATGCTGCGCTGCGTGAGAAGGAGAAAGCAGGAGAACGCCATATTTACAGAAAAATGACACTCTCCCCCCCTTTCCCAAATGCCCGCACAGAAATGTGTGCTGTGTGCCACGGACATACCCTTGCACCATAGTGCAAGGGTGTTTCTGTAATTCTTGCATAGGTTTTGTATCCAGCCCAAAATACTATGCTTGTTCTAACTTTAAACCTTCTTTCACTTTGTATATGTGCTATACAGTACAGCACACATACAAAGACAGAAAGAAAGGAGAAATAGAAGCATTTTTCCTTCATAGCGCCTATCTGAAACGGGCACTATTTTCTGATGCTAAACCTTGTCTACTTTTTTAAGTAAATAGGGCTTAGTGTCAGAAACCTTGGGTGGTTGCATGGGAATACCCATGCACCACCCATGGTATGCTCCGTTGGCGCTAAGTAATGCAAAGCAATGCTATGCGCTGCTTTGCACTACTTTCAAGTGAATTTCCAGCGCTAAACAAGTTTAGCACTGGAAGGTAAATTAGTAAACAAAGATTTAGCATCATTTTGCGTCACTTTTGTGATGCACTCTGCGCTAAAATGTTGTAAATTTACCCCATAGATTGTGTTGTTAAGCAATAAACAAGGTGCATGTAAATTTACTTTTAGCTACACTTTGGGCCTCATTACGATGCGGTTCGGAACACAAGAAATGCAACCGACAGCTTGTCGGTTGCGGTCTGAATTGTATCTATTGCTGCGGTCCGACCAACGCATAAGGATGCGTGCAGTCGCAGGCAGCAGTTTGAGTGACTGACCAACACCTTCAGAAGCTCCTCATAATCCCTTAGGGACGGCACGATTATGATGTTGGTTTCCGACAGCCTTTCTATGTCGGCCTTTTCCTTATCGAAAGGCTGTCGGAAAGCAACATTGGCAGCCCCAGGCAGGGCCCGTTGCCCTCCTGGCCCTAAGCATCTTGGCCCGATGTGGCGGACACCATGAGATGCCTGCCACAGGGTGCAGTGATTTTCACAAACTCCCATTTCTCAATTGGAGCTTGTTCTGCAGGCGGTTTCCACTCACCGCACAAGCTCCCATAGAGAAATGAAAGTTTGCGACCGCACCATGTGTGGTCGCATTTTAATCAGGTGTTCCCTCACCGAAACGATGTCGGTCACAGACAACTCCGATAGTCATCATAATCAAAGCCTTTGTTGTTTGAAAAGCAATCTCAAACTCATTGCTTTCACAAGATAAACTACTTCAAGAGAAAGTAACCCAGTATGAATGACACACATCCTTAAACCATGACTTCCACATGAAATGTGCACTATGACTGCGGCATATCCCATTTTTAATATAGTTGTGTTGCTTCTCTTTAGGGCATATTTAATAAGTTTTAGTGCAGTGTTTGCGTCACAAAAGTGACGCAAAACGACACATAATCTTTTCTTACTAAATTACTTTTCAGCGCTAAACTTGTTTAGCTTTAGAAATTCACTCGTGAGTAGCGCAAAGAAGTGCATAGCGCTGCTTTGCATTACTTAGCGCCAAGCAGGCGTTCCATGGGTGCTGGCTGAGCATTCCCATGCAACCACCCAAGGTTTCTGACGCTAAGCCCTATTTACTTCAAAAAGTAGGCACGGTTTAGTGTCAGAAAATAGTGCCCATTTAAGATAGGCACTATTAAGGAGAAATGCTTTTATTTGTTCTTTCTTTTCCGACTTTACATGTGTGCTGCACTGTACAACATACTTACAAAGTGGGAAAAGGTTTAAAGTTAGTCTAAGCATGGTGTTTCGGACTGGAATGGTATCCTTCCCATACAAAACCTATGCTAGACTCACGGAAACACCCTTGCACATTTCTGTGCCGGAGTTAGGGAGTGGGGAGTAAATATGGTACTCTCCTGCTCTCTCCTTCTCACGCAGTGCAGATCAGCATTTTCGGGTGCTGCAATGTTCTGCGTGACAAACTACTAAATCTGGTCTTTTGTGTTTTGCATAGGGGTGTAGGTGCTTGGACCCAGCTGAGTCAGAGTTCCTGCGGGACCCAAGCATGGACTTGTTGCTGCAGGGAAGGCAGGATGTGTTTAACAGCATTTTATGTGACACAGGAGTTAAATGAAGGAGTGCCGTTCTTTTATTCATCCTCTGTAGAATGATGTACGCTAATCAGCAGGCAATGCCCTGTCAGTGAGCTAATTCAAGTCCCTGCTCATAGGAGTGTAGATTAATGGATAACGAAGGTCTGTGGTGGGGTCACTCTGATATGGATTCAACGTGTGCAGCAGCTTGTCAGATGCCTGCTCGGATTAAATCTAACCTTTCCTGTTGAAGGTTGCCATTTACCCGATTCTTTAGTGCCTCAATTTATTTTCTTCCTAGATTGTCCACCTACGGAAAAAAATACCATTTATTTGCTTTCCGGTGCAAATTTTTAGAGCCATTTTCATTGTCTTTGAGAAACGTCGGATCACAAGGCACAGAAAACCACAGGAGACACGAGATCGACTTATGTCCCAATTTACCTACATTCAGCAATATGACGTTGCCTAATTTCACAAAGAAAAAGGCCAGGATGGTTCTGTAAATGGATTTTCAATTTGTGGAAACTTAAAAACTGTTCTCCTTCTATAACAAAAAAACATGGCGAAGTTTTGTTAACATTTTTTTTATTAAAAAATTAATAATGCAGTGGCTGGATTTCAGAAATTTTGACTTATATCCTACAAAATTACTTCCTGCTGTCATTTAAATTATGGCTGCCCTCTATAAAGGTGTCTTTTGGTGCATTAATTGAATTCCACACTATTTTCCAATAATAATCTGTAAAGTTCATCTGTCCATTCTTCACAGGATACCCACTGTGTATGAGAGAAGAACGTATCTATTTCAGTAGCTTAATTTATTTTCATGATTCACTGATAATGACTGTCATGCAGGTTGTACATCAGAATTAACCTTCATTTCACTGAGGTATATTACGATGACAGTCCACGACACATTTCACCTACACAAAGGGCATTTTCTTTCCTTTTTATAATCATCCTCAGCGGCTGAAGATTGTTTGATGGCCGATTATTTTTCATAGGAAATCAAGTGTGGGCTCCCAACGCGGAACATTCTCTTTCTAAGTGACTTCTCTGGTAATTATGTATGTTTTTAATTGCATTTTTCTAACTTTCAGTCCAGCATGGCTGCCAGAGATTGCCTTTCTATAACTCCATCATTGCACAATAAACCACACAGCAAATTAATCAAGGTTATCATGATTGCAAGGGTCTAATTTCCCAATAACCCATTAAATTACTGATATAAATCCTTATGTTTACAAAGGTTTCATTCAAACAGTTTAATTGTGGGTATCTTATCATTTTTCACACTTAATCATATTTTTTCATTTATAAGAATGCTTAAAACATTTAATGCTAAGGTTATGACTGAACGTTCAAAATAAATACAGAATCTAAAGTTGGCCTAAAGATGAACATACGATACCGTGCATAATAAAAATAAAAACTGATGTTATGGTCACTTTGAAATGAGACTTTTGAAGGTCCTGGTTTACATTATCCTAATACTTAAAAAACCACACAAAAAAAACATCACTGATAACTACAAGCTGAAGAATTGCGGAAAAAACTATTTATGGATATAATATGATTATGACATGTACCCTTGTGGGATAGTCCACAGACATATAATATGCAGGAGAGTCTGGTTTCAACAGTGTGACAGGTGCACCTTTAAAACAGAACTCCTGTAAGTGCAGTAGAGATTTAATTCATAAGGAAAGAATATGAGTCCCTTAGTACAAACATCTAGTAAAATCACTTAGCTTGCTAAAGGAGAACGAACAACTTTATATCAATTATTACAAATTAAAACATAAGGTTCCCAGTATATATCGTTGTTCTACACTTTGTTTTTCTTCAGTGTACAATAACACATGCTGGTTTAAGTGGATGTCTCTGTAATAAGTAACAAAATCACAGTTTTTTTGTGTGCAAAGGTATTGGAGCGCTTTACATGAGCACTGGTTGCTGTGCATGTTGAGGAGTTGTTATGGTTTCGTGAACAGAGATGCATGTCGGTGCTTTTAAAAGTGACATACCAAAGACATTAGAAAAAAACTGTGTGTAAGGTGTGTGAGGGTGGGTGCGCGAGCACGTGCGAGGGCATAGAATAAAAGGTGTGTATGTATGAGAGCAAAACAGAGAGTTATTTATTCCCTGTGTTTGCACACATTGCACAGATGAGTGTTGATTCTGGTGTAATCTGATGTCCATATCACATTTGCACACCACAGCTTCTATACCATTCAATTTAAGGAGAACTGTAAGATGCCAACATGAACAGTCCAGTGTTACTGGGTTCAGACGAGTAGAGTAACATCCATGTGTCTGTATGTATGTGTTGGTGTTAATAAAACATGCACCTAGCTGACTATCAATGGAGTGCTTTACAGGGGGGCAAGCTCAAGTGGGGATACTTGGGGTGGGGGAGGAAACAGAAGGAGGAGATAGAGCTAGTAACATGGGTGAGATATCAGTCTATCTGAGGTAGTGTTCTTTTAGGAGATGAGTTTTCATTATCTTCCTAAATTGTGGGAGGACTTGTGCTGTTGTGATGTAAGGGGGAATGTTGTTCTACGTCATGGGGGTGTAGACTGAGAATTCTTCTTTCTCGTTTTCTTCTTCCTGAAGTGCTTGGTCTCTGCTCTGACAAAGATGGAGCTCTTGTTCATTTTCAAGTTAGGCAGGCAGGGGTCCTGGTGTCAAGGGCCTTGTAAGTGATGCAGTCAATCTTGAAGATGAACCAGGCTTGCAGGAGGAGCCACTGTAGATCCTTTCACATTAGTGTGATTTGTTCAGATTTCTTCAGCCCTCTGATGAGCCGACCTGCTGCATGAAGGATGCTTTTCAACGGGTGGTCTCTGGGATGCCATTGAGAAGGGCAGTGCCATTGGATGCCATTAGGCAGGGCAGTACCACGAGATGCTGCAAATCTTGCCCTTTTCCTAACAGTAGACAATTAAAGGTCAATGGTTCCTGGGCAGCAAGCAAAGCTATCTCTCCACCTGAGAATGGCTAGGTAAAGCAGGCGACTCTTTACTATTACACCAGAGCCATGATTGCCATTGACAAGAGGCATGCAAAGGTGGAAGATTCTGGATTCATTCTTTGCACCTGCCCCATCAGTTGACAGAACATGAAAATATAGGGGGGCAGATTTACAAGCCCCTTGCGCCTTCTTGCACCGCCATTGCGTCACCTGTTTTGACGCAACAGCGGCGCAAAAAATGCGGCCTATTTACAACGTGACGCATCTAGGGAGATGCGTCACGTTGTAAAGCCCTGCGTCACATTATACCTGCGTCAGGTATAATGTATGCAGGGTGGGCGTTCCCACGCAGGAAGGCCTCGTAAAGTGACGCAGTGAAATCTACAAGATTTCACTGCGCCACTTTAGGACGCCACTGCGTCAAAACCTTACGCCTGCTTGAAGCAGGCGTAAGTAGTGATGCAGTGTAGTGGGAATAGGCCTCAACATGCATTGCTGGAGTTGCGTCGTGCTTGCAACACGACTCCAGCAATGCATGACTTTTCCGCCAACAGATGCATCAGAATTTCTGACGCATCTGTCAATCCTTGCGCCATAGTGCGCCGTATTGTAAATACGACGCATCTATGGTGGCGCAAGGGTTCCTAAGGGTGGCGCAGGGAAAGTGACGCATCTATACAGATGCGTCACTTTCTTGTAAATCTGCCCCAGGGTTTCTATTGACAAGCATGATTTTTAGGCGGAAGAGCCTCTCCACTATTTGAGAGAAGACTTGTAAGCCCAGGAAACCTAAAACCACTGTTGACACTGAGCATGAACAAGTGGAGGATAGTTCATACTGCACCACTGGATCCTATCATCTGACAAAGGGCATGGCCATGTTAAGCTTAGTGTTGTGCTGGCTGCTGAACAGCATCTACTGTATAGTTTGAGAGATCGAGTAGTAGAATATCCTTACCAGGATACTAAAGAGGGGCCCTTTGCTTTCTGACCGCAGATATTCTGAAGGGGGCATGCCCAAATGTCTGTTGTTTTTGCGCTGTCTGATCCCCATTATAAACCTCATCAGTATCCATCACTGACACCAAAGTAGGAAACGCTGTAAACAATTTCATCTTAGAACACTGGACAAAGAGCTGTGTATCATTGTATAATTGTACAATGATTGCACCCTGATTGCAGAAAAGCCCCATGAACCCCTTTTCAACTTTGCACTACACATATGCAGTCTTGATTGGATAGTTTCACTGTGCCCTGAACCTGGGTGTAAATTAACTAAAAAACCCTTGAACACTGAAAAACATCGTTATTCATTTCTGGCACCTGCAAGGCAAAGCAGAAGATCCACACACGAGTCTCCAACACATTCAGCCACATGCTACTTTTATGGGGAAGGATAATTAGTCACCACAGAATAGCTACACAATCCTCTCAAACAACAAAGGGAGAATAGTTTAATACACAGTCGCTTCCAATGAGCATCACTATTAACACCTTTGTTTTTAAAATTCAACATCTTAAAGAATTTTAGTTCCCAAGTTCTAGAACTTCATATCAAAACAGATGTGCAGTTTGGTTTGTACATTCAATTTGAGACATAAGTAACCAGTGGTGTTCCATTTTGTAATTATTGAGGTCAAACCAGGGTAATTCTTTTGTGCGTACAACGTTTGGTAAGATGCTTTATTTTCTTCAAAATGTGTTGAAATATGTTTTTATGTAGTGGGTTATTTGTTTATGGGTCATAGTAAACATAGTATACTTTATATGGAAAAGCCATATACTTTGCAGATAGGGAATAATGAGCATTATAAAATTTGAGTTTACTGAGGCCAATTCTCCTAATTGCAAATGCAATATATGTTTAAAGCACCATAACATCAAGTACTTAGCAAATTCTCTATTCAACAAATACCCAGTAGCACAACACAATATAACATGAAAGCTCTAAACACGTAATTTCACTGCAGGGGTGGTACAAAATGTTCCTCCGTTCCAGTGGTAGGCTGTTAAGGTTTGCTTGAAGCATGCAGGGCAACTTCTTCTCAAAGCAGGCTCTGAACTGCTAGTGGACTAGTCTCGGGGGCAGATTTACAAGCCCCTTGGCCACCAGTGCATCACTTTTTGTGATGCACCGGCGGCACATTTTAGTGCCCCATATTTACAAGGACAGGAAAAGCCAACCTGTGTGATTTTTCCTGTCCTTGTAAATATGGCCCCTTTGCACGCAGCACTTCGCATGAAAGGGGCGTTCTATGGGTGTTGCTGTGGGTGTTTCCACGCAACACCCATGGACCAGACATATTTCCAGATTTACGAGAAATCATGAATCTGGAAATGCATCTGAATGCTATGCCTCCCCAGGGGAGGCGTAGGGAGGTGCAACGAGGAGAAATGTTTTAATTTCTCCTCGTTTTATTCCTCTTTCTATGCGTGCTGCATTCTGCAGCATACATAGAAAGAGGAAATCACCTCTGGCGATTGTTTATGTACAGGAAGGTGTTCCTTCCTGCACGTAAACAATCAGTAAAACAATGAAGTTTTGCAAGTTCTATGTGTGATAATGCAGCACACATAAAAGTTGAAAAACGCCATTTCTGATTGTTTATGTGCAGGGAGGGAATCCTTCCAGCACATAAACAATCTCCCCATGACGCAGGCATCCTTGCACCATGGTGCAAGGGTGCCTGTGCCAGTGCATGGCAGCAGTTTGTGTGCCAGCGCAGGGTGAAGCACAGGGATGCAACATATTGTTGTAAATATGTTGCATCCCTGTGCTTTGAAAGTGACTTAGTGCGGCACAGCCAAATTGCATGCGGCACGCACTGAGTCACTTTCCTTCTAAATCTGCCCCTAAGTTTTTTTTAAAAAGAGGAAATCGCATACTATTTTTCCCTGATTCAAGATCAATTTGTGAAAGGTCCTTATATACCCTGTAACCATTTCTACTTTAGAGGGATGCTAATCCTGCCCTAGTGTCCCCAAAACTCTCCAATTGTGCTTTGTCCTGTGAAGCCAAATAGTGCATTGCAGACATATGCTGATTTCTGCATCTCTAAATTATGAGATGTGCTGTCATTTCCGCTACTTTTCCAGATAAATGTACTCTGTGACTTTCAGTAACCCTCTCCAAAACTCACCATAGTTTTATTTATGTAACTAGACAGGTGTTCTTTGGATCTCAGGTCATTGTAAGAAAATAGGTTATTAGTTGGGGAAGCTGGGAGTCTTTTCTAAATAATAAGTCTAAATTACTGAAAGGGTCCAACACACAAGTTCAGTGATTAAACCTGGCCCGGACCCTGGCAAAAAACAGACTGGCTAAACTTAAGGGAAATGTGTAATTTTTAACAACACTAAAACAGTCAAAAAGACTAAACACAACTCAATAAAAATCCCACAACCAACATCTAAAAATGAAGAAAAATGACATTAAAATGACTAAAGACCAATAAGAGGGACCAGACATTTGAATTTTTAAAGAACTTTTTAAGACTAAAGCAGCAATAAAAAGTAAAGAGTCAACCTGCAACAGCTGTTTGTGTTGGACTGGAACCTAGGCACACGTTCAGGCAGACCACAATGGAGCAGAGGTTTATTACTCCAAGTGGGTTGTCAAAGTTTTCACCTTCTGACTTAAGGCCTGCTTTAGAGTGCAGAGTACAGTTTGCACCTCATCAGGCCAACAGCGTAAAATACTCGGCTTCCTTGACTTATTACCCGTCATCTAAATTTAGAAAGTCTGCCGGCCCTGTGGATATATCTAGTCATTGGTAGGAACTAAGCAAACACAAGGAGATGATGGACAGAGCTCTGAAACTTTTCAGACACTCACCCCCAGTCACAGATCTGGGTTGAATCCATCATCATTCTTTAGCTTACTTCGCCACCCCAGTTCAGACCCAGCCATCTGCAAATCAGTCTTGACCCTGTGTCTCATGGGAACAGTCCAGCCTGAACTGCCAAGTAAGGTCTACCATGGACCGGAAACAAGCATCCTTGGGACAGTTTCGGAGTAACACTCCTCATCAGCCATGCTAGCTTGAATCCAGTGGCAAAGTGAGCAAGGGACCAATGTCTGGGCATACCCTGACAACTTAGGGCGAACAATGCAAACAGAAGGAGATGATGGACGGAGCGCTTAAACTTTTCAGACACTCACCCCCAGTCACAGATCTGGGTTGAATCCATCATCATTCTTTAGCTCAAGTTGCCACGCCAGTTCAGACCCAGCCATACGCAAATCAGTCTTGACCCTGTGCCTCATGGGAACAGTCCAGGCCGAACTGCCAAGCCAGGTCTTCCCTGGACCGGAAACAAGCATCCTGGACCGGTTTTGGAGTAACACTCCTCATCAGCCAGGCTAGCTTGAATCCAGTGTCAAAGTGAGGAAGGGACCCACATCTGGGTATACCCTGCCAACTTAGGGTGAACAATGCAAACAAAAGGAGATGATGGATGGAGCGCTGAAACGTTTCAGACACTCACCCCCAGTCACAGATATGGGTTGAATCTATCATCATTCTTTAGCTCACTTCGCCACCCCAATTCAGACCCAGCCATATGCAAATCAGTCTTGACCCTGTGCCTCATGGGAACAGTCCAGATTGAACTGCCAAGCCAGGTCTTCCCTGGACCAGAAACAAGCATCCTGGGACTGGTTTCGGAGTAACACTCCTCATCAGCCAGGCTAGATTGAATCCAGTGGCAAAGTGAGCAAGGGACCAACATCTGGGCATACCCTGCCAACTTAGGGCGAACAATGTAAACACAAGGAGATGATGGACGGAGCGCTTAAACTTTTCAGACACTCACCCCCAGTCACAGATCTGTGTTGAATCCATCATCATTCTTTAGCTCACTTCGCCACCCAGTTCAGACCCAGCCATACGCAAATCAGTCGTGACCCTGTGCCTCATGGGAACAGTCCAGACCAAACTGCCAAGCCAGGTCTTCACTGGACCGGAAACAAGCATCCTGGGACCGGTTTTGGAGTAACACTCCTCATCAGCCAGGCTAGCTTGAATCCAGTGTCAAAGTGAGCAAGGGACCCACGTCTGGGTATACCCTGCCAACTTAGGGTGAACAATGCAAACAAAAGGAGATGATGGATGGAGCGCTGAAACGTTTCAGACACTCACCCCCAGTCACAGATCTAGGTTGAATCCATCATCATTCTTTAGCTCACTTCGCCACCCCAGTTCAGACCCAGCCATATGCAAATCAGTCTTGACCCTGTGCCTCATGGGAACAGTCCAGAACGAACTGCCAAGCCAACTCTTCCCTGGACTGGAAGCAAGCATCCTGGGACCGGTTTCGGAGTAACACTCCTCATCAGTCAGGCTAGCTTGAATCCAGTGGCAAAGTGAGCAAGGGACCCACGTGTGGGCATACCCTGCCAATGTAGGGCGAACAATGCAAACACAAGGAGATGATGGATGGAGCGCTGAAACTTTTCAGACACTCAACCCCAGTCACAGATCTGGGTTAAATCCATCATCATTCTTTAGCTCACTTTGCCACCCCAGTTCAGACCCAGCCATATGCAAATCAGTCTTGACCCTGTGTCTCATGGGAACAGTCCAGACTGAACTGCCAAGTCAGGTCTTCCATGGAGCGGAAACAAGCATCCTTGGACCGGTTTCGGAGTAACACTCCTCATCAGCATGGCTAGCTTGAATCCAGTGTCAAAGTGAGCAAGGGACCCACGTCTGGGCATACCCTGCCAACTTAGGGCAAACATCGTAAAACAAAAGGAGATGATGGATGGAGCGCTGAAATGTTTCAGACACTCACCCCCAGTCACAGATCTGGGTTGAATCCATCATCATTCTTTAGCTCACTTTGCCACCCCAGTTCAGACCCAGCCATATGCAAATCAGTCTTGACCCTGTGCCTCATGGGAACTGTCCAGACCAAACTGCCAAGCCAGGTCTTCCCTGGACCGGAAACAAGCATCCTGGGACCGGTTTCGGAGTAACACTCCTCATCAGCCGGCTAGCTTGAATCCAGTGGCAAAGTGAGCAAGGGACCCACTTCTGGGCATACCCTGCCAACTTAGGGTGAACAATGCAAACACAAGGAGATGATGGACGGAGCGCTGAAACTTTTCAACCACTCACCCCCAGTCACAGATCTGAGTTGAATCCATCATCATTCTTTAGCTCACTTCGCCACCCGAGTTCAGACCCAGCCATATGCAAATCAGTCTTGACCCTGTGCCTCATGAGAACAGTCCAGACCGAACTGCCAAGCCTGGTCTTCCCTGGACCCGTAACATACATCCTGGGACTGGTTTCCGAGTAACACTCCTCATCAGCCAGGCTAGCTTGAATCCAGTGGCAAAGTGTTTGCATTGATAGGAACCGTCATCAGAGCAGTTCTTGTCAATGTGTTAAAAGTTTGATGACAGGTACAGACTCACAAAGCGGGTGTTTTTAAAAAAATGAATAAAAAAGGAATGACTCCCACACAGCGGGAATCATCTCACATGGTGTAGTGGTGATTTAAAGGTTATGACAGCCTATTACCAGAATGTTTTACCCATCATTGAAGGGTATTGAAAACTGACCATTCAACTGACCATTCTAAATTGGACGGGTGGTCAAATTGCCAGAACTCCAATGGCCTGTACTCTTTGGGTTATCGAAGCACTATCTCAGAGATGACGCATAAGTAGGATCTATTGTTGAAGTTTGAAAATGTCTGCCTCCCTGTAAACTAGGCGGGCGGACTAAGAGGTTGGAAGTGCGGGTATTTTATCACAGTTGTGATGGAGTACCCTCACCACCAAACTATAAATTAGACCCTGAGGGCCTCATTTATGAGGCTTTTGGTGAAGGGCAGCGCCACAAGGAATCTTACTGCGCTGCCCTTCATCAAAAGTAAAGGGCAGGAATGTGCCATATCTATGTGATACAGTGCGTTCCTGTCCTTTTCCCTGGTGCACAATGATCTACCATGTGCCAATGCAGGCATTATTGCACCATGGTGCAAGGGTGCCTGCGTTGCGGGGCTGATTGATATTGTGCAGGAAGGGAGACCTTCCTGCACGAAATCAATCAATTCAGGCGATTTCCTCTATCTATGTGGGCTGCAGAATGCATCCCACATAGAAAAAGAAAAAAACGAGTAGAAATGAAAACATTTCTCCTCGTTGCGCCTCCCTAATGCCACCCCTGGGGTAGAGTTAGATTCTGACGCATTCCCAGGTTTATTATTTCTTGTAAATATGGGAATGCTTCAGATTCCATGGGTGTTGCATGGGAACACCCACAGCAACACCCATGGAATGCCCCTTTCACGCCCCTTTCACACAGTCTTTTTCTTTTGAAGTCAGAATTCTTCAGAAGGGCAAGGTTGAAGGCAGTGGCGGCTCACATCGGGCGTGCTGCGGGGCAGTGGGGCAGGGTGGGGGAGGGGCAGGGTGGAGGGGTAGTAAACTCGGACATTCGACGGAATGGAAGAAAGTAATTATTACGTTCCCCCGTTCCGTTGTATGTCCGAGTTTACTACCCCTCACCCTGCCTCTCGCCCGCCCCGCCCCACCACCCTGCAGCACGCCCTTTGCGAGCCGCCACTGGTTGAAGGCTGTATCCAGTGAAGTCTTGAAGTCGTATAGCCATTGGACAAGGTTCCACTAAAGCAATTGGTTTTGGCAGGAAAAGCTTTGAGTATGAAAATCCAAATTTCGTGGCCACCGAAGTCCTTGCATAGGTTGCATACTTTTCATGCCTTTGGCGGGTCAAGGTTCCTACTATCAGACTTAGGGCCCATTGATGTTATTTAGGGGTCACCAGGGGTTGCATCTGCAACCCCAGCACTGCCTGAAGCCCTGGATTTAGAGATGCCAAATTCAATTTGCATTAGACTTCAGCTGCAGCCCTCTGCATGAACAAGAACTGACTGTGATGTGAACATCGTTCCCAGAGCATAGACAAAGGTCTGGATGTGGGTAGATGCTTCTGTTACTCTGGAGGGATGACCATTGGCCAGTGTCAAGGATTCTAATTGACTTAAAAGAGGACTCCACTTTCACAGTCAAATGCAGGATGACTCCTGGAAAGGCCCCTTTCTTTATTCTCTCAGTCTGTCAGGCTCCAATTACAGCGGGGAAGGAGCTGCCCCAGAACTAGTTTGAAGTGACGACAGAGAAAGGTTGCTAATTTCTCTAGCCACACCTCTAGGGTGGGCACACAAGCTCTGCTCAAGGGGAGAAGAGTTTCACCATTTTCTCCCCTTGCTGCAAGAGGCCTTTTCCCAGAAGAACCCATCTTATTAGTACAAACTGGACCTGACTTGGATCATGCTCGTGGACTCTGCTGGAGTGAGTCCTGACCCCTATGTGTTGTTCCTGAGTACCTGGGACCCTTTGCCAAAGTGTACTTGTAACATCCCTAAAAAACCAAGGACTTAGAAGATTATTGGACTAATGACCTCCAAAATACTGGGACGAACAATCTAAGCTGACTCGACCAAGGTGCATTGTCGCTGGGCCAAAGAAACAGGCCTGTCCCCTTGGAGTTTCTGTGCAGCAGCAAATGTAATTCAGTGGGACTTTGCTAGGAAGGTATCCAGCCTTGTGGAGCCCTCTTTAAAAACAGTCTGCAGCCTTGCCCACTGGAGGAGTTTGGGCTCTGAAAAAGAATCTATGGCCCTAATTTAGAGTGCAGCGTAAAGGGTACTCTGTCACAAAAGCAACAGAGTACCCTTTTCACCATACTGAAGGTCTGCCCACCTCATTTAGAGTCAGGCAGACCTTTTGCCCACCCGCCCTATTTAGAGTGAGTGAATAAATGGCAAGTTTTTACTTTTTATAACCGGCAACCAAAACGTGGCAGTTAGTGAAAGTAAAAACATTTTCATGACCCTCACACCATGGGGGAAAATTCCCAAGGCAAGTGGTCATTGCTTTGTTTGTTTTCAAAAAGGAAATCCTTCTTTGGGATTTTCTTTTTGAACACAAAAAGATATTGAAAATGTGCCGTATGACTCCATCGAGTTGGCGGAGCAGGACAGCACACTTTAAGTCCATTAACAGGAACTGCCATGACGGCGGTCCCTGTCAATTTAAGAAATGTCATCTGTGGTAGCAGACAGCTCCATATTTGGGGAAATGGAGGAAAATACTCTGGTGCCCTGACAGAGCAACCGCACTCTAAATCAGGCCCTAAGTCTGAAGGTAATACTCTTAACAAGGCAAAGGTGCTAAAAGTATCTTGCCGGAAAGAGGACATCCCTGAGTATGAAATTTGAGTTTCTCCCACTCTGAGTTTTTACTGCCAAAGACAGCTGCATCCCTGGTACCTCATCCAATGGCTATCTTATGTTGTGGAGCCCTCTTCAGATATAGCCTGCTTCCTTTCCTCACTGAAGCATTTTGATGTCAAGAAAAAAGAATACGTTCCAAGGTAAAAACCTCCATCTGGGTCGAACTTGAATAGTGTATCTGACCCAAGCTGAATTGCGTTTGGTTTGAAATCATGCATAGGTCCCGGCCTACCATGCCCATTGACTACCATTGGCTTTTATTTTGCTTTTACGCACAATTTTTACATAAAATATCAAAAAATTCATATCTCCGGTTGTCCATATTGGATTTTCGTCATTTTAGTCAATACATTATTCTCTATTTGTATAATTTGGAGTGGGATTTTAACTGTGGTATATTTTGACCTTTAAACTGTTTTGGTACTTCTAAATGCTTTGCACATTTTATTAATTTAAGCCAGTCTACTTTATGCCATAGCTTCCAGGGGTGAGCTCAGGTTTAAATTACTGAAACCTTTGACTGGACCTTACAGGATAGTGACCTAATTACTTATGGTGACTATCATCCAACCTAATGAAGAAATAACTTTCTTCAACCCTTCATATACATCTCAGATTGCCAAGGCAACACAGTTCTCGTAGGCTTTGCATTCCTTGCTTCCAGAGTGACATGTCTGTGAAAAAGTTGGTAGTCACCAAGGAATAGGTTGCCTTTCATTGTTCTTTTTTTGTATCGGCTTCCATTTTCATACATTCCACGATTTTATCTCTTAATGAGACTTTGGATACCGTTTTATGTCTGCTGTAACTTGGGAGTTTTGTCTCTACAACATTGGGTCTACAAGCTCTACTTTAGAAATGCATCAGAAAAATGAGGCAGTACAGATTTAAAGGCAATTTCCCATCCAATTTGGAGGTGGGTAATCTACTTCAGCTTTTGGTACTGTCAGCAACCCTGTTCCAGTGGTCCCTCTGATCCACTGCTATCACATATTTGAGGATCAGATCATTCAGAATGAAATTCAGGTTGATGATGGATTCATCTGGGTGACAGCCCTTTGACACCAAGAGATTAACTCTTATCTTGCCATTTATCTAATCTTGATGGTTACACACAATGATTTTTGTGAAAATCTTATCTTTTGTGTCAATCAGATTGATAGATATATGAGCCTGATTCACAAAGACCTGTCCTATCTTTTTATGTGCAGAGATCTTTGCCCCAACTGTGGAGTCTCTGCAGTTGTGAATAACAAAAAAGGTAAACTTACATAAAAATGAAAGTTTACCTTTGTGAATCAGGCTCATAAAACTTAGGGTCCTCTAATATACATCTCTTTTATATGAGGGTGAAATGTGAGGTAGCTGTAGCAAAAAGTGAAATAGGCAAGATTGCTGAGAGATCACCCAACTGTAAGGTGTTTGTAAAGTTTGTTTCATATAATATTAGGGCTAGAGGCTTTTTCATTCACCATATTGTTAAATGCTATTGAGATTTCTACCATTTTAAATCAGTTGGTTATTATGGCTTTCTGTAGTCATTCTGCAAAAAACTTGAGTCATGCAATTTCTGTTGGGGTTTGTTGGCATCCTTGGGCTATATTGTCGTGCAGTTCCTATATTACCCATACAGGATCTGCACGTTCAGGTAACATAAACTGTAGGACTGGTGGCAGACTGGCTCTGAGCACCCCCACCGAGAATGTTAGCCTTTCTGTTTTAGCTCGCTCACAGTGCCACTCGAATCTCCTCTTATCGGGGAGAGAATAGTTTCTGGCAACCTCAGAGCATGACAACCCTGATCCTCCAGGATCGTGGAAACAATATACTACTTTTCGCTCAGTCACTCGTGCTCACTTATTTGGTCTCAGAGAGTTACACAGAAGAAAACAGTTGGGCGTGTTACAAAAAGAATTTATTGCACAGTTGTTCTTCTAGTGTAAAATAGATGTGCTGCAACAACCGTTAGACAGTAGCAGATATATATGATTAGCAGTACAGTGAAAATAAAAGGATAGTATAGTTCTACCATCTTGCAATAATAATGAATACATACATGAATATAAAATGCCTGATAAAAATGCGCGTACTCCTATGATGCCTATCTAGATGTACCTAAGTGTACCTAGCATGTGAGTAGGTGTGAAGCCAAGAATCCCTCTAGGATTTAGTCTAACCCCATTACCTGAAGTGAAAGAGTGTGGGACCACGTCCTGGTCTCGAGTTGGACACCCCGCGAGGGATGTGTTAGACCACTGTGAGCTGGAGCGTCTGCATGCAGGACCCTCAGCGTCTCTGGTCAGTGTGTCGGCCTGGAAGTCTCGGTCTCCTCTCCCAACCCTAGCAAGATGTGCTGTATTTATACAAAAAGTATCTAGGGTTTCTTTGTCCCTTGTTTCTTGTATTAGCCATTGTTGGATTTGAGGATGACGTATGGGATGAACCTTGTACGTAGATATTATGCAGGTGGTGTGTAGCCCCTGCCTGGTTTCCAGGAACCTTCATGAATATTCATTCATACTGTATGAATCTATTGATGGAGTTATAAGACGCTATTGTTCAGGGAAAACCCCCCTTCTGTGCCCAGGACTAGAACTAGGTAAAGGTTCAATCCTAAAGGCTCATTACTGTGTAATATAAGGGAGATAATGTAGGTGAAGGTGTATGATATTACCCGGACCTATATTAGGGTACCTATATGAAACATAACACCCACTCCTCTTCCAAACAGTCAATAATGATAAAAATGCAAGTAAACCACCCTTTGTACTTGGTAGCGGTGCATAAAACATCAGTGAGCTTCATAAAATAAAGTCCTTAAAACCGTTTAAAAATGTTCTAATGGGGGAAGAAAAATTATTCTCGAAAGTTTAGCATTGGAAATGTCATTCGAAGCCAAAGTCCTAGCTGAGTTCGTTTATATAATTCGAACCACTACAAGCGTCAGAAGGCCATGCTTTCCCAGGGAAAGTGTCAATTAAAGGAAATGTTCCAAATTTAGTTGAGTTTTCAAACAAAAAGCAAAAACAAATTCTTTCCCAGCACACGATGAGCCAATTATAGATTAAGTGTCCTGGCTGGGAGACGTAACATCGCCGCTGCTCGCTGTTGCAGAGGATGATCCCTGTAACACCTCGCAGAGCACGTCAATTGAGCACAGATGATACTCAGAACTGCCAATAGCTGGTGCAGAGGCAGCCGGTGCTGTAGTCGATACCTGAGTGCTAGTGGAAGAGCTGATGCTCAAGACAGTTGTAGCAAACGGCACCTGCGGATTCTCGAGGAATGCAGCCATCATGATAGGAATACGCTGGGGACACTGCCGAGCATGGACCCTCACCGGTTCCAGCATAGTATTCATGTCTGGTGGCGTTGCCGATGGAAGTGTCAGACAGAGATCTAACACGCATTCTTCTCCGCAAAACAGGCATTGAAGAACAGGTAAGATGCAATCCACCCAGACTGGTCTAAATGATAGGAACCAAGAGGCGCTCAGTTCCCGCAGGCGAGGGGTGCCCAGATGTTGTACCATGCGTTCACGGTATTTATGCTCCAGGAGAGCTTTTGCCATCTGGTTGGTGATTGGGCCGTCTATTGCGTAGCAGAAAAATAACAATCAGGATACCTGCTATTGAGAGCAGGATCAGCGGAAGACCTCCAAAAATACTTCCCAATACGGAGTGTATAAAGTTTGGAATAACTCCGAGGACAGTCTGAAAGGTGCTCAGAAATCCTGATCCTATGGTCTTAAATAGGTGTACAATACCACTCGTATCAGACATATTAAAGATACGTCCCACCATTACTGTGAAATGAGAGGGGCAGTTTGTACGTATGAGTGCCTGTATCTCAGCCTAGGTCCTTGCGATTTATGGATCAAGGGTCTCCCGGGCGGAAATTAAGGGCACAGTTTGCTGTAAAAGCATGGCTTTCATTCTGCTCAAAGTATCAAACTGAATAAAGGAAATATTTAGCGACGGCCATAGTGGCGCCTCCCTGACTGTACTTGTTGGGGGAAACAATACCTGCATACAGCAAGTAACCCTGGAGTTCACCGTGACCAGATAGGCAATCCCCGGAAGCATCCCACAACAACCTTGATCATTCAGCATCAAGTAACTCCCATACGAGAGCAGCTCGAATACCGGTGTAATAACGGCTGCTGGAGTCCCTTGCAGGTGGCAGGACAAGTTCGCTGCTGAACCATTACAAGCTCCGTGTAGTAAAATATCCTGACACATGAGAGAACCACTCAAAGCGTTCTTTCAGTTTGTACCGCTTAGAAACACTCCTCGATCCCCACTCCGGCATCGAAATCTGTATGGTAATTCCCAAGATTCCTTAATGTATTCCTTACCCAATTTTTCATATTTGCCTGCCTGTTTTTGTTCAAGGCAATACTGAAACTGAAAAGTCGTGACCGGTAGAGTGATGTGGCCATGGATTAGCCATTCAGTGGACGGTGATTCCGCTACCATAAATGATAATCTATCCAGTTTTTCAATACGCAGCATTGTATATTTTGCTCCCCTTTGTGCCATTTCTACCTGTTTATCTGTTAGATTATATTCAGAAAACAGAAAAGTACTGTTGATAAACGCCAAGGCACATAGCCTTCATGCAAAGATTGCAGTGTCCAGCTTAACAACATAATAGAACGTAACTGAGATTGCCCGTGTTGTAATATGGCCAAATCTTGTTCCAGTATATCTATTGCAGAAGATACAATGTTGCCTAAGGAATTGATCCTAGAGGTCAAAGTTGTTAACCCATTATCCTCTACGGCTAATGCCTTCTCTAAGTTAATACAGTCTATTTCCCATATTCTCTCTGCGGCCTCTTGTTGGGATATTTTCCAATTTTCATTGTAGGCAGCATAAATGCCAGCATGTATGAAATGTTTCTGACGTGATTTCCTGGGAGCTAGTAAAAAATCCCTAAGATCCATGTCATGTGTTAGTAAGGATAGGTGATGTTTCACTTCTGTGAGCGTTGAGGTTTCTAGCCAATCAAGGCCCAACGTCCCAACGCTATAGGATGTCACTAGCCCTGGATGTTTTCTTTGTACATAGTGTGGGTCTGACCTATGGATACTGAACCCTTCGGTGGTACCCCAGAATCTTTGCTGACATCTGTTCGTGTCTATGGGCCAAACCAACCTTCCTTTCCAATTAGGATCTGATCTATTGTACCGAAAAATTTCATCTACTTCTACCCCTTCTAGTGAAGTTGTATTTTGCCACCCCTCCATCTGTGATGGTGTTGGAAACCGAGGTGTGGTTCAGGTCCTTGTTCTTGGCTAGTCCAATACAGGATGTCCGTTGCACAGTGTCATAGAGGAATATCATCTGTTGTGGTATGAGGCATGCTCTAAATAGCGCTTCTGTTCCCTGGACTTGCCAGTCTCTAGAACCCCAGACTGATTTTAAGTCTATTGTGTCCTTCCATAGGTCTAAACCCTGTTCAGACAATCGGGCGATAAAGGAAGCAGAGTAAATCTGTTTGGTGTTAGTCAACATAATTTTCTGTGCTGTTGTGGGCGCGACTTTATAGTAAAATGATGTCGGGTCAGAAATGTTAAACCCTGAAAAATATGAGAATTTCTGTGCAAATGTTTGTGAATTACCTTTCGGTGGTGTAGGGCAATGTTCCCACTGGTGGTACTCAAAAACATTTCTAGGTGTTATAGATTTGTGTAGGAAATGATGACCATAATGTTGGTAACAGTACAAAGTGTCATAGTCTGAAGTACTTTCGAGCATTTCAGTGTGTGGAAATGCGGCAGTTTTCTCTAAATCAGACAACATTTTATTAACAGTTTCAGAGTCCCAATCATCAGAAAATGTACTGGAGGTAATGATATCACTCAATGAAATTTTAAATACATGAAACATTTTTAAAAGTTCAGTTGGACCGAATATATTGAAATCAACCTTGTCCCTGACTATACCATCCGGTATAGGACCTGCTGTAATGTTCACTGATGACAAGTCTCTTTGTTCACGATGAGAAGATTGATGTGGTTTCAGAATCAAATTTACTTTTTTGGCTTCAGGTCTTTGTTGAAGGTATCGTCCATTAGCATGCTAAAAGTTATAACTACCGTCACCTACCCAGCCGGACATCGGACATTATTTTCCTCGTTTTTCCTGTTGTGTTTTCCCCCCCTCCCCCTCCTCCTCCCCCTGTGACTCTTTGATTTAAGTGATGTAACTATGTAACCTGTAACTCGCTGTAACTCATGTAAAGCGCTCTGATACCTCCGGGTCTAGCCAGCGCTATATAAAACTTTAAAAATAAAAATAAAATAAAAAATAAATAAAAGCCTAGCCAGAAAAGAAAGAACAGTATCCCAGTAATTACCCAGAGTTCTACCCAAGGTGATACCAGGTAAGTCTTTTTGAGAAAGTTCAGAAAGTCCGTAATCTGCTGTTTGCATGTTTGTTGGGCTGGCGTCGTTTCCGGTTCACTTGGATCCAAGGAAAACGTATCAAAGTTCATGAAGTAGCCAGAAGCAGTTTGATCAAATGTTGGAATTGCATCGGGATTTGTTGAAATCGTAGTTTGCTCTCATCGAGGCATGTTGACGTAGACATTTGTATTAGGTCTTATTGCAACTTGTGTGTTATTTTGAGTTTGATTTTGAAGTTGAACTTCGGGTTCAAGGGGAAAGAGTTCCATAGCATTGTTGCTTAGTCCTTCATTCCCTGTTGGAGGCTCTTCAAACGTGATGAGTCTTTCTGTTTGAACTTCTTGGATTGTAGCTAGAGGAGGGTGTCTGCTACAGCGGAGTTCACGAGGCCTACTGCTCAGTATCGGCCACATAGTGTGGTTTGTTTAAGTCGATTGAGACAAATCTTTTCTCCTTTTTCCCGGCAAGAGGCGGTAGAAGTACAGTTCTTGTTCCTTGAATTACTAGGACCGGTACAGGTTTTCTGTAGGATGGCCCAAATTCTTTTTATCCACAATTTTTTCTCTGACCAGATCTCCGACTTTTGGGGTCCAGAAAGGTCTTGCCATGACTGCCTTGACTTCTCCAGTGGCGGTCTGTTTCAGGTGAACGTTACTTTGTTGTGTCCTGGATTCATTTAGATCCTGTAAAACAGCCAAACGATCATGGATATCAAATGGTTTCTCATCTGCCACTGTGCCTTCACAATCAAGATCAGGTACTCACATTCGTGTCCCAAATAGGACCTCGTAAAGAGTGACACCCCCTAGAGAGCTTCTTGGCTGGTTATTGAGAACTCGTTGTACCCCATATATATGATTGACCCAACTACCGCCCATGCCTAATACCCTAGCTGTTAAAGATTGCTTTAGGTCCCGGTTTTTCCTTTCCACAACCGAATTTCCCTCAGGATGGTACGGAGAGGAGTACTGCAATGCTACGCCCATACTTTCCATGGCCTCTTTGTAAGCCCGAGAGCTAAACGCTGGGCCATGGTCAGAATGTAACGTGCCAACTGCGTATGTCCCGATAAAGACTCGCAAATCTTTGATAACAGTTCGAGCATCGGCCGAGCGCTGAGGCCAAACCCATAGGAATCTTGAGCATGAATCCACTGCAACCATGAAATACTTGTAAGCCCCATCTGATTGTAAGGGGCCGCAGTGGTCCAGCTATCCAGATATACACAAGCAAGAGGTCTGTCTGATTTCAATAACGGTGTCTGTGCCGGGCGTGCTATGGTGGAGCCTTTCATCTGCTGGCAGATGTCACATTTCAAGACGTAGTCTTTAGATTGTTTTGTCAGACCTGGCCACCAATAGCGCTGTTTCAATAATGAAATAGTGGCTGTAATGCCTGTATGTGCAGAGCCCAAACCCTCGTGTGCTGCAATAATCAAACCTTGCCTACGATCCATATTTGGGATTACTCTGTCCCCCACTCCAGGAATCTGAGCATATGGAATGTTGTTTGCATCTAACTTGTAGGAGTACTTGAGTGGAAATTTCTTTGGTAATGCTGAGCTGCCTTTGCCTGAAGCAATGACAGCAACCATAATCTCACCGTCTATCCTCGTTTTTGAACAAGTGATTTACAGCTACGGAAGCTGTGCGTTCAGCCCCCTTCGCGGCTTCATCAGCAAATGAATTCCCTTCAACGTGAACGCCATCATGTTGATTACTCAGTGTATGAATCACGTGAGCCCGTGGTAGTTCGTTTTTCAACTCAACTACCTGTTCCCATAGCATTTTATGCTTAATTGTGCCACCTTTTGCGTCTTTAAACCCGTTTAGTTCCCAATGATGTAAATATTCATTTTATGAATGCACACAGTAAAAAGAATCACACACTATCAGTGTGGGGAATTCGTGATCCGTATTTAAGTGTGCCAGTACAAGCGCTTTTAACTCTGCCAACTGAGCCGTGCAGTCTCCTAGAGATTGCGTTTTGGTGCAACTTGGATGGAACTTCCCATCCCGCATGCGACCTTTAACGATAGCACATGCTGCGCTGTATTGTTGCTTACTCCCTCTGGCCGGTTGAGCAGATTCGTCAGTGTAAATAATATATTCATACTGATCTAGAGGCAAGATTTCATTCGGCAGAGGGTATTCTTGTTCGTATTGCAGAAATGCTTGTGTTTTTAGACTTGGATCAAATCTGTATTCAACATCCGTTGCAGTAAGAGAATTAGCCCATTGTATCCATCTGGGATGTAAGGCTTTTGCATTTGGAATGCTAGCCTTTGTAACAGCTTCTAAAGCCGGTACCGGTGTTACGACAATTATGCGCTTTCCTTGAGCCAGTGCTCTTTCTCTAGCTACAGCGGTCTGAACTACTGTCAGGATTTTTTCTGTTGAAGTGAAACGCATTTCTGCGTTTGTGTATAGGTGTGATTTGTAAGCGATTGGTACTCTTTCGCCTTAATTGAAGGTTAAGTAGGTGTACCCGCATTGACCCGCTATTACACGGATCACTAAGTTGCGTACGTTTACTCGCGTCTGTAAGTGTTTTGAAGCTATCATGTCTTCTTGTAGTGAACATAGGATGTTTGTGTGTTCCTGTGTCCATTGTCTAACTGAAAAGTCAGGTTTTATTAAGTCGTAGAAAGGATTTACTCTTTCCGTGTAATCCAAAATGTATGTTCTGCCGAAATTTAGGAATCCCAGTATTGATTGTAAATTTTTTAATGATTTTGGAGGTTTGAGCAGCGCACACTTTTCTAAAAAGTTGGCTGCCAGACTTTTCCCTTCACTTGAAAGCTCATATCCTAAAAACAGGACATTGAGGTGGGCGATTTTTGAGTTTTTAAAATTAAATTTGTAGCCCTCACAGGCGAACCCCATAATTATGATGCTCACCCTGGTCAAGTGCCTTTTCAAGTCATCGTCCATCAGATAAATGTCATCCACATAGGACAATGCTTCCTCATCAAACTTTTGGAGTAATTCGGTTACTCTTGCTGAAAATAACCCCGGGCTATTCTTATACCCTTGGGGAAGACAACAAAATTGTTGCTGAGACCCCAACGCTGAGAATGCGGTCAAATACCTGCTTTCAGGCACTATATTTTGGCCGAAAAATCCATTTGAGATATCAAGTGTAGTTTTGTATTTTTCCCGCACAATGTTATTCATTAATGCGGCACTGTGTGCATTTTGAACTGCAACTGTCTTAGTGCAAGTGTTTAAATGTCTGTAATCTAAAACTAGACGATATGTATTGTCAGGTTTCATGACAGAAATTGTTCATTGATGAGGTGTAATTTTCGATCACCCCTTGGTATTCAAGTTGATCTAATATTTCCCTGACCTGTTTTTTAGCGTCTTGCTTTATTAGATATTGTCTCTGTGCATTTGGTAAAACTTTTAACGGGATCACGTGGTGGGTTGAATCCTCATCCCATCCGGCATGATTTTTGTACAATGCTGGAGCTAGGGCAACTGCCCACTCCTGTGCATATGTGTGTTTTAAATGAATGGGAACGAGGTTGGAGAAGGCTGGAAAAATTACCGTTTCTCCCCTAGGGCACTCCATAACGAATGCTGGCGGCCAATCTTGTTCAGCTAATAGGATGTCATAACCAGATGACAGATTCTTCCAAAAGAGTCCTTTAACTTTCCTGGGCTTGTCCCCCTCCATTCGGAGTGTTATTTCATATAACTTATGTGGGACGCTTACCCTCGTATCTGGTGTTTCCACCGTGATGTAATCATTCAAGTCCGCTGTCACCAGAAATTCCATCAGGTTCTGGCGAGCTATTGTTACTTCTGCTGCACTGTCTAGCATCGTCTGAGCCCATTGCACGTTCAGAAGTTGTGTCCTCAGAATTCTGGGCATGTCTGATCTTTAGACCTGCAACTTTCTTCTTCTTAAACTGAGGTTTTGTTTTTGGCTTTTCTTCTTTTTTGGAAGTATAGTCTTGAGCGTGCTGTTTGTCTTTGGACTTTGTACGCTCTTCCTTGTGTTCTGACCGTCCTTCTCTCTCGCAGTTTTTTGTCGAACCCTGAAAGGAACGAGAGGAATGTGTATCAGTATCCTGATACCTGTCAGATTTCCTAATGTTATCCCTATTCCTGAGATTATACCTCTTTTCAGAGGGCTCCTGTGGAGGAGATCTGCCTCGGGATTGAGATCTATTTCCTTTGAAGTTTTGTTGTTTTTTATTATCCCACTTCTTTTTAGAAGAAGCAGGTGTCTGCTTGGAAGTGTCCTTTTCAGGACTGCCCATCAGTTGTGGTTTCAAAGCTTTCCCACCCAAACTGTCTCTGCCTAATTCTGCATATGCAGTTTCAATTATTTTGGGTAGTTCGTGTTGTTGATCTATAGGACTGAACTGCCGTAGGCATTGGCGGATTGGCGGATTGCCACCGAAGCTGCTTCCCCTTTAATATTAGCTAGTATTATGGCTGATACCTAGTCATAGTTACCTAGTAACTTCATCCCTAAGTTTAGCGCAGGCTCTGCTCCGTACTCATTTTGTATCTGTCTCAATACATCAGGTACTGCTGCTAATGACGGGATACCATGTGTTCTGGTATAAATGGCAGCAAAGACAGTACCCCAAGTGTTACAATCCTCTAGTTGAGGTGTTATCCCCATGGGTAAGCAGATTGTTAGCATTCTGTGTTTTTCATATGGGGTAGTACTCGGGAATACTGCCTGTAGCTGCGTTATTTTCTGAGCTACCCAGAATGGTATTTGTTCACGTTTTGTGGGCATTTTACCCATTACCGCGTGTAATGTTTGTGGTATAATTTTAGTTGCTGTACCCTGAATTTGAGTTCCATTTGTTGCAACTATTGCTGGTTAGACTGTAAGTGTCCTCATGATGAATTGCGTCAAGTTTCTGTAGAATTTAATTAAATCCTTGTGTTGTATGAGTAAGTCTGCCTGTGGCATTATGTCAATGTCAGGGTGTGGTGTGTAGGCCTCTAATATCGGCCATGTTGCCCCTTCTCTTCCGAGCGGGCCGAGTCTTACTCTTCTTCTTATGTGGGGTAGGGCGCCTTTAAACCAGTATAAGTGTTCCTGGTATGTGAGCAGAACCTCTATATCCTCGAACAGATAATATTCCGCTAGTGCATCTCCTTCAGTGTAGGAGTGAAATGTTTTTGTTCTCGCATTTGCTGCTGGGAATGTAACCCACGAATAAAATACCTCTGTTTTGTTGGATTCGTGTGCCTCAATCACGAAAACTACTATGCCACCCCTAGCTGATAAACCATGCGCTAGTAGCCTCAGGGTGACTGTATGTCTGAAGTTTGGTGCAATTTGAGTTGCGTCTGCATCGTCCTCGTCTGTGAGGGGCAGATTTTGTTGCAGTGGGTCTAATTCTGCGATATTTCTTTCCCCAGTCATTTTTAAAGAAGAACTTTTTCAAGGGATCAAAGATAAGGTGTTTTGCACAATTTTAGGAACAATGTGTTCTTCAAGCTTGATTAACCAACAGCCAATAAATAGGATTTTTTAGCCTACTCAGCTGTGGCGAAGTTTGTGCCCACCCACTCCAGACGTCTCTGGTGTTTTTGTGAGTAGGGGTCTCAGAGAATAGCACGACTGAACTACTCAGATTCTACTGTTAAATAAGTACCCAACCAACGTTGGCGGCGAGAATGTTAGCCTTTCTGTTTTAGCTAGCTCACAGTGCCACTAGAATCTCCTCTTATCGGGGAGAGAATAGTTTCTGGTAACCTCAACCATGACAACCCTGATCCCCCAGGATCGTGGAAACAATATACTACTTTTCGCTCAGTCACTCGTGCTCACTTATTCGGTCTCAGAGAGTTACACAGAAGAAAACAGTTGGGCGTGTTACAATAAGAATTTATTGCACAGTTGTTCTTCTAGTGTAAATTAGATGTGCTGCAACAACCGTTAGACAGTAGCAGATATATATGATTAGCAGTACAGTGAAAATAAAAGGATAGTATAGTTCTACCATCTTGCAATAATCATGAATACCTACATGAATATAAAATGCCTGATAAAAATGCGCGTACTCCTACGATGCCTATCTAGATGTACCTAAGTGTACCTATCATATGAGTAGGTGTGAAGCCAAGAATCCCTCTAGGATTTAGTCTAACCCCATTACCTGAAGTGAGAGAGTGTGGGACCCCGTCCTGGTCTCGAGTTGGACACCCCGCGAGGGATGTGTTAGACCACTGTCAGCTGGAGCGTCTGCATGCAGGAGCCTCAGCGTCTCTGGTCAGTGTGTCGGCCTGGAAGTCTCGGTCTCCTCTCCCAACCCTAGCAAGATGTGCTGTATTTATACAAAAAGTATCTAGGGTTTCTTTGTCCCTTGTTTCTTGTATTAGCCATTGTTTGATTTGGGGATGACGTATGGGATGAACCTTGTACGTAGATATTATGCAGGTGGTGTGTAGCCCCTGCCTGGTTTCCAGGAACCATCATGAATATTCATTCATACTGTATGAGTCTACTGATGGAGTTATAAGATGCTATTGTTCAGGGAAAACCCTCCTTCTGTGCCCAGGACTAGAACTAGGTAAAGGTTCAATCCTAAAGGCTCGTTACTGTGTAGTATAAGGGAGATAATGTAGGTGAAGGTGTATGATATTACCCGGGCCTATATTAGGGTACCCATATGAAACATAACAATATCTTCCAGGGGTGTAGCAACCATTGGTGCATCAGGTGCAGTGCACTGGGGCACAGAGCCTGGAGGGGCCCATTGTGTCCTGATAATTGCTGTATTATACCAACCCATCAGTAGTGAAATAGGCAATTTCCCATGCTTGTACCAGGACTACGGCACTGATGTCTTCCAGAAGGCACATCTACTGGAGGTAATCATGGGCCGTTTTGCCAACCTGTCTTAGGTCTTGAAGATAGGCTGCATTGTTATCCAAGGTGGCTAGAACGTAGGGACTCCAAGGGTCGGCTGTCCTGGGGTAGAGTGTTTAAGTCTTGATTGCCAAATGGCATGCCAGGTCGCTATCATCAAAATGCTATATAATTTTCTTCAGCTACTGTGATTTGAAATTGTCACCCTTTTTGGCTAGAGTTTTCTTTATTTTCCCATTTAAAATTACCTGTTTTGCTTCCTGGTGTTCTGCATTACTGATGGTTTCTAGAAGCTTCCAGTCTTTGTAAAATTACCTTGTTTGTGCAAGTGATGACTTTGGGTACATTTGCAGTTTTTAATGTCTGCTTGAATGAGCATTTCTCCATTGATGTCTATGTGGCAATTCCTTTCACTAATGATTTGTGTTCCTAGGGCCTCATTCACCTGAAGGCACACACTGCTGTCTAACTGTGAGTACCTTACCAGTTCTTTCTTGTTTTTGGATTGTATCTTACTCACCAGCCACACCATAGGCATATTTAGGCATTTAACTCCAGAGAATACAGGGTGCTTGTGTATTGTTCCTTTTTGTTGTTGTCACTCACTTTCAATGTTAATGTAAGAGTGTTCTTTTCTCTCTCAACAAACTGACTTACCTCTGCAATTTGTTTGGCTAATGGGACCAACATGTATTGAGTTAATGAAAAAGACTGCCCATTGGGGGATGTTACGATATCTTCAGAGTAAGGCCTGCATATTGATGTCTGAAACAGGGCCCTCCTTTGTTCAAACTCTTAGTTGCATCTGAGCTTTTTAATTTTATTACATGAGTCTGAAAGTATGGAGACTCAATAGCTCTATGTTCATCCAGATAGTCCTCCTCACACCTCCAAGCATTGAACTTCACAATGAAACCTTCTGCCAAAGTAGGATGGGTTGTTTTGATGTTGAATTGGGGACACCTCAAACACCTACCATGTGTGTTTTTACTGCCAAAGATACATGTTCAGCTAAGGCTTTGTATCTTACCTGTGTTTTTATGCCCCTGTTTCCTGAAAAGGATGATGTTACCTTCTGAGAGGAAGACACTGGCTTTTGAGTCAGTAATCTTTGTACTAATCCTTGACATTTTCCATGAAATAATATTTAATGTGTGGTTTCAGATCATATTGGTGGGCGTTTTTGTTGGGACTGTCACATTTTATTAGTGTGAAAATAGTAGCCAGGAGTCTGTATAATTTAACACTAAACTTCATTTATAATAATTCCCTTCTGGTAGGCCTATGTTTGGGTAGCAATGCTTTTGTTTCATGGAGACTCATCTATCCTTTCTATTTTCATTTGTTTTGTTAGTTATTATTAGTAAGTCTTCCAACTTACCGCCTCAGCTGGTACCTTGAGATGACGATCTTCGGCTGCGTCGTCAGAGCTCCTCCTCTTGCCACGTCGGGGCGCTACATGAAGTGTTCCATGATGCACTGCACATGATGATGGATGACTGTTGCTGGACAGAGTAGAGGGATGAAATGAGTGGTTGAGCAGAGGAGCATGGACGCAGTGCCTATGCGATGGAATGCGCCTGGCACCCAAGTGAGAGTGGATTCCGGTGCGCGGCCGTTTGGTCGTGAGAACGCGCCTTGTTTTCTGTGACCAACCGAGGAATCTAACTTCAGTGGAGGACCACGGTGAACATTCCTGGGATTTTAGTCTGGCTGTGGGGAGTACGGGAGGGGTGTACTGCCCCCATGGTGGACTGGATTTTGTAGGAGGACAGGCAGCGCAGATAGTGTCCTGGCCCGGTCCCTATTTAAACTGTAGCTGGCATATCTCCCTCTTCCTTAAATGACTGACGGTGGACAGGCCAAGCAGGACAACTGTGTCTCTCTACAGCGATGGCCACCAGGTTTCCCACCGGGGCTAAGTGCATGCACTTTGCTTGAGGTTACTGCAGGGTAGAGAGGTGCTACCCGGTTGGGGGTCGCTGGGGGGGCCACAGTGTTTCCATCACCTCGCTGGCACTCCAAAAGGGGTAATTGAAGATAATACCATGCATTATCTGGTACAAAGGTCCCTATAAAGTAAGAAATGGATAAGATGGCCACAAAGTCACAATGAAGTTTGAGGCTACTTTAGTTATGCATACAAAATATTTAATTATTAAGAACCAAAATAACAAAACAACAAAAAAATCAATAATGAGTGAGCAAGGCGTGAGGAGGTAGGGGGAAATCAGCCGATTTCCTTACCGCAGGCAAGTGACTTAAAAGTGACTTAAGCAATAGAATGAAAATTAGAAGCCACAATAAGGGGTACGTCTATTACTCAAAAACAATATCTATACAACATGAGTTAGAGACGTAGGTGTCGACGACGTTTCGATCCCAACTTAAATTGTTTCTTACTTTATAGGGACCTTTGTTTCTGAGAATCGATTAGCACCCTTGGTCCCTTTTGATTTCAAGGGTTCCCTTGTCTTTTTTTCTGATGCATTATCTGGTGGCAGTCCCTAATTCAAAATACATAAGCAAGGTGCAAGGCTAAAGGGCACTAAAAATGCGAAGCCATTCAAAAGTTTCAGGCTGTACAACTCATTTCGACGCAACTATCCTCACTCGAAGAGTGAAAAAATCAGTGGGACAGGCAACAGCATGAGCCTCTTCACTCAAAGACTGTACAATGCCTAGTAATATAGAGGATCAAGAAGACAGTGCAAGTGCCCTAGGTCTGCATCAGGAACCCTGCCAGGAGGGAGATCTGGAGATTGTAAATATAAACCACATCCCTGGTGGCAATAGCCCAGATTTAGGTGCAGTTTTATCTAACGAGACACCAGGCGCCAGCCTTTCGGATGCTACTCGGGGACAGTGCCACCAAGGCTAAGGGAATTTCGGAATATCCTTTGTTCACGAAAGTAACATCTGGTACATGCTCTGGCATGAGCTCAGGCACAGATCTGTCAGAGAATTCTCAGCCTGTTGCTCCACATCTATAACTGTCATCCTCCGCTATCTCTTTGGGTACTGATTTTAACATATTTCAACCATTGATGCCTATAATGCAGATGTCTGCGATCCTGTGCCCATCAGGAGACACCGAGCAGAATGTCTCAAGAGGTGAAAAAGTGCATATTGAGCCCGGCACGGTTTCTACTCATGAGGGTTTGCTTCATGGGGACATGCCACTAACTATGCAATGGGATGCCAAGTTCATGCTTAATCTTATCCTGGAGGACATAAGGGATCTTAAAGCCTCACAAACCACAGAGATAGCATCCTTACATGTTAGAGTCTCAAAGATTGAGGAGACCGCGGCTCAAATACCGGAGAGGCTAAAAGAAGCTGAGGCATGGATTTCGCAGCTAGAGGACCAGGTTACCATAATGCAGGACAATGTCACCATATTTCAGAAACAAAAGTCCTCAATGGAGTTTAAGCTAGAGAAATTGGAAAATCATACTCAACATACCAATTTAAGCATTGTGGGGGTTCCAGAGGGGCTCGAGGGACAGCAACCGATCCAATGGGTCGATGCCTTTATTAAAACACATGTTCCTCCAGAACACTCTGGGGACCTCACACTCACCAGAGCTCATCGTGTGCCAGCACATCAGTCTCCAAATCAGAAATTTTCTTGTACAATCCTTGTTAATTTTGGAGACTATCATGTGAAAGAACAAGTATTAACCAAAGCCATTAAGCAGAGACAGTTTTTTACACCAGAAGTGCCTCTGTGTCGCATATTTCCCGATATGTCAGCATCAGCAGCTAAGTGAAGGAAGGAATTTGTAAAAATGCTTTACTTGTTCAAAGCACAGGGCACACAGGCATTGATTGCGCAGCAATCCAAATTGAAGGTGTTGTTGAAAGGGCAATTTCATTTATTTTGTGATGTTTCAGAGGCGCAGGAACGTCTACAGCAGATCTCCAATAAGTCCTAGTTAAGCGGTGCATAAACTCAAGTCTTCACTATTCAGTTCTTTGGAATTGTGATTATTTTGTTGCTTTGATCGGCATTTAACGATTTAGCGATTTTTTTCTGGCTATTAGGCTTCGCATCTCTTTTATCCCATTTATCAATGTCCTGACGGGGCAGGCTCGGAGGAGGAAAGCCGATAGATCTTGCCACAAGGTCACTGTGCCAGCCTTTATGGGGGTAAACATGTCAGGTGTGAGAGGGAGCGCGAACCACTCACCGTTGCTTAGGGAGGGATGGAAGGTTACGGGGGTTTGGTGGAGGTGTGGGAGAAAGGATTAGTAAAAAGATATTCAAATTTGCGATTTACTGTTACATGCACCAATTGTAGAAATGCAGAATGTTAATCTTTCATGAAGGGGGCCTTGTCACTGCGTTGATTTTCTCATTATCTCACAGAGCACTGGGACTGAGTTTAAAAGCATACTAGATGTACAGAGCACATATATAGTTTGAGTAATCTAGATTCCATTATGCATGAGGGGATCAATAATAGTCTAATCGTTTTTAGTTATGGTTTTATTTGGAGAGGAAAGAAAAGATGACAATGAAGAAAATCTTGAAGGTTGTCTCATTCAATGTCAATGGCCTCAATCATAAAAAGAGACTACAGACTATAGAAACTTGGATCACAGCTGAAAACCTGCCTTTGATATTAGTCCTGAAAACTCATATCCCAGTAGGAAGACTGTCGGAATTCTCTATGTTTAAAACCTGGGCAGCATATATGGGCTTCTCTTTCTCCCAGGCGGTACACCGGCGCACATCGATTTTTGTGGGAAAAAGGTTGGGTGCCGAAGTGGTTAATGTCTCCAGCTATAAAAACGTCCGGTGGTGCTGGGTGAGCTGCATGGTGGGGTCATGACATCTTCTGTTTGTAAGTTTTTATGCCCCAATTGAAGACAATGTTAGGCCCTATGAGGAGTTATTCCAGTGACTATTGCAAATCCCTGGTGAAGTGATTATCGGAGGTGATTACAACTTTCTGCAAAATTTGAAAATTGACTCCTCAGCTAATTTAAAGAGGCAGTTAAAAACAAAAACTTCTAAAGTTGTGCAAAACTACTAGAAAACTCTGGGTTTAATTGTCCTTTGGAGGGAGGCCTTTCTACAAAAATTGCATATACTTGCTTTTCTGCAAGATTTCACAATTCTTCCAGTACAGATTTTTTCCTACTCAATTAATTTTACCTAATGGTTTCTCAGACCACGCAATGATCATCCTAAAGTTTGAGATGGGGAAAACCCTAGTACAGGCAGGGTATGCCCAGACGGGGACCTCACACTCACCAGAGCTCATCGTGTGCCAGCACATCAGTCTCCAAATCAGAAATTTTCTTGTACAATCCTTGTTAATTTTGGAGACTATCATGTGAAAAAACAAGTATTAACCAAAGCCATTAAGCAGAGACAGTTTTTTACACCAGAAGTGCCTCTGTGTCGCATATTTCCCGATATGTCAGCATCAGCAGCTAAGTGAAGGAAGGAATTTGTAAAAATGCTTTACTTGTTCAAAGCACAGGGCACACAGGCATTGATTGCGCAGCAATCCAAATTGAAGGTGTTGTTGAAAGGGCAATTTCATTTATTTTGTGATGTTTCAGAGGCGCAGGAACGTCTACAGCAGATCTCCAATAAGTCCTAGTTAAGCGGTGCATAAACTCAAGTCTTCACTATTCAGTTCTTTGGAATTGTGATTATTTTGTTGCTTTGATCGGCATTTAACGATTTAGCGATTTTTTTTCTGGCTATTAGGCTTCGCATCTCTTTTATCCCATTTATCAATGTCCTGACGGGGCAGGCTCGGAGGAGGAAAGCCGATAGATCTTGCCACAAGGTCACTGTGCCAGCCTTTATGGGGGGTAAACATGTCAGGTGTGAGAGGGAGCGCGAACCACTCACCGTTGCTTAGGGAGGGATGGAAGGTTACGGGGGTTTGGTGGAGGTGTGGGGAGAAAGGATTAGTAAAAAGATATTCAAATTTGCGATTTACTGTTACATGCACCAATTGTAGAAATGCAGAATGTTAATCTTTCATGAAGGGGGGCCTTGTCACTGCGTTGATTTTCTCATTATCTCACAGAGCACTGGGACTGAGTTTAAAAAGCATACTAGATGTACAGAGCACATATATAGTTTGAGTAATCTAGATTCCATTATGCATGAGGGGATCAATAATAGTCTAATCGTTTTTAGTTATCGTTTTATTTGGAGAGGAAAGAAAAGATGACAATGAAGAAAATCTTGAAGGTTGTCTCATTCAATGTCAATGGCCTCAATCATAAAAAGAGACTACAGACTATAGAAACTTGGATCACAGCTGAAAACCTGCCTTTGATATTAGTCCTGGAAACTCATATCCCAGTAGGAAGACTGTCGGAATTCTCTATGTTTAAAACCTGGGCAGCATATATGGGCTTCTCTTTCTCCCAGGCGGTACACCGGCGCACATCGATTTTTGTGGGAAAAAGGTTGGGTGCCGAAGTGGTTAATGTCTCCAGCTATAAAAACGTCCGGTGGTGCTGGGTGAGCTGCATGGTGGGGTCATGACATCTTCTGTTTGTAAGTTTTTATGCCCCAATTGAAGACAATGTTAGGCCCTATGAGGAGTTATTCCAGTGACTATTGCAAATCCCTGGTGAAGTGATTATCGGAGGTGATTACAACTTTCTGCAAAATTTGAAAATTGACTCCTCAGCTAATTTAAAGAGGCAGTTAAAAACAAAAACTTCTAAAGTTGTGCAAAACTACTAGAAAACTCTGGGTTTAATTGTCCTTTGGAGGGAGGCCTTTCTACAAAAATTGCATATACTTGCTTTTCTGCAAGATTTCACAATTCTTCCAGTACAGATTTTTTCCTACTCAATTAATTTTACCTAATGGTTTCTCAGACCACGCAATGATCATCCTAAAGTTTGAGATGGGGAAAACCCTAGTACAGGCAGGGTATGCCCAGACGTGGGTCCCTTGCTCACTTTGCCACTGGATTCAAGCTAGCCTGGCTGATGAGGGCTGTTAGCCCGAAACCGTTCCCAGGATGCTTGTTTCCGGTCCAGGGAAGACATGGCTTGGCAGTTCGGGCTGGACTGTTCCCATGAGGCACAGGGCCAAGACTGATTTGCATATAGCTTTGTCTGAACTGGGGTGGCGAAGTGAGCTAAAGAACGATGATAGATTCAACCCAGATCTGTGACTGGGGGTGAGTGTCTGAAAAGTTTCAGCGCTCCGTCCATCATCTCCTTGTGTTTGCTTTGTTCGCCCTAATTTGGCAGGGTATGCCCAGACGTGGGTCCCTTGCTCACTTTGCCACTGGATTCAAGCTAGCCTGGCGGCAAACAGCCATTACAACACGGCCTTTACTACGCATTTCTATTTCAACGCATCTTTTAGTTTGCTGGTACCATTACAACGCATGCTATTAAAACGCATGCTATTACAACGCAGAGACCATTACTATGCAGATACCATTACAACGCAAGCATGATGAAAAGGTAAGTAATTTCAATTTAAAGAATTACTATACTACTATTAATACTTTTTTTGTTAAATAGTATTATTTTAAAAATTTAAAAAGTATTAATACCTGACTATTTATTTTTATAAAGGTAAAATTAAAGTAAAGTTTAAAAAAGAGTATTAATACATGATTATTAAAGAGTATTGATACCTGAGTATGTATTTATTTAAAAAAATTAAAAAAAAATATTTTTATGTATGGTTAAAATTATTTGATAGAAAATAAATAAAAAAATTTAAAGTAATGGTGTATTTGAAAAATAATATTATAAAAAAATAAAGAATAAAAATAGTATAAATTTGGATGTATTAAATCTATAGGTATTAATAGAAAATTTTAAAAAAGAGGAGTGGGATGTAAAAGAAAATATATGTGGAACTAAAAGTTAAAAAAAAAGATGAAATAAAGAAAAATGAAGTTGGGTTAAAATTTGAGCAGAAGTAAGAAGAAAAGAAATATAGAGAAATAACAGAAAAATATGAAAAAGGATTTTATTAATAGCAGAAGAAAAGAGCATAAAAAATATAAATAGAAGTGTATAACTAAAAAAATGTTTTAAAAAAAAAAGACAAATAAAAGAATAAATATAATAAAAAAAGATGAAAAAATAGAGTAAGAAAAAAAAATCGAAACAGTTAGTATTGAATAAAAAAATGTATTTTGTATAAATTTACCCAAGAGTTAACACTGGATTCTATGAAAGAAATTGTCCTTTTTCTATATTAGTTGAAATAGAGAGTGTTGCAGAATGAACGAAAGCAATGTCATTCAGTGGTACGAAGGGCAACGGATTAGAAGCATGGAAGATCGGCGTAAAGGTAAGGATTTTTTTAAATTATATAAAAAAAAAGGTGGAGTAATAGTTTTAAATAAGGAGAGAGGAGGGAGGTTAATAGAATTAGGGGCCGATTCCGATCTCGGCCGGTAGGGCACCGAATCGGATTTGTCTTTACCGGATCCGATTCGGATGCCCTGTTTCCGTCCGATTCGAACACCCGTCTGCGTGAGCAAGTACGATGCGAGCGTACGCGAAATCCCCGACCGACTCATTCCCGGCTCCGAACCGCTCCGACCGACTCGTACGGACTCGACTCGCACCACGCAATGGAGACGTTCCCCGACCGGGCAAGTACGATGCGCGCCTCGATCAGTCCGACCGACTCGCGCCGTCCGGCTCGAAAGAGCAGTTGGAGCCGGACATCGGGGGTCCGTGTCGGACCCCCCTGTACGCGTAGCCGCGCGAGTCGCACACAGGGGGGACCCATGGGTCCCCCCACACATGCATGTACGGCACGAGTCGCACCGACGCGTACACACTGTAGGGGCGCCCTTGTTCACGACGCACCCATTGAGTCAATGGGAGCCCGTGTTCGCGTCGTACGACCGGCTCCCATTGACTTCAATGGGAGTCCGACCGAATCGAGTCCGATAGCATGCGTCCGCATCGTACTCGTTCGGTCGGTCTGCCAGAGTCCAATTCGGAAATCTCTCCGAATCCGACTCGGTCGGTGAGATTTCCGGCCCGAATCGGAATCGGCCCCTTAGTGTAGACGTTGATAGCGGGCACCAGACTAGAAGCATAGAAGATATGCGTCAAGGTAAGGTTTATTGAAAAAAAGGTATAAAAAAGGGGGAGAAAAATTCAAGAATAAGGAGATAGGAGGGAGGAAAATAGAACTTGTGTAGACGTATTTAGAAATTTATAAAAATATTTAAAAAACATGTACCATGATGTAGGCACACAACGCGTTTTAAAAAAGATAACAGTTTTTATAGCTAGTATAACTAATAAAAGAGCAATGAAACAAGAGTGTATTATTTTAATAAGGCAAAATGAGAATTGAAACCTAAGTTCGAAATTAAAATATTTTGGTTAAATATGTATAAACTAGTAAAAAATGTGTTAAAAATAGAGAGGTATTAATACTCAGTTTGGATAATATTTAGCATGGTATAAAATATAATCAATTTTTTTTTAAATTACATCTCTGATATTTATTTACATACCAGAGATAAAAAATATAATTAATAAAAGAAATTAAAAAATATATTTGTAAAATATATAAAGAGAAAAAGACATTACAAAAAGAACTAATTTAATATTTATAAAATATATAAAAATACTGAAAAATAGATTTATTAATATAAATATTAATAGCATTAAAATAAAGACCAATTTTTTGAAAATAATTATTTATTTGAATTTAAAAAAATAAACACAAGAATTAGATAAAATTGAAATATAAAATAATAAATTTTTATAAATATAAACGTAACATTTATAAATGTCTAACATTTTTAATTAGTAAAATGAACATGTTTTCCCACGGTATTACATTGGAGTAAATGAAGATAATTGTCCTTTTTCTCTTTTTATGAAAATAGAGCACCGAGCCGCATGAACGTAAGAAACGTCATTCGTTGGATCGTCACACTCCGGATCAGAAGCATTGAAGAGCATGTTCCAGGTAAGATGATTTAATACTTTATTTAAAAAGATAGTGGTGGTATAGTTTAATGTAAGGAGAGAGGAAGGAGGTTTATTAAAGTAGTGTCGTGGTTTAAAGAAATGTATGTATGATTTAACATGTAAACTTATTCCTACACAGGTAGCAAGTGGAAGGCCCACGTCGGGTCTATTGGTTTCGTAACATTTTTAAAAAAAGAAATAACAAACGAAAGTGTTATGAAACCAATATTTTTAGAAGTTTTAATTTGGTACGACGTGATTTTACAAGAAAATGACTTCTACGCTGTTGATTTAGGAATTTAAATCATTTTAATGGACACAGTTTTTTGAGCAACTAATTTGCATATGCGTATTCGTAAATACACGCATTTGGGTTTTTGATTTTGTGGATAATGGAGAATTTGCAAATAATTTGGATTTTTGAATGACATTGGATTTGTTTCCGACAAGTGAAAGGATTGCAACGCTGGATTACTTCTTGCATTTTTTGGAAAATCATTACATTTTCGGGATTTTTTTATTGGGTTGCGGTTTTTTGGTGGTGTGCAGTTTTCTTTATTGACACCAATTTATACGGTTGATTAATAAAGATTTTGCCAAACTGTGTCCTTTTTATGAAAAAAAACACGAGTCATGGATACTGGATTTAGTTCAATGGATTGTGGAAAAAGGGAAGACTTTCGGAGAAAAAGTGGATTTTAAGAAAGAAAAAGAGTCGAAAAAAGAAGACAACGAAAGATAAGAAACCCAACTTTAAGTTTAATTTGAAATTTTTTTAAAGAAAAAAGCCAATTGAATTAGTGTGTTTGATGGTTAAAACAGGCAAGTAACTTGTTAGTGGGGTAAGTATCGGTTAGAAATGGAGAATGTGTGCAATATTATCAAGGTAGTCAGAAGCCACCATCAACGAAAATTGTTGAATTCCACCCAATAGTCTCTCAGACATTTCCTTGGTTCTTCTAGAGATTCGTAGATTCAGACTACCTGTGAATGATTGCGAAATTCTAATTTCTTGGAAACTTTGCTCCTTCCTCAAAATTTCCAAAAATGATAAAAGTTAGGATGTGGTTTACCAATTGATTTATTGAAGGGGTTATGCCATCCCTCAATGGCATTATTTGTTTTTGCTCCTCCCTCTAAGCAGGTCGAGTAGCAGTTCCACCACTTCACATGGTAACGTGGCTTCCTCCTGCGACCTGACCTGCTTAGATGGCCAATCCATGTGTCTTCAAAATAATTTAGAAGGGGTGCCAATTTGTCTTCATTTTCTGTAAAAAATTCCGAATCAGTAATAGATGTGTAGTACTCATCTACACTGTCAGGAGGAACAAAACAAAGTGCAGTTAGTTTTTAAGTTCAAATTGAAGTTTACTGTCTGATATAAAATCTTCAACTAAGGATGTTTTTTGTATTGTACGCCAAAATGCCTGCGAAAAGTGGAAAAAACATCCTTGAATTTGGGTATCCGTGTACATTTTTGTAATAGTATTAATCATAGGTAATTCAAAATCAATTAACACTTTTCTAGGACTTTTGTTCATTGTTTTTGATTTAATCACTGACAAAAATTCAGTGTACATTGAAGTTTGTTAATGTTAATCAGGCAGTAAACTGTACACTAAGGGGACTACTGTATTATTAATGTAGGCATTAATAGTGTATATTTGGGTGAAAGGATGAGGCGTGTATTTAAACGTCCCATCCATCATCCAAATATCACTATTCTCTAACTTAACAAGATTACGGGGAGTGCTAAAGATAAGGATACGTTTAAGAGGGTTTTTGTTTTCATGCAAAATAAAGGGTTCGTTAGTTACAGTTACAGAAAGCTCAGGTGGAATGTTTATGTCAGAGAAAGTTTGGGGGTTACACATTGGGGGTTACTTGCCTGTTTTTTACGCTGTATAATTTGGCGTAGATTGTGTATTGTGGGCATAGAACTTGCTACATATGCAGGAATGTGTTGTGAAACCTCCCTCAAAACTGAGCCACAGGTTTCATGGGAGGTAGATGCAAGTTCTTTCATTTTGTTAATATTTTCTCTTATCTCTATCTCCATTGCAGAGGCAGAGTGGTTATGGTCTGAGGTTCTTACTACAGTGTCACCAAGAGTAACCGCTCTGCCTCTGCAATGGGATGAGTAAAATTGCACACACCTCCAATGACACCTGGGCTCAGTTAGTCTCTCCTTACAATAAACGTAGCCACGATGTTGCAAAAGTCAGTTGCCTTTGCTGGATTCGATGTATTTTGCAAGATTTCTCTCAGCCATAATCTGAAAAAAAATATAAAAGTGATAAAAAGAAATTAATTGATTTGTTACTTTTAATATAAAAAAAAAATACTGTAAGTAAAAAGTTAATGCACAACAGTTTGGAGATCAACTTATTATAAAGAAACAAGCATAGGGTTAATGCTTTTTGTTGTTGTTAACACCTCTTTTTTTACCTAAAATTGAAGCGTGCTTTTTTATTAAAGATAATTGAGAATTGTTAAGCTTACCTTTTAGAGGATTGAATTTGCTTATTTGAAGAAGATTTCTTCTTGTTGTTTTTCGGTTTTATTTTTTGCTTGTTTCGGAAAATTGAGATTTCGTTTGCTGTATTACTTCTGCAAAATGAGGAGATTTGATAGGATTAACATTTCTGGAAAATTAATTAATTTCAAATTTTGTTTTAAATGCTTGTGCACGATAAACAAGTTCCATTGTTGATTATTTAGGCTTGCCTTTTATTGTTTCCTATTCTGAAAAAGACTGCTTGTGCACTACATATTTTCTATGATGCAGATGAATGTTAAATTTAATATGCACTTTATTTATGCATTTACAAGCTAGAAATTGTGCAATGTTTGAAAATGTATTATTTTACCTGGAATCTTGTTTGCGCTTCTTGAATATGGATTTGTCGTGTGTCCACTTCTAGTGGAGGTATTATGCTGAAAAGATTTTGAAAAGATTGAAATTATTAATAATTTTTGTCAGGTTTGTTACCATTGTTTTACTTGTTTAAATAATAGATAGAGTCAGTTTACCTTGTCTTTTGATGGGTATTGTTCTGTAATTCTTTTGGCAGGTTTGGATGAACAGGAATTAGTATGTTCTCCTTTTTAGGTGTCCTCTTGAGATGACGATACATATTTATTATATTTGCGTTAATCTATACAACATAAAATTTACTTTACATTTATGTTTTATGTTATAACTTTATAATTCAACACAATCCAGCACTTTCCCAGAGGCAAACACCTGTCGGAGTTGGAATAGTTAATTGAACCCTCACCACCATCCAGCACTATCCCTGTGGGCAACACCTGTCGGAGTTAGAATAGTATTTTTTACCCACATCATCATCCAGCACTTTCCCTGTGACAAACATCTGTCAGAGTGGGAATAGTAATTTTGACCCCCAGCACCATCCAGCAATTTCCATGATGCCAAAAACCTGTTGGAGTTAGAATATTAATTTTAAAAAACAACACCATCCAGCACTTTCCCTGTGACAAACACCTGTCTGAGTAGGAATAGTATATTTGACCTCCTCCACCATCCAACACTTTCCATGAGTCAAACACCTGTCGGAGTTTTGAATAGTAATTTTAAAAAAGAACACCATCCAGCACTTTCTATGTGGCAAACACCTGTCAGAGTAGGAACAGTAATTTTGACCCCCAGCACCATCCAGCACTTTCCCTTTGGCCAACACCTGTTGGAGTTAGAATAGTAATTTTTAAAAACAACTGTGGCAAACACATGTCTGAGTAGGAATAGTATATTTGACCTCCTCCACCATCCAACACTTTCCCTGAGGCAAACACCTGTTGGAGTTAGAATAGTAATTCTTGAGAACAACACCATCCAGCACTTTCCCTGTGGCAAACACCTGTCAGAGTAGGAATAGTATATTTGACCTCCACCACCATCCAGCACTTTCCCTGAGGACAACACCTGTTGGAGTTAGAATAGTAAGTTTTTAAAAAAAACTATCCATCACTTTCTCTGTGGCAAACACATGTCAGAGTTAGAAAAGTAATTTTGTCCCTCACCACCACTTTCCATGTGGCAAACACCTGTCAGAGTAGGAACAGTAATTTTGACCCCCAGCACCATCCAGCACTTTCCCTTTGGCCAACACCTGTTGGAGTTAGAATAGTAATTTTTAAAAACAACTGTGGCAGACACATGTCTGAGTAGGAATAGTATATTTGACCTCCTCCACCATCCAACACTTTCCCTGAGGCAAACACCTGTCGGAGTTAGAATAGTAATTTTTAAAAACAACACCATCCAGCACTTTCCTTGTGGCAAACACCTGTTAGAGTAGGAATAGTATTTTTGACCTCCACCCCCATCCTGCACTTCCGTGTGGGCAACACCTGGCAGAGTTAGAATAGTAAATTTTAAAACCATCACCATCCATCACTTTCCAAAAGACCAACACATGTCAGAGTTGGATTAGTAAATTTGACACCCACCACCATTCATCACTTTCCCAGAGGTGAATACCTGTTGGTGTTAGAATAGCAATTTTTACCACCAAAACCAACTAGCATTTTCCCTGATGAAAACAAATTCAATTGTTGATAATTTTGGCTTGCCTTTTATTGTTTCCTATTTTGAACAAGTCTGCTTGTGCACTACATACTTTCTATGATGCAGATGACTGTTTAATTTAAAATGCACTTTTTATATGCATTTACGTCCTTGAAATTGTGCAATGTTTTAAAAAATTATTTAAATACCTTGAATCTTTTTTGCGTTTCTTGAAAATGGATTTGTTTTGTGTCCACTTCTTGTGAAGGTATTATGCTGAAAAGATGTTGAGGAGATTGTAATTATTAAAATTTTTTAATGGGTATGTTACCATTGTTTTACTTGTTTAAATGATAGATAGAGTCAGTTTACCTTGTCTTTTGATGGGTTTTGTTGAGTAATACATTTCGCAGGTTTGGATGAACAGGAATTAGTATGTCCTCCTTTTTAGGTGTACTGTTGAGATGAAGAACATTTTTAAAATTATTTGTGTTAATCTATCCAACATAAAATTTATATTACATTTATGTTTTAGGTTATAACTTTACAAATAAACACCATCCAGCACTTTTCAAGAGCCAAACACCTGTCGGATTTGGAATAATTAATTTGACCCTCACCATCATCCAGCACTTTCCCTGTAGCAAACACCTGTCGTATTTAGAATAGTATTTTTTACCCCCATCACCATCCAGCACTTTCCCTGTGACAAACACCTGTCAGAGTTGGATTAGTAAATTTGACCCCCAGCACCATCCAGCACTTTCCCAACACATCTTGGTTTTAAAATAGTAATTTTAACCCCCTCAACCTTCAAGCACTTTCCCTGAGGCCAAGACTTGTCAGAGTTGGATTATTATTTTTGACACCCACCACCATCCTGCACTTTCCCTGAGGTAAACACATGTTCGATTTTGAATAGTAAATTATAAAACCAATACCATCCAGCATTTTCCCTGTAGCAAACACCTGTCAGTGTAGGAATAGTATATTTGTCCTCCACCACCATCCAGTACTTTCCCTGTGGCCAACACCTGTCGGAGTTAGAATAGTAATTTTTACCCCCAACACCATCCAGTACTTTCCCTGATAAAAATACATCTCGGAGTTATAATACATTTTTAAACCCCACCACCTTCCTGCATTTTCCCTGTGGCAAACACCTGTCAGAGTTGGATTAGTATATTTGAACCCCACCACCATCCTGCACTTTCAATGATGCAAAATCCTGCCGGAATTAGAATAGTAATATTAATAAGCAACACCATCCTTTACTTTCCCTGTGGCAAACACCGCTTGGAGTTGTTATAGTTTTTTTTTTTAAACCAACCACAATCCTGCACTTTCACTTAGGCAAACAGTTGGAGGTTTTTGAATAGTATTTTTTTCACTCACCACTATCCTGACATTTACCAGAGGCCTAATCAGATTGAATTTGAAATAGTTAATTTGCGCCTCAATACCATGCAGCACTTTCCTGAGGCAAACATACTTTGCTTTTGGAACAGTTTTTTTTTTTTAAATACCATCACTTTCCCTGATGGTTTAAATCAGATTTATTATTCCAATATCAAGTTAAATATTTATTAAAGAGGAAAACTTCAGTTGATTTTGAAAAACACTTTTTAGTCACCCGCCTGCTTTCTGTACTTTCAAGGGACTTGTACGTTGCTTTTATAAAATATCATATATAAAAAATGTTGTTTTATTATAACCATTCTTAAATAAATTCTATTTTTTATAAGTATTCATAACCATTTCTATTTTGTTTAACTTACTGATTAATGTTTTTTTCCGGCTACTCCTTTTTAATTCTCTTGGCTTTCACTTTAAAAAACTGAAAATCCTGTTTATTAAAGAATAAAACTGTATTAATTATTTTTATGAATTATTTGTACTCATTTCTCACATATGTTTTGTTATATTCCTGTTAGTGTCACTTACTTTAGACTGTAGATTGCACTGTTTATCTGTTGAACGGGTCGTTGTCGCTCTCCTTTTCAAAATGCGTGTGGACACTGTGAAAGTCAGATCTCCACTGTTCTCAAAATGGTGGACGGCTCATTTTATATGAATTTGTGGGGTAAACATAAATTTAAAACAAAATATGTTTCGAAAATGGCATTTTTACGCGATTTAATTGCTGACAAAATGTTTAATTAAATTGATATGTTTTAAAATCAAGTTTATTGCGATAACTACTGGAATGTCAGCCATTTTGTGCTGTTGACGGATGATTTACATTCATAAAAATAGTGGAAGGACTCTCGTTTTTGTGTGTGTTAAAATGGTGCATGAAATATATTTCATTTATAAATGTGTTTAAAGTTATAATTAATATTTTACTGGTTTTTCTTTATATATACGTTATCTCTCTTAATATTTATCGTTTTTTTCCTTCACATTTTTAAAAGTGCGGATGTATTAATTTAAATTTCAGAGTATTAATTGTAATACTTGAGTATTAATTATAATACATGAGTATTAATTTTAATACCCGTAATTTAATACACTCCCCCACCCAAAACCCCTATTTCCCTTGCATCCCGTCCCAGGGGATAGGTTACTTTTTAATTTAAAATAAATATTTGTTATTTAAAAAATGCGTTGTAAAACTATGCATGGTATTTGGATCTGCTGTAATGTCATATTTATTGTATTTCTATACACATGCGTAGTAATGGTATGCGTACTAAAAACATGAGTTGTAATAGTATTTGCGAAGTAAAAACTGCGTTGTAAAAGCATGCGTTATATTGCTTTTCGTGTAACGTCATATATTCAGCCTGGCTGATGAGGGCTGTTAGCCCGAAACTGGTCCCAGGATGCTTGTTTCCGGTCCAGGGAAGACATGGCTTGGCAGTTCGGGCTGGACTGTTCCCATGAGGCACAGGGTCAAGACTGATTTGTATATAGCTTTGTCTGAACTGGGGTGGCGAAGTGAGCTAAAGAACGATGATGGATTCAACTCAGATCTGTGACTGGGCGTGAGTGTCTCAAAAGTTTCAGCGCTCCGTCCATCATCTCCTTGTGTTTGCTTTGTTTGCCCTAAGTTGGCAGGGTATGCCCAGACGTGGGTCCCTTGCTCACTTTGCCACTGGATTCAAGCTAGCCTGGCTGATGAGGGCTGTTAGCCTGAAACCGGTCCCAGGATGCTTGTTTCCGGTCCAGGGAAGACATGGCTTGGCAGTTCGGGCTGGACTGTTCCCATGAGGCACAGGGTCAAGACTGATTTGCATATAGCTTTGTCTTAACTGGGGTGGCGAAGTGAGCTAAAGAACGATGATGGATTCAACCCAGATCTGTGACTGGCGGTGAGTGTCTGAAAAGTTTCAGTGCTCCGTCCATCATCTCCTTGTGTTTGAAAACCCTAGTACACCCTAGATGCTGGGTTCTTAACAAACAGTATTTACAGGAGGAAGGATGGGTTCAATTTTGTAAAGACAAGATAAAGGAGTTCTTGATAATAAACCACGGGACCACTTAAAGGCATACATCAGAGGGTTGGGGATAGACAAAGATGGAGAAAACATAAAAAAGGATAAAATACAAAAGCAAACCTTGGAAAGAAATGTTCAGCAAAGCTATGAAAGTTTTTTTTAAGAAACCCATCTTTGTTAAATAAAAGAAAATTGGCTAAAACTAAACAGACGTTCTGTGAGGTGTATTACGTAAAATACGAAGTGTTAACTCATGCCTACACATACTAAGGGCATCATTAGGATGGCGGGCGGACTTTGTCCGCCCGCCATCCCGACGTACAAAGGGACCGCCCGCCATAAGTGTGGCGGTTCCGTGGGGGTAATTAGGATGCGCCCGCCACACTGGCGGGCGCATCCTGCATTTTGAACATTGCGGCGGGCGGTGCATTCAGCACCGCCCGCCGCAATGCCAAAAATGCATGTTGTGCATTTGTATGCACAACGTGGCAGGCACCGTGCATTGCCTGCCATGTTGTGCATGCAAATGCAGGGGGGTACCATAGGTACCCCCCATGTACATCCCCCGCCCCCCAGAATCCCTGGGGGCCCACTACGGGCCCCCAATGTAAAATACTGCATGCCTTTCCGTGGCGGCAAATCCCTGCATGCATCCTGATATGGATGGCGGTGTCTAACAGACACCGCCACCATATTAAAAGCTTTTCCGCCCGGTCGACTCATCGACCGGGCGGAAAACCGGCGGACAGTCTTTCCGTCCACCGGGGTCCCCCCGCCATAGTAATATGGTGGGGGAATTGGCATGCGGGCGGGAGAGAATGTCGGGCGGATCGCCACCGTCATGCGGCCGGTGGCGATCCGCCCGACATTCTAATGGGCCCCCTAAGTGTACGAGGAGAGCAACTTCACTAGGAGGTTCTTAGCTTGGCAGGCCCGTGAACAAGCTGCCATTAATCGGATTGATGTTTTGAAATGCTCTGCCACTGGCAATAGGAGTAAGGATTTGGCGAGGGTGGGGGAAATTATGTTGGATCATTACAGATGGATCTGTACACAAAACCAATTAGTTGATAAAGAATCTCTTGAAAAGTTTTTAGCGGAACATAATATCCCGGTGCTATCTAAAGATGAAAGGGTGAATATTACGTAACCCTTTTCTAAAGAAGAACTGTTTGAGGTAATTAAGAATCTCCCCAACTGTAAAGCCTGTGGGCCAGATAGCTTCCCGGCAGAATTTAAAAAAACTTTTGTAGAAGTCTTAGCCAAAAGTTTTTTATTGGTCACCAATACAATGCTGGAGGGAGGACCTTTATCGGCTTAATTTCATAAGTGCAATGTGGGAAGCTTTTTAAAAAAGGGGAAGGACGTTGAGGACCCAAATTCGTATTGCCCAATCACATTATTAAATACTGATCTTAAAAACATCACAAAACTTTTATTAATAGATTTAACTTAATAGCATCAAAGCTAATCCATTTAGACCAGAATGGTTTTATTGCTGGGAGGCAGTTGGGGATAAACACATTATCTGGCCGAAGCATTAGATTATTTTGCGGGTAACGATACACCTGCCTTAGTGCTTCTGTTAGATGCAGGGAAAGCATTCGACCTCGTGGTCTGTGAAACTTTAGTCTGTATTTTGTCCTGATTCGGTATTCCTCCCCAGATCACGGGGTTGATACAAATGATGTTTTGTAATGCAGAAGCCAGTAGTATTGTAAATGCAGCAGAGGTGGGGAAAATACAGGTTATGCCCTGAACCCGACAGGGCTGTCTGTTATCCCCTATTTTATTTGTCTTCTTTATCGAACCATTGATAATAGCGATTAGAGAAAATATCGACATTCGCACCCCTCTGTCACAGATGGGCAAGATAAAGCTATATGCCGACGATATTATGTTAATGCACAACATTAGTGATGGTGCCCAGGAGAAGGTATTTGAGACTTTTGCACAGTATGAGAGATTGGGAGGCTATAAAAACAACAAGAAAAAAACTGAAATAATATTATGTGAATTTAACCCAGAGGTTTTGCATCCAGATATAGCCTCGTGCGTGAACTCGCACCCAATATGATATCTCGGTATTAGGTACTCATCACAGGTTGAGGAGCTATATGATCTTAATTTTTTCCCACTTCTTTTAAAAGTGCAAGATCTATTTGCAGGCTGGAACTCTCTCCCGTTGACCATTCTGGGGAGGGCCATTTTGATTAAAATGTCTATTCTCCCTTTGTTTAATTTTTTGTTTTTGGCTATCCCATGTGTTTTAACTACATCCTTTTTTAAAAAGGGGGTGGAGTCTATGTTTATGTCTTTTATCTTGCAAAAAAAAAATAGCCAGAGTAGCACTTAGCACTATTATACGAAGGGTTGGATAAAGGTGGATTGGCGCTCCCCAATTCTTAGGGATTATTATTTTGCCTACTTTGCACAGTACATGTCCAGGTGTAAAGCAAAGCTCCACATGGGAATATTTCTGAACTGTTTTATGCAGCTGATTTGCACAGAACATCATATAGGCAATGTGTTAAAAATTGTGAAGTCACCCAAAAGAGTCTGATATAAGAGTGTGCAGTGGTTTCTTCGGAAACGTAGGGATTTTTTTAGGAGATATGCTAATCCCTATATTAATGCTGCAACACCCTTGTCAGAACTCGTTATGGAGTCAGGAGTCAAATTGGCACCAGAAATCGTTCAAAAATGGGCAAAAGTAGGGTTTAGGAAGATATCAGACTTCCTCCGGGCGGAGAGATGGCTTAATATTTCAGAAATCCATGAGTTAACTCAAAACAATTTTCTGCTCCTCGGCCCATATAGAATGTTGTATAATGTATTCAGCAATCTGGAATTGGGCCATATAAACTGTAGTAAAAATATGGTACTCACACTATTCAACGCCAACAAAGATAAAAGGCTTGGGGAATGGAAAAGATTGTTTGCTTCTATAAAAAGTCGGGATCTCACCCAAAAAGCAATTAAAAAATGGGAAAAATATGAAGGCTTGGAATTAACAACAATGATGTGGGATGAAGTCAATAAAGCAACTTTTAGCATGTTAAGAGGAGCCAATTGGCATCAGATGTTATTCTTTAGTAAATGGCTGTTATATAGAACACCACAGTCACTGTTTTCATTGTCTTGATGGGCCTGTGGGCAACTGGGTGCATATAATTGATCAGTGTCCTCTTATCCAAGGATTATGGAATTCAATATTTCAATATTTGGAGACCGAATGGCAAGTCAGACTGGTTTTTAGTACCTGGCTGAGAGTCTTGGGGTACGATCCTGCCCTCGGCCTGATCATTAAATGGGCAAAATTATTATAAGTTGCAATGGCTGTGGCCAGATGCCTCCTGCTTCAAAAATGGCGGACACTGCAGGTACCAACAATAGGGGATAGGTTGCAAAAAATGAAGCAAATTAGAAACAAAGAACGCTTATATACAATGCGAAATGGAGGAATCAAGAAATTTGATAAATTATGGGGAGGAGTGAAAATAAGGATCAGAGCAGATGACTGCATTGCCTTATTGCTAGTCGCTCATTTAGCTCTGGATGCATTTTATGCACTTGTAATCACTTATCTTAGGGAGTAGCTAGAGCTATTTATTTTGTGTTTTTATCCTATGTGGAGTTTTAGCTAGTACTATTCTCTTAATCGACCTGGGATGCATTTGATTATGTAATATGTATTTATTGATGACTGGAGCATGAACAATATTTATGAATATTTATAAATTGATGTATTGGTAAGCAATATTTTGGATCTCAATAAAAAATATATAAAAAAAAAGTCTTCTAAGTTAGAGCCAATGATTTAAGCCTGTTTGAGATCTAAATGCTGACTTGGGGGCCGATTCCGATTCGGGCCGGAAATCTCTCCGACCGAGCCGGACCCGGAGAGATTTCTGACCGAATCGGACCCGTGCAGCCCGACCGAACGAGTACGATGCGCACATATGCCATCGGACTCGAGTCGGTCGGACTCCCATTGAAGTCAATGGGAGCCGGTCGTACAATGCGTACGCGGGCTCCCATTGACTCAATGGGTGCGAGGTGGACAAGGGCGCCCCCTACAGCATGTACGCGGCAAAGCGACTCGTGCCGTACACGCACAGGTAGGGGGGACCCATGGGTCCCCCCTGTGTGCGACTCGCGCGGCTACGCGTACAGGGGGGTCCGACACGGTCCCCCAAAGTACGGCTCCAACTGCTCTTTCGAGCCGGAGTGCGCGGCTCGGTCGGACTGCTCGCGGCGCGCATCGTACTTACCCGGCCGGGGAACGTCTCCATTGCGCGGTGCGAGTCGAGTCTGAGCAAGTCGGTCGGTGCGGTTAGACCCGGGTACGAGTCGATCGGAGCGGTCGGGACGCCCGGATGAGTCGGTCGGCGATTTTGCATCGTACTCGCTCGCCCGGACGCGCGTACGAATCGGTCGGGCAATAGGGCTCTGAATCGGATCCGGTTAAGCCGAATCCGATTCGGAGCCCTACCGGCCGAGATCGGAATCGGCCCCTTAGTGTTGCTGTTTCTGTGACGTTTTGCTGAACGTCTCCCTTTGATAGCAAGTCTTTTTTGATGTTTCCTCCAACCAAATGTTAAAAGTTCTTGGATTGTTTTTTCTCAGTTGGTGAATAATTTTGCACAACTATAGAATCCATTTACCTTAACGTTAGTGGTTTCAAACTTTTGCTCAGCGATGGTTCCCTAAAAAAGATTGTGCAACTATATATCCATGAATGGGTTGATCAATAACCTTGATTTCTTAATATATTACACCAAGAGCTTTCCCAAAGTTCCAATGATTATACAGTCTTTATCTGGGGACCATTCTGGAACCCTAAGATTCTTTTATGAATTGCGGATCCCTCCTGCACACTGCACTATGTCCCAGGATGCATTCCATCCAGGTTTATATTTTGTTTTTCAGAGTTTCTTACAGTTTTTTTTCCATTATGAGGTGGCCATATATATCATTTGGATCTAAAAGTTTTACAGCCTTGTATAGTCTGTTTCTGTGGAATGCTAGAGAAGCCTGTCATCTTTTATTTCCAATACCTATCCAAATGAGCCATTGATTATTGGAGAATTAACCCAGGGTGTCTCTGCTTCCTCTTTATCTATGGTTGTCATTTTCCTAGTTTATTCTTTTGTTCAATCCTTGTTCATGCTGTAGTGTTGTGGATGGTTACTCTAGATATTTTTTTTTAAGTGAGATTACATTTTTTTTGTTATGGTCCGGATTATTGTGCTCTTCTGGTCTCATGGAAGTTCCTAGACGAAACATCAAAATCTGTGTTTCTCTTGGGTCATTTAATTCTCTTTGGATTCAAAATGTATTGTAGAAAATTGAATCAGTCCATTTAATCCCCCTAGATTTTTGCTTCTGACTATCTGGTTTTGGACCATTACTGTGAGGGAGTCTCACCAACTGAGTTTCACTCATTGTAATTTCTGTGGAAGTAGACTGAAAGTTCTAACCGCCACTGTCTGACGTTTAAGGTAAGGTCCACAGCGGCACAGCTTGGTTAAGAGGCTCTGGGCTAGTTACGCACAGGCACAAGAGAGCAAGCATGTGTGCAGATGTGCCGGTTGATCATATAATACTAGCATCTAGCTCATCCTCGTATCTGCACACAGGTAGCCTGTCACAGAAAATACCCTTTAGGGACTGATGCTAGTTTGGTGTGGGCCTAATAATGTGAGTGGGCATTCATAGTGTAGGTCTGTAGTACTTTACTGAAAAGACTGTGTGCTCACTTCATTATACCTTCTTGGTGAAATCTGCTCCCCCACACAGTTTTGCCATACTTAGTCCCAGAAATACAGCTCAGGTATCAATTTTAGGGTGTTATCAATATAAGAAAAGCCGCCAAGAGGGAATCAGAAAACATGGATGACCGCTACTCACATACATTTTAAACACAAAGAACCCCGAGCTCCTTCACCCTGTTTGTAATTTAGTTGTTACACACCTTATCGGCTATTTGATATCATAAGGGTGTCAGGCCAGCCACCGTCTGGTTCATTTAATTAGTCCAGGTGCTAATATGTATACAGGAGAGACCTCACATAAACAACCAAGATGGCGACAATGAATAGTCATCCAGTGCCACTCATCAAAGGTGTGTTCCTATGATTACAGGGATGAGGGACTGCCCATTTAAATTTTAGTCAACCCAGCTTGGCATCTAGTGAATTCTCAAGGTTCTAGTCAGATATATGTGATTTAGTCATATCATGTCTCTGCTTATATGTCGGTGCACTGTTCACAAAGTTATACATAGTTTCTCTGTCTTACGGCTGTAAGAACTCGAGCTAGAGCATCAGTGTTTTGAATGCCAGCAACTGAGAAACCATATAAAAATTAGATTTTTGAGTTGAATTTATACCCAAATGGACCGATCTGGTAATCTTTTGAGCAAGAAACACATTTTTTTCCATTTTTTTTAAAGAGGAAGACAGTGCCATGGAGACTGGTAGGATATTGTACATATAGTAGCTACTTCCTCTTCCTGTCCTAAGATTCCTCCCTCTGCTTTGTCCAGCCCTTGTTCATTTTCGATTTGGATTTTGAAAGGACACCATCACTGCAATCTCTGCTATATTCACTCGCTTGAAAAATCAAGTAAATTCAATGCTGTACTATGCAAAACATTTGTTGTTTAAGGGAGGGCAGGCACCACGCTTTTTGTTCCTTTTTTGGGTATGTTTGTTTGTTGTTGGATGGCCGAGCATTAGTAGTAGGGTACCTTGTGGGATTAAGCTGCTTTAAGGGATAACGTTTGTGCATTTTTATGATGGAGGAGGACTGTCATTTTAAATACATTTTCTCCATTTCCTTGTGTTTTATTGTGAATTTTACCCAGTGTTGAAAATCATTTTAGAGTGTTGTTGTTATAGTATTTGGGGTCGAGTCCTACAGTAGGTGGTGGGTGTATTTTGTAATATGTTTCTAATTTTCTCACTTCTGTGTTGCTATATTTCCTATTTTATTTATTTATTGGTTCAACTGACAGCCTTCAAAGATTTTAAGAACATTCACTATCAAAACAACTCAATAAAAACATGTGCACAGCAATCTATCAATAAATTATTCTGAAACATTAAAATGCAAGTAAAATAAAGTGCAAAAAATGCGCCTTTTCATCAAAGCATGCAACCTGAGAAAAAGAGCATGTTTAAATTCTTCAGATACAGGAAAGTGCGAGTGCAGTAAAATTTGTGCACATTACCACCAAAGGCGACATCCTAAATTTGAGAAAAACATATGCATCACTATCAACTAAGAACATTTGGGAATTATCTTCTTTTCAGATATAAACAATCTGCCAAACCACCTAGGGATAAAAAGTGCAGTGCATAAAAATAGTGCAAAATTGTGCAATTTATGCATAAAATAGCAGCGTATTCCATTATTGGAAACAACCAGGTTCATGGACCCTACCTACTTAAACATAATTCTAGAGTGGAGGGCAACTCTCTCAGGTGAGGCCACGTTAACCCATAAATATGACGCTGCGGAGGTGACCACACACATATCATCTGGTTTAATACATAACACCATTGCTAGTTTAACACATTTGACCCCATAGTATTTAAAAAGGGGGAGGGGCCAACTCCGCCAGGCGGCTACATAATTTTGTACACAACAGAATAAAATGGGTTAGATTGTCCAGACCACCGATGCTACGATCACAGCGGTCGTACCTACCATCAAGTATATGTCTACGTATAAGAAAATCCGTGGTCAGAAGGATACCTAGCCAAAATGTTAAGTACAATGTTCGCTTTAATTCAGGGAATAGCATGTCTAGATATTTTGGACATGAGAGGCTGTAGATGTTACTGAAATAATTGCTCTTAAGAGATCGCGGCTTCAAGTCCCAGCATTTTATTATCTGTGTGTTTTCATGATACTGTTCTTTAATCAAATCTGCAGTATCATGTCTAATGCTATCAGGAGCTTCCCAAGGAAGACAACAACTGTAGCTCCTTTAAACATTTTTGTACATGTGATGACCATGTATGGTCCCGGCAGGAGCAGCTAGCTGTGACTTCTTCTAGAGTTTCTAAGTAAACTGCGGCCTTAGGGTTTCTTACCAGTGTAACCCAGTAAAGAATTGACCCGAGGGTAATGATTTCTGATGTAGGGGTAACTTTAAGCTACACATACAGTGATGCTAGAGGGGTACCTGGCCCAAGGCCCAGCAAAGTTCGGAGGAAATTATTCTCAGCTACTTGGAGTGGTGAGACATTCCCAAACCTCCATAGTTCCATACTATACAGTGCAGCCGCCACTGCCCTCTGCTTATATATTTGAAAATAACACCGCTATATGGTTATAATCAAATTAGAGGTTAGATGATGGCCTTGTATTAAAAGCAAAATGTAGGACTTGTAGTCTGCAAGTGCCTGTTTGGTGAGAGGGCTGAGGTGGCCCCTGGAGTCCAGGACCATGTAGTCAGACATGTTCCTAGTTCGCAGCTACCTACTTCCTTATTTGCTTACCCACCATGTTGTGTGAGTTTGTGTATGTGTGGCATGGTTGATATTGTATTTCACTTTTTTTCTGCAACTTTTAAAAGTATTTTGGACAGGTAATTGGTGAGCCTTGGGCTCTTTGTGGTTGAGGAATTTTTAAAGTTTATTTCTGATCTTACTGATTTACCAGTGATGGGTGAAGGGCAGTCCCATGTGTGGGACTAAATAAATTGTGTGTATATCTGTGCAATATTTCCCTCTCATGCTAAAAGATGTATTTTTGATGGGATAGAAGGTGCTCCAAGTAGAATAGAACAACTTGTTATTTGTTCTATGTGTCTTCTTCATTGCTGACCATGCAGCGGTGGCCATTTTATGTATGCAATGTGTGTGCCTTACATAGGCTGCCATTTTATCTTTGCTCTTTATGCCTCCTTCTTTGCAGGCCAGGTGGCAACCACTATTTTGTGAGGCCAGTGAGTGAGAGTCTTTGCTGCCATTTTCTGTTTGTTTTCAATGCATCCTGCAGTGGCAATGTGCTGAATGAGCTAGCCACTACCCTTCTGTGCTGCTAGTGCCAGTGTGTGTTTCAATCCTTTAATACTACTTTTAAAAGCAAATTTGTAACAACATTAATAGAAGAGACCCATGACATTTTTGTTAATTTTTTTCTTTTTTCCTGTTATATTTATTTGTGCTTGTTGCTGATAGTAGTACGCACTGTCGTTTTTTATTAATTATTTTTCGATTTATGACTGGCTCCCTTTGCCTCTGAAAGGGTTCCAATGGGTTCTTGAGGGGTGGCAGCAATTGTTTAATTAATTTATTCAATGTTTCCTGTTTTCCATAGAGTCCCCATGGGCCCTGGATGGGCACTAACAATTATTTAATCAATTAACTTAATTTCTTGCCTGCCCTCTCATAGAATCCTCATGGGCCCTGAAGGAGTACCGGCAACTATTTTATTAATGTATTTTATTTTTACCTGCCATCATACCTCCCAAAGGGGATCCATGGGCTCTGGAGAGACACCAGAAATGATGCTATCAATGTATTCGATATTATTCTGCCCACCTTGCTTTCATAAGAGTTCCCTTGAGTTCCGGAGAGCATCAGCTATTTTTTATAAATGTATTCCATTTTTGCATGCCTCCCTCTGCCTTCCACAAGGCACAATGGGCCATGAATGGGCACAAGCAATGATTTTATTAAAATTCAATCCTTTTTTGCCTGCCCTCCCCCTGCCTCCCATATGGGTTCCTTTGCCATGGAAGGACACCAACATTTATGTTGTTAACTTATTCAATGTGCGCCTCCAAACTGCTCCCACAGAGTCCCTTTGGTCCTAGAGATGCACCAGCAATCATTAAACTCAGTTATGTGATTTGTGCCTGTTTCCCCACCACACCACCCATAGGGTCCCCTTGGGCCCTGGAGGGGCACCAGCAATAACTTTATTAATTTATTCAAATTTGGCTTCACCCCCCCCCCCAATCTGCCCTATCCTGCCATATGAACCCCAATGGGCCCTCAGGGCAGCTGGCTAGATTTTTCTGTGTAATGTTTAGCGAGAAATAGTTAATGCATGGGTACACTGCTGTTAAGCATTGATGATGATGATGATGATGACGTGTTACATTGGCTAGATTTCACAAGTCTCACTGACTTCCTGCTTTATTTTTGTCTACAGGCTCACAAGACATCATCTCACACACAATACAGAAATGGAGAGAAATCTGAGAATTAGTTGACAGAGGGTCCTCAGCTAAGAGCTTCTGTTTGTGGTAAGTGCGAACCCATAAAAGAAAATGGCCCTAAAGAAGGAGGTTCCTTACAAGATAGTATCTAGTAAGGAGGAGAAGAAGACTGTTGCCATCAGTGACATTAAGCCCTGCTCATTGTTCCATAAATGGAACATACCTGCTCCAGCTGGAAGGCAGGAAGAGGCTGAGAGGATGATCACCCCTTTTCTACTATCAATGGCTCCTCCGCCACTGAAAACCTAAGCCTATGTCTCGGAGCTGCAGTGACTGTAGTCATGGAGAGAAGTAAATCTGAATTAGAATTGTCTGAACAGTCAATTGAATCTTCACATGAAAGCCAACAACAGGAACCACAGCCTGCAAAACCTAACCTTCCGGAAGTAGGAGCAGAGCAGGAAGTTAAGACTGTTGCAGGATGTTGTTGTGGCTGATGTTCCATCGGGCACATCAGCAACACGATCTCTAGCAAGGAAATGATAGAGCACTCCCACATCTTCTTCAAGCCACCCTTCGGATGATTTGGATAGAGATTAAAATCCATCCGAGACCCATCACGAGAAACAAGGGAAAAGAAAGACTCCTGACAGCCTTGGAAGTGAGGAAGGTGATCATGAGCCAAAACATTTTAGACTGGAATGTGACACAGTGTAAGAAGAGCTAACCTCTATTCAACCTGCTCTTAGTCATATCCTTCTACCACCACCACCTGCTTCAATATTTTGGAGGCCCCAAAAAACTGCAGCAAACACCACCCAACCTGTATTTATAGCCAGTCCTGAAGAAAGGCCAACACAACTCCTTAGTTTCACCTCAACAAGTTTTCAGTCTTGGACATCATAACAAAGATCTCCTCTCCACTTTGGGACTTCTTTACCCTCAGGCAAATGAGAAACACATTGGCATGGTAAACCAGGTAGTCATTAAGGTACCAGGGGATAAATGGTCCATCTAAAAAATTAGCATGCAATTGTGCAGGAAGATCACCTCAAAAACATAGCTGCTGGAGGTGAGAGAGAAGAAGTTGTTCAATGAGAAGTAGAAGGAAGTGGTGGTGAGGAAGAAGAGGAGCATGTTAGCCACATAAAAGCATCCCTGCCCCTGTGCCACAGAGTATGTAGTCATCACCTGCAGCAACCCCATAATGACACAAGAGATAACGGGATCCTGCTATTGTCATCCAAAAGAGCCCAAGCAGCCAGCCTGTTACCTATAGGCCACTACCAGCAGAGGAATCACAAAGAAGACAGTCACAACAACCAACCATCAGGGCTTTGTTCACCAAGGAGTCACCGTAACACCGAACCAATGAGAAAGTTAATTTATGCAATCTGAAGCTGGCGAAAATGTTAGTGCTTGACCTGCTCCACTTTTCTTTCATAGAAGGAAAAGGGTTTCTTGAAATAATGGAGATCCGCTGCCTAAAATGGAAGGTTCCAAGCCAGACCTATTTTTACACTGCTACTGTGCCAATGCTGCACCATGAAGTGCTGCAATTGGTTGGAGACACTATGAAGGAGAGCCCTGTTCTGCCTATCTACCTCACGACAGATATGCCGGCTAATGGTCAAGCAACAGATTACCTGTGCATTACTGCACACTGGATCTCCTACAAATGAGTGAAATAACTACCAATTGCTGGTCTCATTGATAGTTAACTAAAGTAAAACTGTAACTTGAGCCCTAAAGTAACTATAACTCTCAGCCCTGCAATGCACAGTGTTGTCATAAATGATGTAATTTCATATGTCATCAGTTATGTTATCAATGCTGTCAATGAACATATCATGAGTGAGGTAATACATGAGGGTATCAAGAGTGCATGGCGTGGGTGTGACATATTGTTACTTCAAGCCTCCACTTATAGTTACCTCAGTTAACTATAACTGGTGAATTTCAGTGTATTTTAGTTTAAAATGATATGTTACACTGGCATTGTCACCTAGCTATAAAGTTACTTTAACCTTTTTTTGTGTGAATTTGTAAGGTTTTTTTGAGTACCTAACTTTAGCTGTCACATTAAGTGAATTTCTAGTGCTTCTGTAACGTAAGTCACTGTCAATATATAAAAGGCAGGGCTATTGGTTTTGTCAAGGGGTGTTGGACGTGGCCCCCTCTGCAGGGTCATCCCCAAACATTTTGCCTACACCTCTCCTGTTTTCTGAACCTGTTTCTGTTGGCTTTAGTACTCTGTGCACGTTACCACTGCGAACCAGTGCTAAAGTGCTTGTATGTTCTCCTTTAAACATGGCAACATTGCCTTACACACAATTGGCACATTTAATTTACTTGAAAGTCCCTAGTAACATGGTAATACGTGCACCCAGGGCCTGTTAATTGAATGCTGCTAGTGGGTCTGCTGCAGATATTGTGCCACCGACTTAAGTAGCTTTTTTAAACATGTCTCATGCCTTCCATTGCAGCCTGAGTGTGCATGTGTGCAGGTTTAAGCTGCCATTTCGACCTGGCAAAATAAACCTTTTGCCGGGCCTAAACCTTCCTTTTTAATACAAAAAGTCACCCATAGCGTAGGCCCTAAATAGCCCATAAGTCGGAGTACATTGTATTTGAATAGTTGGACTTGTACTTTTAAGTTTATGTCCTCTGGTAGTGAAAAAATCTCACATTTTGCTTTTCCTATTGCAAGGTCTACCTCTCCCATATGGTAACATTTAGTTGCCTTATTACATTTAAAATGTCATAACTTTTGTTTGCGAGCAAGTAGGAATGTCATGTTTGGTGTTTAAGGAATTGTACTTTAAACCCCTACTTAATGGTAAAGTCAGATTTTGAGTAACAATTTAGAAAATGCCAGTTTTAGAAAGTTGGCATTTTCTTGCCCTAACCATTTGGTACCTGCAACCTGTTACTGGGTCACATGACTAGGTTTAGTTGGCAGTTGACCTTTGTGTATGCCTCCCAGAGAGCCACACAATAGAGGGTCTAATCTTGGTAGGATGGGCCATCCAGGCTTGATGAGTGGGGCAGATCTGTCACATGTCACACTTCAGAGACACTGCTTCAGCTCACACACAAAGGACTTCACACTAGCCTATTGTGCCAGCAGGCAGACTGGGACCAAGACAGGGAGACAATTCTGTAGAGGGAAGACTCCAGACGTTTCTTCCACTTTAAAGTGGACAGAAGGTATAAAAAGTGGACTCTCAGACCCACTCTTCAGTACTCTTCTGGACCTGTGGATACTACAGAGGAAAGAGTGCCCTTCTACCAGAGGACTATTCTGCTTGAGGCCTGCCCTGCTGTCTGAGAAGGAAGACAGGCCCTGCACCCTTCATCCATGGCTGAAATTACTGCATGGGTCAGCTGACTGGCCTCCTGTTCTGAGCTAAAGGGTCATAATGAGCTCCAGAGGTCACCTTGCCACTGCCCAGCTAACCTGCTGCACTGAACCTGCAACTGGATCTGTCTGAGCCCTGCTGGCCTCTGCCAAAGTGAATTCTTGATCATCAAGAGGTACCTCACAGGTCCTGCACTGTTGGTGAAGCATCAGCATCAGTTGAATTCCTTTTAAAAGAATAGGAGAAATCCTGAGGTTTTGGGCTCTTCCGATGAAAAATAGGCCCATTCGTGCAAAGATCTTGCTGCCCACACTGACTGCCAACACGAAGCTTCAGTGAACCACACTCCTCATGCTACAGTGGCTGCCATTGACGACTACCAATGTGAGATCTGCACTTCCTGCTACAGCATCCACAGCCCGTTGTGACCGCCAATGCAAAACTCCAGCAATGGTCATCTGCAACACCTGACAGTATCTTCCCACTACAGCAACAGCCATCTGAGATGCCCGGCCTGCTCTTCACACTACAGCAATGACTATTGGTGAAGCTCTCCCTGCTTTTCACGGCCTTCTCCACGGTGAATGGAATTCTTCATGCTAGACTTTAGAAAGCAACTTTTTCAGCTGGACTAATCTGCTTTCTGTATCCGACCTGCGGTCCATTGTGGTCAGCCTAAACATGTGACTTTCTCACACAACCAAATAACCTTGAGTGGGGCTTTGTGCGTTTAGGTGTTATACATACCTTAAATCTTTAAAATTGCAAATCCTCGGTTCCATTGATTGGAGTTTTGTGATTTTAGTGTCAAATAATTTATTGACATGTAGCCTATTTTTCTAAATTAGTGTCAGATTTTTTTGTGTTGTGTTTTCACTTTATTAATGTTTAAGTGCTGCATAAATACTTTACACACTGCCTTTAAGTTAAGCCTGACTGCGTTTTTTCCAAGATACCAAAGGGTTAAGCACATGTTAATTTAGTGATGTTTGTGGTTCACCCTGAAAAGGATTGTGGCTGATGCTTGAGGAGGGCTCACACTCCCTCAATCAACAAAGCAATTTCTTACAAGGGGTCATTACAATGTCTGTCAATAAAGCATTTGTAGCCAAAACAACATTAAACAAGTGTCAGACTCTTTATTTTACACTCCTCCTGCCACATAATGCAGCCATAAGACCAACCACATAGGGTCCCTGCATTCCCAATCGGAAGAGCAAAATCTCTAGCACTGGAAATGCTTAAAAATATGATCGCATTTTCCTGGGGAACGCAAGAAACAGGGTTATTTTTTTAAGTATTTCACCAGCATTTAAAAAATGTTGTGCTATGCACAGTATTGTCATCAATGATGTCATTTCAGTTGTCATCAGTGATTTTATCAATTATGTCATTGAACATGTCCTGAGCGATATAGTCTGGGAGGTCATAAACGGTGATGGTGGGAGCCACAGTTGTTTCAGGTAACTATATAACTGGGAAATTTCGGTTGTTTTTCAGTTGAAAACATCATGTAAACTGACATAACCTAATGATAATGTCATTTTAACATTTGTTTTTTTTCCAGTAAAGTAATTTATTACCAGACTTAACTATAATGTCACTTGAACCTTTGGGGGCAGATTTACAAGCCCCTTACGACACTTTTGTGCTGCCATTGCGCAGCGGTGGCGTAAACAATGCGGCCAATTTACAACGTGACGCATCTAGGGAGATGCGTCACGTTGTAAAGCCCTGCGTCACATTATACCTGCGTCAGGATAATGTATGCAGGGTGGGCGTTCCCACGCAGAAATGCCTGTAAAAGTGACACAGTGAAATCTACAAGATTTCACTGCTCAAATTCTAGGACGCCACTGCGTCAAAACCTTACGCCTGCTTGAAGCATACGTAAGGAGTGACACAGTACAATAAGTATTGGCCTCAACATGTATTCCTGGAGTTGCGTTGTGCTTGCGACACATCTCCAGCAATGCATGACTTTTGGGCCAACAGATGCGTCTGAATTTTGGACCCATCTGTTAATCCTTGCGCCATGGTGCAACATATTGTAAATACAGTGCATTCATGGTGGCGCAAGGGTATTGCAGGCTGGCGCAGGGAATTTGACGCATCTCTACAGATGCGTCCATTTCTTGTAAATCGGGCCCTTGATTTTTTGTGATTTTTTTTAACGTAAAATAAAGTGTCATTTTAAGTAAAGCAGACCTACTGGCATTGTCAAAGGGTCAGAACATTTATACAGAAGACCTATTGGCGTTATAAAAAAAAACTATAATAATTTACCAATAACTGAAATCCAATGTATTCCTTACAAATACACACATCATAATGTTGAATAATAATTAGTGACACAAAACAATTAAACCAAAGCATTTTTATTCAAAACCCCCATAAATATTTTTGAGTCTTTTTCAACACATTTAGGCCACTAAATGCAACCTTAGGACCAACCACAACTGGTCCCCTGAGGTCCTCCTCCTTGGGCTTGGCTTGCATCCCCACAGCACGCCTGGCCCGAATGGGGGGCAGATCTATCAGGTTTTTGGAACCTCAAGCGTGGAATCAATTACCGGCTGCTCTCAGATCCACAGCTGACCTGATAGTTTTTAGGAAACATTTTAAAATCTGGCTTTTCCAGGGCTAGGCTTGCTTGTTAGGTCCTGTTAGCATGAGTCGATCAGTGGAGGGACACTCTTGTTGAGCAGATATGCGCTCTACAAATGCGTTTCATTAATTTTTCATTCATTCAGGGGTGGGCGGAATTGGCTGAATTTGAATCTGCAGAATTCAGTGGAATTGCATTATAATTCTGCAGAATGTCATGAAGGGGCAGAGTGGGCATTTTGGCTTTATTATCTTAGCGCAAAATGCACCCTCACATCCAAAAATGGGTGTGAGGACGCATTTTGCACTAAGAAATAGCTCTGACAAATACCAGTGATTACTGCAAAGTATGTAAGGGCACCAAGGGGTATGCACTGCAAATGCATTTGTCTTTTGGTTTTACTGTGCATATCCCCCCGTGGCCCTTACTCTGCAGTGATAACTGTAGAGTATGTAACAGCTCCAAGGTGTATGCTGAGCTGTGCATAACCCTCTGCACCCTAACATACTCAAAGTATGTAAGCCTTATATACTCTGAGTATGTTAAGGGTGCTAAGGGGTATGCACTGAAGTGCAGTCAGTGGTTTTTAAACAGGGCCAGAAGATGGAGCTGTCTCACTGTTTAAAAATCACTGCAAATTAAAGTTTAATCTGCAGTGTTATTTAAACATGAAGGTACTGCTCCCTCTTCCATCCCTGTTTAAAAAACAAACACTGCAGATTAATTCTGTCGACGGAGCGGCAGAATTTATTAGCAATTCCGTGGTGCAAGATTAGCACATAACTGCCAAATTCCTCGAATTCTGCAGGCAAAAATTTAAATTTCTGCCCACCCCAAATACAATTTCAGCATGGAGTGTTTTATAGAAGATGGTAAGCTCTCCTGGGATCATGTATTGAATGACTAAGTACACTTACTGCAAGTTTTCTTTTTTACTGTTGCTGGGGGGATGCTGTGCTTCCTGCAGACCCCCTCAGAAATTGAGAAAAAATGGCATTGCTGGTGGGACACCATGGGAAACAAAACATAACTAATAAAAGCCCTCCCAGGGCATAATGGGGTGCTACTGCCAGGAGCAGTGAATATGAAATAAGCGTCTACTCAGCTCATTTGATATTCCTACCTTGCCGAGATTTTTTATTTTTTTTTAAAGCATTTTGTGTGCCTTGGTCCCCCCTGGGGCACTTGGCTAATATTTACAAAGTTGGTGGCCATTGGGGAAGGCCCATGGACCCCGTGGCCCCACCAGCTTCCTGTCATCATCCATCCTCAGAGCTGACAATTCATTTTTGTGTGGGTGGGTATCCCTTCAAGGGCACCCACAATATGTACAGCCATTGGAGGTTCGGGGGGAGGCCCATGGCTTGCATGGCCCCACTGGCTCCCTAGTCAGCATCCTGCTTAGATGCTAGTGTGAGCCGGCTTTGCTACCACCCAGCTGGGAGCAGCTTTTCTTTCTGCTCCCGTCGGGCATGAAGAATGCAGAGATACATTTGTGCTTCAACCTGGCGGGATCCTTTCTGGTCGCGCTGGGTGGGAGCAATGAAGTCGGCAGGATACAACAGTGTCCCAGTGGATTAGGTCTCCGGATACTGTTTTACATCAGGCCCCAGGATATGGGGACCCCAGGGCCATTACGTAGCTATGGGAGGAGGGCTCCTTTCTGCCCTCTTCAAACAAATATGTATCAGACCCTGTAGAATGAGGTTGCATATCATGACTCGGTTAGGGAGGCCTCACTCCCCTTCTACAAATAAATATGGTGTGGGACCAAGGGGATGGAGTCCCTCGGGCTATAACATGGTTTGTGGAAGTGGTGGTCATGTCCCCCTCACCAAATATTCATATTTTTGGACAGATCTCCGGGGATGGGGTCTCCAGGGCGATTGGATGGCTTGAGGAGCAGTGCAAACACACGTCTGTGAGAAGTTGGCCTGGCATATGCTGTCCACTAATTATAGTGGGCACCTTGCACCAGTCCAAACAACCCCTTATTGGAGATAGGTTAAAGACAACCTTATTGAAAGCTATCCTAGTGGTAGCTATGGAGAGCAGCCTTCAGGCTAAGTCTTGAAGGAATGTAAAGCAGCTTGTTTTACCAGTCTATAATCTCTTGAGTGACCAAATGAAAGAGCACCACACCAGGTATATATTCAAAATATATGTATTTATTGCTAAACACACCCCTCTAGTCTCTTTATGAGGCTAGAGTTCGAAGTACATAAGTTATAAGACCTTATATCACAGTAATAGCACAAATACACGTTTGGGCCCTAAGGGCGTACTCAAACCATATACCAATAAAATGGTATGCGAACCACGACTGAACTAGACACTAGGCCTAGAGCCTCTAGAAGTGCTTGGACCACAAGGAACCACCCAAGGTAGTGACACAGGGGACCCACGGGAGACGCGTGCAGTGTAAATACACAACCGCGATACGCCGTTAACTTCTATGGAGAAAGTCGGGATCGGGAAAATAGAGGAAAGGGACACTTAAAAGAGGACTAGGACAAAACCCTTTGAGATCTAGGACTTTGAAGAGTCTCTACCCACGGGAGCACCGGAGTACTCGTGTTACCTCACCCAGGGAAGCCGGGTGCATAGGTGCCTTTCGGGGTCGGGTTTCGTCATCGATTCGAATGGCGATCTGCTGCAAAGTGCTGCTGGCGGCCAAGAGAAAAGTGTCCGGGTGGATCCAAGAGTGGATCGGAGTTCTGGTGAACCTGAAAGCAGAGGGGACAGAGTCTGGGTCACTAGCCAGTGACCAGGGAGGCGATGGACAGATGCCCACCGATGTCGAGTGCTTCAGGTGCGTTGACAGTCGTCTTGACTCTTCAGCCACGAGGTCCGGGAGGCGTTGTCGGCGACCAGGAGCAGGATTCGGGCTGGTGCTCAATGTCTGTCGAGTGCTGAGGTGTCGGCGACCGGATTGGACCCAACAAGCCTTGGCAACGGCAAGTCTTGAGTAAGATGTAGATCGTCGATGGTGCAGACCAGCAAGGTCTGTGGAACTCACCCAGCAAGGGTAAGTGAGGGCAGGCCTGGAGCAACCAGGATGCCAAGTAAGAAAAGGATTGGCCTTCGTTAAGGGGTACTAGCCAACGGGCTAGCGACCGCGAAGGAGCCTCGTGACGCCGCACGTGGAGCTGGCTTACAGGACACTCGTGGAGTGGGGGCCAGTGATCTTCGGTGCAGGTGTTGCTGGAGGTTAGGGCTACTCGGAGCCCAAAGCACGACTTCTTGGGAGACCCAGAAGATGGTGCACTTGCAAATGTGCTCAGTGTCCAGGGGTCACAGTCTCAAGTTACCCACGATAGCCACGGGCCTCAGCTTTGCTGGGGACTCAGGGTAGCCTCGGGGAAGTCTGAGAATCTACCTCTGGTGATGCGATGACTTCGGCGTCCGACGGGAGCTTCAGTAATGCGAACCGGACAGATGCTTCTTTGGTGCCTGCCAAGCAGAGGAGTCACTCCTTGACCCCAAGGGAGATTCTTCAGTCCTCTAATCGTGAGTAGAGCGTCGAAGGTCCAGGATTCAGTTTCAGAGTTTCGTCCAGGTATAATCTAATCTTGCTGTGGCAAGGGTTCCCCATTTTAACCAGTAAAACAGGGAGGGACTAACTCTATGACCCCACCTATCGGAGGGTCAAGGGAGGGGTGGCTACACCCACTTCCCTTTGTCCAGTTTCGCGCCAGAGCAGGGGCAGGTAGCCCCTGAGCTGGTTTGAACTGGCATATGCACAGAGGAGCCTTTTGCTCCCCCAGTGCAGGACTTCAAAGCACTCTAAGAGTGCACCCACCCAGCCCCAATACACATTATCCTGTCTGGGGAGGTGGTCACACCTCCCTGCAACAGGAAACCTATTGTCCAGGCCTCCCCTGCCGGAGTTTCGTCCAGCAGCAGGAGGCCAGACTTGTGTCTGTGACAGCAGCATCCATTTTGTGATGCCAGGGCTTCAGAAAGAAGTTACCGGGTAAGCCAGAGTTAACATGTCTTTCCCTCTAGAAGGGTGGAATGCTACCCCCGCCGCCAGGATTGGCGGGGGGTAGTATTCCAAGATGTTTGACACCAAACACGACATGTTTAGGTGCAGCCATTCCAAAGTTAGCATTTTACCGCGAGGATATAATGCGCTTAAGAGTATATGGTCAGGCTGCACTACAAACAGCATCAGAGATGGTCTCCAAACGCTGCAGAGGGGCCCTGCTCATGCAGGGGCACCTTCTCACATAGGAACCATGCACTCTGCCTTTAGGATTGATAAGGCCTGCCTTAGGAGTGACTTATAGGTTTATATGTGTGTATGTATTTCGTGATATAGGTAACCTATATCACAGTAAGGGGTGCATGCACCACCTTACCCAGGCTGCAGTAGCAGACCTGCGGTGTCAGTTTGGATGGCCTTCCAGGGGTGGCATAATACATGCTGCAGCCCCTGGCAGGCCTCTGAGGTACCTATGCCCTTGGTACATAGTATACCATATACTAGGGACTTAAAAGGGCACTCCAGATTCCAATCAGTGATGTGCCTAAGGCACATGGAAACCTTTTTACAGAGAAAGCAGATAGACTGGGGCCCTGAATAGCAGGATCCCAGTCCAACTAAGTCATAAACCAGCAAAACACCATACAAAAATTGGGGGCAACCATATAGTCAGATTCCACCTTCCTACATAACCCCCCCAAACGAAAGGAGATAAGGCTAACCTTGGCCAGTTGAGCCTTCATTGACTAAGTGGTCATATAAGGAAGCACCTGCACTAGCATGGTTGCCCCCTGTCTTATGGTCCACTAAGCAATCCCTCACCCTAAGGGTATGAGAGGGTCTCCACCATGGGGAATCACTGCCTGTGGTGTGCTTAGGTAAAGTACAAGGCTGGTGAGGTGTCTGAGTAGAGAAGTGAGGCCCTAGGAATGTTGGCCTCAGCTTCCTCAGATCACTGGTCACCATGTATGCCTGTCTTTCCATGACTGAGTTGCACTTTGCTCTAAGGGTCTACAGCTGGGGGTTGGGTCCCTTTGGATGGACTACTGGAGGGACAGGGCAGGTTTGGAACCTTCAGGTCCCAGGTTTGCCCTTGCCTACCAGAGTCCTTCTGGGGGAGGTCCCTACATAAAGGCATGGGGGATCCCTCAGTGTGTAGAGGAGTTTTCACCTGGCTAGGGCTACTAGACTGGGTGCCCCTAATCTGCTGATGGGGGGGTTCCTCTGGACAGGGGGCCCTGGGGGGTCCACTGACCTCTGCAGCCCTGGGCTGGCTGAGGCAGGGTAGAGAGGGGCAGGTTACCTGCTCCAGACTGGGTACCACCTTGGAAGGGTCCTCTGCCATCAGGGGTGTGGCCAGGCCAGGCCTGACTACCTCTGGGGCAGTTCCTTCACTAGGGGTAGGGTCAGTTCCCTGAGGAGGCTGACCCTTACCTACTGTCTGGAGGGAAGAAGACTTTTCTTCAACCCTTGTGCTCTCTTTTGGGGGAGAGTGGGCCATTCTTTCAGGCTCCATCTCTCCAAATTCTTGGGCTGGGGCTGTGGCCATCACAGCCCCACTAACCTTTGCAGGGACGCCCAACATCCTAAGATGGGTTTGGTGTTCAACTTCAGCCCAGGCTGAAATTTCCAAATCATTGCCCATCAGGCAATCTACAGGTAGGGTTGGGGACACTGCCACTCTTTTTGGGCCTGTGACCCCCTCCCAGCTGAGATTGACTATGGCCATGGGGTGATCTGTTCTGACACCATCAATGTTGGTCACCTGGTATTTAAACTCAGGTAAAAGCTGGTGAGGGGGACTAGTTTCCTTGCCACCATGGTGACACTAGCCCCTGTGTCCCTAAATGCCACAGCTTTCTGACCATTAATTATTGGCTCCAATCTGTACCTGCCCAATGCTATGGGACCCATGGTAAAGGTGGCAAATCCTATACCACCATCAGAGTCAGAGGAGTCTGTTGAGGGGTCCCTGTATAAACTAGGGCCCACCTCTGTTCCTCTTGCAAAAGCACCCAACTTTTTGGGTGCACTACTCCCAACTGGAGGATTACTACTGGTAGTACCAGGAGGGGTGGTAGTAGTTGTGGGAGGAACATTTTCTTTATTGCCAATCCTGGGGCAACTGGGATCAGTTTTCCAGTGCCCAGGCTTTTTACAGACATGGCAATAGGGTTTCTTTTCAGGAGAGGAAGGAGTTTGGGACCCACCCCCAGAAGAGGAATTTTGGGGCCCTGTAGGGAACTTATCCTTAGATTTATCCCCACCTTTCTCTTGGGACTTAGTAGAATCTTTCTTCTGGTCACCACCCTGATTTCTAGTTTTTACTCTGGTTCTGACCCATTTGTCTGCCTTCTTTCCCAATTCTTGGGGAGAGGTCAGATCAGAGTCCACCAGATACTGGTGCAAAAGCTGGTTTTGACAATTATTAAGGATCTGCTCCCTCATAATCAAATTGTACAATCCTAAAAAGTCATGCACTTTGTTGCCATGTATCCAACCTTCCAGAGCCTTTGTAGCACAATCTACAAAATCAACCCAGTCTTGAGTCTGAGCTTTTGGGTGTCTCTGAACTTCAACCTATACTGTTCAGTGGTTAGGCCAAACCCATCTATCAGAGCACTCTTCAAGACTGTGTAATTGTCAGCATCCTCTTCTCTTACAGTGAGGAGCTTGTCTCTACCTTTGTCTGCAAAGGAGAGCCACAAGATTGCTGTCCACTGCCTCTGGGGGACCTTCTGAACTTTACAGGCCCTCTCCAGTGCAGTTATCCATTTGTGGATGTCATCCCCACTCTGGTAGGGAGGGACAATCTTGTTTAGGTTTCTATGGTCATAAGACCTTTCCCTATCTCTAGGGATATTGCTGCCACCATGGGACTCTAGTCCCAACTTTCTTCTCTCTCTAAGGAGATCTAGGGATTCCCTATCTAAAGCCAATTGCTTTTTTCTGATCTCCAGCTGAGTTTCCTCATACTGGACCAGTCTGGTTCTCCTCTCATGAGAGGATTCCCTCCTGTGAGATGAGACAGAGCTCCCTATAGAGGTGCCAGAGTGGTTAGACTCCTGAGAAGGAGATCTAGACTTCCTGGGCACACTCTTAATCCTTCCTGGGGGGACAAAGAGGGCATCATCTTGATCATCCTTATCATCATCCACAGGAGGGATTGGGTTTTCCAGGTCAGGGTCATTGTCACCCTCCTGGCCAGTTTCAGAGGGGGGCTGGGGGTACTGGTACCCCTGGCCTCGTCCTCTTCGTCTGCCCCACCCTCAGCTCCTACCCCTTCAGTCCCTACAGGCTTACTAAGGTCATAAGCCACCAACAACTCCTTGAGGTGTTGGGTGGTGGGGCTTTGGCCTGTCCTTATTTTTCTCAAGTTACATAAAGCTCTCAATTCCAAGAATGGGAGTGTATCATACTTGGAGGGTGGAAGCTCAATGGCTTCCTGCAAGGATTCTTTGGATCCTGCCCTTAAAGACATTACTAGTGTGGTGTGGTGTATGCACTACCTACTCTAGTGTGGCCTACTAAACTCTCTTGAGTTGTAGAAAGGGTTGTGCTATCCCTTAACACACAACTCTAAGTTCAGTAGAACTTACTGTATTCTAAGCTTAAATTATATGTACCTTAGGTACCTTTAGTGGTTTTCAGTTGATCAATTCAATTGAGATTATCTGGTAAAACAATAGCAAGCTGGAATCCCACACGCTGCACACCAATGTGAGAAGTTGGCCTGGCATATGCTGTCCACTAATTATAGTGGGCACCTTGCACCAGTCCAAACAACCCCTTATTGGAGATAGGTTAAAGACAACCTTTATTGAAAGCTATCCTAGTGGTAGCTATGGAGAGCAGCCTTCAGGCTAAGTCTTGAAGGAATGTAAAGCAGCTTGTTTTACCAGTCTATAATCTCTTGAGTGACCAAATGAAAGAGCACCACACCAGGTATATATTCAAAATATATGTATTTATTGCTAAACACACCCCTCTAGTCTCTTTATGAGGCTAGAGTTCGAAGTACATAAGTTATAAGGTATTAAATCACAGTAATAGCACAAATACACGTTTGGGCCCTAGGGGCGTACCAAACCATATACCAATAAAGTGGTATGCGAACCACGACTGAACTAGACACTAGGCCTAGAGCCTCTAGAAGTGCTTGGACCACAAGGAACCACCCAAGGTAGTGACACAGGGGACCCACGGGAGACGCGTGCAGTGTAAATACACAACCGCGATACGCCGTTAACTTCTTTGGAGAAAGTCGGGATCGGGAAAATAGAGGAAAGGGACACTTAAAGAGGACTAGGACAAAACCCTTTGAAATCTAGGACTTTGAAGAGTCTCTACCCACGGGAGCACCGGAGTACTCGTGTTACCTCACCCAGGGAAGCCGGGTGCATAGGTGCCTTTCGGGGTCGGGTTTCGTCGTCGATTCGAATGGCGATCTGCTGCAAAGTGCTGCTGGCGGCCAAGAGAAAAGTGTCCGGGTGGATCCAAGAGTGGATCGGAGTTCTGGTGAACCTGAAAGCAGAGGGGACAGAGTCTGGGTCACTAGCCAGTGACCAGGAAGGCGATGGACAGATGCCCACCGATGTCGAGTGCTTCAGGTGCGTTGACGGTCATCTTGACTCTTCAGCCACGAGGTCCGGGAGGCGTTGTCGGCGACCAGTAGCAGGATTCGGGCTGATACATAATGTCTGTCGAGTGCTGAGGTGTCGGCGACCGGATTGGACCCAACAAGCCTTGGCAACGGCAAGTCTCGATTAAGATGTAGATCCTCGATGGTGCAGACCAGCAAGGTCTGTGGAACTCACCCAGCAAGGGTAAGTGAGGGCAGACCTGGAGCAACCAGGATGCCAAGTAAGAAAAGGATTGGCCTTCGTTAAGGGCTACTAGCCAACGGGCTAGCGTCCGCGAAGGAGCCTCGTGACGCCGCACGTGGAGCTGGCTTACAGGACACTCGTGGAGTGGGGGCCAGTGATCTTCAGTGCAGGTGGTGCTGGAGGCTAGGGCTAGTCGGAGCCCAAAGCACGACTTCTTGGGAGACCCAGAAGAGGATGCACTTGCAAATGTGCTCGTTGTCCAGGGGTCACGGTCTCAAGTCACCCACAATAGCCACGGGCCTCAGCTTTGTTGGGGACTCAGGGTAGCCTCGGGAAGTCTGAGAATCCACCTCTGGTGATGCGATGACTTCGGCGTCCGACAGGAGCTTCAGAAATGCGAACCGGACAGATGCTTCTTTGGTGCCTGCCAAGCAGGGAGTCACTCCTTGACCCCAAGGGAGATTCTTCAGTCCTCTAATCTTGTCGTAGAGCGTCGAAGGTCCAGGATTCAGTTTCAGAGTTTCGTCCAGGTATAATCTAATCTTGCTGTGGCAAGGGTTCCCCATTTTAACCAGTAACAGGGAGGGACTAACTCTATGACCCCACCTATGGGAGGTTCAAGGGAGGGGGTGGCTACACCCACTTCCCTTTGTCCAGTTTCGCGCCAGAGCAGGGGCAGGTAGCCCCTGAGCTGGTTTGAACTGGCATATGCACAGAGGAGCCTTTTGCTCCCCCAGTGCAGGGCTTCAAAGCACTCTAAGAGTGCACCCACCCAGCCCCAATACACATTATCCTGTCTGGGGAGGTGGTCACACCTCCCTGCAACAGGAAACCTATTGTCCAGGCCTCCCCTGCCGGAGTTTCGTCCAGCAGCAGGAGGCCAGACTTGTGTCTGTGGCAGCAGCATCCATTTTGTGATGCCAGGGCTTCAGAAAGAAGTTACCGGGTAAGCCAGAGTTAACATGTCTTTCCCTCTAGAAGGGTGGAATGCTACCCCCGCCGCCAGGATTGGCAGGGGGGTAGTATTCCAAGGTGTTTGACACCAAACACGACATGTTTAGGTGCAGCCATTCCAAAGTTAGCATTTTACCGCGAGGATATAATGTGCTTAAGAGTATATGGTCAGGCTGCACTACAAACAGCATCAGAGATGGTCTCCGAATGCTGCAGAGGGGCCCTGCTCATGCAGGGGCACCCTCTCACATAGGAACCATGCACTCTGCCTTTAGGATTGATAAGGCCTGCCTTAGGAGTGACTTGTAGGTTTATATGTGTGTATGTATTTAGTGATATAGGTAACCTATATCACAGTAAGGGGTGCATGCACCACCTTACCCAGGCTGCAGTAGCAGACCTGTGGTGTCAGTTTGGATGGCCTTCCAGGGGTGGCATAATACATGCTGCAGCCCCTGGCAGGCCTCTGAGGTACCTATGCCCTGGGTACATAGTATACCATATACTAGGGACTTATAAGGGCACTCCAGATTCCAATCAGAGATGTGCCTAAGGCACATGGAAACCTTTTTACAGAGAAAGCAGATAGACTGGGGCCCTGAATAGCAGGATCCCAGTCCAACTAAGTCATAAACCAGCAAAACACCATAAAAAAAGTGGGGGCAACCATATAGTCAGATTCCACCTACCTACAGAATTCACTGCCAAAATCTTGTATCTTCTTAGTATAATATTCTTGACCGGTATTCAGATGCTGGTATCTGTACAGGTCGGTCATCAAACCGTCCACCTTCTCCAGTGGGGAATACCTGTGGAAAACATCATGCCTCTAAACTTTTTTTCCATATATTCATGGGAGCTGCTCTTGCTTCTTTCATTTAAAATAATTCAATGGAATTACCAATTACATCTTTTGAATGTAGAGGATGAATGCTGTAGTGTTCATAAATCTCCTCTGATCTGTATTCATCCACTTTTTCAATCTGGCCACTCAAAGGTAATGTTTCATCCTGTACATGTGTTGTATCTTCAAGAACATCAACATTCATATAATAAACATTAGTTTGTATCAGGTTTAATGTTGCATTTCTTACTTTACTAATTTCCACTAACTTTTGCCAGTTTTTCTATTCTTTGTAGAAACACCATTTACTAGAATAACAAGTGGTTCATGATCTTCTCTGTCTACACCAATAGTTTTAATATTCTATTTAAAATCTAAATGTAAGTACACAACTCTTCCTTTCAGGCCTTTCTGTAAGTCAGTTGGCGGCAGCTTCCCTGTCTTAGGCTCCATACGAACTATGGCCTGGAATGGGTGTACAGATTGGATTAGAATATACTCATAAACATTTAAATCTGCTAGTTCTTGAGGAATACGTAACAACTCTAAGGGGTCGATTACGATGTTGTTTGGAAAGACTCCGAACGGCATTCGATTAGTCCGAATCTGATTCAGAACCCACCTTTCCGACCGACTCGAACACTTTTCCCAATGACCGATTACGATGGCTGAAATGCGTTCAAACTGTCCGACTCGGTTCCGAAAGGCACTGGGAGTAACCGAGTCGGTAGGAACTGAATCGTAGCGGTCTACGGACCGTGTTTCCAGCTGAGCGATTAGGATGTCATTTGTACAGCCTTTCTGAATCGATTGTGCCGACACGGATCGGCTGTCGGAATCTGACTTTGGTGGCCTGTAGCAGGCCCCCCTTCACCCGAGGCCCTCCGAATCGGGCCCGTGGGGGTACCCATGGGTTCCCCTCTTCCCATGCATGCACAGTGTGGCAAGCACCATGGGGCGCCGCCACAGGGTGCAAGGTTTTCCCCAACCACCCCTTTTGTCAATGGGAGCCTGTGTTGTCGTTCGTAACGCAGGCTCGCATTGAAGTCAATGCGAGTTCTACGGAATGATGTCCGGATGCATTGTAATCCTTCGGTCGGACTCACACAACCCGATTCGGTCGGAAGAGTTTCCAGACGACATTGTAATCAGCCCCTAAGTTGGTATGTACTGCTCTAGCTGGCATTTTGTTTTCTTTTAATTTGTTGTAACACTAGTTATGTATAACTTGATCAGTGGACAAGTCAAATCGGTCTACCACAAATAAAAACAGCAAATTGTTGTCACTTATCATTGCTTTCTTTTGCACACGCTGACCTTCACAAAAATTGGACTTTGCCTTGCTTTAACATTTAAGGAGTGGACTCCCTGAAAGCAAATGTACAAAAGAGCGTCAAGAAGTCTTCTGCATCAACTCCAACAAGAAGAGACCAACAGAAGTTTGGAATCATTTAGACAATTTTTATAAAAAAGCTCCAGAAGTTGACCGACTCGTTGTCAAGAGTCAAGCCATCAACATCGAACCGTGACCCGGCCTGAAATTGAGGTTTGCCCCACTGAAGCTCCGGAGCTCTTCATCGTTGACGCTGAGAACCAAGATCTCCAGAATTTCACAAGGCTTCATGCTAAAGCAAGCTGCCGTCTTCAAACCGCAACCCGGCCTGCAGAGGAGACTCGCTCGCCGTCAAGAGGAAAAGAACCAAAAAAGTGACTAAGTGCTAGGATATAAATTTTGACTGGCCTTAAATACCCCTTTGCATCCAACCCGTGCTCCTTCACATGGTCAGCATAAAACTTTGACTTGGTCCTAGTGAAACACGACCAGATGTCCCTGGTTCGCACTTTATGCTTTTAAACCCTAGTAAGCAAATTTTTACGTTTAATCTTTATACAAATTCATATATCCGGTTCGCTCCATTGGACTTTCAATGTTTTCATGTCATTTTGAAGATAGAAATGTTTTCTATAGCTATACATTGGTGCTGGAATTTTATTGTCTAATGTGTCTTACTTAGTTACTGTATTGTCTGCTCACAGCTAAGCTACCAAGGATTGGGCAAGGATTAATTTATTCAGAATTTGACTGTACCTTATTTGCGAATGTGGTGTTATTACTAGCTGTAGGAACCTACCTGCACCTACTGATAAACCACCTTCCAACAATATGTATATATATGTGTGCGTGTATATGTATTAATGGCAGTGTTTTCTTCTTTGTTTACCATGCCTCCTTCTTTCTTTGCTGGCCAAGTGACCATTGTTTTGTGGCCAGTGTGTGTGTGTGTGTGTGTGCCATAGGCCTCCATTTTGTCTTTTTCATCATGCCATGTGGCAGGGCAGCCATTTTGCGTAGCCAGTGTGCTTTTGCCATAGGCCTCCATATGGTCATGCATTCTTTGTTGCCCATGCCTTTGCCCTTGGTGGCCCTGTAGCAGGGCAGCAATTTTGTGTAGCCAACGGGCTATTGCCAGTGAGCCGCCATGGGTTCTTTTTGTCCATGCCTATCCCTTGGTAGCCAAGTGGTAGGGCAGCCATTTTGTGTAGTCAGTACCCTTTTGACATAGGCCTCCATGTGTTCTTTGCTGTCCATGCCTTCGCCCTTGGTGGCCAAGTGGCAGAGTGGTTATTTTGTATAACTAGTGTGCTTTCGCCATAGTCCTCCATGTGTTCTTTGTTGTCCATGCCTTCCTGGTTGTTGTTCTGAACATGTGTCTGGCGGCCATTTTGGGTAGCCATTGTTTCAGATTCTTTACTTCCACTTTTCATAGTCATTTTCTAGGAACACTGATAGAACAGGCTTATCCCTTTTTGTCTTTTGTTCCTTTTTTTCCTTTTTCCCTGGTATGGGTTTAATGTGCTTTGGCTGAAGCTAGAACAGTGTTTTTTTTAATCCTTTTTCTTTTCAATTTTACTCTGCGCCTATCCTGAGCCTCCTTGTCTCCCATAGGATTTCTCATAGTACCTAGGGGGACACCTGTAGTTATTTTTGCAGTTATTTGATTTTCCTCTGCACCCCCTGCCTGCCATAGGTGTCACATTTGCCATATGCGCACACCAGCAACATTTTATTTTAAGAATTATTCAATTTTCCCTAGCACCAGGTGCCTGCCACCAGTGTCTCATAAGCCATAGGCACACACCAGCAATCATTTTAATAAAATTATTATTTCACTTTCCCCTGCAGCCCCTACTCGCAGTAGGTGTCTATTAGGCTGTAGATGAATGCCAGCAACATTTTTTAAACCATTTTTCCATTTTCCCCTGCACCCCCTGCTTGCCATTAGTGTTGGGCACAACCACAGTCAGTGCCGTTGTTCTCCAGCAGGGTGAGCACTGCAGGAGCATGCAGCCGCAGGACTTGGGCTAGTTGGGCAGTCGGCACGCATTTACCAGGGGATGCTGGCTCTGCTGAGGGGTCCTCCATGGTATATCTGGTTTGGGAGGGATTCCAGGGTCAGCAGTCCAGGGGTGAGTCTGCCATGCTCCTTAACAAGCATGCACTGGTGTCCCCATGATGAGGCGAGGCTTCCTTAAGTTTTCTCCAATCCGTCATGGCCACAGTTCAATGTTTTCCTATGGAATTTTCCCAATTTACGATCAAGGGGTTTTACTTCCTTTTGACATTTGATTTCTCCCAGGTCATTTATTCCTATATAAAGGCCTTGGAGGGATTGTCCAGCACATCGCAACGCTCCCCGATTCCTGGTTTCCATTTTGTTTTTCTGCTTCGTTCCCAGCCTGCTGTTGTTGTACTGGTGAATTCAGGAGGTTTTTCTGCCTTATTGCTTTTTCCTCCTGGCAGTTTCCTTAGAGGGCACATTCCAGCTTCGTGTTCCCTTCAGTGGCTGGCAAGGTGGTTTCCAGAGGTGATAGTCCGAGCTTCAGATCTCGGATCTTCCAGGCCAGATGATCCTTCTTGTGTCAACTCCTGAGAATAAGTGTCTAATCAGAGGTCATAAGCGCACCTCACATGCCATAGGTGTCTAATACTCCATAGTCGCATACCAGCAATAATTTCAATTTTTAAGAATTATTTAATTTCTCCTGCACACACTGCCTTCCATTGATTTGCCATAGCCATGTGCACACAGCACACCAGGAAAAACTTTATTAAGAATTATTACATTTCCCCCTGCACCCCCTTCCTGCCACAGGTGTCTCATAGACCTTAGAGACTCTGGGGCAGATTTACAAGCCCCTTCCGCTGCCAGTGCGCCACTTTTAGTGATGCACTGGCAGCAAATTTTTCTGCCCCATATTTACAAGGACAGGAAAAGACACTCTCCGTGACTTTTCCTGTTCTTGTAAATATGGCCCCTTTGCACGCAGCACTTTGCGTTAAAGGGGTGTTCCATGGGTTTTGCTGTGGGTGTTCCCACGCAACACCCATGGAACCAGACACATTTCCAGATTTAGGAGGAATCGTAAATCTGGAAATGCGTGTGAATGCTACGCCTCCCCAAGGGAGGTGTAGGGAGGCGCAACCAGGAGAAATGTATTCATTTCTCCTCGTTTTCTTTTCCTCTTTCTATACGTGCTGCATTCTGCAGCACACATAGAAAGAGGAAATCACCTCTAATGATTGTTTATGTACAGGAAGGGTTCCCTTCCTGCACATAAACTGTCATTGAAACAATGACGGTTTTCAACTTCTATGTGTGCTAATGCAGCACACATAGGAGTTGAAAGACAGCATTTCAGATTGTTTTTGTGCAGGAAGGGAACCCTTCCTGAACAAAAACAATCTCCCCACGACGCAGGCATCCTTGCACCATGGTGCATGGGTGCCTGCATCGGCGCATGGCAGCAGTTTGTGCGCCAGCTCAGGGGGAAGCACAGAGATGCGACATTTGTTGTAAATATGTCGCATCTCTGTGCTTTGAAAGTGACTCAGTGCGGCGCAGCCAAATGGCTTGCGTTCCACACTGAGTCACTTTCTTGTAAATCTGCCCCTCAGAAAGAAACCTTTTGAATCTGTGTGTTATTGAAATATTATCATTATGCATGGTTTGGAATGGATACACTATTGTTAATTATTTATGGTGACCTCATTACATTGTATTGTCTTGCAGATTCAAATTGCGCATGGCATGTTTCACTTATGTTTTTTATTGTTTGCTTTATTTTAGGTGCACAAGAGACATTATACACAGGTCTGACAAACATAAGGCCAGCAGTGACACCATTTGAGTCCTTTTCAGCTTCCGCTTGTGCTGCTAAGTAGCAACTGCCGGAGCTAATAACTTGAAGATGGCCCCAAAGAAGGATGTTCTTGCCAAGATTGGCCTGTGAGGAGGAGAAGAAGAAGATTGCCACCACTGGAATGCCCCCCACCATCTTGTTCAGGAAACATGGTGCACCCTCCTCTGGGCAGCAAAAGGCTGGGAGCAATACTCTTGCATGAATGGCACCACCCAAACCAAAACGCATGCCCATGTCTCTCAGCGATGCAGCCAATGCAGTCATAGCGACGAACAGTGAGTCTGAACTTTATTTGTCTCAGCCCAAAAGTACCTAATTGTCGCAGGAGTGTGGGCAGCGGGAGAGGCAGCCAACAACAATTTTTCCTGTCGTAGGAGCAGAACAGGAAGTTGAGATTCCTGCTTAGCAAGATGTTACTCTTAAACCACTGGCTTCATGATCTTCAGTAAGAAAAGGAAAGGGTACTCCACCATCTGCTCTAAGACCCCTTCTGATGATCTGGACATGGATTAGACCCTGGCCAAGTTCGACATCCACCACAAGGGACTGCCTAAAAGCCTTAGAATTATGAAAAGTGACAGTAATGACAGTGATGACAAGCCATTGATTGTCAGTATGGAGGAAGGTTCAGATGACACTGAGATGCCACCTCCTATTTAACCTGCTCAGAGGGATGTCTCTGGACCACCACTGGCTTCCATATTTGTAAGACCCCACAGAGACCTGCATACACCACTACTACATTCGAAGAACACCTTACAGAGAGGCCAACAACACACCCACGTACCTCCAGTTCTTCAGACATTGGCAGTGGCACTCTAAACAATTTCTCCTCCCCAGTTCGTGACTTCTTTTTGATTAGCACGAAGGAGGATAACATTATAATATGTTTCATTTGCCACACAAGAGTTTGCCGAGGTAAGGCAGGTTCATACTGTGGTATTGGAAGCCAGACGTCACATCTGAAAAAACATTAAACAATCCAGTGCGAGGAGCACTTTAAAAAGATAGCTGGAGGGTGGTGGTGGGAGAGGGAAAACAGCTCGGTTCACAGTGACAGAAGAACACAGTGGCTATGACGAAGACGAGGATGATGGCATTACAAAAAGCAGCCCTACTGTAAGGAGTGTTCCCTGTAGTGTGCCAGCACCACCCGCATCAACAACAGCCACATGGCACAAGACTCAGATGCAGATACAGCCACATACTATGATTCCCGTAAGATGCACATTGAGTTTATCACCTCCTAACTCAAAGCTTTTATTATGAGCATGTTTAGGTAGGGGGGCCCTTTGAACGCAACTACCCAACAGCAAGTTTGTACAATGGGAAGCTGGCTAAAATGTTAGCACTGGACCTCCTCCCTTTTTCTTTTGAGGAAAAAGTGGAATTGTTAGAATTTGAGGCAGCTATCTGCCCAAACTGGAAGGTTCCCATCTGGACCTATTATGCCAGAGTTGCTGTTTCAGCACTCCATCATGATCAGGGGTGGGCGGAGCTCGCAGAGTTGTACTCTGCGGAATTCCACGGAGTTACTTAAAAACTCTGTGAGATTCCATGAAGTTCCACCTACCGATAATTTGCTCGCAAAGTACACTAGAAGAACAATATACTATAAACCTCGCTTTCCCCAAACTTTGCCAGTTGTTGCACAGCCCTCTGGTACAGCCAAATAAAGTAAACAAACAAAATAAAAAGTGTGCTGATTTTATGTAAGGACATTCTAGAACTCGTCAGTCGCGCTCCCAGTGGTCATGTTGTCCAGGGTGTTCTGCTCTGCTGGGCACTTTGCAGAAACACAGATGCCACGCCCTAAACATTTTCACTGCAGCAATAACGTGCAGACTTCTGCAAGAGGACACCAACCCCATAAGCGCACCACCGCAAACATTTATGAAAGAGAAAACATGTGGTTTCTTTTAAATGGCACACATTTTCTAGTCTTTTATGCTATTTTGGAGCACAGTGTTTGCTCCCAATAACTAACGCTAATGTTACCAAAAGCTACAGGAATTCATTTAACGACCTTAAAAGTGCACGTAGCAAATAGGACAGGCTTGAATCTAAAATTGCAGCTTTCATGCGAATTTCTTCTGTATGCACGTAACCTGCTGAGCTGTTTCACACTTTTACTTTCCCGATCATGGGCAAATGTTTACCCCGATATGTAAGTCTTTTACTGTAACTTTATATTAATTTCCGTGCACTGCCTATTACAAATCTATCATAACATAATGCAGCCACTCCACTCCTGTGCTCAGTCAAACTTGTAGCACTTTGAAGGTACCAAGACTCCCAATAAACACTAAGGAAATAATCCTTTGATGTGGAAAACGTATCCTTAACCCAGAGGTGATATCCCTAAGGAAATTTATCGCTACAGCAGACATATGATGGGAACTTATCGGTGTGAGCAGTCAGCGGTATGCAGTAGACAGTATTTGGAGGAATGCATGTGATGGTGTTGTAGGATGGAAGCAGTCCTTTTATACTTTCCACAAAACCAATGCCCCTCAGTGACAAACAAAACTGCTGGCATGCATTTTTTAAATATTGTATACACTTAGTTTGATGTTTTAATCCATCTACATCTATGTGCCAGAGCAGGCTCTGCTTACAGGATAGTCTGTCTTTTAAAGTGTTGGCTGCATTTACTAGCATGTATAAATTGTATGTAGCCCAGCAATTGGCAAGCATACAGGTTACGCGTGATTCTGAGTAGTTTCTGAAGAGCAGGGTAATGTCACTGTTCATCATAAAGGGGAGAGGATTAAGTAGGAGGGGATCTATGGTTTAGAGCCACATGGAGACTTGGACTTTCCTGCTAACAAAACACAGAGTGAGAGACGATTGACTATAACCTCAAGGATTGCTAAGAAAAGACTGCTGTAACTTTGCCACAAGCATGCATAATTTATGACGTTAACATTCATCATGGTACATGCCATTGCCTGGCCAAAGTAATTCTGGAACCAGAAATAACTTCAGTGGTTGGTTCTTAACAGCACTTCAATAAAAATGACATACACCTGGGTACTCTGTGTACACAGATTTTAGCAGTATGTGGGCTCACAAATCTCATTAATGGCCAAAACGTCTTCCAATATGGCCGCCAAAGTTAAAGTAGTGTGTAGGACCTATTGTTCACACACACATCAACTGGGATACTGGAACAATGAATGCAACATGTGCGAGCACTAAAGTACATTCAAGATGGCCACGGACGTAAAAAACATTTATATAGGCGAGCACCGGTAAACTCCACCACTCGGCGGTTGGCAAACTTGTCGCCATGCTTCAAGCAGAGAACGAAGTGGGCAAACTCCGCTAACTGCCGGCGGAATGCGAGTTTACCGCCCACCTCCTTATCATGATGGGCTGCAATTAGTTGGTCAAGCTAGGCAGGAGGGTGCTGTTTAGACTATCTACCTGATGATAGGCATGTGGTCTAATTGTCAAGCAACTAGATCTTTGTGGGGGTTAGCAAGAGCTATCTGCAGGTATCAGCACTGAAGAAAGTCTTAAGGGCATTCAGCGGCATGCAACAGTAGGAATGTCCCATACAGCTGTAAACATTGTGGAAGAGTTTGACAGCAGGTGTTTTAAATGGCTTCGACCCTGAGGTCTCAGGATATGATTTGTTGCCATGGACAATGGCAGTAATATAGCCTAAGGCCATGGCAGATGATGTATATTTCAGGGTCCTGTGTTTGGTGCATTGCATCAACCTGATTGTGCAGGACTTTCTCAAAGCAGAAGACATAGTCAGCAACATACTGGCCACCTACCAAAGAATCTGCACTCATTTCAGTCATTCTTTTAAAGCCCAGAAGCATTTAAGGATCATTCAGTGTGCGTAAAGAGTACCGGTTAAACCCCTCATACAGGAGGTGCCAACATGTTGGAACTCGACCTACTATATCCTGCAATGTGTGTTTGAGCTTTGCAGACTGATCACTCATTATGCCCTTCAAAGAGGAAGGGAGGCAACTGGGAAAAGCATGACAATAGAGCTGGACAAATAGGGGGTTAGTGAAGTGCCTGACACAAATGCTACTTCCTTTTGAGGTTTTCACACAGGAAGTCAGCAAGAAGGATACTATGATGAGCCAAGCAATCCTGCTGTTGCATCTGCTATAGGACCAGTTGATAAAATTGGTGCAAAGGTTCAGAAGTGTGAATGGAGAATTAATCCAAGGCTGCAAAAGAGATTGTGTTCTCTAAAGAGTACATATGTCCCACAATATGTGATATGTGACCCATGGTACTAAACAATACTGGCCACTTTCATTCCCTTTTCAGAAGGGGATGTTTCAGTATATAAGTTTTGGATTGTCAATCAAGGGAGAAACCTGGAAGAAGAATGGCTGGAAGTTAGAGGCCTGGGCAGAATTTCTGGTGTGCAGCCTTCAACTTCCAGAGAGAGCGGTGCTGTTATCTCACAGCCAACACCATCATCACCAGCAACACCAGCAATAGGATAATCTGACCCAACCTCTGCAATGGCTTGGTTTCAAGTGGCAGAACTTAAGTCAAGTGCAGATATATAGGCAACTGTAGTTGAGCCAGTGACAGACCCTGTGACCATTCCGAGGATGGTCCAAGACTATCTGGATGACTCAAAAGAGGGCTACCTGGATCAAAAGCCATTGGTAAATTGGTAAGGGAAGATTCATCAATGGCCATAGCTCAGCAGGCTGGTAATTAAGTATCTAGCTTGTCCGGTACCTAGTGCATCGTAAGAGCATAGGCTCAGTGCAGCTGGCAATTTTGTCACAGTCACAAGTACCAGTCTTTCACCTCAAAATGTGGAGAGATTGACCATGATTAAAATGAACAAACTTCTCATACCAAAAGATTGCACTGTTCCTGAAACAGCACAGGAGGAGGAGGAGGAAGGAAATTGGTCAGACTCAAAGGTGTTAGCTGATGAACTTCTGGGTGAATCCCTTGAGTTTGAGGATGAACTCTATTTCACTGACTAAGTAGCTCACTACAGAATTGCGTATATATCGTCAACCTGCTTTGAAGAAAAAATATAGATGAACATTTATAAATTTGGTGCCTGGCTTACACTGCCCCTTTTGTCACCTAAGAGCCTTCATTCACTAAAGGACATGAAGACAATGCCTCCCATCCCTAGCTTTCTTTTTTCATTCCCTAGCTGTGCTGCCAGTATAGATCATTATACAAGTCTGCCCTTGAGTGTATCGCTTCCATGGGAAAAGAGAGACGATAATCAAATGTGCACCATGCTTTGAACAGGTAACTATTGCAACGCTGAGATTAATATTAACCAATTGGTGCTTCATAAAGTGGCTGGGAGGGTGTTGTAACTAATTTTTCAGCATGATTAATAATTTATGTTCCCAGGGGGTTGATCCTGTTTAACGCTTGCCTAACTTTCCTATTTTACTGTAATTATTTACATGGTCCTTTCAGGCACTTCTTTTTTTACATTTTCTTCCGAAAGCAGTCAAAATGCTCAAATTCCTTTACTTTTTTTGTTCATCAACAATACAGGTCTATCTCACTCAGGTGCGGAGTCTGAATGGGACTCCCACAACAGCCAGAAGAAGGAAGTTAGAATCAGTGCCTATCTACTTCAACGGGAAACAATATGACTCCAAGAGGCCTACTCCTGTGGACTGGAGAGAGGTAAGTTGATTAGGAAAATGTAGAGCAGTGGCTCCAATGTCAAACTCTAATTAAGTTGTTGTGGTCTGGAGGTACTGTCACTGGACACATGTCACATGATGGACGTACACAGCAAAATGTTTTTGACATTTGTGAGAATGATCAGCCAGGTACAAGCAGCTACGTGTCTGGTATTGGTGGTAAGATATTGTTCTCACTTCTCAGTTAAATGCACATGGCTCTGGCCTCTTGATCTTCCTTCACCATGAAGCTTACCTTGACTCTACAATCCTTAAATTTACTTTTTTACATTCGACAAGCCTTCTCTTCTTCTGCATAAAAGCTACATAACAGTCCTTATCACCAAACCGGTTCAGTCCTGCCCAAGACGGGCATTCGGAGGAGAAGATTGCAAATGCTCCATCCATTTTGGCATTTATAAACAGTATCATTTTCTTTTCTTTGCAATAACAATTTTTTATAACTGTGTGGGTCCTCCTTATTTGTATGTTTCAACTTTTGGTAGCATAACAATTAGATAACTTGGGACTCTGGGGCTGAAGTACTGTTTGCATTTGGTAACTGAACTGTCATCTTCCTTCCACAACAGATGTGATCATGTGGAGCTCATCGACTTGATGAATGTTGTCTTTGTCTGTGTCTCACCTTTTCCCAACTCCCCCTTCCCATGCTTTCAAGAAACCACTAACCCTCTTCCCCAAGGTTGTGTGAACTATTGAGGTGTGCCTTTATAATTTACACCATAAATAGTTCATACGTTTGGCAAGATGGATGTGGTTAAAGTGACGCCAACTGTTACAGGATCTTCTTAACTAAGCAATAGACCATGCCAGCCCTACTACTCAGCCAGGCATGGAAGGGATATCACCATAGTCCAGAATCTTAGAACAATGTCTGTCCAAGGATAGGTAGAACTAGTGTGAACTATGGCCTGATTCACAAAGGTAAAGAAGTTACACTTTTGGGGTACGTTTGTTCTTGCAGTGTAACTGTATTATCCGTAACTTTACAAGTACTAGCAAACTAGTAGTAACTCCTTTAAAAATAATAGGAGTTACTACTCGCAGAGTTACCACTCTTAAAGGTACTGATGGGAAACGTACTAGTCGTAAACGTACAGTGCAAGAGTAAATTAACACTAAATGTGTAACTTACTTTACTTGTGAATCAGGCCTTGTGTTGCTTAGAAAATCTGTGCAACATGGAGTAACCTTCCCCTGAGTCCTGACTCAAGATGTTTGTAAGTTTTGTTTTAATTTTTTTGATGAATTAAATACTAGGTCCCCAGATTGCTTGCTAGTTGTTGTTTGTTCGACTTTTTTGCCAAGGTGGTCTCAGTATTGGATTATCCACTAACTCTGTGTTTTCTTTTAATCTAGTTGCCTGTGATGGATAATCCTTCTGAATAATCCTACAGTTGGAGTTCACCTCGCAAGCACCTTTCAGAATAGGTGGAAACTCATTTTCAATGTTAACGCTCGCCCACTACCACCAGCATTAAGCATTGGGAAACCCTTTAATAAAGTTTGGGAAGATTGAGAAAGGTAGCAGCCATTGCTTAATCTGTTCAGGTAAGAAATTAAGAATTTAGTACTGAAGTTGTTCTCGGGAAGGAGAGATTGTGTTTTTTGTGTATGTTGTTGGCAGACCCCATTAGTGGTCAAAATAGTTACAGAGGGTAGGACAAGGGCAGTAAATAACTAGTTTACAACAAGTATCACTGATAGGTGGCTGGGTGCTTCAAAACCTCATCAAGCACTAGAGTGAAACATATGGTCAGTTTTCCGTTCCCACTCTGGTAGCGGGGTATACGTGACTGCAGGAAGATGTAAGCAACCTACTGAAGAATAAATGCATGGCAAGGGTATTCAGATAGGGAAGGTCTAGGGTGAACAGTGGATGTACAGGATAATGTGTGACAATCTCAAAGGACAGCTTCTCATCTCATCTCTAAACCACAATGCTACACTAACTAGCAATGTGAAGACAGATATTAACAGTAAATTACCATTTATTTTAACATAGAAACCCAACAGGCCCACCTCCTCTCCAAGCAAAACCCCAAAAATGTTACTTTAACCAACTCTGCTTCCCACCCTCTCTACCCACAACAGACCCATCCCCCTCCAAAAGCAAACTCCCCAAAATGTCCCTTTCCCCAACTCCCATTCCCACCCTCTCCACCCACAACTGGCCCACACACTTTTCCCCTAGCAATACCCTAAAAATGTCTGTCTGGTTTTCCAACTCCCCTTTTCACCCTCCCCACTCACAACAGAACCATTCCCCCTCCCTAAGCAAAACCCCAAATGTATCCCCTTCCCCAACTCCATTTCCCACCCTTCCCACCCACAACATGCCCTCCCACCCTAACAAATGATAAATATAACAGGTGCCAGAGAGCACCCAGGTCCTTCATCACACTGACCAGCTCTCAGGCTAGGTTTTCATGGCCCTGCCAGATGAGCTGCAGCTCAATGTGACAGAGGAGGCGGTCAGATGATGATGAGGAGGGGGGCTCCTGGTGGTCTGGGTGACAGTTGTGGACCCCGGCTGCAGGCAGCGGCGGAGATGTTTCTGGGTAGGAGGCGGGCCTAGCTGGTGGCCCAATGAACTAGAGGCCCTAGCCTCCTTCTCCTGCAAGGCCACCAGCCGGTGGTACTTGGCGCCATGTTCTCCAACTTGTAGAGCTGCAGCTGGGTGGCTTTCTCCTGCCAGGGTTGTTAACATCCAGCAGCAGGAGCAGAAAGAAAAAGAAATCATGAATTGTAATTCTCAGAACAAACATTTGTTTATACTATAAAGGCATAGTAGCAGAACATTGCTGCTTCCCTATGACCATAAATGTTTTATTTGATTAGACAGAGGGCTATGTTTTTCCCTCACATGCATCACAAAATGCAATTGCATTTACTGCAAGGAATGAAGTCAGACCACTAACATAATAAAAAAAGTGATTTTAATTTAAACAAATTCATATGGTAAAACTGAACAGACGCTTTATGTGTGATAATAAATGAATTAGCTATCATTAATGGGTATAGCATATATTTATGCTGCACAATTACCTGACAATACCTGGCTATATGTGCAACATTAATGCAGCCATTCAGGTGGGTCTGCTACTCTGCAGCCCTGCTCTTCTCTTGCTTCCTCTTCAATTCTACCATGAGTCCAAATTTAGGGGTAGATAGACAGAGTCTGGCAGATGGGATACTCAATCACACACTTGGAAGATAAAGAATATCCTGTCCCTTATATTACAGTCGACAGTGCACAAATAAATAATGCACTGTAGTACAGCGAACAGGATAATTTACTTGTCACACTTTTCACAGAGTATCCCATCAGTCAAACTCTAAATCAGGCCCTAAATATCTTCACTTGATAGAGGGGAAGACCTAAGGGAAAGCAAATTATAGGGACTGGACTAGGTAGAGGTTTAGCTATGTTTTAAACCTGTCAGCTTTAGGGTGATCTTTCATCTAAATGTTTTGCCTACTTACCTCCTCTTTTTGCTGATTCTTTCTGTTGGCCTTAGGACTCTGAGCACTTTACCACTTCTGACCAGTGCTAAAGTGCAATCGCGGCCAGTGCAGGCAAGAGCAGTGCAGCAGTAGGGTGAAGCTGGGGTGGGGTGGGGAATAGGGGTGGTGAAGTCGACAGACAACGAGGGAAAATAAAATTAAAAAAAGAAAAACACTCACCGCATTACCGTCTTGGCGATGCGGTGAGCCCAAGGTAAGTGGTTTTCTTTCTTTTTATTTTATGTTCCCTCATCGTCATGTGTTAACTTCACTCCAACCCGTCCTGCCTCTTCCCTGCCCCACCACTCTTACCTGCACCAGCTGCAACTGCTAAGGTGCATGTGCTTCTCCATAAAACATGGTAACATTGTTTTAACCACAATTGGAATATTTAATGTATCTACAAGCCCCTAGTAGAGTGCACTACCTGTGCCTAGGGCCTGTAAATTAAATGCTACTAGTGGGCCTGCAGCACTGATTGTGCCATCAGTCAAGTAGCCCTTTAAAAATGTCTCAGGCCTGCCACTGCAGGGCCTATGTGTGCAGTTGTTTTACTGCCATGTCGACTAGGCATTTAAAACCCCTTGCCAAGCCTTAAACTCCCCTTTTATTACACATATGTCGCCCCTAAGGTAGGCCTTTGGTTGCCCATAGGGCAGGGAGCTTTGTAAGTAAAAGGTAGGACATTTACTTTTAAGTTTTGTATGTCCTGGTACTGAAAAACACCAAATTCGTTTTGCACTACTGTGAGGCCTACTCCTCTCACAGGTAAACATTGGTAATTCCTTATTACACTTTTTTGCTGTAGTTCCGAATTGAGAAGGAGTGGCTCTCTCATGTTTTATATCATTGGAATGGCAATGATAAATCCTCTTTACTGCTAAAGTTGGATTTAACATTACTATTTTAGAAATACCACTTTGAGAAAGTTTGCATTTTTCTGCTCTGTGTACCAGCAGCCTGTCTCCAATACACTTCTGGGGTGGGTTACAACTTGCCGCTACCATGCACATTGAGAAAGCTGCCGCTCGAGTAGAAAATCTACTCGAGCGGCAGAAAAAGCAGCACCCTCTGGCATACCTCATGGTGCCATTCAAATTGATTTTACAGCGCAGGATAAGCTCCTGGTGGTAAAAATCAGCACAAGCAGCGCAACATACCAAACTCTGCTGCTTGCGGAACTCCCCAGAATCTCACTGAGTTTTTAGGTAATGCAGCAGAATTCCACGGAGTGAAACTCCATGAGTTCTGCCTAGCCCTAATCAAAGTTTCACCACCTGCTCCTGTGCCTGGTCCATTGGAAGTGGACCCAGGCGCTTGCTCCAGACAAATTGAAGCATCTCCTGTTAGCGTGTAGCAGAACTGACTCACTGTCTCTGTTGCTGGAGCAGAATCGACAATTGCACTCAGAACCAGCACATCGCCTTAAAGAACAGATAGGCTTTCCTCTTTTCATTTTCTATTGTTGGCAAATTTTGGTGGTGTTTTTTCAGTGTTTTCAAAACCTTAAAAAGACAGTGGTTATCAGTGGTTACACATTTTTGCGCCATTTCAGTGTTTATGAAACATTTTGCTTTTATTATTATTTCCTTTCTGCACTAATAGTGTATGGTATGTAGTGAGGGTACAAACAGTGTATTTGAGGTCCAAATATATTTTTAGAAATCAAACTTATTGTAGTACACCATACAGTACTTCTTCAATGAGTATTTGGTCATGTTCTCCCACTCTTTCCTTCCCATGTAAACTTTTATCTGTGAAAAGGCCCTCTCAACATTGGCACTTGAGATGGACAATGCCAAAACAGCCAGCACACAATGTGCTAACGCTGGCCAAATGACAAAGATTTCCATGCAAATAATGGTGCACCTGAAGATTGCAATTCTCTGGGACAGGTTCTGCAACATATGCGTTGAACTGGGTGCATATGCCCTCAGAGTTCTTGACGTTGTCAAAAATGAAGCAGTACTTTTCGAAGTCTGGAGAAAACTCCCCTTTATGGAAGGGATCTAGAACTTGCGCAGAGTACCACAGTCAGGCTTCATTGACCTCAGATGCCATGGTTGGGGATGGGACATGTCTCCATGCATCAATGCAAGCCATTTCTCATGCATTGTAAAATACAATTTCCTGAATTGCTCCTCAACATTTCTTTGCTTACCAAATGGCAAGCATTCTCACATGGAAGATGTGGCAATGCTAAAGTCACTAAAAGTGCCACTCAGCCTACTTTCAAGGAGATGTTTCACATCTACACCAATTAGGTTGAACTCTTGGTAGACAAGGGTATTTTCAAATCTAGTTTTTTGATTATGTCCACTACAGCAGTCATGTTTTCCTGTAAAAATCTAAGAATGCAGTAGAGTACCCTTTTTTTTACATCACTATGCAACCAAAGATCCTCACATTTCTTGTATTTGCATCATCACTAAGCAAAAATTCTGTAAATGATTATCACATGAATAATACAGCATTCACGGCCTCAAGGACTGAGAACCACTGGCTAAATGACACAGTTTAAATGACTCTTTCTTTGATGCTGCACAAAGCACAAAATGAGAAATATTTGCGTTTTAGTTGCTGATTAGTGCACCAGAATGGACTACAAAGTCGATAGCATTCCTCATTAACGCTGAAGATTGTAAAGATGCTTTCAGCATACCATCTAGCAAGTGGCAAGGATCTCTTACAGGGAAGCACTTCAGCTCAGGTATCGATTTTGACAGGTCATCACACTAATTACATAACTGAATCACTGCAATATCACTCCAATCTTTTTTGACTTGTTAAGTACTTTTGCAGCAGCATTCCAAGTGACACTGCCTTCCATGTTTTCCAAAAGTCTGATGTCATATTTTCACCACTATCCCAGATGCTTGGTGACCGCACTCTTTTCACATATACCTGTCACTACATCTTGCACTGAATGCTTAAAGCCTGGGGTGTTTGGCAAATCACCTACTATCATTACTGACTCACTAGAAAAGGGGGCTGATGTATCAAAGGGTTTCACCTATTCTCTGTCTGTGGGTAAATGTGATGCTACATATTGGGAAAGATTCTTATAAACCCAGCCATTTTGTCTATCAGTGAAAGAATTAAACATAGCCAAAATATCAAACATGATTTTGATATTTCTGATTCTCTACAGTTCATAAAATAATTAAATAAGACCTAAAACATTCTTCTAAACCCTGCATCTTTAGGCCAAAGACCACAAAACTGTAAAAATTAAGAAGAAACAATACTTTAGAGACATCCCTAAACAAAAAAACTCAAGCAGAATAATGTTAGCCCAGTCTTTGTTGCTACTACCTTGTATAACAAAGTTACAATGTATTGGCCACTTCAGGAAGAAATGAAAATGACTCTTTCACTCTCCTTTTCCTTTCTTTGAATGGCATTTAGTTTGTGGTTGTGCAGGAGTTTTTTCAGTGTTTATATGTTTACACTGGTGAGGGTTATTTCCCTTTCGGTGGGGTTTTATCAGTTATTATAGGTTTAAACCTAAAACAGGAAAGCCTAAGAACAGATGAATCGGCATTGCTGCCACTGCAGTGTGGGAAGATCGACACGTCCCCTCGACTGCGTGAAGAAACCCGGCTCATTGTTTACAAAACCAATGCCTCTCGGCTCGGCACATTGTCTTTGGAACCGGCACATTGCCACCACTGAGTGAAGAAAATTGATGCATCACCTCTACTGCAGGATCGACACCGCTGCATCACTTGGATGCACCCCGCATCTCACTGTTGCAACCAGGATTAAGGTACTTTTTTCCGTGGGCCTTCCGTAGCTCCTGTATCCGGCCTACGCTCTATCGTGGTCAAGTTTAACATCCTGACTTTGCCCCGGTCCAGCACTACCAGATAAATCCCATAGGCGCTTTTTGCTTCTAAGCGCTATTTTTGCATTTAATCTTTATAAATTCATATGTCAACTTCTACATATTGGATTTTTGTTGTTTTGGTTTTCTTTCATTTATATTTTTCTAAACTGGTGTGAAATCACTTTGTGGTGTTTTCACTGTGTTACTGTTTAAAGTGTTGAACTATCAGTTTACACTTTGCCTCTTAAGTCTGCCTCCTCTGTGCCAAGCTATCGGATAGTGAGCACATGTTAACTTATGATGTGTATCTGACTTACCCTGGTCTGGATTGTGGTTCCTGCTTGGACAGGCTGCATACCTCTGCCAACCAGAAACCCAATTTCTAAAACTATGGAAGGGTTGGGTGTCACTGATCATTTATTATGATTTTGCTTAATCACATTGGTTGACGGAAGGAACAAATTGGAACTGTAAATCCGCAATGGAAGCCATGAAAATATGTCACTTGGGCAGAAAAATGTGACACATGCCGAGATGGAAATAATTTATATTTTTGGACCAGCTGGGACAGAAAGAATGATGAAGTAGAGTAGTCGCTGACAGAGTGGGGACTGGAAAACATACCTTGTCTTTTGTTTATATGCATTTGAGGCTTCATGCTGCGCAGTTAACTGATGCAGAGAGACATTTCTCTGCCTACACTGCAGCACCGAATTAAACCACGCTGCAGTTTTAGGTGGCAAAATGCTGTGGGCAGGGAGGTGAAAGGAGGGACAGCTTAACAAATATAGTATTGTCAGTAAGGAAACAAGGTGACTTACCACTTGTCCCTGCCACCACTGGGACTTCTCCCCCTTCCTCAAGCTGGTCCTCCCCCATCCCTGGCTGACTGGCACTGGTGGCAGAACTGATAGACTGCGCGCCTAGACAAAAACATAATGCACCCTATTTCAAACCAGATTAACCACCTAAGTAAATATTTTGCACAAGGTACGATAGCAATACCTCACTAAAGTAAGGTTAGCTATCTTCTATGAAAAGTAGCACTTTGGGAGGTTTGGTTGACAACATTTTAAAAACCAGATAGTCAACCAAAAACCTTTTTGTCCCAAAGGAGGGATACTGATATGACTAGAAAAGAATGAAACACAATGAAGGGGTACAATGGATTTCAAGGGACCTATGGTATTGGTTGGTATGTCGTTCCTGCCATGCTGCACTGTCATGCAAACTAGTAGTATAAGACAACATTATGGGTCCATGACCACTCTATCCCTGTACTTTTTGACTGTCTGTGCAAGAAAGCCTTCTCAACCAACATGTTTTGTAAATAATTGGGCCTGAATTACAGAAAACAAAGGGTAATATAGGGCTAACAAACATTAGGTTAAGGAGTAGAAAAAAAGTAAATACAGAAGGCCGTAATACATTACTAGAGGGAATAGTTCAAATGTTTATTAACATGACTTACTGGGGCCAGCAGAACCATCTATCACAGGGCTGGTGGTGATAGTGGCCACCTCAGCACTGGTGATGGGGCCAGCATCAGCCTCTGTTCCATGTGGCTGTGCCTGTGATGCCCTATTTCCCTTGGATCCTTATGAAAGAAGTAAAGATAAAAAGAATAATGATTAGTGATACTCGCTTCATAGAAATATTTAGGCAGGCACAGGATTGCACTTTCTAAATCAGAATGCCTGTTTCTAGTTTCCAACTTTAAAATTACATTTTGAACTATTCATTCATTCCAACAAATGATCTTTGCTTCTCTGCCCACTTTAACTATTGATGGGCCAAATTGATCTCCCTTTGCATATTGTACTTCAAAGAGATTAGGGCTGTATAAGCTACATAAAGCCAAATAGAAGAATACTAACATCCCTGGTATACTACTACCATAATAGTGACATCCCTTAAATCAGCCCAAGTAAGCACCTGGCTTACAGTGGAACAGAATCCTGGCAGTGTCATTAACTTGATGACCACTCCACTTCTACAATCCTAAACCCTCCCTGTTAGGCTGGCACCTTGCACCACCACTCTGGATACCAGGGCCCAGATTTATCAAGGGTTTTGTTTGCCCTTGCACAATGGCAATGCAAATCTTTATGTGATATTTACTAACCCTTGGCGGAGTTCGCGGAGTTGCGCTACGCGAAACTTCGCAAAGTGGTAAAAAAAACTCTGCCGCGCTACACGGAGCTCCGCAAGCGGCGGAGTGCGATAGAAAAATGCTGTTCGCAGTGATTTTCAGTGCCGGATGCTTGTCTGCACTGTGCAATCATCGCGAATGGCACCATGCACAGCGCAAGCGAGCGCTGCTTTCCTTTCTGCCGCCCGAGTAGATTTTTACTCGAGCAGCAGCTTTCTCAATGCGAACGGGCAGTTTCTCAACGCGAGCGGTCACGGGCATACGCTCGCACTCGCAAGGAGAAATCCAACCCCCCCACATTGAGAAATCTCGCCGGGAGGTTTATTTTCCACGCTCGCACTCGCCAACTTGATGTTGACGATCGCGAAAGAGGAAAAATCTTGCCGGGAGGTGGATTTTCCTCGCTTGCGCTCGCCAACTTGACGTTGGTGAACGCGAGCGAGGAAAAAAAGTCCGCTGCGCGAAGCGGAGTTTTTCAGAACTCCGCGAGCTCCGCGTAACACGGAGTGCGGAAAACTCCGCAAACTCCGTGAGCGGAGCTGAGTTCACCGCCCAGGGTTAATATTTACCAAGGCATGCATTGCAAAGCCACCTTGCATGTCCCTGTGCGGATTGGTAAATCTGGAGTAACACAAAAAGACAGCACAAGTTGCTTAATTCTGTTACTCTGTACCGAGAAGGCATTACATGGGAGGAGAGTGGGTGTTCTCATTCATCCACCAATGTTTTTTTGGTGAATTCTCAGATTTTCCATCACTGGTAACCAGGAAATGCATCAAAATGCTATGCCTTCACAGTAGTGTATTTATTTCTCCTCATGTTTTTCATTTTCTAAGTGAGCTGCATTCTGCAGCAGCACACTTAGAAGGAGGAAACATCCTCTAAGGAAAGAGTTTGTGCATGAAGGGGTCCCTTTCTGTACAAAAACAATCCAGGGTGTAACGTGGCACCCTTGCAACATGATGCAAGGGTGCCAGCATTAGTGCTAGGCAGCACTCCGCGCACCAGCCCAGGGACACAGCAGGAATGTGACATATCTTGGTAAATAAATATGTTGCATTCGTGCCCTCTCCCTTCAACAAATCAAGTTGCCTTGCTGCCCTGAGCAATGGTATATTGAGACATATCATCAAAGTGACTGGAAGACATTGAAATTCTATGCGCAAATTGAACAAAATGAATGAGGAGGAGATCGGGATGAAAGCTACAACAAACGGAATCATGCCACATACTGAACTTAAGAACATTAGCACCTAATGGACTGAATCAGGATTAGGAGTTATACATTCATTTGTAGATGAAATGAAAAATAATCAAGACTTCTTCGACTAATTGACTTTGATATTTATTATAGGATTCCGATAATTTTAGAGTTCTTTTTGTTAGATTTTGCATGGTTTGCACAAACACTGAGCACTTTATTGTAGTTTATAAATTCAAATTTGACGAGATTAATTTGTAGTGTGGATTGTGGCCTCATTGTCTACATTGCTAAGTTAGCTTAGGCCTGGCTGCAACGATGCCTTTTTTGCACACGTTACTCTGTGACTTTGTTTTTCCAGACTCTGCTTGTGCCCGGTTATATTAGAACTGTCTGCCTTTTTGCCTTTCACCTTTTCTCATGTTCCCTGTGGGTTTCGTCTGCACACCATGTACAAGGTCGAAAAACAACGTCCCTTGTTATTGCTGATCTGGTCAGCCCCTCGCACTTAGACATAACACGAAATACAGCTGCATTGGAGAAATTTGTGTGCTTATAATATTGTGATCTCCCTGTTGGTGGCACTTGGAGAAAAACCTTTCCAGGGAGAAGAGCTGTGCTTGTCTGATGATGTAAACCTTGCATCTAGATATTGAGGTATGGGGGTCCGCCTGACAAAGCCCAGAGGTCTTCTATTTTTATAATAAACTAGTTACTAGCACGAGGAGGGTGGTAAGGCAATTTAGCCCTATATCCACTGTCTTTATAAAATGCTGTCCCCATTTGTATTCTATGGAATTGTAACCATGTTTTTATTTTATCGTTATGCATTATGCTGATAGTATTGGCACGTATACTTTATCTTAGAGCACAATAGTTGAAATAAACATTTTAAACTATACTGTGTCTCTTATTACGCACGTTGTGGACAAGTATGAGTGAGTTATGAAAGAGTGTTCTTGCTCCCGCGATTCCTGAGAGAGTCCGTGTTCTGGGATGTCTAATCATTGGTAGCTTCGCTGTAGTACGGAGAACGAATGAGACGCTAAAGCTAGTCGGATTGGGATTGTGGGTACTAAGGTGCATGGTTGGTACACCACTATACACTGAGGTCCTATTTTCCTGTGCATAGCTCTGTATATGTGCAGAATCCCACAACAAATTAAATGATAGAAAATGATAAAGCAAGAACATCAAAAGTAACGTAATGAAAATTATTTGATGGTAATCAGATCACAAGAAAATATACTGACAATAAGCCCACTGGAGGGCATAAATGTTGTTATTAATTTTAGGTGGAACTAAGTATGACTTTAATATACAAAAAATTGATTTATAATAAAGAATATGGTTAATGAATTAAGAAAAAACTACTGATCCCAGAATGCAACTAGAATGAACTTAGCATTGTCAAATAACATTGGTAATTGCTCACTTGCAAAATGACAAGGGCCTAACAAATAATTAATTCTAGAGCATTGGTTTTAAAATGTATGGATTTTCATTTTTTTCACTTTTGTTGCACATATGCACTTGAAAAACTACACCTCCCAAGACTCCCAAGGGTGGAAATGCTCAGTATCCCATGATCAAGGTCCCTGTGGGGCCAAAATGTGTAGGGATGTTGTTCGTGTTGTACTCTTTTAAATCATTAAATTAACAGCCGCCTATGAGGATTGCACCGCCAAGAGCGCCTGCAATACCCGCAAACTCGGGCCTAGGAGGAAAATATATATATTTATAAATATAAATTGTATGGATATAGATATATATATTCACATAAACTTAGCTGACTGTGATCGTGCTGCTTGAAAATAATAATAATTAATATTCGAATTTTTGGGATAACAATAACTTTACTCACCGAGCCCCTCAACCTTGATGCCTAGCAGGTTGAGCAATTCACCACACTCCCCCCAGAGCACCCAATGCTCCCACAGGACATAGCCCTTGCCTGGCGTTCCGTATGCTGCCAACTTGTTGGGGACGTGATACTACACCCAGAACACAAGTGCAGTCATCTCTGCCTTGCCAAAAATAGAACAGAACTGTACCCCCACCCATTTCTGTCACACACAAGGGATGCGAGTGGCAGACCCCATAGCTAATGGGGACTGGAGTAGTGACAGGAATGGAAATGGAATCAGGACAGAGAGGACAGGTCAGGAAAGTAGGAAAACAGAAATGTAGATTACAAAATAAACACACAGGGAAAGTCAGAAAGTAATAAAATAAAGTAAAGAAAAGGTGGAATTGTGATCAGATGGTGTGGATTGGGCTGGGTGATAAAAAAACCCAAGCAGAATTTGAAAGCTAGGTAGGAGCAGGCTGGATAAAACAAAATCCCTGCTGACTTATTTGCACATTGTGTTGTGCCTTTCGAGCTGATTTTTAAGCACTGTTCACGCTACCAGTGCTAAATCGTAGCACGAGCAGTGAGGCATGCATTTTCCGACTATTGGTGGAACTCCAAAGATGCTCAAGGAGGTTTTTATGAAACTCTACAGAACTCCATTGAGTGATATTCAGTACATTCTTCCCCGGCCTAGTTGTGACCCTTTGACAAAGTCAGTAAGTTTCCTTACTTAAAATAATGACTTTTATATTGTAACATCACATAGTCTGTCTGTGGGGGTTTGGGCACTTGGCCTGGCTGCAGACCTGGTGCTGTGCCCAACCTCACACTGCACATGGATTGTGGCCATGCACTGAGGAAGGTGGAGCTCTTGAAAGTGGTTAGGTGCAGAGCCTGGCGGCCAAAGGCAGTGCGGAGACGGGGATTGGGTGTCAGTGTGAGGCTGGGCACACTCATGGTGTTAGTTGTAGGGCTCAACCCCATGCCGCACATGGTGATCAACATTTTATTTTACATCAAAAAACATAATAATTTACTGAAAAAAACCTAAGGTTAAAATTACATCATAGTTAGGAATTTTCTTTATATATTACTTACATTTTTAAAAATAAATCTCAGAAATTCACTGAAAAAAACAAAGGTTAAGGGGAAGCTATAGTTAGGTGGCAATATCAGTTAAAACATACCTTTTAAATTAACAAATCCACAGAAGTTCACGAGTTATAGTTATCTAAAGTAAATTTTACTCATGCCCTAAAGTAACTACAACTCTTGCCTTTGCTAGGCACTGTTCATTACTTCCAATATTACTTCACTCCTTACATGTTCGATGACACCTATGATAATATCACTGCAATATCTGAAATTACATAATAGATGACAGCACTATGCATGGCGGAGTGGCACTGTCTATCTCTGCAATAGATATGTGGGGCATGTTGTAAGGTGGTTTATTAGTAGGTGCAGGTAGGTACCTACAACTAGTATTCACACCACAATTGCAAATAAGGTCCAGTCAAGTATCAATAAATTAATCCTTGCTCAACCTTTGGTAGCTTTGCTGACGAGCAGTCAGGCTTAACTTAGGAGTGTAAAGCATTTAATATCACCAAAACAGTAAATCAGTAAGACACAAAACACAATAAAACTTCAATACCAATCTATAAGCATAGAGAATATTTCTATCTTTAAAATGACACTAGAATGACATAAATCCAATGTAGGGAATCGGGGAGATATGATTTTTTAAAGATTAAATGTGAAAATTTGCTTTCTAGTGCCAAAAAGTAAATGTGTTCGCACTTAACTGGGACCAAGTCAAAGTTTCAGCCGACCACGATGGAGTGCGGATCGGATATGTTGGGCGATTGGGACTGGTCAAACTTTTACCTTCACACATAGTCACTTTTATGTAAGCCTGGGCAAAGCACTACGCTACGCTCGCGTAGTTTGCGAAGTTTGCGCTACTTCGCACTACGCGAATTGCACGTAGCACAGTGCGAACACGCGTAGCGTAGCGTAGTGCAGCGGTCATTTTTTGCTTGCTCGCGGCCCTCAACGTCAAGTTGGCGACCGCAAGCAAGCAAAATGACATCCCGGCGAGACTTTTTCCTCGTTCGCGATCAGCAACATCAAGTTGCCGATCGCGAGCGTGGAAAATAAACCTCCGGTGAGATTCTCAACGCGGGGAGGTCAGGTTTCTCATTGCGAGTGGTTGCGCATGCTCGCGACCGCTCGCGATGAGAAACTACCAGTCCGCGTTGAGAAGCTGCCGCTCGAGTAAAAATCTACTCGAGCGGCAGTAAAGACAGCTCGCACTGTGCAAGATGCCGTTTTCAATGATTGCACAGTGCGGACAAGCATCCGGCACTGTGCAATCAGTGCGAACAGCATTTTGCACAGTGCACTACGCAGTTTGCGTAGCTACGCGTAGCTCGCGTAGTGCGAGGTGCACTTCACGTAGCTTCGCGTAGCGCTACTTCGCGAACTACGCCCAGGGTTACTTTTATGGAGCTTTTTCTCTCGATGTTGAGCAGTCATCCTCGGCAATCTGGCTTTTAGTTCATCAATGGCGGCCTGCTTCAGCACAATGCCTCAGTGAGTCCTGGAGGTCTTTGTCTTCATCATCAACGGCGAAGAGCTCCAGAGCTTTCAGCTGGGCAAACCTGCATGTTAGGCCGAGTCACGGTTAGAGGTCACCAGCTTGGCTCTCATCGCCAAGGTCAGTGAACTAATGGACCTTTTTCCAAAAACTTATCCAAAAGTTCTCTAACTTCTGGGCATCTTCCAGAAGGTGTCCTGAGAGTCACTGAGGATCCACAACACCAGCCAAGGGTTCAGAAGGTTTGAGTTGCCTCTTGGAGGTTTGGAACTACAATTCCCACAATGCACCTGTCCAAATCCAGTAAAGTCGAGGTTATCTGGTCAGCTGGGCTTGTTCTTGATGGAGCTGATGCAGGTGACTTCTTTCAGCTCTTTTAGTCCTGTGGCTGATCAGGGAGTCCACTCCTTAATCTTGGAAGCAAGGCAAAGTCCTCTTTTGTGAACTCCAGAGAGTGCAGCAGGTGCAGTCCTTGTGAGTGCAATCCTCTCTTTGTGCAGACCAGGGGTTAAGCAGGACAGTCCTTTTTCACCTGATGTTTTCCAGCTGGAATCTGAGGTGCTGTGGAGCTCTCCCATATGTATTTCAGTTTCTGGGCTGGCAAGGGAGGGCACCCCTAAACAATGGGTTTAAAAATTTCACCCACTACTATGACCACTTCCATAGAGGTGTGGCATATATTTGTCCCAAAAAAGCACTTCTCACTCAAAAACAAAATGGAGAAAATCTCTCCTGGGAGTCCAGGTCTGGCTAACCCAACCCACAGGTGTGGATAATTTTCCCCTACACTTCCCTTGCAGACCCTCTCCTAATTTACATTTGGGACTCCCATCTGGCCGGGGGTACAGGTGGGCCTGGTTCCTGTACTTTCTTACTTACTCCCTTTGAAGACCAGTTTGGCTTCCCAGGCCCTTTCCTGGCATCTGCAGATCTCATCCCTCCAGATGGTCTCTTTGTTTCAGCCCAGACCACTTCACACCTAATCGGGAGCAACTTGGCTCAGTCCGTCAAAGGCTGGCCAATCAAAAGAGGCTGCTACAGGGTTTCTTTCAGTAAAATGTAAATATCCAGTATTTGTAAAGCGCACAGCTACCTCCGGAGAGGTGTCCCGGCGCTGGGGGCCGTCGGGAAGATTAAGCGAGCTATTGCGCCCAGAGTCAACTTCAGGAAAGCAAGTTCTATAACTACTTTCCTGCAATAGTTATAATAAATCTAACCTGTGCAAGTTGTTGGATTGATTGTAACTATTATTTTGATATTTTGAATTATTGTTCTAGCTCACTCCTGTCAAATGTTAGACTTTATTAAAATTTAGTAGAGTCTTCCCATTTTTGCCTGTGGAGCTAGCAACACTACAATGGGGAAAAATAAAATTGGCAGTTTTTCCCTCACCAGGGCATCTAAAACATATTTTATAATGTCCCTGCTTTTCATTACAAGGCATCCTACCCGTGGGTACCAAAGCCAGTTTTAGGGGTGATTTATATGTAAAAAATGGTAGTTTTAGACTTTAGAAGTTCTTTTCATTCTAAAGTCACATTTGGACATAGTTTTATTTAAAAATCTCCCCTCAAGGCAGGACTGGCTTTAAAATTACAGCAGACACCACAGCAGTGCACACTTTGCATTAACTCCACTTGAGTCTCTAAACCTACCATATACTAGGGACTTACAGGTAGGTTATCAGAACCAATTGTAATTGCACCTAATTACCATATACCTTTCAAACAGAGCACTGGCCCTGGGTGTGGTTAGCAGAGCCCAGGGCACAATCAGAGTCAGTAACCACCAGTATCAGTCAATAAATGGGGGTGATCAGGGCAAAAAGAATAACTTTCTCACAGGACAGTTACTAATAAATTGGCTGATTGGGAAAATATTTAAAAATAAACAGACAGGGGCAGTGGAAAAGTAATAAAAAGTGGAATTAAAGTTAAACAAATGTGAGAGGTGGAGCAGAATGGGGAGGACTGGGTTGGATGGAGCCTATGAAGCTGTGCTCACTAGCAAGGGAATGTCTAGGAAGGACCTGTCTGGAGTAAATAAAATGGACACATGCTTGCCCCTCACAATGTGCCATTTGTGCTATTTGTGAGTGCAAAATGCAACCCTGGCCTCCTTTTTCTAATGTGATGCATACAAGATGCATTTCATGTAATTTGGCGTAATTTCACATGCGCAAATATAGCACAACCCTTGTTATAATACATAATAATGAATGTCATTGAGAGATGGTAACATCAGATGATGTTATTATTGTGAATTGCAATGGGTTTTAACGCCATATTTAAACTTTTATAATTGTGGTGCTACCTTGATAAAGCCAGTAGGCCTGACTTCTTGGATTTGCACCCTATGATATTGAGGCTATTCACATGTGCAGGAGTGCTGTTATTTATGATATGGCTTTCTGGGAGGCCAACTTTTCTACCGGTATCACCCAAGGTATTTCCAAATTCCTACTTGTACATACTTGAATGAAATGAATGCATAGTATTTTTGTTGTGTACTAGTGAGCTGAGGGTATTAGCCCACACCACCTCCCCTGGTAGGCTTTGGTCTGCTCTGCTTTGCTACTGTGAGAGAGTCAAGGGGTACAATGGAGTACCTGGTTCTCAGTAAAGAGAAAGTTGCAGCCTTATTACTTGGGAAGGAGTTACATCCTTTGCAACTAATAACCCAATTTCATGTATTTTATGGTTGTGTACTTTGTCTCAAATGTGCTTTGCACGTCTTTGCCAAGCTTGCAGGAAATGCGGGACAAGTTAGCTTGTTTCCCTGGCAGGCTTCTTATCTCTTATCATATTGATACAACACATTGAAGTAATGATCCGTGGGACTATATTGCTTTGCGAGTGTAAATTTATGACTTGTGAATACAAAACATGAATTTGCTTTTGTAAAACTAGCTAGAGGTATGGTCTTGTAGGTACTTCTGTCAAGGCAGGAGTTATTCCTTCTTCAGGGTGCAAATGAGGCAGGTACTCTACCAAACGTTTCTCAATGGGAAAAAAATATTTCCTTGGGGTGAAGACTGAAAAACGTTTTAAACTGCAATTGCTCTTCAAGGATGCATTCACTCATGTGGAAATGGACAGTATATACATTGATACATGAACAAATGCTGTTGCATGTTCATAAATGAATTAATGAAAAACATCAGGATTACTTCTGGGAACTGGTGAATATTGCAGATTGCCAGCTTAGGGTTGGGCTCTACTGTTATCTACAAATATGTTGGGAGTACACGTACTGGAGCACTTGCTAACTTTTTTGTGAATTGGGGCCTCCCTTTTTCTTAACAATTTTAATCAAGAAAAATGAATAGGGATGGTGTAACCATAACATTAATATTTTTATCATAGTTTTTGCAACCTGGAAGTTACAGTGTGTAGATTTCCTAATAGCATTTTAAGCCAAACAGAGGCTACTTAGCTAATTTACCAAATCCAAACTCCCCTCCACAATTTTGCATGCGTTTGATTGTCTTGGATCAATCTGAATGTGTGAAGATTAGTGTCCTTTTCTCATAATATTTGAATATTGAATAATCTGTATTGTTATGTTTGGTTCTTTATTTATTCCTTAGTATGATAAACCTGGCAATGAGACACGTGGTCACATACAAGCACACCCAAATAATACATAATACAGAAATGAAGTATTCAGACTTATACTGTCATTCTTCTTGTTTAAGGCTTGTAATCAGATGATAGTACCTTTCTCTGCACTAAAATAGTTCACAAATTTTATCCAATTCACACTCTTTCACACAGTAGACTTTACATTTGTAGATCATTTTGGTATATTTGCATCTATTAAAACATTTGAAAAATACATTAAATGAGATGATACAGTTCATTTGACCCAAAAACAAATGCGTCGTAAAAGATAAGAGGGCCAAGCACTTTAAGCACTTCAGACTCCCAAGCCATTGTGAATAATACCAACACAAGAGAAGAACAATTTTAGGTCTGGCGTTAATCAAGATTTTCTCATTTTAGTAAAAGTATCTATCTATCTATCTATCTATCTGTCTGTTTATCTATCTCTAGATGTACTTTTAGTCAGTTTCAGCCAACTCTCTTCATCCGTTCGTCTTCTTTTCATCCCACTTCAGCATAAAGCATGGGACAAATGTTCAGCCCAATTCAACTTTACTGTGAGTTATGGCATTATGTTTTTTCACGAGCAGTTTACCGAACACCAAGTAGTTCCGTTCAGGGCCAGGGACAACTATGGGAATTTCTGCTTTTTGAGATGAAATGAATATTTTTGCATTAAGCCAATGTTATTTCTTATATATTGGCGATGGCCCTGAACAATAACTTTTACAAAAAATCATGATAAAATAAACCAAGCATTGAAAAGCATAAATTCCTTCAAACGATAACAGACGTATTGTATTTGCCAATGCTTTTCTCATTCCTCATACTGTAACTAAGAGCTATAATCCATGGACAGGAAAGCTTCGCCAAAGGGATGCTTGGTGGTGTATTGTGCTGGGCTAAATACGCCTCAGCAAATTACCACTTGATTTTCATTCTATGTTTTCTGTGCAGGAGAGGATTTTCTTCTGCTATCAGCCTAGCTATATAAATGGCTATTTCTATACATGGCATATTTCATGGTATAAACACTTGCAAATCAATCACTATATATTGTGCAACGCAACATAAAGGCAAAGCTCATAAAGCATGTCACAACTGTAATTATGATTAGAAATGTGTTTTGATCTCTTCAGCTGATGACTCGAAATAGGCAATTAGTTCTTTATGAATAATTGGGCACATTTTTAAAACACTTTAAAACAACGAGCCCCTCCATTTACATAGAAATGTGCGAGTTCCGGTTTATTTTCCTTGCTAGCTGCCCCAGAGCAAAGCGCAGCCCGACCAGCGACTTCTCCTTTCAAATCACTCTTTGATTGGACTTTGCTGGAGTCAGAAGTCAACTGTACAGATGAGAAATTGAGAAAGCAAATGAGTTGACAATAATTATAATCTGAATAATAATAATACTGCCCGGATAGCACGGTGTCAGCGAGATAAGGGCAGAGACAGAGAGGCTCTGAAGCCAGAGGCTTTGCCACAGGCACTTACTCTTTTAAGTCCTTATCGCGCTGATTAATGGTCCAGCTATAGAGGGATTTATTGCTATTATAAACCTGCAGTCCTTTTTAAATTACAATAATGCTTTATTCAACTGATGTGAGTATTCGGCATACGCCAGTCAGTCGGCACTGTAACCATTTTGACCTCCAGAAAGGGCACATTGAACTCACCGTACAGGGCCCCGCAGATTCATGTAAGTACAAAAGTTACATTCTATATTAGGATCTGTAAATAAAACACATCCAACGACATGAACAGCGTGTAGTAAATTACAATTCTAATAATATAATCGCATCAACTTTTGTAAATAAACTAAATGCTCAAAATATGGCAACTCATCAGATTCCGGAGAGTGCAATCTAAAACTACCCCTGATGGAGATTCCCGTGCAGAAGCTCCAGATGATTAGTTACTATACATATTAATTTAGACGATGCATTTCATGTCGTTGTATTGGTTTTACTAACCACGTACCACTTTCACCAAGGCCTGTGAATATACTCAGAGAAATTTACAATGTGTTTATGTACAGAATGTTTAATCATCTCCACTATGTCTAATAGAAAGACTAGAGCTGTCAAACTTGTTATTTTTCCCGCAAAGTTAGGTGAGGTTGGGAAACTTAACCCTTTGCGAAGCCTTGTGAAATTCCCCAAATTAGACTACCGAAATTAGTTCCACAGTTAACTTGAATACTACTTAGGGCAACCTCTAGTCCTAAATGCCAGTGGGGAAATACTGCAGTGCCAGTAACCAACCAGTTCACCACCTGCCGAAATCCAACCCTAAAGAGCAGGAATTATAGAGGGTGAGTGTTAGAAATGGGGATCCCTGGTTAGCAATGGCTGGCACATATGTCCAAGAAGGGACACTTCTTCCTAAGTCAGAGTAAGGGGGCTACACCCTTTGATAACCCCTGCTCAACCCTGTGGTAACGTAGCACGAGCAGACAGGCCTATCTCAGAGGCAGTGTGTGAAGCACTTCTGACCATACACAATAACGCAGTCAAGACACCACAAAGGGACACCACACAAGTAGCTATAGAAAAATAAGTATCTTTATATAAGCTTAACACAAGGCTCAAATACGATCAAAAAGCCACAATGCACGTAAATGTAGTTTCACTAAACGCAATAGAAACACTCAAAAGCGGGTGAAACAAACTTAGTTCGAGACCGGGGTCTACGCGACCCGGTGATGCACAATGTACCTGAGGTTTAAAGGGGGCACGGCACGCAGCTTCGGGAGGAAGCCGCGATGATGACAGGCGGACTCGCAGTGGCCTCAGCTCCCAGCTGCAGTGGTCCGCGGCGTGCACTCACGCTGATCCTGAGATGGTGATTAAGGCGGGCTCGCAGCGGCAACAGCTCCTCAGCTGCCACGGCCCACAATAGCGACAGCGATGATTCTCGTAACACAGACAAATGCGGGCTCTCAGCGGCAACAGCTCCTCAGCTGCAGCGGCCCACAATAGCGATAGCGATGATTCTCGTAGCACATACAGATGCGGGCTCTCAGCGGCAACAGCTCCTCAGCTGCGGCGGCCCACAATAGCGATAGCGATGATTCTCGTAGCACAGACAAATGCGGGCTCTCAGCGGCAACAGCTCCTCAGCTGCAGCGGCCCACAATAGCGATAGCGCTGATTCTCGTAGCACAGACAAATGCGGGCTCTCAGCGGCAACAGCTCCTCAGCTGCAGCGGCCCACAATAGCGATAGCGCTGATTCTCGTAGCACAGACAAATGCGGGCTCTCAGTGGCAACAGCTCCTCAGCTGCAGCGGCCCACAATAGCAATAGCGATGATTCTCAGCCCGCGTTCCCCGCAGTAGACCCAGAGGCTCTGGAATTCTCGACAGAGGCCTCACCTGCGAGTAGAACCCCCCTCACTAGGAATTCAGAAGGCTGATGGGTGAAGTCTAATGTCCCTGAGACTTCAGCAGGAGGCAAGCTCGAATCAGGCCCTTGGGTAGTTGCTTCAGCAAGATGGATGAAAGTTTCAAAGTCCTTTCCCTCTCGTTACACGGACAGAGGTCCGTTTTGACATCCAGAAGTAACACAGCCTGTAGGGGTTTCGGCGCATATCTTTATACCCCACAGGTCTTTGTTCTGAAAAGTCACAAGTCACTGAACCTAGCCAGAACCAGTTCGGAGTGGTCCTGGAGCACTTTATTTACGAGGCTGCATCCTGCCTTTGAGGAAGAGGGGGTCTACCATCAGACGCACAGTGGGGGCTGGAGCCATCATTTACCTTGCCAGGCCCAGACCTGCTCAGATCAAAGGGTCACCCCTCCCCATACTCCAGCTGCAGATCTCGCTACTCAACCCAGGTCGGGCTCAGCCTGCCCTGACCCTCCAAGACCAGACATCCAATACACATAACAGCAGAGCACACTGGACGACTTAGGCATGAAAATACCTACTTCCTAGCAGTGGTATTTTCAAACACAGAATATAAAAATAATCCTCACGAAAAGGTGTGTTTTAATATTCTGAGCTCAGGCATACTAAATTCGACTTTCCAAACATGTTCCTTGGGTCGGCTAGGATTATAGGATGTAATAATCAAAGCTGCCCATTCTGGCCTAAGGGAACACATAGCCTTGCAATAGTGAAAAACGAAATGGAGTGTAATTCACTATTAGGACATGCCACACAGGCCAAGGCAGGTCCTACCTTTCACATACAACGCACCCTGCCATAGGGATGACTTACATCATGCCAAGGGAAGGTTGAGGGACTGGGAAGTGGGTTCACTTCACAGTCAAAGAATGGCAGTTCTGGACCGCGCACAGACTCTGCGATGGCAGGTCTGAGACACACTTTACGCGCTGCTTACGTGGGTGGCGCAATCAACGCTGCGGGCCCACCAGCAGAATTCTGTCTACCAGCCCTTGGCACGCACGGTGCACTATACTAGGGACTAACAGGTAAATCAAATGAGCCAATTATGGAAATACCAATTCATCCAGTCAATTTACAATAGGGAGCATTTGCGCTGTCGCACTGAATGGCAGTTGCACAGCGCCCAGAGCATCTAACACCAGCAAACACAGAGGAGACAAAAAGCGAAAGAGGGAAGGGAGACCCACGCCAATGGTGCCAGGTCTAACAGTGAGGAATTCTGCTGTGCACCAGAAAACTGAAAAGGTGAGTGACAGCGCAACTGGGGTGGCACAACCAGCAGCCCTGAATAGCAGCAGAAACAATTTTCCATTCTCTTATGATGCTCCATTTTTTAGTATTTTTTTTTAAAATGAAGTAACAAAATACTTGAAGTTGCCAACTATTGAATTTAGTAACATCACTCAGCCTAGCTCTCACCCCCAATAAATCCAACATGAAATCCTGGAGACAGATGTTGCATATTGTCATATGGTCACATTTAGGCCAGAGTAGGTACACCAACATTTTAATTTTACATGCTCAAGTTTTAAAGTTGGCATCTTTTCTTAACCACTGACTTTTGACACACATTTGAATGCATGCCTCTGCAGGATAACATTCTCTGAAATGGCTTTGCTTACATTTACACTTCTTCGTAGGCATATTATCAAGTGCCTCGAACATTCTGTACAAGGGCTAAATTCATTATGCAAAATGCTGTGGTTTGTTATTGTTCACTCGGCGACTGAGCTATCACAAAAGAATCAACAATAGTGGCCATGATTACATGAGTGCAGTTTATTATATAAACAACCTCACTCCTTTATTGAGGCAGAGGAGCATTTCACGGACACTGCTGATGTCAACCTATGTCGTAATTCCAGCCCAGCTGATTCCTGTTTACCTCCTACGAGGGATGATGCCCAGCTCTCCACCAAGACGGGCTCTCTGATGACACTTACCCACAGGTAATGGGGGAGTTAGATCACCCAACAGGAATTCTGGCAGATTCACCCATCCTAGACGCACTAGGATGGGTGGCGTTAGGTAGGAGCGCAAAATATAGCAGTACTCATATGTGAACATATATCCTACGTAACAGCACAATGGTTGAATTGTTTATTGTCTTTACCATTCTCATAATGCTGTTTACACTGTTCCATTTCCTGCTATTAATACATGCAGTGCATGTATTTTACACAAGAATCATAATGCTTCAATAGATATTGAAATGCCACATTGTGTATTTCTTGTGGATCTCTTTGGGTAAGCATGAGTTACCAAAGGAATTGGTTCCAGATTTGTTTGCACAATTTCCTTAGGGAAAAATGGTTATCACGATCTGAGGTTGCACATTCCACCTGTTACCTTGCTAGGTCAAGGAAGGGTACAGATGGTGTACTGTAAGCTAACAGGACTAAGGCCAACATATCCTGATGGTGTGTGTAGAATCAGTCTTGCATAGTTTTGATGTTTATGTTGTCCAACAAATGCAAAATTTTACTGAGAAATTATGAACCGTACGACATGGCACAGCCAAAGTTCTAGCTTGTGTTCTTATTTGTGTAACCAAAGACTCCTACTCACCTGCTAACCGGAGACATCCATGGTGTTAGGGAAAAATCCTCCTCAGCTGAGTAGGGAACCCCTATGTATTGGCAGTAGGGTGTTCAAGCTTGAACCTTTAAAAGGATCATCCCACAGAGGTACTCTCTCTGAATTCGACATACTCAAATGGATAATGCAGAACCAGTTAACATATTGTTGAACTGCAGACATATAGTCACACAGATGTTACAACTACATGGGCATCCCCTGACGGGAGGAGACGTTACCTTTGTGGTAGAGGCCCTCGAATTATACAGCACAGAGGTATTCTATTCATGGGTTACGTTCCCTGCAGTGAATGCACAATCAAGACATTTTCAAGCTTACATAGGAGCTGATGTTCCTTAATCAATCAGTCTTTATATAGCATGGCTTATCACCCAGGGGTGTATCCAGATGCTGAGATATAGAGGACCTTAGTTACCAGGTCTTGAGTCCCTTTCGGAAGTCAGCAAGTGAGGGGGAGGTTCGGAGGTGAAGTGGGAGGTCATTCCAGGACTTGGTGGTGAGGTAGGAGAAAGAACGACCTCCACTATGGCTTCGCCGGATGTGGTGGCCATGTGCTAGGGCAAAGGGAGGCAGATCAGAGTTGTCTGGTTGGCTGGTGGAGGTCAGACAGTGGTTGATGTATGAGGGTCTGGCATTGTGAAGGGCCTTGTAGGTGTGAGCCAGCAGCTTAAACTGGCATCACGTCTGGACAGGGACCTAATGGAGACTTCTGAGGTGGGGGTGGATGCAGGTTCATTTGGGGAGGTTGAGGATGAGTCTGGCTGCAGCATTATGTATGATCAATAGTTGCTTGAGGAGATGGGTGATGATTCCGGGATAGAGTACATTTCCATAGTCCAATCGACTGGTGACAAGGGCTTGAGTGACAGTTTTCTTGGTGCTGATGGGGATCCACCTGAAACTTTTACGAAGCATGTAGACGGTGTGGAAGCAAGATGAGGCAACTGCATTAACCTGGTGCTTCATGGAGAGATCGCTGTCCAGGATGATGCCAAGTTTGCGGGTGTGGTTGGGAGGGGTCAGTGAGGGTCAGAGTGCAGTGGGCTACCATATGTTGTCCCATGGGGAGGTGTTACTTTTGAAAGTGAGCACTTCTGTCTTGTCCATGTTCAGCTTCAGATCCAGTCAGCGACATTGGTCACAGTGTTCTGGAAGTTGGATCTGGTGGTGGCGGTGTCTTCTGCGAGAGAGAGAGGATTAGTTGAATGATGTCAGCGTATGTCCGTGGGTGAGGGTGATGTTGACCACTGGCGTCATGTAGGTGTTGAAGAAGGTGTGACTGAGGGAGTATCCTTGGGGGACTCCACAGATGATGCTCTTGGGTTCAGAGGTGAAGGGCGGTAGGGGGATTCTCTGTGTGCGTCCGGTGAGGAAGGAGGTGATCCTCTTGAGGGTGTTTCCTCTGATGCTGATGTGGTGGAGTCTGGTGATGAGCATGTGGTAGGATACGGTGTTGAAGGCTGCTTAGAGGTCGAGGAGTATCAGGCTGCTGTCTTGCTACAGTCAATAATGGATCTGATGTCCTCGGTTGCGGCTGTGAGGGTGGTCTCGGTGCTGTGGTTGGAGCGGAAGCCAGTTTGGGAGGGGTTGAGTAGGTTGTTTCCTTCCAGGTGATCGGTGAGCTGGTGATTGATGACTATTTCCAGGACCTTGGCCAAGAAGGGGAGCAGTGAGATGGGGTGGTAGTTATTGATCTCGCTGGGCTTAGTGGAGGGTTTTTTGCAGGAGGGGTTTCACCTCTGCATGTTTCCGGGCATCGGGGAAGGTGCCAGTGGGGATGGATACATTAAGGATGTTGATGAATGCGCTGCTGATTTCCTTCCATCCCAGGTTGAAGGCATGGTGAGGGCAGGAGTATGTCAGTGCTATGGAGTGAATGGAGGTCATGATCACTGTGGTGTCCAATCGGTGAGGTGGCTGTGGGAGTTGTCGGTGTGTGTCGGGAGGTGGCAAGGTCAGTTGGCTGTGGGTCAAAGTTGCTGTCGATGTCTGCTATCTTTTTGTGGAAGTGGTCTGCCAGGGAGTTGCAGAGGGCTCGGGAAGGACGGATCGTGGTGTCAGTGGCAGATGGGCAGGAGAATTCTCAGACGATGCTGAAGAGTTCTTTTGCGTGATAGGATTTGCCTCAATGCAGGTAGCTAGGGTGTCCTTTTTGGGTTCCTTGAGGTGGCGGTGGTATTTGCTGAGGGCAGATTTGAAGGTGGTGAGGTCTGAGGGGTTCCTGCTGGAGCGCCATCATCTGTCCAATCGCTTACACTCACATTTGGAGGCTCGGAGTTTGGGTGTGGATCAGCTGGTATGTTTGCTGGTTCTGCTGGTGCTGGTCATTTTCATGGGGGCGATAGTGTTGACGAAGTTGGAGATCCAGTCAGAGAAGTTTTAGATGGCTAGTTCAATGTTACTGGTGGCGTAGGGTCTGATGGTGTTAAGGGGGGCATTCCATTGGGTCTCAGTGATTTTGTTCCATCTGAGGTGGGTCTTGGTCAGCCTGCGATGGTGAAGTGGAGGATGCTGGTCTGTCCAGGTGAGTTCAGTGGTATGACTGAATCTGTTTCTGTTGCTGGCTGTAAATATTGGGTCCAGAGTGTGTTCAATGCAGTGAGTGGGGCTGGTGACCAGTTGTGTGAGTCCAATGTTGCTCATGCTTTCCAGGAGGTTGGTGGAGTGGGTGAGATTGGGATTGTTAAGGTGGAAGTTGAGGTCATCAAGGAGGATGTGGTGCTTGGAGTCAATAGCCAGAGGGGGCGATGAGCTTGGAGATTGTGTCGCAGAAGCCGGTGAAGGGCCCAGGGTCTGTAGGCGAGGGTTCCTCTGAAAGTTGTGTTTGCGGTGAATCGGATTTGGAGGCTGAGGTGTTCCATGATGGATGAGCTGTTGTCTTTGGTGTTGGTGCATTGGAGGATCTCGTGGATGATGGCAATGCCAGTTCCATGTTTGTTCACATGATCTTTGGGCATCAACTTGTAGCCGTGGGACATTGTGGTCATGAAGTCAGGGGTTGACGATGGTGTGAGCAAGGTCTCGGTGATGAACATCATGGCGAGGGTGTAAGTGGTGATGGTGTCCCAGATTTCCATGGCATGCTTGCAGAGGGAACGGGCATTGAGCAGCTTGCACTTGTGCTGTTCTGAAGGGTTGAATATCAGCTGTGTAGGTGCAGTGAGGGTTTCATTGTTGCAGGTGAATCGGCAGTGGCAGCAGGCAAAGGGTCCTTCTATGTTTGTCAGGAAATACATGTAGCAGATATTGGAGCGGCATCTGTGGGCCATGGCTAGGAGCTCGGAGGTGGTGTAGCGATGGAAGGCAGGAGAGCCAGGGTTCCTGGCACTGGGCACAGTCCAGGCGCGGACGGGTGAAGACAGGCTTGCCTTTGGTGCATCGGTGGTGCAGCCGTGCAGAGGCCTCCAAGAATTATTCTGGGAGGCGGGATGGACTGGCTGGGAGGTGGGAGGGTGGGAGCAGAACAGGCATAAAAAATCGTCACCAGCATGACTTGATCATCAAGTGAATGCGGTGGTTGCCAGGAAACCAAAAATAAACAAACAAAAGTGGGGGCAAAGCAGAACTGGAATGTGGCAGGGGAGCAGTGACCAGGCCCACGAAGGTCATGAACTGCTCATAGGGGCCATGCCGCAACCTTCATAAATCATACAGGCAGGTGGGAGTGTCTGGCCAGGAGATGGGATTGGCACAGGCAGGAAAACTCGGCATCAGTGCGACCTGATCAGCAAGTTAATGCAGCAGTTTCCAGACAACCAAAAATAAACAAACAAAAGGGAGGGCAAACCAGGAGTGGAATGTGGCAGGGAGCGGTAATCAGGCCCATGAGGGTCAGGAACTGTTTCCATGTTCCTAACAACTACACAGCTTATAAAGCATTAGAAATACCATTAACATTTCAAGAACACCAAAATTGGTTTGAAGATGTCCTACCACATATAAGAAACAATGTTAGACTAGGTATCCTCAACAATGAGGGAGCGACATGGCCAGTCTTAGTCAATTACACACCTTACCCAGATATAGCAAATCTGAAAGCACCAGAGCTACATATGCTGTATACATATCTGGTTAGACTATATAGATATTTGACAAAATACATGATGTAAGAAATGACAATAAATCCTGCAGCAGCTGTTAAAGCTGCACAACCACACTTAGCTATGCCTGGAATTAATCCAGAGACCATCAATGCGGTCATGGGTAAGGTCCTCAACAGATGGGAAGAGATTCCACTATGGACTGCAGAAGAAACAAATCAGCTTGAAGTAGTGTTTCCCCATACGAGACCAGTTTTTCTGCTCTCTGTGTTGCCTTTTCTGTCCTCTGTTTTGCCTTTTCTGCTTATTTTTCTGCCCTCTGTTTTGCCCTCTTCTTCTCTGTTTTGCTTTTTCTGCCCTTTATTTTGCCATTTCTGCCAGTTTTTCTGCCCTCTGTTTTGGCTTTTTCTGTTTGTTTCTTCCTTCTTCCTGTCATTTCCCTCTTTATACCGTTTCCCTCCTCCCACCACCCAGTGCCACACCCTCTCCAGTACCTACCTAATGGAGGCCGCAACATGACCCTATTGAACACGTCCTCGTGCCAGCTCCCCCTGTACAATTCTCCTGGTTAGCTTGCACACAGTCTGCTACCCTCTGCTGCCTGTCTACCTGCTGCCCTCAGGTTGTGCCTCATCTGCTCGTTTCTTGCTCTGTTTTGCCTTTCCTGCTAGTATTTCTGCCCTCTGTTTTACCTTTTTCTGCTAGTTTTTCTGCCCTCTGTTTTACCCTCTGCTGATCTGTTTTGCCTTTTCTGGTCATTTTTTCTGCACTCTGTTTTGCATTTCCTGCTCATTTTTCTTCCCACTCTTTTGCCTTTTTCTGCTCATTTCTTCCCTCTTCTCGCCATTTCCCTGCAACCACCGTTTCCCTCCTCCCACCACCAAGTGCCTCATACTGCAGCGTGACTCCATTGAGCAGGTCCTCGTGCCAGGTCTCCTGTGACAGTTCTCCTGTCCAGCTTGCCCACAATCCACTACCCTCTGCTGCCTGTCTACATGCTGCCTTCTGTTTGTGCCTCCTCTGCTCGTTTTTGCTCTGTTTTGCCTCTTCTGCTTGTTTTTCTGCCCTCTGCTTTGCACTTTTGTTAAATTTTCTGCCCTCTGCTTTGCCATCTTCTACTCTGTTTTGCCTTTTTAGCTAATTTTTCTGCCCTCTGATGAAACTGGTGGGCAATTTTGCTACAGTATCTGCAATTATGCTAAGTAATATAAAAGGGGAATGAGCAGTGTTGGCTATAAACCAGTGACACACGCAAGATGCTCCAGGAGACCAGGAGTGCAAATTACCTAAAATTATTGAGGAAACCTATGCATCAGTAGGTAGGGATCTTTTGTAAATATTTTACGTATCCCAGGCAATTGTTTCTTAAACCACTTTTAAAAGTTCAGAAATTTAGGTGTGCCCGGGAAGCTTTATTGTATTTGCAACTTCTGCCCAATGTTTGCACACTTTTTTGTGTTACTAACTCTTTAAGACCTGTTTTAAGCTCAAGAAATTCTATATGTGATTAATGTTTACAAGGATAACTGTGATCATGCCCACTCTTCAGATGTGCTGTTATAATGAATTTGATGTTGATTCCAATTGTGGCTTTCCATATGACTCTGACTAGTGCATGTCCGTTTTTTAAATGCTGCATTGAGGATAAGAAATTTTAGATGTGACTGATGAATACAAGGAAATTTGTGAGTTTGCGCATCTTGCGATATGTAGTTATCAAATGAGCTTGATGTTGATTTTATATGTGGTTTATTTTATGGCAGTGACTACTGCTGAATAAATATTATTATTATTATTATTATTATTATTATTATTATTATTATTATTATTTTTATAGGTAGGGATAATTTAGGAGCCAGACCTAGTAAACCACAGATTAAGGGTAATTCTGAAAAGGATAACTTGAAGCAAGCACCCAAGTCTATCCAAGAAGAAGTGGCATAATCGTAGAAATAAAGAAAAGACTAAGGCACGGAGTGGATCGCCTCGACAGGAGTCCTCAAACAAGCGCTACAATCTGTGCAACTGTGATACAATTAAAATGGTTGATAGGTATTAGGACACTGATACACATCCTTCTCAATCTTTTCAGGAGTTATCAGAAAAATGCTCAGAGAGAGGAGCACGATCAGAGGGCAGATCAGAGGAGTATGTGAAACCAAACAAGGACTCACAACGCCCTGGATTCTGAGGACACTGTTTCTGAATGGGGAGTGGGCTCCGACCATGCTGGAAAGCATGGCAGAAGTCACAATAGTTCACCCGAATATTATGGAGTATCTGGTAGCAGTAGCAACAAATGACGACATCCAGGTGGAAACACCAGACCAGAGACTGAGTGTCCCCAGTCAATTATATGAATTGCAACTCCAGATGAAGGGGGATATACCATGCACCATAAATGTTCTCTTTTGGGAAAACTTGTCATTTGACAATGACATTCCCTTGGCTGAAAAGGATTGGGCACCAGAGTTTGTTATGGAGTGCCCATGGGGAGAAACAGTAATTTTACCTGCTTTCTCTGACTTTGTTCCAGATTCAGTAAAATATGCATACCCCAAGGAGTGGGCCATAGCTCAAGCTCCGGCATTATACTGCAACCATGTTGGTTGGGATGATGGATCCCCTTATCATATCATACCTGTGAGGTCAAGACCAGAACAACAATACCCCATTAAATATGAGCCTAAAAAACAAGTTAGAGAAATACTTACACAACTTGAATACTAAAGTGTAATAGAAAGTTGCGTCTCACCAATGAATAATACTTTGTTTCCAATTATGAAATCAGACCATTCATATCATTTAGTCTTAGATTACAGACACTTGAAAACTGCTACCTGCACATTTGCTCTTCAAAATGCGCATGGTTTGGCACTAATCAACAATATAGTGTGTAAAAAATTCAAAACCAGATTAGATATATTAATGGATTTTTCTGCCACAAAATAGCATATGAAAGCTGGTATTTAATTGCATTCAGCACTCTTGGCTCTCAAAAACTGTTGATTGCCACAAGGTTTTAAGAATAGCCCATGGCTGCTTTCAGCCCATGTAACTGAATTTTTAAAAGACTTAGATGGTCAAGCATTGCCCTATGTCAATGACATATACTGGACAGATTATCTTAGCTAGAGTAGATCGCATAGTTTTGGGATGTGCTCACATGAGCTACAAAATGAATTTCAAAAAATCTAAAATTGCCTATCTCAGTGTCCTGTTTTTGGAATACTAGCTGTCAAGTGAAGGCAGAAGCCTTGCAACACATTTCCTACAGAAGTGTGCACTGTTACAACCACCAAACACATTGAAGAAACTCCAATCAATATTGGGTTTCCTGAATTTTGACAGAACTTACATACCAGATTAGCCACAACAGGTAAACCCGTTCTACAATTTGATCTGTCCAGATTTTCAGGTTTATATTGGACAGCTGAACACACACACATTCTACGTTCAGTACAAGCTGACAAGTTAGCTTCAAGACATTTACACACATGTGTGAACACCACAAACCTGGAGATCCGTATATTTGCGGGTGCATAACAGTACACCTATGACAAATTCAATGAAGGAGACGCTGTACCTATTGCATATAAATCACATTTATATGCAAATACAGAAATGCGTTTTGCACCAGCATAACAAAATCCTGATGACAGTACGTAATGCTGTGGTGAAAGAAGGATCATTGGCTATGGGGAAACAAATAAATGTTGTAACTCCTGTTCTAGCCTGAGAGGCTGCAACACAGGCCAGCTTTTGTAATGCAAAAGCTTTACATCTGAGATGGATACAGTGTGCCAACCCACTCACAACAACAGATGTAAATTACATATTTGAGTCTACATTACAGACACAAGCATATCACCAATATGAACATGAATATCCTCTGCCCAATGAAGTCATGTCTCTAGAGCAGTATAATCTACTCTGATGGTTCTGCTCAGCCTACAGTAGAGCCAAACACTAATACTCCACCGCTTGCACAGTAATAAAGGTGCAAGATGGAGACTTCCATACTAGGAAAATATATATGCAGTCACTTGGTGATTGCACTGCACAGCTTGCTGAACTGAAAGCCCTAATTCTGGCACCTCAAAATACAGATACTCGATTTACCACACTCACTGTGTGTGATTCATATTACTTTGTCCAGTCTTACAATGAGTACTTACACTACTGTAGCTAGAATTGATTCGGAGATTCCAAAGGGTACACGATTAAGCACAAAATGCTTTGGGAACAAGTGGCCAAACTAAACACATGTTTGCTATGGACTTATGTGATTCACACACTGAGTCATCAGCTTGTAGGAATATACGTTGCAGGGAATTCAATGGCTGACGAAGCCACAAAAACAACAGTGAAAACTACTGCAGTTGCTGCCATTAGTTACTCGTTCTAGTATGAGGATAGATGGAGACATCACAATGGCTGTCAGTGCTGCGAACAATGGCACCCTCTTGCCTAAAGGCTTTCCAACCAAAAGTGCGCAGAACTTCCTATTTGCTTATATTCCTGAAGTGGGAGATAGAGTAATATCTAATTCAGATCACAGGTCCTAGCAGCACATGAGGGTCTAGCATCTGCTCACACAGGGGTGGAAGCTGCAATATCACTGTTGCAGGAACACTATCGGAGCCCAGGTTTATACAAACAGTCCAAGGACTTTGATCTTAAAAGTGACACCTGCCACCAGATGAAAGTTTCCATGTTGGAACTGTCCCTTTCTGGTTGGCTAAAGCAATGCCCTAGCTAGGCAGAACCTTCCACTCCCATCAGGGGCGGGTGATTACACATTCTGTATAACCTGTGGTCACCCTTGGGTAGCTTGGCACTGAGCAGTCAGACTTATCACAGAGGCAATGTGTAAAGCATTGGCATAGCACTCCCTCATGATAAATATCTTAAGCGTCACAAAAGAAACTTCACACGTAATGTATATAAATAACGTTTGTATTCAACACACATAATAATCAACACAACATGAACATCATGTATTTCTTGGCATAAATCACATTCAGAATTATTACTAGTAGTACTAGACCCAGCCATGTTCAAATTACATCAGTAATATGCACACTTGGGAAAGATCCTAATCTAGACCCCCTGTACCTTTATGCAGTGCAACACATTGTTCACCCTAGGTCCACCCTAGTAATTCTTATAATTCAATACCACACAGTTATAGGGAGCACCACTGATCACAACAACATCAGAAATATGTACATACAACAAATTATATAACATTTTAGCAGCACTGCGGGCCGAGGCTGCTCGGGTAAAACCAATGTCAAACGTAATGCTATTCTGGCAAGAAATCAACGTATCAGGCAGACAGCCGTCCAGTGCCTTGAATCATGGGCAGTTTCCCACAGTCACTCCCACACACACACAGATATCAGATGAGTCCATACGGAAGTGCTCGTACACACCCACACATTCACACGCACACACACAATCAGCACCCTAATGCGGTGCAACTGATAACCAGAATGTCCTCCATCCCAGTCTGTCACTCTCCCCACCCAGGCCTGAGCCATACAATACAACCTGGCAACACTGTGTCATCAGGGAGGGCCGGGTGAAGAGAGGCAGTTGGTCCTCTGCACTGAGGGCAAAGTAGGGGAACAGTAGATGAATGGAGAATGAAGGAGGGGGGTACCTCTCAGAAAGAAGAGGCACCCCGTCAGGTACACATTGATCAGAGTCACATCCGGGATCAGCATCAGGTGCACAATGATACTGGTCGCACCAGACCTTTCTGTTCACATTTAGTGAAGAGCTGTAAAATCCATACCTCCTTGAAAATGAGGCACAATGTCCGGTGCATGTTGATTTTGGCCATACCAGACAGCTCCAGTCACACACACAATGAAGAGTTGCAAATTCTGTGTCACCCTGGAAATGAGGCACAACGTCAGGTGCACGTCGACATTGGTTGCACCAGAAAGTTCCGGTCACACACACAGGTGCAAGTTCAGCAATGCTTCACAAGGTAGAATGAGACACTTCTACAGTTATGCCCTCAGCTCTGAGGGTTGCAACCTGTGATACAGACATCGCACACAATGAGCATGCAGTCAGTGTGTTGCATGAGAGATATTCAGCATGATAGATGCCACATGGGTTCTGCAAGCTGTGAATCAACTCACCAACAACAAGACGCTTATGCATGCCACAATGAGGGGGCCAGACTTTGGGCTCCACACAAGGCATACTGGTCTCCAAGCAAAGTTCTTATTTCCATGCCCATGCCCCACTACCAGTTGGAATCCAGCAAACGATGTGGGCACTTGAGAAGGCTCCGCACTTCTGTTGTCACAGGCAGACGATGTAGGTCCCTGAGACCTATTAAAGAACAGGGGCAAGCTCAACAAGCCCTTGGACAGCAAACTACAGGGTGACACACAGCAGCAGGTACTCAGCCCAGGCCAGCCACTATTTAGGAAGGGCACATGGTCCCTTTCAATGGCACTAATCCTCCTTGTGCACAAACATAGTCCTCTGGTAATGTGCACCTCGTAGTTCAGGTTCTTCGGTCCTACATCCCCATAAGCTTATCTCATCCTTTGCTGCAGGATAGCACTAGTAGTTATACTGGAGTGGTCCTTTGAAGTTGGGGTTGATTCAAAAGGTCTCCCTTTGAACCACAGAAGTCTCCCCTTAATTTCAGTCATGTCTGCCATGAGGCTGTGGAATGCAGATCTTAATCTGTAGGGGGGCCATGTGTCAAAGTTGCAACAATGCTTGCTTATCTGAAAGCCAGCACTGCTTGGTTTACAGGGACTTTATGGAAAAACTTCCTCATACCCAACCTTACTGCCTGTTATTTGCGTACAGCCATAAGGGAGTCTCGGTAGGAGTCAGGGAAGAGTGCCTGATGGTTGGATGTCGTTGTTGTCCCTCACGTAATTGTCAACCTTGAATTTAAAAGGAAATGCTATGAGTTCTCTGGCTTCACTAGCATCTGTTCCCACCCCTCCAACTGACACCCTATTGCACTATCCTGAGGTCAATAATCTCTCACTCGCTCCTACCTGGGATCAACTGCTTAAGGTCAGGACATCCATTTTGTGGGTATTCGGTGTGGTATGGTGTGGTTGCCTGTAGTTCATCTCTGGGATGTAGGATGCACAGATGTGTTGCACCAAAGGATTGACTGATTGATCTGTAAGGGAGTCATGACAGTTTAAACTTTATTTCACCCAGTTAGGACCCTTACCCAACAGTTGTATTAGACATATACTCACAAGCACTGCCCTCTCCCACATGGAGGAAGTGGCCTGAAAAGGGCCGCCCGGGTTTTCTCCAACCTCCTAATCGCCTTCCACAAAATGAAGAGTCAGTCAGACAGTAGAGAATACAAACAATTGTTTATTACCAATACTCTGCAGAGGAGTCCAATCTGACCTGCACCCTAAGATGTCTGCCGAGGGACTGACCCCCCAACAGTCTGCAACGCATAATCATTCCTCCCAAGGGCCTCCCAACCACTCCCACAATGGAAAGTTACCGGCTTAGGCCGAACATGAACAAAGGAGGCACAGAAGGATGGCCTACCACCTGCTAGATGGGTACACACTATCACTATCTCAATGTTGCTGTGCTGGGTCTCGGCGTCTCCTAACGTGAAAGCAGAGCTACACACAAGGATAGGTATGTGAGGGCAGAATGGCCTATTCATTAGGAAGTCAGAAGGCAACCTTGAACAAAGAGAAAATAATAGCTGAATACAGTGTTCTGCTAAGGCAAGCAATACGAATAATGAGGCCTAGTACTGGCACAGCCTAATAGGGATTACAAAATTCAAAATGGAGTCACACTCGCTAACTAGAGGCCACTAAGGTCCTCGGGCTACAGTTATTTGAATAAGCGTTTAGTCAGGTAAGCAAGGAAAAAGTCCACATGGGACTAGTTACGCAATATATGCAGGGACACACGGTTGAAATGACATCACATTTATTAACAGCATAAATGGAGTATCAAGTTTCTATAACTCAAGTGATAGTTCTGGTGCTCACGCAAGAATATAGTGAAGGTGTGTGAAGTGAGGGGTGCTAGTGACATTTAAAATTACATTGCATTGACAACATTTAAACAAAACTCCAAATTAAATTAATGCAGTGAAGGAGTTTTGGTTGTAAAGGATCGACGGCGTTTCGATCTCATAATTGTGAGATCATCATCAGGACGAAAAGAGTGTGAGCAAGTCGAATTTGGATGACCGTGAGGTCGGGTCCGAGGGCCACAGGGGGCCATGTCGGTCGAAATGCCGTCGACCCTTTACAACCAAAACTTCTTCACTGCATTAATGTGATGTCATTTCAACAGTGTCCCTGCATATATTGCGTAACTAGTCCCATGTGGACTTTTTCCTTGCTTACCTGACTAAACGCTTATTCAAATAACTGTAGCCCAGGCTACCCGAGGACCTTAGTGGCCTCTAGTATACCATTGTTCCTTTCCAATACATAGATTACTCTTGGTCAGACTACTGGGGTCCCCGTGTTCTTAAGAATATACACTCGCTAACTGAAGCTCGCACATTGCAGGGATAACTCAGCGGGTTGCATAACGTGAATACGAATGGTGTCTAATTTAGCCGTACACTGCTAACCTAATATAACGTAGAACAAGTGTATAACGAGAATGAGATTTTCAAACCTAACAGACCCTCCTTTTAGCAGGGGAGGCTAAATTCTTTATTGATGCTATCCGGTAGGGTCTTTACAATTCTAAGCAGGGAAAAGAGATAATCCATAGTCACTTTAATATCAAAGGAAAAGTAAGCAACACATGTATAGCAAGATATTTTTAGTACTCAAAAATACCCTCATCTATCTGCATCATATCCTGTATTTCTTTCATCATCAGATTAGATACTTTATCATTACGGCCTGGGAATTTAGGGGTAGGGGTGAGTAAAGATGGGCTACTAGTAGTGTTTAATCGATAAGTGTAGTTGCAATTGCTCTGTCCCACTGGAATATTCCCAGAACCTTCGACACAGAAACTAGCTGCTGTATGAACCACAGGTACGGGCATGGCTTTATCTTCAGTGATTATTCGTTCGTGGAAACATTTAAAGTATTCAGTAACATTAGATCCCTGAAAATCCAACATTTCATTTTTCAGTCATGTGGCATTCTTGTTACCTTCATAAACATTCATGCAAGCATGTGGATGTAAGTAACCCTCCTTTCCTCCTGTCCCAGGTGTATAACCCTGGTGTATCACAATATATTCCAACACTGCTTCATAGTCACACTTCGTCATATTCATAGCATCAGTATGGTAATGCATATACACCATGGAAAGCAACAGGAACCAGGCCTCACAACTACTTAGGTACGACAGGGGTAAGGACACCAGTAAATCGTTCTTGTGCATAACTGAGGGGAGTAACCCACACACCCAACAATTCGTGGCATTTGTTGTATTATGTACCTGGTGAAGCATTTGCAGGAAAACATTTTCAACATATGTTTGTCTATGTCTCTCCTTATGTGGGGCCAACGTAACGAACAGATGCTTAGGTGGAGACAGGGTATTCCCTATCAAAGTAGTCCCTATCAAAGTGTGGACAGGATGCGGTTCTTCTAGATACCACACTACCCCAAACAGTATTATCATTACTATGAGAAGGAACACTACCACCACTATCTTACTCCTAGTAGACCAGCTAGACCACACAGGACTACTCTGCCCCGGTGGTGGTGCCGCTAGGGGCTGTTCTTCCATGACAGCAAGGCCAAATAGGAACATGAGCAGAGCCTTATGAACTGGAGCCACAAGAATACAACCGACCAAAGGGGCACTGTTTACCCAGCGTCCTTTTAGAGCCTCGCTGGCAGGCTCCTATCATTCATCAGCGATGGTGCTCCGAAGCACTCCCTCGAGGGAGCCGCGCAATCACGGCCCTTGCTGGAAACAAATCCTTCTTCTTGCAGGATAAGGCACCCTCCCTCCTGGGCAAGTACCCTCAACGATCCTGTCCAGTGTCTCAGGCAATGCACCAATGTGGTTCACCCTAATCTGACGCAGGCACTGCAGACATAGTACCTACACCCCAATCTCAAGTCCTTCCCTAACTCCTGGACTATCCCTCTGGCACACTGTCCTTCTTTCGGGGGCACAAGTTATACCTGTGAACTCCAGGCACTGTTTCATCAATAAAAAGGGGGTGAAACTCAGGCTCAGAAGGGCATGGGGACTCAGGTGCCAGTGGATCAGATGGGGCAGAAACCGGGGCTGCTCTTATCTCCGGAGGGACTGCCTCAAGCAGGGCGGCGTCACTCTCTGCTTTCGTCTGCGCCCACCTTAGCCGGGCGTCAGAGAAGGGAACAAAGTAGGGCACCCTTTCCCTTTCCTGGTTAGCAATGCCGTCGAGCACCCACTTGTCGTAGGGAAGTGGGAGAGGAACCCTCTTGCAGTGTGTACCATGCACCCAGTGCTTCCGGCCATCGAGTTTCACGCTGTTCGGGTGGCAAGGAGGACCAACAGGCGGCCCTTCCAGCTGGGCTCCAGGCAGCTCTTCCTCTGGAAGTTCTTGACGAGGACGTAATCTCCGGGCTGTAGCTGATGCCCGGGCCCCTCTGGTACTGGCTGCAGTGTCTCCTGAATCTTTTGATGAAGAGAACGAAGATCTTTAGTTAACTCATACAGATAGTCTATAAGCAAGGGGTGCTCTATCTCAGAGAAGCGCTTTGGCCTTGGAATGCCCCAGATATTTGTAGGGCGACCAAACACTACCTCATACGGTGACAACCCTGTCCTAGAGTTTGTCGTTGCCCTGGTGGATAACAAGGCCAGGGGCAACGCATCTGGCCATCGCAATCCTGTGCTTTCCTGTATTTTTGCTAACTTCAGCTTGAGAGTGCCTTTATATTTCTCAACCAGACCTGCTGACTGAGGGTGGTTGGCTGCATGAAACTTTTGCTTGATGTACAGACCTTCACACACCAGTTGGATGACCTTCGAATGGAAGTGACTTCCGTTGTCACTCCAGATCACACGTGGCAATCCGAAGCGCGGGAAGAACTCTTTAATGAGTGCCTTCACCGTCGCCATAGCCGTATTCTCTTTAGTGGGGTAAGCTTCAATCCATTTACTGAATGCACAAATCACTACCAGCATATACTTCAAATTGTTGACTCGTTCCATTTCGATGAAATCCATCTGGAGAACCTCGAAAGGGAAGGAAGGCGGTGCAAAGTTACCAGAGGGTGTAGGAGTACCTTTCCCAGGTTTATGTGTCATACAAATCATACAGTGTCTTACTAAATGAGTGGCTGCTTTGGAAATATTGTCATTCTGCCACACTGGGTCCAACACCTTACATATTACCCTGGCGCTAATGTGGGCTGGGCCATGGGCCATAGTAACCAAAGGAAGTACAAAGGCATTAGGTAACATCCATCGATGTTTCTCGGACTTATCGGTCCAGCACCCATCCTCATCCAGACGCCCTGTACTCTCCTGCCATATTGCCAATTCGTCTAGGGTCGCCTCGCTTTGTATCTCTTTGACGTTTTCTAATGTGTCCTCAAACATTCCATTGTCCGGGACCCACCTAGCAGGACCTGCCACAAACATCTTTTTCATCTTTGATCTCGCTGTCTCTTTAGCTATTTGATCTGCAAACGCATTTCCTCTCCCAACATCATCTGTTATTGCTTTATGGGCACTACATTTTATTATTGCTAACCTTTTGGGAAGTGTCAGAGCTGACAAGAGTCTATGTATCAATGGGCCATTCTGTATTCATAATCCATGTGATGTTAAGAACCCTCTCTCCACCCAGAGGCTTCCAAAATTATGGGCGACCCCAAAGGCGTACTGGCTGTCAGTATAAATATTGACAGTCAGTCCCTCACTCAACTCACAAGCCCGAAGAAGGGCAACCAGCTCTGCGGCTTGGGCTGATTGGTATGGGACACGGGATGTCTCAACTACAGTGTGTAACGTTGTAATTGCATATGCTGCAGTGGTGGTGCCATCTGGTCATTTGAAACACGAGCCATCGACATATAGTTCCCCTTGGGGTTCAGATAGTGGAACATCAGTCAGGTCTACCCGTGCCTTCGTCTCCTCTTCCATTCTGTACACACAATCATGTACATCTGTGTCATTACTCGTCGAAGGGAGGGGTAGTAACGTGGCTGGGTTCAGAGTGGCACATCTTTTAATGGTAATGTGCGGAGCAAACAAAGTTAGTTCATATCCAGTCAGACGTGCACTAGTAAGGTGCTGTGTCTTTGTTTTATTCAAAAGCGTATCCACAGCATGGGGTACCATTACCGTGAGAGCAGTATCAAGAACGAGCCCCGCCGATTGTCTGATAGAAATTGCCACCGCAGCTGCAGCTCTCAGGCAGCTCGGGAGTGCTCTGGCTACGTTATCCAGCACAGCAGAAAAATAAGCACAGGGTCTTTGCTTCCCACCAAAACCCTGTGTTAAAACAGAAAGCGCGCAACCGTCCGCCTCATGTACGTAAAGCACAAAAGGCTTCTGGTAATCAGGACTACCAAGCACAGGAGCAGAGCAAAGCGCAACCTTTAATTGCTCAAAAGCTTGCTGGCATGCGGATGTCCAAGGCAGGGGTTCATGCACTTCTTTAGTGGTCAGGTAAAGGAGAGGTTTTGTTAGTAAGGAATAATTGGGGATCCAGTGTCGACAATACGAGGTAATACCAATAAATGCGAGTACTTCATGTTGAGTCTTAGGAACAGGCATATTAGTGATAGCAGCTATGCGCTCAGGTGTTAGTTTGCGACCCTCCTTCGACAGTAGGTGACCTAAATAGGTGACCTCCTGTCGACAATATTGAAATTTGGAAAAGGACACCTTATGGCCATGGCCCGCCAAATGTAACAGCAATTTAACAGTGGCATCTTTACAGCCATCCTCAGTATCAGAGGCCACAAGGAGGTTGTCCACGTACTGCAATAGCACATTACCAGTGGGAAGTACCAAAGAATCCAATTGAGTTTTTAAGGCTTGACTATAGATACTAGGACTTTCTGTATAGCCTTGAGGAGCCCAACAGAATCTAAATCTCCTGCCAGCTAGGGTGAATCCAAACAGATATCTGCTATCTGTATGAATAGGAATGCTAAAGAAAGCATTCTTCAGATCAATCACGGAAAAGAACTTTGCTGATGGGGGAATCATTGTCAATATCGTGGTGATAACTAGGAGTACAGGATATTGGGGTACTATAATTTTATTGACCTCTCTGAGGTCAATTACAAAGCGATTAACATAAGGATGAGCATCAGAAGAGTCCAATGGTGTCTTCTTGAGAATCGGAAGGATAGGGCTATTGCACACATTCGCCACTGTCTCCTCAACCACGCCAGACTTAATCAAATCCTGTATTATTTGCAACAAGGCCTTTTCTCCTGCTTGTGAAATCTTGTACTGGGGAATACGTGGCAAGACAGCATTGTCTTTGATCTGAATAGAGACCGGCGGGATCTGGAGTAACCCCACATCCGTGTCTCCTGCTGCCCATAAACTATGGGGCACCTCTTTAAATTCCGCGGGGATGGGTGCATCCTTTGCAAAGCATTGTTTAGCACGAGCCACTTGTGGCCCAACAGTCATGTAAACACCATCTGGAGAACAAAAGATGGTGGCATGCATTCTCTTCAACAAATCCAATCCCATCAAATTCTCCCCACAATTTGTCATTAACAGAAACGGTGAATCCACTGTAAAGGGACCAATAGTCAGAGCAAGAGGTTTGGAAATGGGGCTAACAACCGGCTTGCCTGAGAAACCTACTGAAACATTGTTTTGGCCAGACAGAGCTGCCCCTGGGACCAGCAAACGAGAAACAGAGCTATTCATAGCACCTGTGTCAAGTAAGAACGTCTTGGGCGTGCCCTGCAAATCCGCAGTGACATAAGGTCCCCGCTGATCTACAGGCACCAGAAGCGGTCCCTTACCCTGTCCCTGGCTGTCCTAGCTGTGGGACATCCCCGTCACTTCGTCCATGTCATAGTCGTCATGATAGTACTGCCTTCCCCGGGGTTCGTCGAAATAGTTCTGGCTCTGCTGAGCATACAATGTATCCTCAAACTGTCCCTCTCTTCGCCCCCCTCCCCCTCTACCACGTCCTCTAAAACCATGTCCTCTAAAACCCCTACCTCTCGGGGCCTCAACTTTCTGCAGTAACTCCGGACACTCACTTCGCCAATGGAGAGGTGTGGTGCAGCGGCCAGGGCAGCTGACTTCGGAGCACAGGGTTCACGGTTCGATCCCCGGCTCCGGCGGCAGCTCAGCTCAGCACCATGTGACTCTGGGCAATAGCTTACTTAATTTCCACTACGGCCCCCAGCGCCTTGAGACCCGTAAGGGTGAGTAGCTGCGCTATATAAAAACGGACTTACATTTTTTTACCCCTCCTTTTTACAATACGCACATTGGTTGTACCCCACGGGCACACCCGGTGTACTGTTCCGGTCAGACCGGGACCCCCGCTGGGCCGGACCCAAACCCCTTCCTCTTCCCCTTGCCACTTGCTGCATCAACACCCTTGTCTTCAACTCCTTTGACTTTTTCTCCACCTTCTCTTTGTCCTCATTCTCTCTATGCTCGTAGTACTGTGCCATACTCAAAATTACTGATGGGGAGGAGGTGGTCCAAGTACTTTCCGAAGCCTGCAACCTAGTCGCAATCTCGGGAAGCAAATTAGTGACAAACCTGTTGACAAACAAATGAACACCACCCTCCAGTGACAGATCCTGGTCACTAAAATCCAGAAACACCCCTTCAAACCTAGTAAAGAAATCGGACACACTTTCATCCTTCTGATGACACACAGTCAACTTGTCCCAATCCACTCGTCTCGGCGGGATAAGGGAATGCATGTGAGTGATAATACGCCCCGGCAAGGCTAATAACTCCGCCTTCGGTCTCTTGCTGTGCTTGCGCTCCTTATCCCATGCCCTGATCTCATTCCATGTTCCACCCAATTCCACCATATGATCCTGCATATGCACCTGTCTCCATATATCTACCGGCACCAACAGATCGAAAAACAACTCTATATCAGCTAATGTCATCACCGTGGAGGAGGCCGCCTCTGTCAATTCTTTATAGTACACAGTTGGATTTTTCCGAGGGACCGGCAACGGTCCTTTTAGGGATATTACCTCACTCCTCTTCCAAGGAGTGTAGATCCACTGTTCCTGGAAATGGGCCGCCACTCATGGGTGAGTAACAATATTATTCCCATCTCACAACTCTGGTATTTCGGGTGGTAAATGGGATGAACTTCCCTCATGGGGAACTGTGGCACTGTTGTCGGGACCTTCTGGAGCAATGTACCCCGATAACCCACCAATGTCGTCACATTACGGAAAACCTCATTTGGGGCCATATCTGTAGTATATACCCTATCCTGTATGTCATAAATTATCTGCGGTGCAATACCCTTGAAATACTGTTCCCACAATCCTATCAGCGTAGCCAACATATGCTTAAGAGCATGTTGCTGTATAAACGGCTCATAATCTTTCATCACACTCCACACATCTTCCACACTATAAATCGGATTCCGGGCCCACTGTGCAGCCTGGTCAGCCACCGTTCTCTTTTCCTCATCACCCACAGCAGAATGCACCAGCACTTTATCCATACATTCACGTGCCGCGGCCCAATTCACTTCATGCACTCCATGCGCAGGCGTCTCGGCATTTTGCAATGCCTGAGGTAACACACTCAAAGGGGAAAGAGCAGAGGAAGAAACAGGTACCATCGCGTACAAAGACTGTGATGCAGGAGTAAGAGTTGGCGTGACCACAGGGACGGAGTCGGGAGACAGAATAGGGGAACCGACGGCTCTCGTCCCTGTAACTTGCAAAAATGGGGAAGAAGCAGGTGGGGCCGGGGCCGAAGCAGTATGGCCAGAGACAGGAAGAGTAGGAATAGTAGAACCAGAGGCCGAAGACTGAGGTGTTGGAATTGTGGGATATATCCGGTCAGGGGCATGAGGATGTGGGGGCCGAGAATCCAATAACTCCTCAATGAAAACATCACCTTCCTCTCTAGCAACATAACATTTATCACTCTGCAATCGAAACTTCCTATCTGCACACTCTATGCCTTTCTCAATATTTTCTCTTTCATACGTTACTGCTTTCTGCATTATCGTTTGCGTCTGTTCCCTCCGAGCTTGCTTCTCTGCCCTCATACATTGTTGCTTCGCTTCCTTCGGCCATGTCCTCAGAGAATCAAACATCGACTGCCTGCTCTTTTTGGTGAACAATTAGTCCTGCAAGTAATTCAACTTTTGTTCATCAAATGTGCCAGTAAGTGGCCACTGTAACTCAACATTGTCCCTCGTATATTTATTCCACAACGTGCTAAACATAATAGGGCCAATGCCATGCTTGACGTATACATAAAAATTTGGGGTACCCTCCGGAGGGTACTTCCAATCGAGCTTCGGTGGAACAACACCGACATCCAAAACACCCTAACTAACTTAGACAAGGCATCTTAATATAAGACACATACACTGTCCCCAATGGACAAATAGAACACCGACCAACAAATGGTCCAAGAACCAAATCAAAGCGGTCCAAAACCACACAAGACAGTCCGCAGACTGTACCAAGACAAGGAGACAGGCTCTAGTGCCAGACCTTTTCAAGATTAAGCCAAATTTCCAGTTGGCCTGGCAGATTGCTAGCAAACAGCCCCAAACCTTTTCAAGAATGGGCCGAATTTCCAGTTGGCCTGGTAGACCGTTCACAAACACTCTGGGGCCGATTCCGATCTCGGTCGGAGGCGCACCCAATACTATTCGGTCGGGAAAAAAGCCATGCGAAAGCCAGTTTCCCGACCGATCCGTACAGTACACCGAACGAGCAAGTACGATGCGCACAACAGCAAAAATCCCGGCCGAGCCGTACTCACCCAAACCAGGTCCTGTTCTCCGACCGAGGCGAATCCGGAAACGCCGAATCGAGTCGCACGGAAGGGAAAATGCAGCCCCGTCCGGCCGGACAAGTACGATGCGCTTTCCGTACGCGCCGAACCCGTCGCTACGCACGGCACGTCAAAGCATCCGGGAGAGGCGCACATAAGCTCCGAATCGCGCCACAACACGATCCACGGCTACGAGACGAACACAGCACCGACGAGGACGACGCGAGCGACGAGGACGAAGCGAAGCAACGAGGACGACGCGAAGCAACGAGAAGGACGAACGACACGAACCAACCATGAATCCCTTCGTCCCGATCATACCAATATTCTACATCTACTACCGGAACAGGCACGGACGCGTACGGCGCAGAAGGTAAGTCAGACACCAACCACAAAACACATACAACACGTACACGACACATCACACACATACACTGGGAATCTGAATATACTTACACCAGCAACAGCAGCACCATAGGGGCGGGATGCCCATCACCAATGCCACATATGCACACAGGGGCCTGAATGCGCGCCACCACCCCAACCCAGGGGGCTGGATGCCAACCACCCTCAACCAGGGGGGCAGGATGCCTACCACTACTACCACCCTCACCCAGGGGGGCAGGATGCCCACCACTACTACCACCCTTAGCCAGGGGGCTGGATGCCTACCACCACCCTTAGCCAGGGGGGCTGGATGCCTACCACTACTACCACCCCACCCAGGGGGCAGGATGCCTACCACTACTACCACCCTCACCCAGGGGGGCAGGATGCCCACCACTACTACCACCCTCACCCAGGGGGCAGGATGCCCACCACTACTACCACCCGCAGCCAGGGGGCAGG